>OY744515.1:6588803-6686303 GCA_963556195.1 Sepiola atlantica
TTTGAACACTAGTACTAATATACTTAAATGTTCATAATAATAAATAAATATAGTTTCGTATTTAAATTTTCCCCCCAAAATTAACTAGAACTCACTCCAGGTTTTACCTGATTGACATTATTCCACTGAAGATTGACCCAGATGGGTCAGAAAATACTTAGACCTAAAAGAAAATTACGGCAGATTCATCAGCCAATTCTCATCCGAGATTAGGAAAATGGGAGGGGTTCATACAAAAATATCCAGACATGAGTTGTCGATTATTTTTAATAATATGTGCCTTAAGAGAAAAAATGCTGCCTCGATACCTATATATATATATATATATATATATATGTATGTATATATATATATATATGTAGCATACCAGGGCTTTTCATTTACATACAAATTATCTACATACATATTGTATCATAGTACAAATATAATTAAAAGAACATGAAAGTGCAAAAGTATAAAAGTACAGCGATTAAATGAAATAAATTAATTAAACGTTAAAAAAAAAGGGGCACGTTTATATGCATATATACATATAGGAAAGTTCCAATCGGTATGCGATGAATTGAGAAAATAGACTCTACAAATCCGAATATTCAAAATAAAATTCGAGCTGATTAAAAGCAAAACTATTAAAAAATAATTATGTAAGTTGATGATATGCAATATTTTTCATGCTTTGTTATTAAATTGTAAATGAATCATGTTTCGCGGGTAGATGTCATTTTGTCTTTTGATAATGTCACATCTACCACACTTCTATTCAACAGGCGTTACAATTGAAACACTGTCATTTAAATATAAAGCCTGCCAGACTGATGATTCCTTGCGAAAAGATGCACACAGAAAACTCTAATCACATATGTTACTAATTATTCGGTCAATCTAGAACGAAAATATATGAATAAATGTAAATAATTTAGTAATGGTTTAGCCTAGTATGATCCTAATTAGGAAAGCATATACAAGTTTGCGGACACAATTTTATTTTTATCTACTTGTGAAGCTTGAGACGACACTTTTTTAAATTTAAAATGAGACTAAAATATCATTACAAACATTGAAACAAGTGAAAGATGGAACATCCCCATAATAGTAATGCTCTATCCAGTATATTGAGCTTCAGTTTTTATCCGGATGTTTCACTAATTATAAGATATTAGTTGACGCTTATATCTTTTGTTGGATTGCTTCATATACATATATATATATATATAAATAAACTGTGTTTCTCGCTTAATTGCAGATCATAATATTGGAAATAACTTCAATAATATAAATCGCACAAGTTTGAAATTTTGCACTCTGAAAGAGTGCTCCTAAGTATGAAAGATACCAAAAATATTTAGCAAATCTATACCATATTTCTAAAGTTATAGACGTTTATGCATTTGATAGCCACTTACACTGTTTCTTGCTTTATTGAAGGTTTGTAAAAATGCCCCAAAATCGATGTTTGACTGCTACTGAAAGGCAAATGGTTGTAGTGCCTTGCAGAAGGACTGACACTTCTGAATTTAGCGAAAGAACTGGGAGGGGATAAGAGAACCTTGGTTTTATTTGGGGAGAAGCCCAATACTACAGCAAGGAATGATAAGGGTACAGGCGGAGTATTTTCCCTCGCGATATGCAAAAAATACGCAGCAGATCATTACGGAACCAAATGACACTAGCGCCTCCATTTTTGGCAACGCTGGCGTTGTTCCGATGTCCAGGTTAGCCGGATGCAGTGTCTTGAATGAGATGGCCAGGAAGGTGAGCAAATTTCCAGGACTCCCTTGAACCAAACTCATCAGGGAAAACGCATTGCGTGGGCAGAAAAATACATGTAAACGGGCTTCCAACAAGTTCTATTCACAGATTAAGCTAGAGCCACACTTGATGGTCCGGATGGATGGACAAAAGTTTGGAGTCCTACCGGAGCTGCTATCTCACATCGCGTTCGTCGCAAACAAGGTGGCGGGGGAGTTATGTTTTGGGCGGGTATCATAGGTGATAAATTAATTGGACTTTTCCGAGTGCCAGAGAGTCTCTTGACTTGGCCGCCTTGTTCTCCTGACTTAAACCCGATTGAGCAGCTCTGGTCAATTTTAAAGAGGAAGGTTTATGAAGGAGGACAACAATTTACATCAAAAGGTGCCCTCTGGAATAAAATTGTTGATGTTGCTAGTAGTATAACACTTTCCCAAATAAATAGATTGACTTCATCTGTTGATGGGAGACTACAGAGGGTAATTTCAAGAAATGGAAGGTTTGTTGATAAATGATTCAATTTTGTGGTGCATATCTGGTGAGTTCTTCCTTACATTTTATTCATATTGTTACTAAAATAATTAACCTTTCTAAGTCAAATATTTTAATCACCTGTGGACTGTGTTTTTACTAACTTGCAATAAAGCGAGAAACAGTAAAAATGACTAGCAAATACATAAATGATTATAACTTTAGAAATATGGTATAGATTTTCAAAATATTTTGGTATCTTACCTACTTGGGAGCACTCTTTCAGTGTGTAAAGTTTCAAACTTGTGCGATTCATATTATTGAGGTTATTAACAATATTATGATCTGCAATAAAGTGAAAAACAGTTTATATATATATATATATATATATATATATATATATATATATATATATATATATATATATAAAACATTTGTCATTCGATTTTATATCATATCTGATGTTATGAAATACAGATTCCCATATTTGACATAATTTGTGTTCTTATTTAGCATACAAATGTTTCATAGACCATGTTATATGCAAATGTTCCTATGCATTTATATCTTGGTGGGGCTAGCTTTAATTTTAATTCAATAAATAATAATAAAAAGCAAGGCACATAAAGTCGACAAATTACAATCAGTAAGCATTATCAAACCATTTTATTTTTTTATTTTATTTTTATTTGCTTTTTAGGATTAAATAAACATTCGCATGAATATTCTATTTTATTCAATTAAAGAAGGTTTTAAGAAAAAACATTTGAGAGATATTTGGATTACTGATTCAGATATTTTGATTACTGATTCAGATGCCTAGAATACGTATAAAAAGTATTAGTATTAAATTTAAAAAAAAACTACTTAAATAATTATAAAAAATGTATTCTATGATTAATTATAGAAATAATAATTTAAATATTTTTAATAACATAGATATTTTAGATATTATTAATGTAGTGAATTGTAGATACATTAGAAATTGATAAGCTCTTGTACTTCTGGTTTTCGGTTAAACGGAAGTATTGTGAACCTGACAGACGACGGTAGTTATGTAGGAAGTTAAGCCCGAGACTACTAGATTAAATAACTGATCGTGATAAAATAAAATGATACGTAAACTTTAAATTTCTTTATCAGATAAAATATTATTATTTAAAATATATCAAATAACAATATAATAAAATATACAAATAAATGAATATTACATTTTTATTCAGTCATAAAAAAATCATTTAGCGGTAACAACGTGGGATATATTTTGATAAGTAATTGCAATATCAAGATTATGTTTTACAGGGATTAGTGTTGAACTAAAAATAGATAATTATTTGATCATACAAAAAATATTTATAAATAATTATATACATATTTTAATAAAAAATAGTTTGAATACTACAGATGATGTTCTAAACATTATTACTAACGGTAACTATAGAAGGGTTCGTGATCTATAAGGTCATATACTTCCGATAACTAGGAAAAACACAGAAGTAACCTAGTCTACGAATATGGATCCTAAATGTAAAAAAAAGAAAAATATAACGAACATTGAATACAATTACCAGAACAATAAGTAAGACTTGCGGCAAAACAAGAAAGGGAGCTGGCTGGATAAATATATATATTAATTTAAGAGATTCTGAATCAAACTATTGGAGGATGCGGAACGATGAAAATGTAATCAGTGAAAAATATTACATACCTATATGTTATGACTGGTTCAATGGGGAAATGGTTTAAAATAAAATAAAAAATAAAAGACTAAGTAATGAATACTGACTGTAATTTATGTACTTTATTTGTTTTGTTGTTTATTGTTTTTTTATGGAATTAGCACTGAAGGTTAACCACACCAAGAAATAAATTGATAGCATCATTTTCGTATAGTATGGTGTATGCCGGAATAATTGTATTCTAAATAAGAAAATAAGATCTGTGAAATATGAGTCTGCCATTCGAAACATTAGGTATCAAATTGAATGAAAAATAGTGTATATAAAATCGTTCTGCCCTTACACTATTAGGCTATAACAATTCTTTTATGTTATAAATGTATGAACATTTTAATTTTTAAATACAAATAGAAATTTTATATATATATATATATATATATATATATATATATATATATATATATATATATATATATGTGTATGTGTGTGTGTGTTTGTGATTGTGTGCTTGCCACTTTTATTTAGAAGAAGGCCATCGCTACAAAATGTGTAGTGCCCGATCGTGGTTGCGTATTTTTCTAGCAGCCCCGATTTATTTTTACAAGTTTTTTGTTTAGTATCGCTGTGGGTCTTGTAGGGATATATATATATATATATATATATATATATATATATATATATATATAGCCATGTCTGCGTTTGTACGACACGCAGAGCAGGTTCTCCTTCTACAAAACCATGCATTAGTGGCAAGCCAAAAGCAAGGTAACTGAGAGACGATGAAGAGCACATGTGTTATATTGATGGTTGATGTAAAACAATGTAAGTTCATCTCGTCGAGTAGGGTAGCATCGAGCATGGGTACTATCTCAGATATTTCTAAGCGAACGCTATTCGTAGAAAATAGGGCAATCAGTGACTGTTTTCTGTCAGACTGAGGTATTAGTCGCTCCAGATGCTGCCTTCTCTCTTTAGTAATGGTAAAGTTTATTGCTAATTTCCTTAGGTGCCACGCCCGAGGAGTGTCTACGGGAAAGTCTTTGCAATGTTAAAGAGGCCAGAGTGCCCTTTCTTTAGTGGCACTGGCTTGTTCTTATTCTTCCAGCCTAATACTACATCTAGCTGCGGTTGAAAATGAGTGAATAACCCTACTCACAAAAATCTCCGAGCAGTCTTTTTGAAACCCATTGTTATGTACTTCTGTCCACACACACTTATGTCCTAACCTACTCTTAGTTGTGTACTGACAGTCTCTCTGATATCTCAAGTTTTCCCTTTTTTTCTTTAGTAGTGTACATTGGTCTATTCTAAATTCCAGTCAAATCTCCAAGCTTAAGATTTGTTTCTTTTATCAGATTTTTTACTTCAATGCTATGCGTGTTTTTTTAGCAAATAACCCCGAAGTCGTCCATATATAAAAGGTGATGAATTCTTTTTTGGGGTTTTCGAACACATGTATATCATTGTATTTGATTATTATGTTATCAGTGTTGTAGTTTTGTCTGCTTCCTTTTACTTCTTGTTAATTTTATTATAATGTGTACTCACTAAGAGTTCTCACACAGATCATCGTCAGTGATTGCTCACCGACAATAACCTGTGGTATTTCCTGGAGTCTGAGTGACAACAAGTCTCCCCAGAGTTCAAGTATTTTTCACCTCTTTTCGATAACGATGCGGTATCGCAACGACCTCTTACCATTGATTTCTCGCTGGTAAGGACAATTGGTCTTCTCTCGAATTTGGGTAGCAATTAGCTTCCCCCAAGATCCCAGCATTAGTTCCACTTTTCCAGTGGAGGTCTGTTTTGTGCTGTCGCTCCTCGATCTTCTCATCCTCCTCAACCCTCTACAAATATTAGTCCATGAGCCAGACCAGATATTGGTACCACCTGGGGGACAAAGGGACACTATGATATTTCGAAAGACATATGTATCTAGTTACAGAAAAACTTTGAAGCCAAGCTGAGATTCACAGCTAAAGTGCAAAAAATCACTATCGATTATGGGTACCCTTGTCAAGAATTGTGCCATAAAAGAATGGGGTGGGGCAAATTAAAACGCCTATAACTCAGTAACTAGAGGGGATATATTGACATGTGACCACTCATTTTGTCCCTTACAAAAAGGCCTATGAAATAAAATTAGATGTCTTGTAGCCCTGACATAGGTCATTGGAGGTCAAAGGTCAAATGTCAAAAAAATTGAATTTTTTAAAAATTAAGGTGTAAGTATTATTAGATGAAAAGGTGATAACAAAATGTGTATTTCTCTGACAAAGGTAGTCTTTTCTTGAAGAAAACAATCTAGTCCATTGATAAAAAGTACAAAATAATGTTATGGTGGTTTGATGTCCTGAAAAAAAAAGTTAAAAAAAAACGAAAAATGTATTTTGAGTATAATCTTAGGGGTAAGGGAAAGGTAAACTGTGATAATTTCAAAACTTTCAAATAACTTTTAATGAAGGACTATTCATTCTATTGCTTATACACTAAGGTACAAATGAAGGGTCATCTTATGCGTATACCAACATTTTATGTGGGTCATCAAAGGTAAAAAATCAATTTCCTCAGTTTTTTATCGAATCGAGGTGAAAATCAGAAAGGCATCAGAGATGCCTTTCTAATTGTCACCTATCGGTATATGGAATCTAAAATGAGTTATTTGTTACCAGTTAATGCCCTTGAAGTAATATTAGTTATCATATTGACATTTCTGAGACCCAGTTTCAGGGAAGACTGATCTACTTCAGGCCATTTTAAAAAAGTCATTTTGGGAAGTACCGGTGTCCCACCTCTGTAGAAAAGTGTATGCAAAATCCAAGTAGCTAGAAACTAAGAAAGACTATTTATACAAATAACCTATGTGTGCCACTGGAAAGGCCCCCATCAGCAGACTTTCATATTTAATTAGATGATATCCCTATTAAAAAGTCATTATATAGGCCAAGAAAGATCAATAAGTCGCAACCTCTATTTACATTAATATTCTAGATGGCATTGCACCCACGTTCTCTATCATTTCTGGATGTTACTTAATCCTGCATTCCAGTGCTTGAATGACACAAACTAAACTGGCGAATCGCTATAAACCAAATTAAAATGTAATTGTAATGTTTGTTGTTCTTCCACAGAAAATCATGCATAATTCAGATCATTCAAAACAGATCATCACATATCCATGTCATCATCCTCATCTTCCTCCTGAGAACTATCACCACACAAATAATTCTCATCTGTATCTTCACTTTGGTTGGTACAAGTTGTGAGTTTGCACATATAAGTACACTTTAGTCTGTTGCGCAAACAACTACATGTTTCCTCGACGCACTTCCGCGAACATGTGCAAGAAAGAAGTTCCATCACCACTTCTGGTGCAGGCGATGCAGAACTCCAGTCAATGATAAGCTTACCATCTTCAAGACCCCAACCATGCCCTATCGGATCAGGAACTTCCGGAGAAACCTCTAAGCTTCTCTTCCAAATGGCACACTGGTAATTCGCTCTTCGACAGTGATTGACAAGAGATGATGAACATGGTGGTAATTGCCAAGATTCTGCTTCACCTTTTCGAGCACAAAATAAGTTGTCTTTGAATTGTAAATATTGCAGGTGAATGCCTCCAGTTTTTCCATAAGTTCATCCGATATACTCCAGTCAGATCCAAGCATTTTCAATGTCTGAACATGTGTCTTGTTTTTTGCCAAAAGTTTATAAGCAGCTATCTTCCCTTTACCAGCAAATGCAGAAACAGTGTCACAACCAGTGAATGCATGCAAACCTGGTAATGCTTGACAAATGTCTTCTCCTAACATCTTAGATATTTTCTGTATATCAGTGAATTTGGTGCGTGTCTTAGTTCCACTTTTCAGATAGAGAGGGCAAGATAGCTTAGATGAAAAGGCAACACACAGAACGAAACCAAACTGTGTCCTCAGAGATTATGATGATTGAAGGAAATTTGGCTGCAGCGCAATGAGCTGCATGCAACAATAGTCGTGTATCAGCCTCCTCCTGATAAGACGCTTGACAACTGACACTTACTACAGAGCCTTGTGACAGTTTTTTACAGAGTCTTCCTGTTGTAACAAACATACATTTGTTATCCAGTCTTTCTATTCTTGATGGTTTGCTCCACTCATTCACTAGTAATTCAATTAGCTTATTTTTATTATCCGGTGCGCATAGAAATTTTCTCCACTGTGTTATTTTATGTCCAGGTGAAATTGTCTTGTATGCTGTTCCAGTTGATGAGCCCCTGTTAGCCCTCTCTAGATCCTTTATGGACTGCTCTCGGTAAACATCGAAAACAACATCTATGCGACTACATTTTGGTCCCTCTCTCAATACCATATTAAGCACAGTATCAGCTACATAAGTGAAAGTCATATGATTTGCATCTAATTTCTGGACCAGAGCCATTCCATCTATGATACATGCAGAATTATCAGGAATTGTTTCTACTGGCGTTGACTCCTTTGTCAAGTGTTCTTAGAGAGATGATTTCACAGTCTTCCGTAGTGTACCCTCTGGTGTAGCTAATGCCCATGGAATAGGGCCCAAACGATGTGCAAGTACCTCTTTCAAGTCAACTTCACGAGTTTGTGCAATCAATATCATCTTAGCAAATAGATCTCTATCGGCTTTGATGATGATTGCTCTCCCAGCAGACTGATAAGTTCTCTTCACTCTCATGTCAGTAAATGTTTTTAAGTTAGCTTTCTTTATAGGATCATGGAATTTCGTTTTTAGTGGTTGACTTTCGAGTCTTTCTTCTCTGAACTGAATATATGAGTTCTCGCCAAGTTCTTTAGCTGTCAAGAGATCATGGGAAATATCTCCAGGAGCAGCAATCCCTGTGGAAATGTTGAGAAGTTCTTGATTTGGAGAACAGAATGGATTGACCCAAATATTTTCCAACATATTCACAAGCGAAGTAATGTCTCGTTCATCTCTTCTCATTCGAGATTCACTCAAATCTGGATGAATAACAGCGGTACAAGCATTGGTACCTAGGGTATCCCTTAGTAAATGTAGAAATGAACTGCGATATTCAGCAGTAAGATAGTATCTGGTAATTGCACTAGCTTTTAAACTAAAACCTTTTGTGCCTCCTGCTGTTTGTGTGTCTTTATTCACTGTTTCCTCGATAGCTTGGTCAATTGGGATCCTTCCGAATGGGTTCTTGGAACTAAGCTGAACTGAGAATCCACCATGATCAAGGAAATTGTGAAGCTCAGGGTGCTCCTTTTTAAGATAGGTCATTTCTGCATAATAATGTGTAAGGTACCGTGCATAATTCATTCGGTCGTATGCGAAGCACCATGGTATCATATCCCGAACTGACTGCAAATGTAAACACCAATTTCCTTCCCGGGAGGCACGAAGCATATTTAGGACGATGTTTACTAGGTCTATGTAAGACATCCAAAATGCTGCCAGCTCACCTGACTGAAAGCGTAGAGTTTCAAGATATTCAAAAAAATTGGTAAGCCACAGACACAAACAATGGATTACAGAGAGTCTCCTACAACATTTCAGAGCATACATTGCTGGAAAAATCTTCTATCAAGCTCACAATATCACCACAACTATCTTCAAAGTCTTGTTTTTTACAGAAGCTTCTCCATGCAAGACGAAGTAATGCCTCATAAAGAAGTTTGTGGAATCTAACTGCACGATTGTACTTGTGCCCATCAAGGACCCCACCAATCGAACCTTCAGCTATTACTCCGGATTCAATACACAAATCCTTCAAACCAGCATCCTGAAACCGCTTCCCTATGACACCAAGCAAAGTGCATACTGTATGGAACACACCCAGCCTTGGAACGATATCAGAAAAGGTGTCTTTATGTTTCCAAATCACCTCAGTTGCTTTTGCGTATAGAGCTTATTCAAACACTAGAACAATGCTTTGGAGGGACAAAGCACGTCTGATTTTCTGTGACTGTAGCAGTATCTCATGCATTGTTGACAGTTCTGGTGCTGGTGCATTTATGGTAGGTAAGTATCGAACAGTGTCTGCTGTAACTTGTTCATTTTCACGCACATTGATATGAAAACCAGTCCAACTACCAACACATTGATTCACAGAGCTGTGCAATCTCGCAAGAACCCAAAGTAATGTTTTGTTATACACATCATAGTTCATTTCATCATCCTTCACATCAATGTACGCCCGAGATAAAGGACCAACACGTTCTCCAGCATTATATAGTGGTAAGCACGGTTGTATAACACTCAATGTTCTTGTCCTTTTAAATGACTCTAGAGAACTTGTCGTTTTATCAGCTGTTGGCAAATAATGTGGGCCATATATTCTTGGTTGTATTAGAATTCCATTCACCCTGTGTGATGTGCCCCCTCCGCTGAGTGTTTCCTCTAACCTATCAATATTGTCCCATGCCAATGTCACCATTGTGTTTGGGTAAATGTCATTGGGTAATGCAAATTCATTGTCAGTGTGGCTCTCCAGTTTTTTTAGAGCAAGAGCAGTATCAAATTCATCCATCGTTGTGTATTAAATGCCATGTCCATAACGATTGAGAATTTGTATCAGTGTTTCCAGTGAGGCTTATCACAGCTTGGGGGAGAATAATATGTTTTGGTGGTTTCACTCTAGCACAGGTCACACCATACACAATATCTTGTCCAACAGACTGTATTAGTATTTGTGTTTTTCGAGGAATATCATCAGATACAGGTGAACCAACAAAAAGAATTCTCAAAAAGTTATTTAATGCATCTGGAATGAAAATACATGGGTCACTCATCTCTGCAGCTGCGATAGGCCATGGTGTGCTGATATCTATCTTTCTAACATCATTTCTAATGAAACGAGATGCTTTGCTAATGATTCCATCTTTGTCCACAGAGTCATTTGTTAAGATATCTAACTCTTCTCTCAATCTCATGTTCTCTTTCACTAGATCACCTCTTAACAGATTGTCTGGGTACACTAAAATTTTACCACTGTCATTAGGTATCATGTGAATGTTCTGACCAAATTCCTTCTGGAGCTTCCTTTGAATGTGCTTCTTTGTTGAAGATTTAATTTCAGTGATTCCCATCTCACGCAGAAAACTTGTAAGGTCCTCCGTTAATTCTGTTAACTTGATAACCCTCGGTTTTTTAAATAGTACATCTCTAATGTTATCAAAAAGTTTGTCATAACATAGTTTTTCAGCTCTAGCATATAGAAGTTCAGAATCAATGTTCTCTGGTGTGGTAAAAATACTTAAGGAAGTTCTGGTATTGTTACGATCACCAGATTTAGGAGGTCTGGTGTACTCACGGTAACACTGACGGTGATAGTGACCCTCGGCAGCTACAAGATCACGTGAGAGAAGAGCGATAACTCGGGTGTCATTTTTATGTGTAGCAGCATCTCTGATTGTCTTATCTGCTTGGAGGTTAACACATTTAATCAGTGGATCTCTTTTGTTTGTACTTTTCATATATTTACTAGTCTTCAAACAGAAGATACAAACAGCCTCGTACACCCTTGATATTGAAGATGTGACTGCGGTTTGACGTCTGTAGAATACTTTTGAACTACCTGCCTGTGACTGTTCAGGTTCTCGTGGATCCTCACTTATTATAATAGAATCTAGATCCCGCTTCTTGGTGAAACGATTCCTGCACTGTCGGTGATAAAAGATTTATGGCACACATCCATCACCTGCTGCTATAGCTATATCAAGAATTGCATCAAAACATCTCATTTCTGCAGCGCGAACAAGTTGTGTCCATGAGTTCAAATCCTTTGGTGAATTCAAATCGGAGTCTCTTTCAGAGCAATTGAAAATACAAGAATGTCGACGACGTTTTTGTAAAGCTTCACAGGTTCCTTGGTTGCCCTCAGCCTCTTCTACCTCACCTTCTTCCATGCTTACATCAGTGCGTTCCATACTTTACCTGAAACAAAGCAAATTTCATAAGAATGTTGTGGACTCGCCAAAAAGATATAATTTCTGTAGCAACATATAAAAAAGATTATACTCAAAATACATTTTTCGGTTTTTTTTCAGGACATCAAACCACCATAACATTTATTATTTTGTACTTTTTATCAATGGACTAGATTGTTTTCTTCAAGAAAATACTACCTTTGTCAGAGAAATGCTCATTTTGTTATCACATTTTCGTCTAATATTACTTACACCTTATTTTTATTTTAAATTCATTTTTTTGACATTTGACCTTTGACCTCCAATGACTTATGTCAGGGCTACAACACATCTAATGTTATTAGATAGGCTTTTTTGTAAGGGACAAAATGAGTGGTCACATGTCAATATATCCCCTCTAGTTACTGAGTTATAAGCGTTTTAATTTGCCCCACCCCATTCTTTTATGGCACAATTCTTGACAAGGGTACCCATAATCGATAGTGATTTTTTGCACTTTAGCTGTGGATCCCAGCCTGGCTTCAAAGTTTTTCTGTAACTACAAACATAGGTATTTCAGAAAAACGTAGTGTCCCTTTGTCCCCCCAGGTGGTACCAATCGATGAAATTTATGGGTTTGGCTCATGGACTATATTTTGTCTGGTATTAGCACCAGTTAATATATATATATATATATATATATATATATATATATATATATATATATATATATATATATATATATAAATAAATTAATAAATAAATAAATATGATATTCATTATTTTAAAATTAATTAAATTAGTTTAATTTTTTGAAATTTTTAAATTTTTGAATTTTTTCCTTTCAATTCCTTAATTGTTTCCTTTTCTTATTCCTTATTTAAAAAAATAATAATTTTTAATTCTTTTTAATTTAAAAAAAATGTGGCTGGGGGTGGAAGAGAGGGAAGGAGCTAATAGTGTTTCTTGTAATTTCTGTTTCTTTGGTTCATTTTTGTGTAGTGATAGCTGAGGCCGGTGTAATTTATTGGAGGGGATTAAGAAGTGCTGTTTCTTACAGTTTCTGTTTTTTGGCTCTTGTGGTGTTCTTCGTGTGTATTTTTTTACGTTGTAAATCTCCTGTGAAGGGTTAGCTTTTGTAGCTTATGCGTGTTAGTTACCGCATTCGAGGATTTTCCTTAAGATTGCAGCTGTTTTTATCATTGCCGTCCTTTGTATGGTTTCGATAGTCCCTATGATTCCAATTTCTCCCAGTCTTTTCTCCAGGTTGTTGGAGATTGTTCCTAGTGCTCCTACGATTATTGGTATTATAGTAACTTTCTTCATGATCTATATTCCTTTCAGTTCTCTGGCTAGTTCTGTGTATTTACTTCGTTTTCCCGTGTTTTTGATCTTCACTCTGTGGTGCTTGAACGGCGAAGTCTACGATTTTACAAGATTTTTCCTTTTTGTTTATTATAATAACGTCAGGTTTCCTTGCATGTATGTGTTTATCTGTTTGTATATCCATACCCCAGAGGATCTTGTGGTTTTCGTTTTCCAGTACTGTTTCTGGTTTATGTTTGTACCATTTTCCTGCATATTCGAAATTAAATTGTTTGCACAGTTATTATTATTATTATTATTATTATTATTATTATTATTATTATTTACTCACTAGGAGTTATCACACTGGTCATCGTCAGTGATCGCCCACTGCCGACAACCTGTGGTATTCCCTGGAGTCTGAGTGACAACAAGTCTCCTCAGACTTCCAGTATGCTCCATCTCTTTTCGTTCATCACCGCTGATGACCTTGCGGTAATCGCAACTGCCACCTACCAACGATTTCCCGCTGATAAAGGGCCATTGGTCCCCTCTGGTGTCCGAGTGGCAACAAGCCTCCCCAAGGTCCCAGAGCTGTCCGCGCTCTTCCAGTGGAGGTCTGGTTTGCGCTTTCCCTCCTCGACCCTCTGTCCATAATTTTTATTATTATTATTATTATTATTATTATTATTATTATTATTATTATTATTATTATTATTATTATTATTATTATTTCAACATCGTATTGTATTAGTGAATATCCGAATATCTATGAATTACCTGCAATTAGCCACTATTTAACATTCTATACAATAACGGTGCCACCCACACATACACTCGCCCCCCCACATATATATATATATATATATATATATATATATATATATATATATATATATATATATATATTGGCCCCTCATCCCCTTCTAGATCCTCTTGCACATACTTAGCCTGCCCCCTGATCCAGCCACTGCCGGAACAACCTCCTGAAGTCTTCTTTTTGAATGGTGTTTCTCTCCGCCATCGCGTTAGATCTAGCAGGTGTTCGAAGAAGATGTGATTGGTGTAACACAAATTAAGGATTGGTTCAACCGATTCAAAAATTGCCGCACATCAGCGGAAAGTGACCAGCGTTCTAGGAGGTTCCAAACTGCAGGAAGTGCAGCTATTGTTGGAAGTGTGAAAAAAAAGATCATGCGGGGCACGACAGCGGAGATGGACACAATTCCAAAATAATAATTTCACTGTTTTTCTGGCAGTTGATGGATTGTCGGCTAAGTATGTGTAAGAACAAGGGGCTCTACTTTGAAAGTTAATTAGGGTCCCATCTCCGTTTCTTATTCATATATTTATTCTTGTCTAAAGTCGGATACGTTTTAGGAAGGCCTCGTATATATATATATATATATATATATATATATATATATATATATATATATATATATATATATATATATATAATATATATATATATATAATTGAGGTAAAACATCCACAGTGTAGTAATACTAATAATTTCAACCGGGTTTATAAGAAGTGCCCAATATCAAATACAGCTTCTATATATGATAAGTTGTATTTACACATACATGTACAAAATATGTGACACTGGCATGCCGATGTTATTGATCAACAGCTTTTATAAACTGAGATCTCATCAGGCAGAGTTAGAATCTGATCCTTAATTAGAACATATTTGGCTCAAATGAAATGGAGAAAGAAGAAAATGAATTGAAAATTGTAAATTCCAATTTGGAAAGTCACGTTGTTGGGACTGTTAACAATAAAAATCAAAATCAATGTTTTGATTTTTTGATTTTGATTTTGATTCTTAACGTTCATAATGAAATAGTTCATGGAAGCATTTTTAACATGTTGCCCGGCTATAATCATAAGCATTTCTATAAGTACCCAAGCTCGTATGAAAATTATTGTTGTCTAAATTGTACAGTCGTATTGATAAACAATTACAACGGTTCACAGAAAACCTTTTTAGCTTGTAGCGAGTATTTGCATACGGAGACCAAATGTACTTGCAACTTGGTTTATATTCCTTAATTCTCATCTATTCTCTATTTGACAAATATTTATCTTTACAGGTTTGTATATTTATATTCTGAATCTTTTCATTTTTATCCTGTGTAAACATATCAATATTCTGAACGCCATTACAGTCAATGTCAATACCATCGTTCAATTTGTCTGAAATAACAGTTACATTTTTTAAACGTGCTGTATTGTTTTTATATTAATGTTTACGTTTGACTACTTTTCTAACACATCTTATCGTGTTCGTGTGTTTAAGTACTTTCATTTTAAAACAATTACTAGTTTTGTTTCGTTTTGTCTGTTTTCATGAAAGATTATCATATGTATTGATTTTACTTCACAGGTTGTGTAATCTGTCAGTTTATTCATTTATTTGTACAATTCCTAGTAAATAAGCGTAGACAGGAAGCAACTTCTAATACGAATCTCCACTTATATCGACATTAAAAAAGAGTATCTGATTGATGTTGTCCTAACTAAACACTCACATGTAATAATAATATAGCATGAATACAAAAGAAATATATTTTAGCGATATGTGGCATGCCACTCGCTGAACAAGTGTTCATTTTAATCTTCTGCAAACTATTAGAAAAATCTCAATTTTATTCATAATCATTTGTTTTCTTTGTTTTTTGCAATTTATCTTCTTAATAAAATTATTCTCTAAGTAATCGACTTAATGTAATGGTAATAGCATTTCAGATGAGTTTCGAAAGTGAGGCTGTCGGCTTTTAATTACTTAAACTAGTAAATTACATTTTTCATTAAATGTTACATCTATATCTCTTATAGAAGGCCAGTCATTATTGTTTTGTTCAAACCCTTGCTTTAATAGTGTTCATGTACAAGTGTAAGCATTGTTTTTATTTTTTATATTATTTTTATTGCTTTTGAAACTAATCTTTGTTTAAATTCGAGTTCCTTCGCCATTAGCCTAACAACGCTTTGATGTTCTTTCTTCATTCTTCTTTTCCGATAGATTCATCTCAGTGTGTCGTTATGTTTATTTCTTTCGTTTAATCAGCACAACTTTGATATCGTCGATTGATTCTGTGCAAGATTTCAGATCATGTTTACAATAAATGCATTTGCATTTAGACGCTCAACTGCAAGTACGTACACACATTTCTACAAGCTTAATCCCCATGAACAAAATAAACACATGAGATAAAATTATATTAACAACACAATCGATTAATGGACAGCAAATGGCAGCCATTTTAAAATCGATTAGAATATTGGCAGGAAATAATGTGTTCATGCATCAAAAGAGGTTTGATTGGATAGGCATTTTTTTCTGTTTATTATTTGGATTTTTAAAAAAAATATATTATCGAAATTATCATGTCCATGTTTATTTGAAGCCGATGTATATGCAGATTATCTCATATATACATTTCTAGTCTGTTAAGAATATGTAGATCTATATTTCTGTTATATCGCAGTGCGGCGAGTTTATTATTTTAAGCACGTCATTAGCAATGTATACTTAAATAATCCCTAAAATATAGAAAAGTCAGTCGATTTTAATGTTTTGCTTATCATCGTTCACACTAGAAGTTGCTACAGCGTGCATTCTGCACTTAAGAATGGGTAACCTCACAAGATATGAATGGTCTACATAACTAGTGAATCATAAGACACTTTGCCGAAAGAGGTCAGCTACGTTTATAATTAGAGGACAACGAATTCATAGGAGTGATGAGGTAAGAGAGTAAGTTGGAAATATATATCATTAAAACAAAGCGGTAAGGCACATTGATAACGATTCATATTATCAATAACGAAATATATATAATTACTTAGAAAAAAAACTGTAAGTCAGTTTGGAGAAGAAATTGATTTTTTCAAATATAATTGATAGATATGACAAGGGATCTTATATATAACTCATGGCTTAGTAGTAATTATAATCAGGTACCTTCTTGCGACATGTAAGAAGACGATTATAATATGCAACCTAATTGATAAGAACTGCAGTTGCATCAACATCAGATTGCACCGTGATGAATGATCACAGAAGTGCACAACAAAAGGGTAGAAATATCAACTTAAATGTAAGAGAATATATCTCACTGAACTCTATAATAGGATTATAATAATTCATATTACATGGAAACCACTGACTGTTTTCAGCGACTAATGACTGTTCATAGCTGGTATTTAAACTATGAAAGCTACAATGATATTTATATAGAGGGGGGAACTATTAAGTGTGCGACGGATAATTACTCTTAGACTCTAGTGAAATACATTTGTTTACAAGCTATAAATTACTAACAAACACTACTGTAACTAATATGAAAAACTAGTGATGATAGAAAAACTCATGGTTACTTCCACAAAGCACTATCGAGGTTCCTTTATCACATACACAAACACCTAATAGAAATGTATGATATAATGCCCCATAGACTATAACTCACTCAATTAGAAAGACTTACTAAAAATATATTGTTTCCACGTTATTCATCCTGTAGCCTTGTGTACATATTCGATAATTCATAATAATGAATGCAATCGTTTAGTATTTTAAAAACTACGTACATATTATGGACGTTCATGCGCATACATCGATACTTTTCATTAGTTTAAGAGATCTCGCTGTATAGACACCCGCACACATCCACACACACACACACATATATATATATGTATATATATATATATATATGTATATATTTTAAGTGTTTTCTTTTATTTAGCGAGAAAAACCAATAGTGATAGATAGTTAGGTAGATAGATTAAGATAGAGACACATAAGGCGTATCGACCAGGAGTGCTAATTTTTATGTTTGTTTTTGTTTGAATGTAAATGTCTTGTAAATAACTCGCGCATTAAGACACTATCACTTGAACTGTATAAGTGAGACAACGAAACATATTTTTCTAGTAAATATTTGTATATATATAAAGATAGGTATATGTACATACATATACACATATATATATATATATATATATATATATATATATATACATATATACATACTACACATATATATACATATACCTACATATATGTATATATATATATCTATATATATATCTATATAATTAACTTGTTACAAATATCCAGGGGGTATGAATCCGAAGGAAGTTGAAACCGGGTTTATGAGAGTGCTCAATGAAAATTCAGTGCAAAATATATATTTTTTGATTTTATTCCATTAGTTGCGACAAAACAGGTTTTGTTTCATTGGTGCGAATAGCTACCAACTCATCGGGCCGGCGAAAGGAATTCAAATGGCATAAAATTTTAAGTTCACTTTAACGGGAGATTGAAAATTGAAAATACATTGGAGGGGGAGGGGGATAGAGTTGGGGCTTTGTCTATAACGGCGACATGGGACATGAGAGGGGAGGGGAGAGGACCCCAACAAGTCGTGTTTCAAATTATTACGTGGGAGGTTTTGCACGTGTCAGTGCTGCGACGATCTCAATCTCAGCCGGGGCGGGAGGAGGGAGATGGGGCGACGGCCAGAGTGAGTCAAATTCAAAATGAGAATAAAACCATGATTACAACCGTCATTCTTATTTTATTTTAATTCTAATAAATAATTATCATGTGGATAAAAATGTTTGATAATTTTAATTTAGGGTATTAATTGCTACTTTTGCATTTTATTTATTTTATTTTAATGTTTTGTTTATTATTTGTAGTGAATTTTGTTGTGATTATATTTTTTTAAATTGTGATTATATTATACCGAGATCAATACTAGTGGAATCTTTTATAAGAGAAGTTTTCTGGTGTTACCAGTCTTATCACCAACAAAACCGATTATGACAATGGCAACGCCCGCCAACCATACCCACGACAGTCGCAGCGACAACAGCCTTATGTAAAAGCCTTAATAAAAATAAAAATAAAATAAAAATAAAGATAAATATAAATAAAATTAGAATAAAAATAGAAATAGAAATAACAAGTTTGTAAGAATATTAATGATAATAACAATAATAATAATAATAATAATAATAATAATAATAATAGTATTAAAAAATAATAATAATAATAATAATAATAATAATAATAATAATAATAATAATAATAATAATAATAGTAATACTGATAAATATCACCATCACTACCATCTTGCTACTTGTGAAGTCATTGGGCGAAATAAGTCGACAAGTGATGGTAGGCTTTTTTAATTCCACTGCCAATGACAAGGACTAAGTACCAGTTAATAATTAAGTGTTCAAGGTAGTGATCGAGGGGTTAAGTAATTGAGATTAGTCTAAGTGATATCAGTGTTGATAGCTGTCCCAGTTATGGGTTTATGTTAGAATTGGTAGTATGGCTGAGAGGTTATTGAGGCTGTGCATTATAGGTAGTACGTAGAGATTTGATATTATTGGTAGTTTAGAGGGGTGGTTATATATTTATAGATTCATCATGACTTGTTGGGGTGGGATTGGGTTGTAAATTTGGGTGGGTGGGTAGGGGGTTATAGTGTGTTTTGGGGTAGTGTATAGTGGGGGTTAAATGTTATCATTCATTTTTGTAAAAAACAAAAACAAAAAAACTGTTAATTTTATGTTGAAGTTAAGTAGGGTTGGTGTGGGGTTAAGGTGGGGTATGTTGGTTGCTAAGGAGGTAGAGTCTACTATGTTTACAGTTGATAGATGTCTCTTGTTTTCTATTTAAGAGTTTGTTTTTGTCCTTAAAGCGGATAATTTCCAGTTTTTTCTTCTACAAAAACAATAGAAACAGAAAAAATATTAAGACAATTACGGAAGTAATATAGACAATCTGAAATAAAAAAAACCTCTAAAATAAAAACTAGTAATGAACCAGATAAAATGATAGAGTGTGAAATTATAGAAAGGTGAGTGTCATAGAATGATGACACACACACACACACATATATATATATATATATATATATATACATATATATATATATATATATATATATATATATATATATATATATATGAGAGAGAGAGAGAGAGATAGAGAGAGAGAGAGAAGTATATATTCGTTAAATTTGATGTATTCGGACTACTTTCCTCAATGTCACCTCCGACCTACTTCAGGTGTAATTTGTCGAACTCGAGAATCTGGACGGAATTTAGAACTCTCTTCCATGTTTGGGAATAAGTTTTTAGGAATTTTCAATACTCCGTATCGCCTGCACTGAGGAGTGAACCTTAAACCTTCAGATGATTGTTACTTAGAACTGAATTGTACTTAGTACTATATCCATAACCTATGCTTGCGGACAATTATGGCATGCATTTTGGGAGTCTTACACCTAGTCTTGTGTTTGATCTAACTACTTACCACGATATATCACTACTTACCTATTATTTATAATTATAGGTACCCACATTGTATTGAATTCCATACTAGATGTGCCTAGTAAGTCTGTCGACTAACATATGTTCTACTTATTTGAGTCGTCTTGCTCTCCATACTTCTTATCTATTTACAATTCTCCCTTCATCCCATAAGTGTAGATGGTTTCCCTTTTTCTTCCATATGTGGTCAGCCATAACCGACGTTTCGATTTCTCAACATATTAAGGTTTTCTGTTGTTCTTCGAGCGTTTCCTTCAGTAGACGACATGTCTCACCTTTGTATAATTTTCCACACTTACATGGAATCGCATACACACAGTTCTTAGTCATTTCCTTTTCCGTAGGGGGTTTGTCACTCACAAGATCCTTCGGACAATTGAGTCGCTTCTGAAAAATATACTGATGTTATATGGATTACATATTCTTTGGATTGTTTTCCAACAAGCTTCTCATATATGGTATCAAAACTGTGGTGTCTAGTTGGAGGGTGTGCTTTTGTGTTTCGTCTAGATTTGTTGGAGCTGATGTAATGCTATCTGGATAGTTGTTCCGCTGTAGGGTTTCTCTTAAACTATCCACTTTCATCTTGATAGGTATCGTTGTTACTATATATTGACTGTGTTCGATGTTTTAGGCACCGTACAAGTAATTGCTATACATGATATGGATGGTGGGTGTTGAAATTTAGATATTGCCCAGTGAAAGTTGGCTTTCGATACACAGATGAGCTAAACCCTTGGGCAGTGTGAGTAAGATAGGAAAGATAATTTGTTGGCATGTTCTTTTTCCATCGTGAAATGTATAGATCGGCGAAGATAGTTCACATGGTCCAGTAATATGTGAACGTATCCCTTGTGAGGCAAGAGTATGAATGTGTTCTCTACATATCGCAGCTACATTGTTGGCTGTAGTGGTGTTGATTGTAACGCCATTTCCTCAAAGGATTCCATGGAGACATTAGCCAGTACTGGAGACAATAGTAAACACATAGCTAGACCGTCTACCTGTCGGTATATATCATATCCTACCACGAAGTATGTCGTTTCTATGCGGAAGGTTAACATATCTATTAGATTATCAATTGAGATACAAGCGCGTACCTTCAGTGAAGCATTTGAAGTCAACCATCTCGTACCACCTTCAGGGTCTCATTATTGGGGACTTTTTTGAACAGACTAACTACATCTAGACTTGCTTTCTGGTTCAGATGAATCAGAGCATTGTTGATTTATTCCACAAAATCAGCTGAATTATTGACATACAATGGAGATTTGCCTGTGAGTGGAGTGATTATATCTACCAGGAATAGGCTCATGCGATGGCAGCTGAACCTCGGGCGCTGACAATGATTCTTAATGGAATACCGTCTTTGTGAATCTCAGGAAGTCAGTATAGGTGTGGTAGCTTGCTATATGTTTAACCAGCTGTCTGTATTTTGCAGGTGGAATTAGGTCCTTGTTTTTACTAAGGATCTGTGACAGCTTTCTCTCTGTTTTCAAAGTCGGGGTCTTTTTTTATTCTTCAATAACCATCTGACTCCACTGATCCCACAAGATCTGCAATTTCTTTGAATATTCAGCTCTTTCCATTAACACTGTAACATTGCCTTTGTTTGCTAGTAGTATTATGATATCATACACACTGCGTTGTGACGTAATAGGCAACACTTCTTCCTTTGAGTTTAGGTTTTCGAGGCTTAGAATTCTCGAGTGGCTGTCTCACCTTCTCATCTATCAAGGCTGCCTCTTCTATCAGATGAAATAAAGGGTTTTGTTGAAATGCTTTCGAGATTCCCGAGTTAAGCAGAAAAATATTCCAATTCGACAAAGTACACCTTAAGCAGGTCGGAGGTTACATCGGCCGAAACGTTGTGATAAAAACACCCTAGATGAGAACAGTAGTCCGAATATACCAAATTCTACGAATAATCAACCCTCATCTAAAAAATTCCGAAGTAGAATAAATATATATATATATATATATATATATATATATATATATACATATATATATATATATATATATATATATATATATAGTGCGTCGGGGTATGTTTGAAACTAACCAATAAAGTACTTGATTGTTAGAATACAAATTATTTAGGTAAACACTATACGTTACATTTTGCAGAGACACACCATGGTGTCATTAACATACATATACGCTTTATATTTAGAAAATAGCCTTTATAATCCATCTCAAATCTTCTTCAAATGACAACAGCGTTTACACTGATTCGACGATCACCTGTTTCATTGCATTCGCTCAATGTACTTTTCGAGGAAAGCACCGAGTTGACAGAAGAGGTCTATATCGCTGTATGGGCTCTAATCGTAATTTAATATTATTTAAAATGAATGTAATAATTCATAACAGGTATTGCAAGTCTTTTTCTATGACGTATTTTTTATTCATACATGACAGTTAGAAGAATAGTTTATTTATTAGGACGTGGGTTGAATTCTGGTGTGCCCTACTTTTATTTATGTTCCAGTGTCTGTATTACTGTTTTCAAAGAGTGTATGTGCTATATTTTTATTTGTATTTCATTTTGGGGTTCGGTTTCTTAGTATCAGACTGTTATTATATTTGTAGTTCATTAGCAACGGCAATGTCTATCGCAAAAACGGATATCCTTATCAATGACAAAAAGTATGTCCCAATAGGTATTGCATCAAATAAATCAGTATAGGCGATATCAGCGTGATATCTGTGGTTTTAAATGTATGGGATCATGGGGGGGTCCGTGTATTTTAATTAATTCGGGAAACTATTACGCAATCTGACGGCTAGTTTAAATAGGTTAGGTTTAATTATGTATAGTTATTTTGTTTAAGGGTAGTCGATACATATATTTCCAGGTATTTTACTAATAAGATATTTTAATATGAAAAGAACAGTAACGACATACAATGACATTTGTATGAAGTCATGTAATAAGTGATTGTTAGGAATTATAGGAATTATGTTGGTGTGTAAAGGTGATTGGTGGAGTGAAATTCTGATATATCTGGGGGTAAGTGAGGGTGGGGGTATGTGTATATTAAATTAATGTTGATAATAAGATAGATATAATTGGAGATATTCAGACGCAAATGGATATGTTTGTATTTTCCATATGATGTGGTGTTTTTAAGACTTATATAAGGATAGGGAGTGAAAGCTTTCAGGGAGTCATTTACTCTTGTTATTAGTCCATTTGGCTAGTAGAAATGTTGCTTCTGTTCGCGGCATTTTATTAAGACCTTCGTTTTGATGTTCATAGAGTTTATGGTACAGTTATTAATCTTCAGACGTATCGTGACTTTTACAGTGGAGTATAGGTCGTCATTCTATCAATTGACGCTGTAAGTTTTTTGTTTATCGATTTATGCCCATTAAGAAAACTGGACTTTTTGAACCTAGATATCGTTGTTGCTAGGAAATTGTTCCCTCTCTTTTCCTCGATATTTAAAAGTGTTATGTTGGGCATAGAATTTTTGTTTTAAAAGATCATTCGATCATATGAGAAGTAAATTTAGTTCGCCTTTGAGTTGAGCTTCGTACATTATGCATAAGATCGTGCACTCTCGTCTTAGATGAGCAACTTTTTTTATCTGCATGCACCGTGAAAATAGGGGGTGAGGTGTGAGGATCAGAACAAGTAAGCATCGTATATATATATATATATATATATATATATATATATATATATATATATATATATATAGATAGATAGCTAGATAGGTAGATAGCTAGATAGATAGATACATAGATAGATAGTGAAAGTTGGGGGGGTGAGTTGTGAGGATCAGAACAAGTAAGCATCCTATATATATATATATATATATATATATATACATATATATATGTATGTATATATATATATATATATATATATATATATATATAAGTAGTGTTATAATGGAATAATTCCAGGAAGAAATCCGGGTAAGAGAGCTCAATGTGGTAAACAGAGCAAGAATAATGTAAAATATAATAACACGAAATTACATGATTGTCGATGCAATAATTTATTTCAACCTTGCGGTTTTATTCAAGCATCCAATTTGACAATTACATTTTTTAGACTGACAGAAACTGAATTCACCCTCGACACTTCAAACACAACCAGAGAGAGTGGTGGTCGCCGCCAATCCAAATACCTATTACAGAGCGAGTAGGAATTAACATCTTATATTTAACTAAATCAATCGAAAGGGATCTTATGGTTTTTTTTGTTTGTTTTTATTAAAATAATAACGTCTGAGTTAAGCGCACATATTCTTTCTACATTTCCGACCTGGTGACATATAACGTTCATACGCCTCCATACACACGAACACATATACCTATTCTTAACATCACACACACACAATTTTTGGCTAGCTCGAGATTCAGTCTTCGGCCCGAAAGGAGGAAGAAGGAAGAGAGATAAGACATTAACACACGTTAACGTGTCATCAGCCGATTGACACTTCTCGTGTCCCCATTCTGTCTAGATCCGCGTGATATTATCAATTTGAAAACTAAAAATTATTTAAGATTATATTCCAAATATAATATTTTAATACTCTGAGTTTCACAAATTCATCTTACATTAGTGTTATAATCTATGGAAGCCTATAATTATAGCCTAATTCCAATCTAATATTGTCTAGTGATACTATTATACACTTAATTTAATTCACTATCTTATTTTAAGTAAATAATCAGAATAAACGAATATCTTAAAGTACAATTATATATGCATACATCCCCACATATACACACACATATCTCTACACACACATATATATATACATATATATACATACATATATATATATACACATATATATATATACATATGCATACACATACACACATACACACACACATACATATATACACATGCACACCCATACCTACTACCTTGAATTAAACATTTTTAAGACATCGAGGATAAATGTCTTTCGTTTTTAAGTATTCATTAAAAAATATCATTACTAAATGAATGTATACCTACACACACACACATATCCATACATATCCACATACACATACATACACACATATACATATACATAAACACACAGATATACGCACATGCTCACATAGACACAGATGTGCAAAATAGAGACACACATACATGTATACATAGGCATACACAAATGCACATATGAACGCATACATATAAACATACACAGTCATACGCATACGTACACACATACATATACTCATATACGCGCACATGCCCATACACGCACACACACACCTGCACACATGTATACACATATACCCACATACACATATATAAAATAATATATACGGCCTGGAAAGTTTTAAATAACCGGGGTAAGAGTTTAATTAAATATAAACATATATTGACAAAATAAATATGCAAGATATACACACAATGTATATAAATAAATACAGTAGATAAATGTAATTGTCAAGTTAAAGAGAACTGCCCACTGGACGGGAACTGTAAAGTTGAGTGTGTGGTGTATAAGGCCACTATTCATCCGGAAGATAATAACAGGGACAATAAAGTCTACATCGGCATCTCCGCGGGTAACTGGAAACAACGATTTTATGACCACCAACACTCTTTTAACAACCCAGAACTCAAGAACAAAACGAACTTAGCTAAACAATGGTGGCTTCTGAAAAATGAAAACCGATCCCCGGTGGTTTCGTGGTCAATCCTATGCTTTTCGGATATCCCAAATGGATTTAGGCAGAGATGCAATTTATGTTTAGAGGAAAAAATAAGAATCCTAAAATACGACCGCAATAATCTTTTAAACAAACGCGATGAGTTGATGGCGAAATGCAGACATAAATGCAAATTTAAAATTACCAATATCTAATAATCTGATAGACCTCTAGATTTGTAACGGTGAAGATACCAAATAGATCATTTACGGTTAACCCCCATAAATATTTACAATAATATCTGTTATGAACATGTAATTACTGACCTGGTGACATTCGTTATAGTTGTTTTTCGGATGTATGCATATACGATTGTACTTTAAGATATTCGTGTAGTCAGAGTACTTACTTGAAATAAGATAGCCTTATTTTGCTTATATGTATGCATGCGCGTGCGGATGCGCGTGCATGCATGCATTGGTGTATATGTATGGGAAAAGTATGTGCGTATATATAAGTACATATGTTTTTGTATGTATATATATGTGTACGTCCATACATGTGTTTGTGTATGTGCAGGCATGTATGTGTGTGTGTGTGTGGGTATGTGTGTGTGTGTATATCTTGCATATTTATTTTGTCAATATATGTTTATATTTAATTAAACTCTTACCCCGGTTATTTAAAACTTTCCAGGCCGTATATATTATTTCATATATGTGTATGTGGGTATATGTGTATACATGTGTGCAGGTGTGTGTGTGCGTGTATGGGCATGTGCGCGTATATGAGTATAGGTATGTGTGTACGTATGCGTATGACTGTGTATGTTTATATGTATGCGTGCATATGTGCATTTGTGTATGCCTATGTATACATGTATGTGTGTCTCTATTTTGCACATCTGTGTCTATGTGAGCATGTGCGTATATATGTGTGTGTATGTATATGTATATGTGTGTATGTGTGTGTATGTGCATATGTATGGATATGTGTGTGTGTGTAAGTATACATTCATTTAGTAATGATATTTTTTAATGAATACTTAAAAACGAAACACATTTATCCTCGATGTCTTAACATTTTTTAATTCAAGGTAGTAGGTATGGGTGTGCATGTGTATATATGTATGTGTGTGTGTATGTGTGTATGTGTATGCATATGTATATATATATATGTATATATATATATATGTATATATATGTATATATATATGTGTGTGTAGAGATATGTGTGTGTATATGTGGGGATGTATGCATATATAATTGTACTTTAAGATATTCGTTTATTCTGATTATTTACTTAAAATAAGATAGTGAATTAAATTAAGTGTGTAATAGTATCACTAGACAATATTAGATTGGAATTAGGCTATAATTATAGGCTTCCATAGATTATAACACTAATGTAAGATGAATTTGTGAAACTCAGAGTATTAAAATATTATATTTGGAATATAATCTTAAATAATTTTTAGTTTTCAAATTGATAATATCACGCGGATCTAGACAGAATGGAGACACGAGAAGTGTCAATCGGCTGATGACACGTTAACGTGTGTTAATGTCTTATCTCTCTTCCTTCTTCCTCCTTCCGGGCCGAAGACTGAATCTCGAGCTAGCCAAAAATTGTGTGTGTGTGATGTTAAGAATAGGTATATGTGTGCGTGTGCATGGAGGCGTATGAACGTTATATGTCACCAGGTCGGAAATGTAGAAAGAATATGTGCGCTTAACTCAGACGTTATTATTTTAATAAAAACAAACAAAAAAAACCCATAAGATCCCTTTCGATTGATTTAGTTAAATATAAGATGTTAATTCCTACTCGCTCTGTAATAGGTATTTGGATTGGCGGCGACCACCACTCTCTCTGGTTGTGTTTGAAGTGTCGAGGGTGAATTCAGTTTCTGTCAGTCTAAAAAATGTAATTGTCAAATTGGATGCTTGAATAAAACCGCAAGGTTGAAATAAATTATTGCATCGACAATCATGTAATTTCGTGTTATTATATTTTACGTTATATATATATACATACAGAGATATAGATAGATAGATAGATAGATAGATAGATAGATAGATAGATAGATAGATAGATAGATAGATAGATAGTGAAAGTTAGGCGGGTGAGTTGTGAGGATTAAAACAAGTAAGCATCATATATATATATATATATATATATATATAGAGAGAGAGAGAGAGAGAGAGAGAGAGAGAGAGAGAGAGCGAGAGATAGATAGATAGATAGATAGATAGATAGATAGATAGATAGATAGATAGATAGATAGATATGCGTATATTCTGTTGTATGTAGTAAACTACTTAATTAACCTATTAATTTCAATTTGACAAATATATATTTCAAGTAACACGATGAATAACATGAGCATATAATATGTTTGGTAATTTTGACCATTTAAGAGTTGTATTTATATAAATGGTATGTGTATATATTTATATAATTTATGCATAAGATTCACTCCTAAATAAATCAGCCAATTAGTATTAATTTTGGAACCAGCTAGATTGCAAAAGTGTGGTTAATGTTGGCTACATTGAGTTTAATTTAGTTTCGTGTAAACGGGGCTCTATGTTTAATGCATTTGTGTTCTTATTACAACTCGACTGTCTAATTAAAAGCGACATGATAATTTCTTCTCCTTATATGTGCTGAAGGAGATGCTTAAGAAAAATTCCAAGAAATATATGTTTACTAAATATTTTGTTGGTGTTGACTTTTTGGAACATATATACTTAATGATGATGTCATCATATTATTTGTATCCTTCTAAATTGTTTTCTGGCTGACCTAAAGCAATACCCATTGAGCTGATTTCGTACTAGCAGTATTCAATTGTATCCGATAGAGTACAATTCTGCATATGCTATGTAGGTAGTTTGGGGCGTTACCAGTTCGTCTCGTTATGATACTACTAAAATTAGACTAGTTTACTGTACTGAATATATATATATATATATATATATATATATATATATATATATATATATATATATACATAAATGAGTTAATTAATATTAATTGTTTTAATCATATTTTCATAACACAGCTACATGCTTACATATGCCATAGTTCTATTAGCTGTCTATGTATTGTTTTGCTCACCTCGTACTTTATTTTGATTCAACAACTATCTTGTATTTCCTACTAGCAGGACCACTGTGTCAGCGATGGTCGGTTAATCACTATGTGTGGATGAGGGGTATGGCGTTTATTTCGTTGTGCTTTTTTTTAATAGGTATCCATAAATTTGCAGTCGTGATGTAAGTAGTTTCGACTTTCCTGAAAAAGCTGAATCAAGTTCCGATGCTTATACACAATATAACCCGAATTAAACCACTTTGCAAATTAAAGCTAAAACTAGTTATGGTTAAGGGTTGTTTGAGGTAAGGTTAGGGGTTTTTCTCGGTCACTTTAGGGTTAGGTTAGTGTAAAACATTCATGAATTAATAGTTCATAATGAATTGATAATTTTTCATAGATATCTTTTGAACGTTCGCTATCGGCACTTTTAATTAGCCAAACACGTGTATTTTATATCATAGTCGATTATGTTTTGTCAACTAGAAGCTAATTTCCAGATTCATCCACCCGCAATAAAAAGCTTTTTAAAAATAAAATGTTTATAAAGTAATATTGGTAAATATTTGCTATACTTACGGGCGCGTTTACCTCCTAAACACGTCTACTTTATTCTACTTTATTTTCAATTACATGTAAAATAACCACATAAAATTACTCTTAAAAATAACATATATTTTAAATTTCAGTGTGTAATCAGTTTCCTATATTAATTAAACGCAAATCAGCACCCACTTTCTGGCCAGTTTGCGATAAATCGAGACATGTATTTTAATGGTTTCTCAATTTGTGGACAACCACATTCGTGTGGAGCATTATTTTTTTTACTCATCCACTTTTTGTCTGTTTTAATTATAATTTGGGAGGATAATTCATTTTAAAAATGTTACATTTTTGTTGGTGGGGATCATTTTTTTAATTCTGAAATCAGCCACAACTTACCGAATAAAAACTATACATAATGGAAAATAATTGATTAAGTCAAAAGTGAAAATAACGTACGTTAACGACCTTCACGGAAAAATCTACACAATACAAAATGAACTGGTTCTTATTTTTTTTGACAGCAAGCCTCACCGAACCCTAAACCTAAACCTAAATTTGCTTTAATGTAAGTTTTAGTTTGCAAAGTCAGTTTACTTCGGTTTGTGGTGTATGGAAGCATTGGAACGGGATCTGGCTTTCTCCGGAGAGTCGAAATTGCTACCGTCTAAGTAACTTCAGATCCTTTTTTGGGGGAAGGCGTTACATGTAAACAGCCTGAACAATATCCACAAAGAACGAATTTAAAAGAAATATATATTCCAGACGTTATAGCGGAGAATAATTTTCGTATAGAAATTTAATGTAAAATGAGAACCCACTTCCTGTCAGTTTGCGTTAAATCGAAAAATATACGCAAAAAAACCCATTTAATTTAAATATAAAATACAAAAGGAAACTAAAATGTATAATAAAAAATGACTCTCCTAATTTTTCGAATACCCCTTCTCTCCCCAAAATCGATTACTTGTCTCGGTATAATGATAACTGATCAAGCAGTGGGTGCTCATTTAACGATAACTGTATATAGGAAAGTGATGCTTTACTTTAAAATGTGTAATATTTCATTTATATTTTAATTCCTTATTTTCAGATAATTTTTGAAGCTGTTTGCATGTAAGAACCACCAAAAAGACACAGTTTACGTATCTGTAAGGACTCTGTCGTGTGTGATAGTATAGAACAACCGTACAATTACCCCTCTCCATGAAACTAGAAAAGTAATTTGGATGAGGGAAAAATAAGAATGAAATCACATAATATTGCTTTTTCAAAATTGAGAAAATATTCGGTGATAATTATTGATTTAACGCGTAACTATTTAATTTTATCTCAAATTAATTTTTGGGAATACTTTTTAAGACTGTTTACATATAATTGTAAAAAAAGTAGACTTTGAAGTTAATGAGGTGACAAACTACGCCGAGTGTGCAAATTGTATTTAAATCACGTCAATTAGTGATAGTTGAATCCAGTGCTTTTTTATAAAGATGCAAATCACGCTTCTTGTAGTATATTTACACATTTACCACGCGTGGTTTACTAGATTACATGCATTTTAATGTATACATTTAAAGTCACATTGTTCCTAGTTAAATATTATGGAAATAACAACAACCTGAAACCGTTCGCATTGTCTATCCAAACTTGTGTAGAGGAGTATGTTTACCACTTTAAACTTAGCACAGAAAAGATTCTCCGTTTTAACGTTAATTTAATTTACATGAAACAATTAAAATTAACAAATTAGTTGCGGTAATTTTCAGAAATATTGGAAATGATACCAAAACAAGTTATATAATATAATACTTATGTTTTTTTACAATCCATGTTATTGTGGGTGTTTGAAATTGTATATCTGATGAAATCATTTTTGACTAACGCGATGTATTTTCGTGTGCGTAAAATGGGTTAATATATATGTATGTATGTTTTAGTAGTTTATATCTGATCTGTTGTTATAAAGGAAACGAAAAAATATGAAGATGTACATAATTTTAAGAAGCCTAGCATAACGTCTTCATATTAATTTTAAATGAACACATAAAATGTGATAAAAGTAAGATACGATGACACTTAAAGTATCGGATTTTTGCTGTGAATAACTAAAGAAAAGCAATAGTGATGAACATAATTGAAATAGGCTTATGAAAACGTAAAGTATTATGAAGTTGTTGTTACTATGATTACATCTATATAAAACAATGTGCTATAATGTAAAATTAAACATATTGTTTCCAGAGATCAAAGATCTAATTGTAATTTCATTATTTTTTAAATGTATTGATCAAGGTAACATTATATTTGGGTACGTTATGTTCGCCTGTTTTGTTTTATCTGAGATCGATTGCATTATAATTTATCTAAATTATGAACATCGAACTCACTAATTTTAATGATTGTCTAATCACGAGAACACGTGCTTCAATATCTTTATTATTTCTCAATGTAAACATTTTTTGAATAGTCATTATTAGTTAATTATATTGCGTCTATTGTGTACAACATTGTTAGTGCTTTTGGAAGTGATGCTCTTACTGAGGGCTTCGTTGATATTTTATTTGGTTTCGCTAGTAAACGTTTTCTTTTTAAGATTACGTGTTAAGGTAGATACAGGTGTATGAAGCTACTACGTTATGGAACATCGTAGGGGCAAAAATCATCTATGTTATCATTCACATTATTGCGATTATTTTATAGATGTATTGATATATACATATTTCATATATATAAGACGGCTCCTTGTAATACATTCGCCTATCTCATCCAACTCGATTAGAATGTTTTCCATGATCATCATGCAGGCGATCCAGTAAACAGAACTGAAGTCCGTAACGAAAATAATGACCGTACATTTGTTTTGAAGTTTTGTGCGTTGAGGTGATGGAGTAAAATCCAAATTACTGATTGTTCGTAATTTCATAGCACTTATTAATAATAATTAACACACATAGTTTCATTAGCAATTCGGTTCATCGTACACTAATACTATTACCGATGTAATATTGTGAGATGAATAATTTAAACCATATAAATTCTTATGCAATCAAAAATAGTATGGTCCGATATATGTTTAATTGCAACTGGACAACAATTATAATGATCTTCAAGCTGGCTTAAATGATGATAATGTTTAAAACAAAGTAAACCAATATATGTCGAGTATATGTCAGACGTTAACTACTTTTAACCACAATATTTTTTTAGATATATTGAAATCGAATACCATCGGCATACCGTGGGATATTGATGTATTATGTCTATATATCTATAACATTGTAAAATGTTACGAATCATACTTTATGAAGCCATCTATTATCAAGTAATTTTATATTTGTTTCTTGATAATAATCTCGTCTTTCGATTTACATGTCTTCCCTCTCGCACTCTATCTATTAATAATGGAGTTTATGTATCTGTGTGTCTGTATTTCTGTCTGTCTGTCTGTCTGTCTGTATGAAGTCGAAACTCCCTATTTAATAAGTCCGCCAGCTTCATTGTATACTATGAAAAAAAACCCGCCGTAAACACTATGGGCGTTTCTCAATATAAATAATCAATTGCTTTTGAACTTCTAATAAATTAGTATTCGCAAATATACACTCATGTTTGTTTTCTTCAGATTTGCACATGTGTTTACGCTATTTTGCTCGCTAATAATCTTACTTATAAATTATAATTATTTATTTTATTATTTATATATATATATACATACATGAAATGCGTTACGTAGTTGATATAACTATGACAACACTGATTAAACAGCCAGGGTTAATCCAGTGAATTGCTTCCCTCCCTCCGGTAATTGAGTATGGACGCAGGACGGCGCGTTTGTAAATAAAACGCTGGCATTCCCCGTGCTACTTTTTATTAAAACGTTCTGAGTTTGTTTATTATCTTAATCTTATTAACCATTATGTTTTAAAACACAAATCTACTGAATCAAATTGTTGAATTAAAATAATAATTGATTTAAAATTACTAGTTAAAAACACGCACACACACACAGTTTATAACGAATTTAGGTCAGGTAAACTTTTTCTTTCCGAGAATTAAAAAACTATTTTTACTGTATTTGATTTTTTACTACTTGCATATCCAATATCATCATTTTTTTCACGACCTCAACTAAATTTATGATTACACCTTATACGCTTATATTTACAAAGTGTTTTTATTATTCCATGTTTTATTTATTAAAAACGAGATGTGATTTTTTTTTCTTTACTGTCAACAAAAAAGTGACACATTGTACTGGAAGCCTATACAACTGATTTTAGAATAAAATCACATTGCGTTCACTGTATTTGATTTTTTGGTGATTTTTGACATTAGGACCCGCGCTAACTTTAACCTCGTCGTTAGGGTTAGGGTCAAGGTCAAAGTGGAGGTTAGAGTAAGGGTTAGATTTTTTTTCCTTTTGTAAATACATATATCTATATGTATGGGGGAACGATGAAATAAAATTGAGGGACGGCGGTCAAAAACAATTTGTTTGTTTCTTTTCTTAACTAAAACTATGTGTATGCATGAGGGAGGGTAAAATAAAAAAGATTGAGAAGGGTGCACAAAATATATTTTCTTTCTTTTTAAACTAAAAACATTTCTATTTATGGGGGAGGGTAAAACAAAAATTGGGGTAGGGTCGAATTTCATTTTTTCTTTTTGTTCAATCAAAAATATTCTTGGTCATTAACAAAGAAAATCAATGTCTAACCACCCAAGAAATCTGACCGGGGCTCCATCGGTTAACGCGTGAGCGTTCATTTCTGACGCGGCAGCCTAGCAAACATATGCGACCGGAGGGAGTATATATTTGCTAGTTCTCTTAATTGTTCTTAATAATGTATACACTTCGCCTCCTCGCACTACCTTTTATATCAATCGCTCTTTTTGCTGTTATTGAATATTTTGGGGTGATCCAGTGTACAACATAATAAACTAGCAAGGGAAGTTACAATATCCACAAAGGTTTAGTAATAGAACAAAGACATTCAGGTATTTCTACGCTTCGTCTAGTATACGACATGGCATATATACTTTTTTTCCTTCTCCTTTCTTATGATTTGATTTCTGACGCCGTTGTTTTATGAAGTCACTAATTGCACAGGGACATCTCATATCGATATATGCAAACAATGAATAAAACGTACAAGCACACCAACTATATATAATGTTTATCTTATCCAACTCGACACAAGGAATCGCACCGGTTCCTCAAGTAAATAACACGTGACACTTCAGATTACGCGACGTCTCAATAATACCTCATAACATATTCCCCTATCTCTCTGGTTTCATAGATGACATCATGCAAATGTATGACATTATATAATGTGCACGATGTTTCCACAACCATTCGTTTGAATGAATGACGTCATCTACTATGCTTAGCTATACCAACTATAGTTTATCTAAAACGATGACGGAAAAAGATAAAAAGAGTCGAAAATTTACCTTGGGTTTACTTTCGGCGGCATCGTAACTCTCGCTTTTTTATTTTGTTGTTTAGTCCTCACATTCTATGAGCGATGTTTCTGACAAAGTGGAAAGAATTGCTGTTTTCTCGCTTGAACTCTATCTATCTTACTCTAATTTTTGGTTAATTTAGAATTACAAGTAGTATTTTTCAGCTCTTATGCACTAAGTGGATTCACGCTTTATCTGGAGCGATTTTGATAAAAAAAACATAACAAGCAAACAAAATAGCAAACAGTATCTACAGAGTGTTTGTCATATACGGACTGCACTACAATAAAGATAGATCAGTCATATAACAATTACCAGATAATATATAGATATGTAGATATGTATTAATATATATATATATATATATATATATATATATATATATATATATATATATATATATTACTAGGTGACATAATAATAAACCCGGTAGCACATTCTTCTTAGTATGTCATCCAGGTTAACCATTACGTTTGAAACTTTAATTTGGTTAACATTATATTCCCTTTTGCTAGTGTATTGTAAGAATGTGTGTTTCGCGCGAAAGTCTCAGTTCAGTCCAAAGAAAAGAAGCGGTATCGTTTGTTCTATCGCTTTTTCTTCGTCTCCTCCTTCGTTTTTGTAATATCATGCCGCTGGCGTTTTGGGTTAGCTATTTATGATATCTAACTATGTGTGTCATACGCTAAATGTGTTGATAGCTTACGTCTGAGTCAGAAGTCAAATAAGGTACAGCGCTTGCTGGTAACGTTAAAAAATAGAAACGCTTATCTTTGCCAATATGAGTTGATGTCATTAATCTTTCATAAGCCAGGTAAGATGGAGGTCTGAGTTGCACAGGAATAATCAGCGTGAGGCGATGATTTACGAGAACACGTCATGATGGATAAGTAATTTTATTCCAATGAGTATTCATGTATTTTTAAAAATGTTGTTTTTAGATTACATGTGTGTGTGTTTATATGTATGCTATTCTCAATTTTTAACTTTTGTTTACATTATGAAAACGACTCGCAGAATAATCGCCTCTTATCAAACTTTACACGAAGGAAGAATTAAATTATCGACGGAAGAGTGTGTTTTGTTCTTCTGATGGCGGGGGTAAATATAATTCTGCGGATTGTAAATATCGGAGATTTGTGAAATTAGCTTATGTCAGTTTGTAATTGCTTGATACTTAATGATCACAACGATTAAACCGGGAAGTAAACATACAAGCGTTATTATCTCATGTGGAATTATATGTTACAGTTCCTTAATTTTCAACCTGATGCATCTTCAACTATGTGTCTTATTACTCGCTCTTTATTTACGTTATTTGAATTTCATCCCACCATCCAAAAGATCTATGTACAGAGGAAATGTCTGCATGTTAACAAGATGTCAATACCAGATGTAGTATTGTGTACATGTTTATTTCGGAATAGTGGTAAATTAGACGGTGTCTTCACACTCCGAAAGCTCCTTGCTTATTCTTTATTGGAACCACACCACTGAAAGCAGTGGTCTGTTATATCAAAGAGAGTAGGGTTTAAGACGTTGTTATCATTCATGAAGCAGTAAATAAGTAGGAATAGCTGGGTACTATTAATTGCGGGGTATTCGCGTAGCATGGAGGCGCACTATTGTTCATTGTTGGACTAATTAATGTAGTATCCTGCTCTGTAGACATTGTATTTATCCGAAAGGTGACAGGTACTACAACTCCTGGTCAGTCAGGTAATGGGAACTAATTGTAAAATCCACACACACACAAAAGTTTCAGCATCGGGTGATTTTAAAGGTTATACACAGGACCAGATATACCACAGTTTTTAAATAGAACTGTTGTAATGTTATTCAAGGATCATTGACTATTTCGTCAAACTTTGCACTTAGAGAACTACTTGTTTTTTCTAAAAAAAAACATTTATAAAATAGTAAACATTTTCTTAGAAACTACGGGTATGTAATGAGATGATTTATATAGTATTAGTTTGGTGAATTACTTCTGTCTGGAAACATAACGGTTAAAATGAAGACAATCTGACGAAAGGTTAATACTGAAGAAATGTGTTGTAAAATAAAAGAAACACTTATATTTCTCCTTAAAGGGCGTGTCCTAGAACAGTGCTGAGAACACCTCCAAGACAAATAAAAGAAAAGCGGTTACAAACTGAGAAGATCTCGTCTGATTTCTAAGGGTTCTTGTTTAAGACCAGTTGTCGATGCGATAAAAACACGTCCATCATTAGCGTGGAAGAAAAGAAATGTAACAATAACATTACTAAAGGGACGAAATAAAGTGGCAACCCTACTTCAGAATTAAAAAGAACATATTATTTAAACTCTGGCACAAGCAAAGGTCTGAAAAACCCAACGATCTGCTGAATAATACATGCATATATATATGCATGAAGAACACTATTTTAATTCGGAAATTATTTTCAATAATGCATAGGTTCAGTCATACTAATACAAACACTGAATACATCAACGTGTGTTTCACTATAGGTTTGGTGCTAATATGAGACACACATATTCTTAAATATTTCCTCGTTCGGGGACTGAATTATTTTTAAATAATATGGCATTTTTATTATTCTAATTAACAAGAAATGTTAATTTACTGAAAAAGTTTACTATTTTACACTTAGCTCATAATGTATTTCTATTGCTGTCTATATCTGTCTCACTGTATACGTATTCAACCACTCTCTCGTAGTTACCAATGTTGATGATTTAGTGAAAGTGTTGTTCTCTCTCTTTTCACCTAATTTACATAAAGTGTTTATAATTACGTAACACATTAATGAAATTATATAGCAATATAATAGAACTTTTATTTCTATATAATCCTTATGATTAATATAGAAGACACATACTTTTTATTAATGAAAGCTGATATAATTTACAGTGAGGAATTAATTTTACATATAAATTGAACACAAAATGGCTCCTCATTTCCGGGGAACTAGCCTGTTAAGGCAGTATTTCCTATCTTATTTACGTGGTGGTCTAATTTATTCCTGTGTTTATACCAGAGTTTATTTTTGGCACCAGTATTTAATATTAGTATTTGAATTAATGATGAACCTTTCGAAAACAAGGGCCGACACTTGGACACTATTAGTGGAATGGTTAATGAATTTTAAAGGGGTGCTTGCCACTCGGACCTATGGCTAGCGGTAAGGCTTATGTATATTCTACTACTGGTGGAAGGTTGTTACTCGGGTTTATGGTGCATATTAGAGGTAAGGTTGATATTTAGGATTTTGCTAATCGAACCATCTCTTATTCGTAAGGTTGAGGATATTTTTTTGATGGATGTTGTTACCCTGACTTACGATTAATAATAGGTGTATGGAGGGTGTATCTCCAGGAGGATTGGCATTCGGGCGTAGTATTAGTCGTAGAATGAGTACTTACTGTTCTACAAACATTTACACATGCAACTTCATCTTCTAAAAATGTAAAGCATTCAATACACATAGAAATACAAGTATATGTTAACTGTGCTAAACAAATAGAATGACGTAGAAATGAGGTATCTATTTACGTTAAATGTATTTACGAAAGTGACCCCTACTCTTAATTCTAAACTACTTGTTTTTTAGTTTGTTTTGTTTTCTGCACATTTTTTTAATGTGTTCTCAACTAATAAGATAAAACATGTAGAATCTCACTTTGCGTGGGTGGGGTTTTATGTATAAATTTACCAAATATTTAACAGCTATTTTAATAATTTTAATCTCAGCTATACCAGTCAATAAAGGTTAAGAAATGTTTGGTGTGCATCACAGTTTAACGCAGATATGGAATCAAGATATTCTTGCCGATGTCCTTATCGGTGTCTAAAGTTCTTGTACATTTTTAATTCCTTATTCAAAATTACAAATACATTAACATAACATTAGAAACAAATGTTGCACCATTTTTGTGCTGCCTTTAGATTCGACTGAACACCATAAATAATTAAACAAATCTGTATATTTTCACTACCAAATATATACATTAATTTATGAAAATACGTTAGAATTGTTAATAGTCATTATAACAATCTATATATTTAACATCCATTTATTTTGTATTATTCGAAATCCATTTATTTTGTATTATTCGAAATTCACTTTGTGATTATTTACTTGTTTTAGACAATAGAATAGTTTGTATTATATATTTATATTATATCGACTATCACTATATATTTATATTATATCGACTATCACTATTACCGTGAATAATATTTATTCATTTATTTAATTTAAATTTAAAACATAATCACCTCTTGTTCATTTCAGTTGATGTGTAGGAGGGAAACGTTTCTAAAATTCGGTGTTAACGGGTATTTTACGTTTTATATAAATAAAGTATGACGTTTATTTTAACTAAATACTAACAAGAAGGCATAACAACATAAATAACAATAAACTATGATTGGATATATTTGTAAACAATGGTTGGTTTGAAATGCTAACCAAATATAAAAAATTCCTTTTTAAACTGAAGTGTAGACTAGTTTCTAATTTCAAAGACAATGCATGAGATATGACTTCGGTGCAATTAGAGCACTTCAAGAAAATGTATTATTTGATTGGTTAGCTAACAGACGTGACTTAAGGGAGATTTTAAATTAGATAAGTTGCTGTCAGAATTAATTTGTAGCTGAACATTGAACCAACGTACTCATAAATAGAGACATTAAGAGCAATAGTTTCGCCAGTGCCATTTGCTCAGCCTGAAGGATATCTTTAACGAAAATGGAGTTCCATCATGTACGTTAAATAATAAATGAAGTTAAAACCCTTACAGATCTTTCTTCTCGAATATATCATCCCTGAGATATATTCACCCCTATCACTAGGTATTAACAGAGCAATGACGTAGGCACTCATTCGTATAAAAGGTCGGTCGTTTAAGCAACATATTTTAACATCACCGTTTCGTCACAACTAAAGTGCATCATGAGTATATGACAGTTTGTGGCAGACTAGAACATAGTCGTACAGTAACGTGTAGCTTCGTGTTACTTTATTCGTTTCACCCATGAACATGCTCATCATCAAAGGGGTAGGTTTTGTAAAGCGAGGAGTATTAATAAAAAAAGCAGCTACTCACGTTAACGATATTTGACAATCATTTTATTTCCTTATTATTTTCCATGAAAAAGACAATTATTTAAAATAAATTAATTATTTACATTTCTTTCATTTATATTTTCTAGCTGATCTAGGCGTGTGCGCTTTACTATAAACATAGCTGTTCACTTTGTATGCATTGTTTTCTAAGTTTTGCATTTATTTGGATCTGATTTGATTATATTACTTGTTATCAATAGAACGATTTGCCTGTGGTATTATTTTATACAAATGCATCCTGCGAATGGGTGTCCTTACTGAATATCAATTTGGATTTACTTACAAGATAGTATAATACTTTTAATAGAACCTGAATAGGGTGGTTGTAATGGTGTTCTTATTTGATAAAATGGAGGCACAATTTCCCCGTAGGGAAATAATATATTTGTTTTGAAACTATAACAATCATCGATTGTTTCCTTGATTTACATACATCACGGAATTAGTCGTTATTTCCAACGATGTCTGCCTCTTATGTTGCTAATGAATTAATTGCGATGCTTCCATAAGAGCAATAAATACAAAAATAGTTGTGTGTTAATAGTTGTGTGTTAATAAACATAATTACTAATATCGCTTTATTTAATGGTCATTTTAGAAACCTAATTGCTGCTTGTGGTTTACTGTGCGCATTGTCTACAATGCGTACAGTAAATGCAGATTTGTCTAAGTAAGGCTAAAGGCAACTGCACTTTAATGCAATTCAATTTCCGTGATAAGCTATGCTATGTTGACTATCAAGGTTTACGGATACTTTCGGAATAAAACATATAAGGTGCATCATATACCTGTTACATAGGAAAAGGGCCGCTTTGTTCGATACAAAATATTCTTTCAAATCGGGGTATGATGAGAATTCATCATTTTCATTTATGAGTCAGATATTCATGATAAATCAGAAACATCTACTTACAAGGAGCGCATGTGTTTGACTTTGAATATATGCTACGTCCGCAATATACTCAACAAGTACTGACGGTGATGTGATTAATTTTAAGATGGAATGCGATTCATTTTTTTTTATTTGCGCCAGAAAAACTCACACGCACCCCCCACATATATATATATATAGATATATATATATATATAAATATATATATATATATATATATATATATATATATATATATATACATATATATATTTGCTGCGCAACTCACCATTCAGTTTACCCCTTATAAATCTGGTCTATATTCAAGTAGTTTCTAACGCTGCAATGAAAATGTGGGAGGTGTCGGTGGCAGAGTTTTTAACGATACGGGCTGAAAACTTGTGTGTGCCATGTTCAAATCCAGTTTGTTTCACGGAAACACTTTTACTTACGATGTTAGCAACTTTCACGTGACCCCTTGTATAAGAACACGTTGTATTTCTAGAAATAATTCTCACTAAAAAGACAATCAAGGAACCGAATGCTTACAATAACATTATTTGATTCGTACGGAATAAATAAATACAATACATTTTTGTTGTAGCAAACAAAATAAGAAAACACATGTATTTCATTAAATATGTTATCCATTCATGTTTAACCGATGAGTGTTTTAACTGAATATTTAGGAAGCAATTATATGTATTTCATGGTCTAATAATATTTAATTGCAAATATTCCATGAGATAAGATTGTGTAATCGATGTTTATTTATCTTCCGTTCGAATAAAAGATAAACTGATGAGAAATGTGTTAACACAAATGATTTGTTACGTCATCTTTTAAGCTCGAGTAAAATCATTTGACTGGAAAAGTGGGTTTGCAAAGCCAGTTGAATATAACGAAATAAAAAGATAAAATCAGAAGTAATCACCATATGTTAACAATATGTTTTTCTAGTTCTCTTTTCATATATCGTCTGCTCTGCAATTACGATTACAATAATATTACTGCCTCGAGTTATATTCACTTTTGTTTATAATAGATTATTCCAATATTTCGATTCTTTATAAAATTTGAACGTTACTGAACATAGAGTGTAGGAGTGAAATAGTTGATGAGGCGAATGTAATAGTAAACGTAAGGAATATAAACGAAGTGTTTACACAATTCATTGAATGAAATGATAGCTTCGGGAAGTTAGAGATGGTTACAACTGCAATGAACTAGAACAATGAAAAGGTGAATATTTTCGAAGGAAACCTAGACCAAAAAACTGGTATCATGTGTTTTCTGTGGTTATGTCGGAAAAGGGCTGTATGGAAACACACGTTAATTAACTCCTATTAAGTACGATAATAATAATAATAATAATAATAATAATAATAATAATAATAATAATAATAATAATAATAATAAGAGATGTTTACGAATATGGTAAGTGAATTACACACTTATCAAAAACATCATTAAGAGACATTAAAAATGTGTCATTCCCAATTAAGAAAGTTAAACATCAAATCAAAATAGTTCTACATCTACATTTAACTTTAATTTAAAAAGTTTAACTTCTAATTGAAAAGAAATTGAATCAGGTATACAGAAATATGAATTCAAATAAAACTGATGTGACGATTTTGCAAGCGGATTTTCTCATAAGTATAATTTTATTTGTACAAATTAATGTTTTTAATTTGAATTAGATTAGTTTAGTGGTTTACTTAATTGCCGAAAGTTGTTCATATGATAATGATATTTCGCTATTTGGTATTGAACGTTTTGTTATTTGAAGCTAAACATTATTAATCAACAGTTGAATTCATACCTTTATTTGCACTATTTTTTAAAAAGAATATTTATACTGTTTGAATGTGAAATGTAAATAGTATAAGTTGAAGATGAACTGATCCAATAATTAGTAATTGAATAATATAATTAGTAACCACAACCCGCATTTTAAGAATCTGTGAGGATAGAATTAGAGGTGATATATTAGCGGCTGTTTTAATACTATATTACAAGGAATTTTAACTTTAATCATTTTTGTAAAACGTTAAGAAAGATGTCCCATGCAGAAATGTGTACACATATTTTGTTTGATTCTCATTTGGCGCCATCTAGTGAAATTTTGAGAGTAGAACGTGAAATTCGAACCGTATTTTAAAGTTGACACATCGGAGGCGCCACCGATTCTGACATATGTGATGGATTTAAGAATTATATAGAAATTAATATGTTCGATTTGCATCATGGAAACACGCACACACACACACACAAACACACATATATATGTATATATATATATATATATATATAGTAATTGATAGATGTGTTAATAATATGAACATAAAATAAGTTTTTTTAAGAGGGCCCAATACCAAGTAGAGCATTTATAAGATGACATAAAGGTTATTATAGCCTTACGTCAATCAACCAACGTTTCAATGCGTATTACGAAATCTTGGCAAAGGCATATGCGGTAATACGCATTGAAACGTCGGTTGATTGGCGTAAGGCTATAATATTGTTTATTAAATGTTATATATATATATATATATATATATATATATATATATATATATATATATATATATATATATATAGGGGTATGCGTGTGTGGATATGTGCATTAACCCAGCATATGTTTATTTAGGCAAACATCATTAAATAATACGGAGTGCTCTTGCCTTATGATACTTTTTTTCAATTTTACTAATAGGCCATTCAGAATGTCGGTCAAATTTGTGTATATTCCGTGAGTTTTTTGTTCTATTTTTTTTTCATTTTTGGGAGTACTTTCGATTAGATACGTGAAATCATTTCCAGGCGGCGTTACCCTTGCTATCTATACACACATATGTTTACTGTTGAGTTACTTTGTAAATTATAACGGCTAGTTATTTACAACATTTAAAAAGAGTGTCTACAATATTGAGATTTTATATGCGAGCGTGATTACGTTCTAAGCGCGTGAAAAATTCAAAGGTATGATAGCGTAACGACTAGAATTACGTAACGATAATTACTATGTTAGAACATTTCAAATGTTGTGACGTGTTTCTTAATCTACATAAATTATAGTGAGATGTTTAGTTTCATGTAGAGGGGTTTAAACAGTTTTAATAGTTTGATATTGGTATTGTGATGTATTATTTTGGTATTGTTAACTAGGATGTGTCTATATTAAAAAGAACACAGGTATTTCTGTGTTTTAAGTGTTGACAAAAAAGGCGTGTGTCAGAGAGCTGTAATGTCAGTGTTCAGGAATGTGTTATGGTAGTGAAACCAATGAAACACTTACTTTTATTATCATTGTCGGAGATGCATTCCCCAATGGGGCATTGAGACTTATATATTACATTAGTCCTTTCTGATGTATTTTAGATCTGAGAAGTTTTATTTTAACTACAATTTTTATGTTTTCATTTTTTTATAATGAATACTGAATCTTATTTTGTATTGGAGTTGATGGGGGATATTTAGGTATGAATTATATTTTAAAGAGCTATTTCGTCTAATTCAAAGTTCAAATGCATTTGGTATCACTAGATTAGTTGTATGTGGTGGGAATATTTTGGCTGATTATTATTAGTATTGTTCGAGTTTCTAATAATTAACTGTATTTGTTCTTCTTCAATATAATTGGGAGACTGATTATGAATTAGGAATTGTTCAATGTTTCTTTAATTCGTCATGGAATCTTTTTGGTTAGCGAGATAAGCTTTGCACGGTGTAATAGATGTGTAATCATTGCAATTTCATATCGATATTGTATTCGCTCCTATAACATAAAACACGTGCATTAATAGAAGTATGTGTGTTTTCAGGAGAGGCGCTTAGAACGTAAACAAATTGTTAGCCGTTAGTCAATTAAACATTTGAATCTCATACAAGCCTAGAACGTAAACATGCGTGCATGCAAAATATCAATATTATAGACGATCGTTATAACAGTTTTGAATGATTAAAAAAATTACAATAAATACATATTTGTAAATACATAAATACTAACACCGTCTGAAGATGATTGGACGACTGAATTCGAAAGTACTCGTAAAAAAAGAAAGAAACATCGAACAAGAAACTTACGGAACTTACATAACGCAATTCGACCAAACTACTAAATGAAGTATTCGAAATATTAACAAAATTAAAAATGGTAACCAATCAAAAGAACTCCGTGTTATTTAATAATAGTTGCATTGAGTAATCTAGTCAGTTATTCTTAATGTGGCTCCTTTCGCATTACTATAACTTAAATTCCCTTTTTGACGTGGCAGTGTCTCGTGGCCGTATGCTTATTATGCTTGCTTTATGGTGATTATGTAGCAGGGGTTAGAACCTTGCGACGGTCTAAGAGTACTATTCCCTACACTGATGAGAGCGAATGCTTGATACGCTGCCGTATGTAAGTAAAATAATTTAATATTATTTACTCAAAATGAATGTAGGTATGTTTGTGTGCGTGTGTGTTTTTGTGCGTGTGTCTATTTATATTAAATTCATTCTATAGAATAGGATATACCTAGTGGTTTATTTTATATGTCTGTCGTTTTTTCAAAAATTCTTACGGATATACAAAGGTCAGTGCTTTACTAAATATACGCATTTTCCGAAGCCATGTGTTAAAACTTTCATTTTTTTCTCTAACTCAAATACATTTTCCTGAATTATTTTACTTTTCTAATGGAAACGCGGTCACACACACGCGCACACATGTTCAGTATTTACTTCATCACTTATCCATACGTAGGTAGACTGTAGTTATAGTATTACAATATGAGTAACTAAGTATCAGTAATTGCTCATATACTGTTGCACATATTGCATTTTAACGAAACTATCTAGCACTTTAGATTATATACAATTGTTTATCTTGAATTTATACTTATTAAAATGTCTATATTTGTGTATAAACATTTATTTTTGTTATAGACTTAAGAATTTTGGGAAAGAAAGTAATGTCGCTTCTAAATATAAATTATGTTATTATATCTGTCGGCGCATTTGTAATTTATTGACAAGACTGTTTGTTTAGATAACACTATCAAATAATATAATGTAACAAGTTAAAGTACAGTAGTCGATCGTAGTCGAAGGCTGAACGGAATTTCTCTTTTCACTTGCTACTACACCGATGTGTCGATGACATTCTAGGATTACTTAACTTACCTTTAGTGACACCCTTCATTTTATTTCGTCAAGATTTTTATAAGAAAATAGATATTTATAGATAGAATATAACGGTAGGGATTAAGACAACTCAAAAAAGCAGCGCGTATGTTGGCCGCGGAAAACTTACGAAGTAGACCTTGTAAGTACAATATGGGAATCATTAATAAATAATAATAGATGAGGTCACACTTAATATATATATATATATATATATATATATATATATATATATATATATATATATATATATATATGGAATAAGGTACACGATAGTTCATGAAAAGGAAATGTCGTGATGGACAAAATGTGTGAAAAAAAATGACAAACGGAAAATCAAGTTAAAGGGCAGAAGAAAAACAAAAACAAAAGATTTTGACCGGTTTTGTTCTGTTGGAGAACGTGTTCAGAAATGAAGTATTGAAAATAGTTTTATTTTGAAGGCACATAAATGGGATAAGAGGATGATCTGATTGGACCATATGAAGAAGAACTTGGGTGATGTTTGAAAATCATGGGTTGGTGGCACAGTTTACTATATATATATATATATATATATATATATATATATATATATATATATATATATATTGTAATATGTAGTTATAAGTTGTAGTCTATCGTGATAAGTAGTAAGATTTCCCATCTAAAACAAAATGTATACCAGAATAGCACTCAAGTACCCGTGGCGTAACGGATAAAGTACTGAATGTATTTCAGTTCTAATTTACACCCTTCTGGAGGTTGACGGTACAATACTAATAATCTAATTACGTCATGGTTGACGGAACGAATGCATGTTACCCCCGTTTATTAAATAAGATGTTCCGTTTGAAATTCTCTACTTATTAATTAGTTCAATAGAAGGAGTATTGGGCTCGACAAGTAACACTTTAAGAAAGGCGGAGGTTACATCGGGCGAAATGTTGTGAGAATAACACTCAGCATTAGAACAACGATCAATATAAATCAAGTATTACAAATTTTCAATGATCATATAAAAAAATTCAGAAAAATACTACATGAAAATAGTATTCCATTCCTTACATTTTTCTGCTTACAAAAATATACGCGCAAATATTAATTTGTTACCATAACACTGAGCTACTGTGTAATATACATAGTAAAATAGTCTAATTATTACAGCAAACATAACAAAGTAAACTGCAAAAGAAAGTGAAATTTTAGATAAAAACCAAGAATTCATAAATTTCCAACTTTGGAGTAACAATCAAAATAAAATCATATATCAGATATTAAGACTGATCAACAACGGAAAATGTTATTCAAAAGTAAAATTTGAAATGTTTATTGAATGAATTACAGACAACATATAGTATAATCGTTCGAAGGCGAATCTAGTCACAAGGAAAATAATAAAGTAGCCATGTCTAAATTTAAGGAATTACAAACCATCAAATACGTAGATGGAACACTGCTGTCACATCTCGGAAGATGCATCTCAAATTACCTTTGATTGTCTTGACAAATTAATCATTCGATATTCAATCAACTGTGGTATGATCCCTTCAAGTCTTTACAGGCTCTTCTCTCAGATGAGATTTTTTTAGCCAATATCGCCTCTCGATATATCTATAGAAAATGTTCACCTGATCCCCAATCTCTCGTTCCTTCTTGTAAAACGTTAACTAAATTAACTACTCGTATAACCGCTAAGAAATGTTATATCTTCCTTACCATGAAACAGAATTTCCCTGCACAAAGTTTCTTTCAGAAGACCACCTGTCCGTGGAACACTTTAAAACGTGGCTATTTTCAGCAAACTTCAAGATGATCTTCTGCAAATCTGATGTCAACTAATTTTTGTCATAATAGACTTTTCCAAGTAATATATTTAACAAAAATATGTCGACAATAGATGTGCATATTATTTATCGAAATATGTCTAGATTAAGACTTTCTGGTTACACACACATACATACACACACATATATATATATATATATATATATATATATTTAGGCAAACATTATTAAATAACACGGAGTGGTTTTGTTTGATGCGACTTTTTTCTTTTTTTTTCAATTTTCCGAATTGTCCATCTAATGTTTCGGTCAAATTGATGTAAATATGATCCATGGGTTTCTTGTTCCATTCTTTTTTCTTTTTTGCACGTACTTCCGATTTGAATCGTCAAATCATCTTCAGGCGGTATTAGTTTTAGTGTCTTTACAGATTATGACTTTACTGTTGTGCTCATTTTTGAATTATAACGGCAAGTATTTTATAACTTGAAAAAGCGTCTGTAAAGTTTAAATGTACATGTGAGCGTGATGGCGTTCTACACATATGAGAAATTTAAAATTAATAATGGCAATTATGAAACTAGTCGCAACATTTTAGAGTGTCTACCATAATAATTAACATTACCAAATTATTAGCCATTAGGTAGTTATGTGTTTGAATTGTATGCACTTTCTTTAACGTCATCAAGTTCTTAACGGTTTAAACAGTCACACTTTTAAATCCACCTCGTGTTATTTAATAATGTTTGCTAAATAAAAATATGCTGCCTAAATACACACAATATATATATATATATATATATATATATATATATATATATATATATATATATATATAGATAGATAGATAGATATATATATATATATATATATATATATATATATACATGCATGTACATCTCTTTAAGAAAGTGTAATCTTTTTGTTCTATTTTAGTATAGATTTTACTTCTTACAGGCAGTGTATTTTCATCTGGGGAGAGCTGCGTGTAAGTGAATAATATATTTCTCCCTTTCGCGAACGGCTTGAGGTGGACATAATTTTTAATAAGCCAAAACCTGCCGAGATGCATTCAGTTGTTCATCAATAACACGCCTACTTGAATGTCTTGTGAATACCATGGGATTTTGAGTTCATAGTTAAGCTAGTCATAACTCCTTAAGCTCAAAATGAGATATATAGGAGTGTAAGAGGTGATTATGATGGACCTTACTAAGTAAGAATAAAATTCAAGAGGAGAACAGCAAAAAAAACAGAGAAAATGGGGAAGACAACAGAAAGATGAGGACGACGTCAAACACAAAACAGACCAACAAAGGGATGAATAATAAAGAAAAGAGTGTGCGTAAAATGAGGGAAACGATTAGATGAAATTATAGCAATAAAATTGAAGTGGAAAGCGTAAAACTATGAAGACGAAGACAATTATCGGGATTAACATTAAATTAAAAGAAAACGAATGAGAAAAATCGAATTAAGAAAAAATATGAGAAAAAGGAAATGAGGAAAACCGAAAAGATGATTAAGATGAAAATATGTAAAAGATGAAGAAAATGAAAACGAAGAACGACAACAATAGTTGAAAAGATAGAAATCGGTAAAAAGAATAGCATAATTTAAAAAAGTAGGAAACCGCTAAAAGTATAACGAATAAAAGACACATTCTTATTAGAAACAAATCAAGAAGTAAAGAATGCAAAATGACGTGTAAGAAAGTATTAGAAACAACTCAAGAAGTAAAGTATGCAAAATGACGTGTAAGAAAGTATTAGAAACAACTCAAGAAGTAAAGAATGCAGAATGACGTGTAAGAAAGTATTAGAAACAAATCAAGATGTAAAGAATGCAAAATGACGGGTAAGAAAGTATTAGAAACAAATCAGATGTAAAGAATGCACAATGACGTGTAAGAAAGTATTAGAAACAAATTAAGAAGTAAAGAATGCAAAATGACGTGTAAGAAAGTATTAGAAACAAATACAAATGTAAAGAATGCAAAATGACGTGTAAGAAAGTATTAGAAACAAATCAAGATGTAAAGATTGCAAAATGACGTGTAAGAAAGTATTAGAAACAAATCAAGATGTAAAGATTGCAAAATGACGTGTAAGAAAGTATTAGAAACAAATCAAGATGTAAAGAATGCAGAATGACGTGTAAGAAAGTATTAGAAACAAATCAAGATGTAAAGAATGCAAAATGACGTGTAAGAAAGTATTAGAAACAAATCAAGATGTAAAGATTGCAAAATGACGTGTAAGAAAGTATTAGAAACAAATCAAGAAGTAAAGAATTCAAAATGACGTGTAAGAAAGTATTAGAAACAACTCAAGAAGTAAAGTATGCAAAATGACGTGTAAGAAAGTATTAGAAACAACTCAAGAAGTAAAGAATGCAAAATGACGTGTAAGAAAGTATTAGAAACAACTCAAGAAGTAAAGATTGCAAAATGACGTGTAAGAAAGTATTAGAAACAAATCAAGATGTAAAGATTGCAAAATGACGTGTAAGAAAGTATTAGAAACAAATCAAGATGTAAAGATTGCAAAATGACGTGTAAGAAAGTATTAGAAACAAATCAAGAAGTAAAGAATGCAAAATGACGTGTAAGAAAGTATTATTAACAAATCAAGATGTAAAGAATGCAACATGACGTGTAAGAAAGTATTAGAAACAAATCAAGAAGTAAAGAATGCAAAATGACGTGTAAGAAAGTATTAGAAACAAATCAAGAAGTAAAGAATGGAAAATGACGTGTAGGAAAGTATTATTAACAAATCAAGATGTAAAGAATGCAACATGACGTGTAAGAAAGTATTAGAAACAAATCAAGAAGTAAAGAATGCAAAATGACGTGTAAGAAAGTATTAGAAACAAATCAAGAAGTAAAGAATGCAAAATGACGTGTAAGAAAGTATTAGAAACAAATCAAGAAGTAAAGAATGGAAAATGACGTGTAGGAAAGTATTATTAACAAATCAAGAAGTAAAGAATGCAAAATGACGTGTAGGAAAGTATTAGAAACAAATCAAGAAGTTAAGGATGCAAAATGACGTGTAAGAAAGTATTAGAAACAAATCAAGAAGTAAAGAATGGAAAATGACGTGTAGGAAAGTATTATTAACAAATAGGAAGTAAAGAATGCAAAATGACGTGTAGGAAAGTATTAGAAACAAATCAAAAAGTAAAGAATGGAAAATGACGTGTAAGAAAGTATTAGAAACAAATCAAGAATTAAAGAATGCAAAATGACGTGTAAGAAAGTATTAGAAACAAATCAATATGTAAAGAATGCAAAATGACGTGTAAGAAAGTATTAGAAACAAATCAAGAAGTAAAGAATGCAAAATGACGTGTAAGAAAGTATTATTAACAAATCAAGAAGTAAAGAATGCAAAATGACGTGTAGGAAAGTATTAGAAACAAATCAAGAAGTAAAGAATGCAAAATGACGTGTAAGAAAGTATTAGAAACAAATCAAGAAGTAAAGAATGGAAAATGACGTGTAGGAAAGTATTATTAACAAATCAAGAAGTAAAGAATGCAAAATGACGTGTAGGAAAGTATTAGAAACAAATCAAGAAGTAAAGAATGCAAAATGACGTGTAAGAAAGTATTAGAAACAAATCAAGAAGTAAAGAATGGAAAATGACGTGTAGGAAAGTATTATTAACAAATCAAGAAGTAAAGAATGCAAAATGACGTGTAGGAAAGTATTAGAAACAAATCAAAAAGTAAAGAATGGAAAATGACGTGTAAGAAAGTATTATTAACAAATCAAGAAGTAAAGAATGGAAAATGACGTGTAAGAAAGTCTTATTAACAAATCAAGAAGTAAAGAATGCAAAATGACGTGTAGGAAAGTATTATTAACAAATCAAGAAGTAAAGAATGCAAAATGACGTGTAGGAAAGTATTAGAAACAAATCAAGAAGTAAAGAATGCAAAATGACGTGTAAGAAAGTATTAGAAACAAATCAAGAAGTAAAGAATGGAAAATGACGTGTAGGAAAGTATTATTAACAAATCAAGAAGTAAAGAATGCAAAATAACGTGTAGGAAAGTATTAGAAACAAATCAAGAAGTAAAGAATGCAAAATGACGTGTAAGAAAGTATTAGAAACAAATCAAGAAGTAAAGAATGGAAAATGACGTGTAGGAAAGTATTATTAACAAATCAAGAAGTAAAGAATGCAAAATGACGTGTAGGAAAGTATTAGAAACAAATCAAAAAGTAAAGAATGGAAAATGACGTGTAAGAAAGTATTATTAACAAATCAAGAAGTAAAGAATGGAAAATGACGTGTAAGAAAGTATTATTAACAAATCAAGAAGTAAAGAATGCAAAATGACGTGTAGGAAAGTATTATTAACAAATCAAGAAGTAAAGAATGCAAAATGACGTGTAGGAAAGTATTAGAAACAAATCAAGAAGTAAAGAATGCAAAATGACGTGTAAGAAAGTATTAGAAACAAATCAAGAAGTAAAGAATGGAAAATGACGTGTAGGAAAGTATTATTAACAAATCAAGAAGTAAAGAATGCAAAATGACGTGTAGGAAAGTATTAGAAACAAATCAAGATGTAAAGAATGGAAAATGACGTGTAAGAAAGTATTAGAAACAAATCAAGAAGTAAAGAATGGAAAATGACGTGTAGGAAAGTATTATTAACAAATCAAGAAGTAAAGAATGCAAAATGACGTGTAGGAAAGTATTAGAAACAAATCAAGAAGTAAAGAATGCAAAATGACGTGTAAGAAAGTATTAGAAACAAATCAAGAAGTAAAGAATGGAAAATGACGTGTAGGAAAGTATTATTAACAAATCAAGAAGTAAAGAATGCAAAATGACGTGTAGGAAAGTATTAGAAACAAATCAAGATGTAAAGAATGGAAAATGACGTGTAGGAAAGTATTAGAAACAAATCAAGATGTAAAGAATGGAAAATGACGTGTAGGAAAGTATTAGAAACAAATCAAGATGTAAAGAATGGAAAATGACGTGTAAGAAAGTATTAGAAACAAATCAAGAAGTAAAGAATGCAAAACGACGTGTAGGAAAGTATATGAGTGCAAGCCGATTATTTTGTTACCATACGATGTCAAGTAAATATATGATTTCAGTTTAAAGAGAGAATTGTTTCAAATTATTTTTTTTATTGTCTTATTGGGTTCTATATTGCTTTGTCACACACAACGTTCATTTTGGCGAGAGCCATCTATAGCTCAAAACTTAATAACGAAAACATCACTCCAAAAATAGCAGTGCCAATCTGTCAGTCTCACTAGCTACCTATCTATTAATATTCCAGCATCTAAGCCAAACAATCGTTCAGTTTGGTACAAAAGCGCCATCTTTGGTGCATAGATACTTTGAATAGTATATTCTCATTTCAAATCGAGAGTCACACTTATTTAACCCTCGAACCTGCGTTTTACAAGATGGCCGTTAATTAAGTTTAAAACAATATATAAGGATTTGTTCTATCAAAACAGCATCACATCCACAGAGTAATGCCCATAATTGGGCCAATTAAAGCCCCTTATAGTACTAACAAGTGCTTAAAATTAAAATGTGTATGATTAAGGTTTAAATGTAGCCATTTTGAAAAAAGTAAATATTTTAATAACTTGTGCCAGTTTGTGCTTATATTGTAATACGTTTACTTCAACTATTTTGAGGTCACTGAATTCATCTTTAGCATCAGATTTGGCTTTTACTAAAGTCTACAATGACAGTCATGTACTTCATTTTTACTTTTTTCATTAATTATTTCAGGAATTTTGTCTATAAATCTATATGCATTCTTTTTTATAGTTTTTGTTGTAATGTTTCACTGCTATTAATACATTTCTTCGTCATTGCTTTCAGGTAGTTCCGTAGACATAGATAGTATTAGTGATTAACATGAGTCAAAAAAAGTAGATTGGAAACTGTGTGCATTGTATCAATAATAGGCATATGACCCCTTAGTAAACCCCTTGAACACGGCAAACTAGGAGCATCAGGTTACGAATCGCATGCTCAAAACCTGGAAGCCTTAACAACTTGACGGTGTGCTAGAATTTATCAATATTGAAATATTTTATGATGGAAGTGGGATAAAAACCACATTTAAAGAAAACAGTGCAGTATGTCGCAGAACATGCCGCCTATCATGCAACAACACCAAGGTGAAACAAGCAGAGACAAGAAAACAAACAGATCCACAAGAAACTCAAAACCCAGTTTAAACAAAGATAGAAGAGCTGTTGAGCTTACTGAAAACTCCCAAGCTCTTCAGAGATCGATGGTAGCAAGACCAGAGATTTCACGAGCTGTTCCTGAATTTGAGCACATTATTTCTACAACTGAATCACCAATCAAACATCCTGAACAAAGTTCAGCAACTCAAAGGGTCTTTGCAAACGATGTTAAAAAGGAGTGTCAACTTTAGAAGATATGGGGAATAATTTTCTAGAGGACACTGGATACTTATTTGCCCTAGACACAAAACTCATCATGGAGTGAACTGCTGTAGAAACTGTAAACACAATAGAAGATTTGGGACAACAACAGCATGACAGCTATGTCAACGTTAGATAAGTTGATAAACCAACCCAACCAAACAGTCACACCTTGAGAAAGAACAATCGACCACTTTTCAAGAAGACCCCATCGCTAGCTAAATCCGGAGACAAAAAGATAATTGCTACACTGAAATCATCATGTGATTATTTGCCAGACTCTACATCAGCTGCTAAGCGAAGGAAGGGGCATTTGTATGAGTTTTTCAACATGAAAATCAACCAGCTCCTCCTCCAATATCAGATATAGGTCAACTAAGAACGGGTTACAAGCGTGACCAACTAATGTGCTTCCAAAGTTTCCCATAACCTGATGTTATCCCTCCTGAGGTTGATGCTAGAGTGTTTGACATCCCTAAAGTTGTTCACTTCCTTCAATCCAAACAATGCAATATATTTTCTGATTATGTACACATAATATTTGTGCCGTATGTGTTCAGCCAGCTAAAACCAGCTGATAGGATTGCCAAAGTTTTGGACAGATACATCTCTGGTAGCCTGATAAAACAGACAAGAGACAGAAGAGGACAACACGAGGATACATTAGAGAGCGACTCCTTGACCAGGCACCGATTCCAGAGAACTGGCAAACCTTTCTAACAGATGAAAGGAACAGCACTGAGCTGTTTGCATTCATATCACATAGTATATAAGCAACTGGAGCAAGATAGTCATCAGCACAAATGATGTACATGTTGTAAGCAACGTAGCTGGAAATGACCTGGATACCAATGACATACAACCATGTTGTCACGAAGAAGCAGACACACGAATCTTTATTCACGTTCAGCATTGCAGAAAGAATGGGGCTAGGAAAATAAATGTGAGAAGTGAAGACAATGTCGTAGTTGTTCTTGAAAGTCCCGTCCACCATAGACTGGAAATAGATGAGTGGTGGGTGGCTTTTAGGACTTAAAAGCACTATTAGCTATTTAGATTCTAGGATATGATATTAGCCTGAAGTGGCAGCCATCGTGACATAAAGTAAGTTTGAGAAAACTATTTCATCGAATGCATACAATTTTTATATTTCTTGTCCAAAAGTGTGTATATAAAGACATAAAAATAACTTTTCTACACCTTCCAAGTCCTACGATGTTATAATGACCCAATATCGTGGCCATTTTTTAAAAAGAAAGTTTTGGGACAAAACTTTGCTTCGGATGAATGAAATGTATTTTCCAACTTTTTCTTGCCCCCAAAACACCATATATTTAGACATAACCATCATCTTGCCAATGCACTGATCAGCTGATATATGTTATATGATCTGAAATGGCTGCAATCTTTAAAATAAGAGGATTCTGGCCCTAAATCTGAGTGGCTCCCGATCGTATTGGAAAGTATGCTATTTTAGGTGTGTGTGGTACATTCTGGTGGTTTGCCACTAAAGTGAACGATTTGGTAAAAAATGGGTCTTAATAGCTGGACTATAAAATCATACTGAATAGGAGTTTGTCAATGTTTTCTTACCTACCGAATGAAAATAACTACCGGAACAGTAGCAGAAACTCGCTTTGAAGCGAGTTGATAACAGAGGATTTGGTTGTTCGGGAGAAACATCTTCCAATGTGGGCTAGTAGATATATATATATATATATATATATATATATATATATATATATATATATATATATATATATATATATATATATGTGTGTGTGTGTGTGGGGGGGTGTTTCCTCGGCTGTTTTACTGATGGTATACTTCATTTCAGCCTCCAGACAACGTCGGGTCATCAGGAGAGAATATGCATCGTTTCACGACCTTCTCTCGACGGCTTTTTTGCGTATTGCCCCCCCCCTCACTAACGTGAAGCCGAATTATCTGAATCGCATTTCAATTTAACTGTTCAATGAAATAAAACAACAACTGGTTATTTAACGGCTTAGCGTCCCACGTGTCGTTTGATGATTCAGCTTTTGGTCTGTTTTTGTTTTCGTTTTTACAACTGAGCGCCTTACGTCTTTGTCGTATGAAAACGTTCTCATGTATCGAAGAGATTTTTAATTGTAAATAAATAAATTTTAAAAAAATAAAATAAGGAGCTAAGTAAATAAAAAAAATAAATATAAATAAATACTAAAATAAATAACATTCCTTAAATATCCAAATGTTTCAAAAGAGATAATTTATGAAGAATCTTAAATAAATAAAAAAATGTTTTCCTTTCACGGAGATGGTTATACAGTTGACACTTTCTATTATATCACCATGTGATATTCTTTTTACACACAACCACCTTATTTCTTAAGTATTCCATCTATATCTGTCGTCTGTATTTCTTGACTGATGGTTTAGTAGAATTCCCATTTTTATCATACAATGCCATACAAATCCGGTATATAACATGACCACATTTTTCCAACCGTTGATCATATTTCTTTCTATCTAATTCTGTATTTAGTGCAGTGCTTATTGTATGGTCAAGCATGCCTTTATTCTTTCGAACTACTGAACGGTGGAAATTTTATTCTGGGCTACTTTGTCTTAGTCTCTGGCGCAACTGCATGGATAGCCTCGGCACTGTGGGTTGCGTTCTGGAATTGGTTTTCCGACGTCTTATCTGTGGTAACAGAGCGCTTCTTGTGAGTCATTGGATGAGAAGCACATCCCCTCTTGATACGATAGATCTGCATTCCTTTTTGGGACTTAGATTGATGTCCACAGACGCATGGGAAGTCCGTGCACTGTTCTGTGTTCGTTATCCGTTGGTCTATCTGAGTCGTTTTCCAATATTTTCGTTTTGATCCATCATCCTCCCTCCCTTTCGGTGGATCGTGAGGGCATTTTCCTGAATTTTCTTCTGTAGTGTATATTAGATGAACTCTGTTGGCTGGCCCGATTGGGTCATTTTGTATTTTCTAACGTCCCCTGCCTTTTCATGTGTCGCTGGTCTATTCTCAGTCGCCATTCAGTATGTTCCTAAAAGTCAACGGACAAGTCATGCTTCTATAGAATGAAACGTTTGCTCACCTATATATAATTAAACAAACCTGGCAACCCAGCGCTTCCGTGTCCATAAACATAAACAGAAGAGATTAACAAGTGTGTATATTTTTTTTAATATTAAAGCGTGTATCTCTCTTCCTCTGTCTTCCCCTCTCTTTCTTTCTATTCCACGCCCCTCTTCCCTCAACATATGTTTTCTTTTATACATCACATTCTATTTTCTTGTTTAAATGTATCGATGATAATGATTATCTATTAGTAATGAGTTTATTTATCTGTATGTATGAAGCCAAAACTATACTATTGTACTTATGAAATAGTACAGTATATATTATTTCAGACATATGTACTAACGTTAAGCAACGCAGATTCCAGCCATTACTAAATCGGTGACCATTTTAGAAAAATAACAAAACTGGTTCTTTGATATGATAGGCGACTCCAATAGCATATTTACACATGAGTAGCAACACTGGTTCTTTGATATAGTGTACGTTCTGCGCTTGACATCCGAAACAGGAAAATAGTCACGTTATTTTTTCTCGAAGAAAAAAAAATGGGGGGGGGGTAAAAATATTTGTGTGGCGAAAGGTAAAAATAATTTTTTTCTTGGGGGGGGGGGGGGGGGTGAATTTTTTTTTTAATTATAAAAAATTCTTTGTATGGGGATTTAGGAATTTTTTTTTTGCAGAAAATAGTACTTGAGTGGGGAAAATAAAAAAAATTGCGGGGGTGAATTTTTTTTTTTTAACTAAAAATATTTCTTTGCGTGGGGAGAGTGAACACATTTTTAGGGGGGAGGAATTTTATTTTTCTCTCAACAAAAATATGTCTTTTGTTTGGGTGGGGAGAGTAAAAAACATTTTGATGGTGTTAATTTTTTTTTTAAACTAAAAATATTTCTTTGGGTGGGGGAGGGTAAAGAAATAGGAAATATGATTTTTTTCTTACAAACAATAAATATTTTTAGGAGGCTTGGCGTGTGTGACATTTTTTGGGAGGGGTTTAGAGGGGGGTGTAAGAATTTTTAAAATTATTTTTAACTTAAAATATTTTTAGTCCAAATTAAAAACATCAATGTCTAACCACCCAAGAAATATGACTGAGGCGCCATCGGTTTACGGGTGAGCGTTCATTTCTGACGCGTCGGCCTAGCAAGAAAAGACGACCGTAGGGAGGCTATTTTGCCTAGTAATAGTAATTATTATTTAGCAATGTATCTATTCGCATTTAATATGTAAACTTAGCCAGATATAATTTACTTGTCCAACGTTTGACAGAAAAAAATCAGTTTAAAACTTATGGAACTATGTAAATTATAGTCCTAAATACAACAAAAAGACTGATACGTTCGGACACGTTACCCTCCCAACCCTCAAATGTCTCCTCGTCTTTCAAGCAAAGATGAGAAAGCAGCCTTGTGGACACCGGAACGTGCAGTCGTTTTGTTAAGTGTCTATCTATTTTTTCTCTTTTAAACAAAATTTTTTAAAAACGCTTTTGCCATGTATCTCTTCGTTTTTAATATGTAACACAAGGATGATATGATTTACTTGCCGAACGTCTGACAAAAAAATTAGTTTTACCATATTAAATTGTGAAAAATACTGTCCTTAATACGATAAAAATACTGGTATGTTCGGCCACGTTACCATCCCACCCCTCGCCCGTATGTCCGGCTTTCAAAAGAAAAGGAACACCTCTGGTAAAACTGCTTGCCGGTGCAAAATGCGTTTAATTATCCGGCGAATATTTATCAGGTAAAATGGGAAATGAATCTATCGTATTCCTCCCTGTCTAAAATTAGCCTGTAAAACTTAATGCAGTAAGATAACATACATTTAGAGATATGTAAACACTTTTTCCTTTGTCTTTTATTTTATTGTAGCGTGTAATAGTGCAAATTACCCCTTATGATAATGAAATAAACACGCTCCCTGAGTTTGGACCTGGTGTAGCCACATACACCAAAATATGAGCAATGCAGAATAGTAACAATGAAACCCATGGGACTCAGAAAAAATATGTGAGTGTCATTATGAGAATGTGCTCTCTCGATGCCAAACATGAGGGTCTGATCCGCATCCTGCTAATGTTGGCTCCTTGTTTCCAAAAACAAAATTACGGACGAAAAACAGGCACGTAACCCGTGTTATTCTAAGTATGACAAGGACAGAGACCAAATACAAAAAAAGCAGAAATGAAAGGAATAAACCAAAAAACATAGAAAGAAATGGACCACAAAGGATAACAGGCTGGTAATGCAATGCTACTACAAAAGTCACCACCCAACAAAAAGAGGCTAACGGAAGCGAAAGAAACATCAATGGAACAGTGCTACTCCCTACTATACAACGGAACAAAGGATAGCAGACCAAGCAAAATAGATCCTCAAGAGAGGATGGTTCTCGGATATGGAACTAACCGAAATCAAACAGAAAATCGAAACAGGACAAGAAACAACACTTGACGAGTCCTCTATGAAGAAGATGGAATAAAACATAAACTCTGTTACGGAAGAAATAAAATACTACAAAATCACAGAACTCACCGAAGTAGAACTCACTGAGGAAGAAGCGAGAGAAGTGGAAAACATGAAACGCTACATGTCCGAGAACAAAACAAATCTCCTATCCCTACGGAACGAAGATTGGACGAAGTTAAAAGTTGAAACAGAGACATCGTATTCGCGAACATCCCAACAGACACTATTATATACCTAAACAACTTGATATATGCAGGGGCAAAATCAGTAAGTAAAGAGAAAAAAAGACTGGGCAAAAGAATGGCCCAAACAAGTCTGGATGGGGAACAAGACTGGAACCCCAGATTACCTAACTCCGAAAAAGAGCTAACACCGTAAACAGGATGAGAGAGAATGGGAAATAATCAAAGAGCAGAAATTCGGTTCACAAGGAAATACTGAAAAAGAAACATGAAAAATTAAAACAAAATATAGCAGCAGTAGCGGGAAGATCGAGATGATATAGATACAAATTTGAATATCAAAACCAAAACCTTTGAAAACAATGAACTCCAGTTGTACAAAAAACGAACACGGAGAACGAATAACAACAGAACAACCGGACCCTACAGAGACAAAATCTTTCTGGGGCAAGATATGGGAAAAAGCCAAAATAAAACAACAAAAATGCCAAGTGATTGAAAAATATGTAGAATAAACACAAGGAAATAGAAGAAGATATATAAACGGAAAGTAATGAAGAAACCATCAAGGGTACCCTAAGGAAAATAGCAAACTAGAAAGAACCAGGCCACGATGGAATACATGCATATTGGTTTTAAAAATTCACGACCCTACATGAAAGGCTAGCGCAGAAACTAAGAAAATGTATCCACAAAAAAAACGTACCAGTGTGGATAAGCAAAGGAAGGACAACTCTTATGCAAAAAGATGCTAAAAAGGAACGCCCCAAGCAACTACAAACCAATAACCTGTTTACCAATAATGTGGAAAATCCTGACGGCACAACAAAGTGAACAATATTACCAACCCTTAAACCTAACGTGAACTACTCTCCGAAGAACAAAAAGGATGTCGTGATAGGAAAATAGAGACGCATGACCTGTAATACATTGACCAAAAGATCCTGAAAGAGGTTAAAAACAGAAAAAATATACATGTCATTAATTGACTACAAAAGATTTACGACAGAATCACCCAGGTATGGATAATTAAATCTTAAAAAATATACAAAATTCACGATAAGATACTTAATCTTATTAAGAAAGCAATTGAACTATGACAACTGGAACTGACAGCCAGAGGACAACACCTGAGTGAGATAAACATACAGATAGGCCGTTTACAAGGAGACTCGTTATGACAACTACTGTTTATGAAAGCAATACTGCCACTCAACAACGTACTCAGAAAATGTAATGCTGGACACAAGTTAACAGATACAGAAATAAGAGCAAACCACCTGATATACATGAATGCCCTGAAACTATTTGCAAAATGCAAAAAAGACTGGACAAGCTGATGAATACGACATCCGTAGGGAATTCGGAATAGAAAAGTGTGCACTACTAAAAATACAAAAAGGAAAACTGAAGACAACAGAGGATATGGAACCCCCCAACCAAGAGGAAATGGGGGCGCTAAGGGCACAGGATAGCTAAAAATATATCGGAATTCTGGAAGGAGACACAATCAAATCTACAGAAATGTAAGAGAAGATTAGAAAATAATATTAAAGAAGAACAAGAAAACTCCTATAAAAATAAATTATATAGAAGGATATAGTAAAAGGAATACACATCTGGGCAGTTGCACTTACACGATACTCTGGACCATTCATAGGCTGAACTAAATAATAACTCAGGCAACTCGGCCAGAGGACTAGAAAGATAATGACCATGTACAACGCAATACATCTAAAAACACGATATACAAAATCTACATGAAAATAAACGATGGAGGAATAGTACTGGTAATTATAGAAGATTCTCTGATAGACTCCAAAAAAGAGCTAGATAAATACATAACTCAAAACACGGAAAGGCTAATCACCGCAGCAAGAGACACTGTTCCAACGAGCATCTCGGAAAGCACCTAAATCAGTAACTAGACCACCAGAAAAGAAAATTGAGAAGAAGAAAAACAAGTACATAAAGGCTTCAGAAGACTGACAAGAGAAACACGAACGAAAATAGCTTGGCATAAAACATACACTTGAACAGAGAAACGTGATATTTACTGATGGTGGCACATAACAATGCATTCATGATAAACCACATTAAAGCTAAAATAGATTGAACCCAGGAAAACAGTAAATGCAGACTGTGTTGACAAAGAGACGAAACAGTAAATCATATAATAAGTGGATGTAGGAAACTAGCTCAAAAAGAATACAAGAACAGACATGACGGTGTGGGGAAAGCAGTACACCGAGAACTGAGCAATCAATTGAATTTTGATTACGCACGCAAATGGTACAAACATAAACCAGAAGCAGTACTGAGACACGAAAAACATAAACTGATCTGGGATATAGATACGCTCATACAAGCAAGGAGATCGGATTTTATAATAATGAACAGGAAGGAAAAATCGTAAACTTCGCCGTTCCAGTAGTCTTCAGAGTGAAGATAAAAGAAACGGAATAACGAAGCGAATACACGAAGTAGCCAATGAACTGAAAGGGATATGGCGCATGAAGAAAGTCAGTATGATACCAATAATCGTAAGAGCACTAGGGACTATACAAAAATACTGAAAAACAGACTTAGAGAAATAAGAATAAAAGTGATCATTGAAACTATACAACAGACGTCAATGATTAAAACAGCTACAATATTTAGAAAAATCATTTAATGCGGAAACTAACACGCATAAGCTACGAAGGATCACATGGAATCTGCAACAGGATAAAAACAAATCCACAGAAAGAAAACCACAGAAAATGCAAGAAATATGCGTTCCCCCTCCCAATAAATTACACCGACCTCAGCTGACACTACACCAAAATGAACCAATATACATAAATGGAAAGAAAGACCATAATCTCCCCCGCTCTCCTCCCCCCGCTCTCCTTCCTCCGCTCTCCTCCACCTTCCCCCCGCTTTCCTCCCCCACTCTCCTCTTCCGATATCCTTCTCCGATCCCCTCTCCCGCAGTTCTCCTCCGTTCTCCCCTCACCAAAAAAAGGTATCGGCTAGGCTTACACCATACAAAATATTTGGGTCAAAGAGTATCAGAAAATCGAGGTAGTACAGCACAAACCAGACCTCCACTAGAAGTGCATAGAATGCTGGGACGTTGGATAGGCTTATTGAAACTCATATCTCAGAGAAGACCAATGGTCCTTACCAGCGAGAAATAAATGGTAAACGGTTGTTGAAATACTGCATAGTCATTTGCGGTTGATATCAAAAAGAGGTGGAGAATACTGGACATCTGGGAAGACTTGTTGTCACTCAGTCTCCAAGGAATATCACCGGTGGCTGTCGGTGAGCAATCACTGATAATAGCCGTGTGAGAACTCATACTGAGTACAAATAATACTAATACTACTACTACTACTACTAATACTACTACTACTACTACTACTAATAATAATAATAATAAGACGATAAAGAAGAAGAAAGAGAATTCGACAAAATGCATCAGATACAGCTAATTTAATGCTTAAAATGTATAAAATATCCGATTAAAAAAGCAATATTGAGACTATAAGAGACAGCTTGCGGACAACACTAAACTGATATAGAATTAAAGAAGGCATGTTCCAAGGAGACTCATTCTCACAACTACTGTTTATCATAGCGATGATGCCTCCTAACTATATACTGAAGAAAAGTTATGTCAGATACAAATTTACATAAGTAGAACAAAGAATTAACCACCTCATGTACATGGACGACCTAAGGTTATTTGCAAAAAGCGAAAAATAAAAGTTTAACAACTTATAAATACGACCAGAATTTTTAGACAAGCTATTCAAATAGAATTTGGAATTGAAAAATGTGCACTAGTTGAGAATTAAAGGAGAAAATGATGATAATAGAGGGCATGGAACTGCTCAAGCAGGAGGAGACCGGAACACTAGGTGAACAAGATAGCTATAAATATGTTAGAGTTCTAGAAGCAGCCACCATCTAATTTACATAAGTAATATAGAAGATTAGCATAGAATACTTGATAAGAACAAGGACATAGTTTAAAAAGAAAATTATAAAACATAAATTCAGTAAAAGGAATACATTCCTGGGCATTATTACTAATAAGATAATCTAGACCATTAATAGGCTGGACTAAATAAAAAGTCAGGTTCCTTAAACAGAAGACTACACAATAATAAGACATGTGTCGTCCTCCAGTTACCAGTTATAGTCTCCATGTTCCGTTTGCTTTCCTAATAAGATTAGTAATCCTGTCGGGTATCTTGTACATTTTAATCATGAAATTATCATGAAATAAGCTTGAGGGGTTGTATCGTAGCTTTTTGTAGTCAAGAGACATGATCTTTCTTCTGCTGTTTACTTTTTGCAACATCTTTAGATCTATGTATATATAATCATGCGTTCCTCTTTTCCCTTTCAGGCATTCATTTTTTGTTCCCCGGGAAGCAGTCTACGATTGTTAAGGGAGTGTATATTTGTTCTTTCAGTTGTGCCGTTAGGATTGTCTACATAGTTTGTAAGAAGCTCTGTAGTAGCTTGGGGACGTTCCTTTTTTTGCGTGTTTTTTGTATTAACGTTGTCTTTTCATTGGTCATCCATATTGGTACGCCTGTTTTCTGGATACATCCTATCAGTCTGTGCAAGTCTTGCATGTATGATCGTTTATTTTTAAAACCAGGATGCATGTATTACGTCGTGCCCTTGTGCTTTCCAGTTTGCCATTTTCCTTAGGGTTTTTTTAATCGTTTCTTTATTACTAGTGTTTCTATTCCTTCGTTAATTTCTTGTAGTTCATATTTCATGTTATTCAACCATTTGTTATTTGTCCTGCGTTTTTAGGCTTTTTCCCATATCTTGCTCCAAAAGTGTTTATTATTATTATTATTATTATTATTATTAGTAGTAGTAGTAGTAGTAGTAGTAGTAGTAGTAGTAGTAGTAGTAGTAGTAGTAGCAGTAGTAGTAGTAGTAATATTATTATTATTATTATTGTTTCATGATAAAAACAAACCTTGGAAGTAACCGAACTCCCTTTTCGAATGAAACCATATGCCTTTAAAAATAGAGTAATATGGAACATCCATCAGTCCATCAGTTGACGGGCAACACGAAACATTGGATGTACTATTTCGTCGAGATAGTTATAGTAAAAATAGTAATATTCACTTCATAAGGGGCATTAAGATCACCGATTAGTAAATCCGTAAAATGTATTACATTCTTACTGGAGAGGATTCGACAAAAATGCAAATCACTTTATATTTTACATCCTTTTAAAACATTTTCTTTCGCATGAATTATAGGGAGGGGAGAGAGATAAAGAAAAGGGGTTATGAATAATTAACGTGGTTGATGATGTGTTGTTCAATGTAAGTTTGTATAGAGAAACATTTGAACTTGTTTTAAGCAAATAGCAAAATGACAATATATTTGGAAAGAGTGTTATTGAGTTAAATAGAGAACGCATGGCATATGTTGCGTGACATTTTGCCACACTGGGCATGTATTGATGCTGGCTGTTTCAGATGGGGTCAACATTTGATCTATGTGTATTGGAAAATTAAAAGAGAAATCTGGGATGAGATGATATTACGGTATGAAAATGTTAACATACAATACATGAAATATGCACGGTTTAAAAAATCAAAGAATCACAACCTTCCCCAATAAATTGAACAGACATGACAGCAAAAACTGTTTTCATCAAAAATGATGATCCATTATCTACGTTAAAAAGAACAGTTATTTGGGATAGTATGTACTAATTCATTCCTATGCGTTTCCGCACAGTGTGTGTGTTTAGGTTTAAATTTACAACAAGACAAAACAAAATGGCTTACTAATGGACTAATGAATCGAAATGCATCATAGTGAATTTTGATTTTGCAAATAAATTATTGTGTGAAAGATCTCACTGATAACTCAGTTCCTTTCTTGCAGTATTTTGAGAGTTGTTTATAATTTACAATGTGGAACCGGTTCGCAAGCCGCCAAAGTTTTGTTCCTACTATTTTCACCAAAAATGCTAGTTGTATCCACCGTGTAAAAATAAGCAAAAATACACACCCGTCTAATCCTTAAAGTCAAATAGTCCTTTAACTAGCAAACAATGATAAGTAATTATGAATTAATAAGATGTAATTTTTCAAATCTATATGCACATAAGTAAGCAAAGGATGCGTCAGTCAGGTATACATGCTCACTGTATTAAGTAGGTGAAATGTGATTTTGTATACTAAATTAGGATTTTAATGTCACTGCTCAGTCATTATAAATAGATCAGCTAAGATACGCAGATTACGTGAGGTAAGTGTACTTGTTCTGTCATTCGAACAAAATAGCTAACGTCCCCGTCAAAAGAGAATTAACTTCACGTTGAAAGTTGTTTTGGGAAAACGTATAACAGAGGGCATATATAAGAGTTCCAAAACCGCGTTGACCTTTCAGCTAATTCTGCCTTCGGATGGAAAATATAACGATCGATTGGACTGATTCTTTTGTTGCTTTTCTGTTTGTTCCTTTACATTCTTTGGAAGCAATCAACATCTGCTTATTCGGATTTCCTATTCAAACGGAACATGATAAAATGGTCGTTTCAGGTTTAGACCGTCTAGAGAAGCGGACGAAAAAGTCAGAGGCGATTTCTCCGGCTTTCGGAAATAGCTTGGAGTGTTTAATAAGGATAAACATGCGTCTGTGTATCTGGCTGGAGAGCAGCTCTCACGTCTTCCGACCGTCTACTTGGTGAAGAAGTGCACAGGGTTAAGAGACACATACAGATGGATGTAGACGGTGAGATAGAAAAACAAGATAGAATGAGATAACATATATTTTTTTAAATAATAATGTTTATTTTGTTTATTACGATTTTCGTTTTGGCGGGATCAAATAATCAAACGACTTTTTTTTTTAATTTTTAGTGAAGAAATAAATAAAAATTCATCAATTAAAACTACACACAGATGCTCCCAGAAGTGAAGATTAGACGTTTAATCAAGAACAAATGTATGTGTTTTGTGTAATAAAAGAATCCATTAAGAAATATCAGCAATGATGAGTTACATTCCTATCTACAAAATACATTAGGCGAAGTATGGACGCAAATTTATTACATAACTTTGCAGGAAAATGGTTTAATATCTTCGATTAATTGTTTCCGAAGACTCAATTGCAATAAATAATGTGTTCCTGCATTGAATTACATATTTAAATGTTAACCGAAAAACCTTTTCAAAGTTAAATATAAGGAGAGTTGTGTGTGATTAACAACCTTTTATTCCGAACGTATACTTAGTTCATTACACGGAAGTCGATAGTCGAGTGATTGTAATCATGTGAGATGTATTTAAATATTGTACGTTAATATTCGATGAGTATCGAACTTTAAAGAGAAAGGTCGCCTTGTACGTAGCAGATACAAATGAGTCTTGCATCTCAGTTGGTTGGTTGTTTTGTTTTACGGCAAATCAACCGTGTTCGGGTCAGTTAATGGTCATTTCCGTAAATGCGTCAAGTTCTATGTATCTAAAAATATTTATTTATGGCGTTTCGTTTTGTTGTTTTTGTTTTTGCAGGACATGATTGAGTTTTGCAAAGTGAGGGAAGAAAACAATAACAGCAATGGTTGGTGCATTTTTGGTCAGGAAGTCAGTATGCTCAAAACGTATGATCAGGTAGCGCCACGTGTGGCAACCGCATACAAAAGTTTGTCACAAATCGATAAGTTGAATAAAAGTTTAAATAAGATTGAAATGTGTTACCTTCCATGTGTGGAAATTTATACAACTAGCTCGTAACGTTATTAATATTATGTAATAGTTTTCATATTAATTATCTCGGTTATATGTATTAAAAGTAATAAAAATAATCATTTTATTTGTCATTCGTTATACTGTAAGACAAATGAAAGGTATTTTCTCGTATTGAAATAAAAGTGTATTGTTATACAATTTTGGTAGATGTTCTAAAAGACCACGTAAATAATTTTATTCCAGGAAGCATTTTATTTTGTAACCATTTGAATGTTCGTGAAACAACACTCATCAGTTCCGTTCTTGTCGACGGCGCGGTTCACTATACTACTTGTACAAAAGGAACACAAATCTGATAAGTATTCAGGCAACAGCTAAATATTATTTTCAAAATGATGAAATATCAATGTGATTCATAAACCGTTACCAATTGTGTCTAAAGTATCAGACGTAGTCTTGAAAGAAGGATAATATACATGAACTCAAAGTGAGGGTTGATATATCACAAAACACACACAGATTAAGTAACATTTAATGTATTATATTATACCGTAAATATATTAGCTATGCGTCCCATTAACATAAGAAATACAAGTTAGAATAGAGAAACCCTGTTTAATTTTAAGTCAATTCGTACTTCGACTGGGGCATATAACGAGCGATTTAATTGTGTTTTCTTTTATTTGTTGAACCTATTCTTATGTGTAAGCAACTATCATTGGTCGATTCGTATTTCCGATTTCGAACATGAGAATTTGACCGTTTCAGGTTTTAAATGTCTGGAGAAGCCGACGGAAAAGTCAAAGGCTATTTCAGAGATTTTAGAAAGAAATAGCTTGGGGTATTTAATAAGGACAAACATGCGTATGCGTTTCTTAGCTAAAGTGATGCGCGAACATCCACCGTGCGTCTTGTTAGTGTTGGCATAGCATTCGCTGGGGATTATTGCGATAGAAGACAAACAGATTGTGGACGGAGAAAGATTGAATTTATTACTTTTTTAAAACTGTCTTTTTCTTTTTTTTTCTCATTTCTGATAACAATTTAATATCAAACTGATTAAATAATACACCGCTGGCTGAACCCACCAGTTGCATTTCGAAAGGGAATGATGAATTCGAAGAAATAGAGAAAATAGAGATAAATAAATGTTGTGTAAGAGAGACGGAGATAGAAGAGATACAATAGAGAGCGTGAAAGACATTTCGTTAAGAAAATAAATAAAAAAGAATTATTTTAATATCAGAGACTAATAGTTGATTTGTTGTTATGTGTACGGCATGTTAACACATTGCTGTATGAGTTTTCGTATCCGATGGATTTGTAGGCAAGTATTACGTTGAGATATGGTTGTGTAAACGACCGTGCCTATATCAGCCAAATATATGTCCTTGTCATTCCGGGTGAGAGGGGATGTGAAATTACGTGCTGCCCACATTCCTTAATGCTCTCAAATGTCGGTTCACCATGGTAAAGTCTTGTGAAATACGCAGAATCGTTGGATAAGGGGATCTTGAGTAGTTTATATAGTAAAATATAAGATAAGCTATAAAGTTAGAAAAGGACGTTGAATAATGATTTATTCAATTCCGGTAGTGAAGTAGGGGCAAGAATAACCATCTTACCACTGTTTGTTTGATACATTTTAGCATAGTTTACAGGAAAACTTATAGTTCAGCTATAGATTGCAATTCCTGGTCAAAATGAATCTTGTACTCATACTAAGTAACGGGAAACACCACATTTCCCAAACCTTCCGAAGTAGTACCGCGTAACATGATGAATTATCGCCTAATATGCTTGAACAATCGATACATAAATGACGGTCGTATACAATGTCTTTATCAACAATTTATCATTAGAACTGATGAAAAATAAATTAAACAACACCTTCTCATGGTTTTTTTCCAGGCAGTTTCATTTTTACTTATAAGATTGGTATATAATTAAACTATTACTTGATTGTATCGTTTGCTTTTTAGAAGACCACTCTAATTATGAAAACAAAACATCACATTTATGAACGTCTTTTTAAGAATGTATAATAAGTAGGGTAATGTTACGTAACACTTATATACAAAGCTTAGATATTATTTATAATTTAAGGATAATCTTAATAATTATTTTCTATATGTTTGATAACAATAGATATAGAAGTAAAAAACATTGCTCCCTAAACATCAACTTATTGTGATGAGTTTTCCCTTAAATTCAATTAAGTAAACTAGAAATATATGCTCCTTCCGGTCGCATATTTTGCTAGTTGGAAGCTGAACAGATACTACACTACCTCCATACCTCTCAAAAGGAGGAGGTAATGTCTGGGAAGATAGTACTATTACAACAGAACATATACCACACAAAATCCACACATATTAAAAGAGGATTGCATCCCTGGGTGGATTGTATCATAACAACAGAACAAATACTAAACTACTTCTACACTCTGGCAGACAATCGCCTGACGCGTTCAAATCTGGGGGTATCTTAATCCGGCGCCTGGTTTAAAATGACGAAAACACACGAAACAACAAACAATTTACAAAAAACATGAAAAAAAAATCCGAAAAACACTTTTAAAAAAACATCAATAAACATCTAAATTGACACCAAAAAGCAAAACCAAAAAATTGACAAATACCATGAACAAACGTCAAAAACAAATTAAAAACAAAAAAGATTAAAAAACAAAAACTGGCGCCAAAGATAACAAAATTAATTAAGTAAAAAAGAAAAAAAAGAAAAACATCAAAAACATCAAAAAAAAATCAAAAAACAAAAAAAACATAAAATAAATAAATAAATAAAATAAAAACAGTGACAAAAATATTTAAACATATTTTTTTAAAACAAATAATAAACGAAAAAAACATTTGCTACAAAAAGCTAAAAACAACACTGACGAAAACATTAAAATATACAAATAAGAAACAAAAAACATCAGAAACATCAAAATTGGCGAAGAAAATTAAAAATATGACAAAATATAAAAAAACAAATAAAAACACAAACACATCCACATACAGGCAATAAAATCAAAATTGGCTTCAATGAGCAAAAAAAAAACATTAACAAAAACACGAAAAAAGATCTAAAAACAAATAAAAAACATTAAACTACATAAAAATTGGCTACAAAAGAAAAAAAGATTAAAAATTGACACAAAACATGAAGACACATCACCTAAAAAGAAAAGATGGAAAAGCATAAAATTGACGCGAAAGAGAAGAAACATTGAGAAAATTTGTTTTAAAAAGCAAATAAAAACAAAAAACATCAAAATCCTCAAAACTGGCGCCAAAAAAGCAAGAAAAAATTGCAAGAAACAAGAAAAAACATCCAACATATTAAGAAAAAAACAAAAACACCACCAAAAACATAAAAATTGGCGACAAAGCGAAAAAAATAACAAAAACACATGAAAACACATTTAAAAAAAAAAAAAACTGGGACGATGATATCATGACAACCGAACAGATACTACACTACCTCCACCTCATCAAAAAGTAGGAGGTAATGCCTGGGCGAATGGTATCATGTCAACAGAACATATACTTAACTACACTATGTCCCTGAATAAAGTATTTAAAGTCTGAAATAGTATATACTATAGTAGTTTATAAGAAATATATAGATAGAAATAGATAGATACATAATCTCCATTATTAATAGATCTATGATAATAATAGACGCTGAATCGATGATAATGTAAAGTGTATTTTTCAGAAATATTTTAGTTACACTCGTTTAAGAGACGGGTGTGTCGTATATATTCGCCAACTCAACATGAAGAACTAAACAAATATCGTAATTACAAGTATATATCACAGATAGAAGAATAAAAAAAATGATATGTGTATGTATGTTATACGTCAATATAAATATTAGTGTTATAAATTTAATATCAGTTATGTTGATTAGATTAAAATTATTTTAATTTAATTACAGAGACAAAACGGGTGCACTTTAATAGAATTCAAAGACATGCCAAAAGAATATATAGCGATATGAGTATGGAAAGTAGAGAGAGCAATAGAGAAAGCCATTGAGAATGTAAATGACATGTATTATGTAGGTAAAAGTATATGCAGCGTTAGAAACAGGGCAGTTTTATTTGGGATTTCTGACCATTGTTGTTTGAAAAGGGAAAGCTGTCGGCAGAGATAGACATCTAACTGTGATACTATCGTGGCCTGGGGAGTCACTCAGTGGTGTATTCTGGGTGACTCGACACTAAATGTAGTTCGAGGTCACAAGGATCGCATGCGTTCCGACAAGCTGCTCTATCAATCGCGCACACGCCCACGCTGTGTTGAAGATATGCGGGACTTTCGTGTTTCAGGAACTAAGGTTGGAGGCTGGTTCTGTTGGCAACCGAAAACCAAGACAAACTCGCCGAGAACAATAAGAAATATTTATTGGAACAAAGGTATGTAACAATAATAAAAAGAAAAGTGATGTCGTTGTTGTTGGGTGGGAAAGACACGTTGAGAAATCTGACTGGTGCTAAGTCTTGGTTAGGTGACTTCTAAGGTTTTCTTTGAGATTCTGTCCCTTAGTTGAAATTTGAACAGAGTTCCCTTTTTTGGTTGGTTGCTAACACGGTCCTTCTCTCAGTCTATATGTTTCATTGAGCTGACCGAGGGTCTTCTCTCTCCTTCTCCATCTCACTCTCCCCCTCTCTCTCTCTCTCTCTCTCTCACTAGTAACGAGATTGAAAATGAGAGACTGGTTTTGAATTCTGACAGAGACGCACGCGTAAAACCATGATTGCTCACTGGCGATGACAAGGCGAGACATTGCACATACGTGCACATGTTGTAACCCCACGTCCCGGTAAAGCAAGATGCCACATTGGCTCCGCGACCAAGATTAACACTACGTCCCAAGTAACATTATCACTTAACAAAAGTGTCTATTTGAAGGTAACCGAACCTTTAGTCAGCTAATTTACGCACCTCGCTATATTGCAGTAGTTTGTCGGACTACATGACCAGAATGCGTGTTATGTATATGAAAGACTATTTTATAATCAACCGATTTCATACCAATAGTATTACCTTGATAGGTGTTTACAGCGATGTGTCGACATAAATATTACCCGTCAAAACTGTCAAAATGTATCGAAACAATTATAAAGATAAGGATGAAAATATATATTGAGTTGTTTTTATTCGTAATGTTATAGTATTCTTGTTAAACAATTAGTCGTGAATAATTTTTGTCAATTTTATTTTCAGATAAAGTGTAGTTGGAATATGGGTGACGAAATAGATGATGAGGCTGAAGCGTTTTTTTATTTCCAGAAAATGATGAAAGTGGGCGATACTCATGAATTGTAAAACCATTTTAAAATGCAATGGTTACATCTGAAGCTCAGACCTGGCTCAACTTCATGAATCTACACTTATTTGTGTATCTACCTCTTTGCCAGTCAATTACCCTTGGACCATTAAACACAGACGTGTGCAATTCTGTTCGAAGAATACAATGCGACGAATTGGTAACAATGGACCTGAGAGAAAGATGTGTGAATGAATACATGTTCGTGTGAATCAATAAGAGATTAAAATTTAATTCAGCATTTGTTCACTATTCCTATTAATCTATTTGGTCATATACTTTTAAAACGTTATGCTTTTAGAAATTGGTGATCATTTTACATTATATTTATATGCGAAACTGATCCTCTACGATAAATTCTAAAATAATTGTGTTTAATAGTTTTTTTAGTTTTTTTTTTCAGATTGCGTACATTGAATTGTAAAATAGCATCTGCGTTCTCGGGGGGCATATAAGTATAACCATCCGCGTGTACAAATTGATCCTTTTTATCTATTTACGTAAACTTATTTTTTTAAGCGCTATATGTTCGACAAAAGCAATACACCAGTGGTGTAAGTTTAGATGGCTCCATATTCTTTTAAAATATTGACCCAATCAACTTTTGATCAACCACTTAAATGTAACGCCCCCTCACAATTTATTAGATAGATAATATAACTGACCGATAAAAATGTAAGCGTAAAATACATAAAAAGTGCATGCTATTCCTGCACTGTACAACTAACCTGAATACCCGTCACAATAAACAAAGTAATGAATGTGACGGAAAAGCTGCATGCGGCTTAGGTATAATAGGTCTGTTAAGTTTAAATGTCGCCTATAAGTCTCTCATCTGATATGAAGTCTTAGATCAATGGTGACATAAAGTAATAGAAACATTCAATGTTGCAAAGAAAAGCGCCTTTCTTTTAACGATTATAAGAAACAATTTCAACCATCGATTCAAATAGTACCCTACCCGAGACATGATCATTAAAACTACTCGGCATTACCTTCACAGATAACATAGATTAGAATAAACACATAGAAGACATCACTTGTGCATGCATAGAGTATTTTTGTTACATCTGGACTAGTGCAACAACCACTAGCCTGGAATCAGTGGAGTGTTGAGTTTGGATTAACATTAAACTGTTAACCTAATAGTCTTCGAGAAGCCTGTAAGAACTGTGTAGTCATATTGAAAGAGAATTCACATGTAACATGTAATACTGTGGATTATTTTCGTGTTGTGTAGATTTTTATGCTGAGCATTAAAGGAAGAGATTTAATCTAAGGATAATGCATGCTATTTTGAAAACATATATAATACTGCGTTTCTATTATACTGGTATTTCCCTTTATAAATTAACACTGACTTGAAATTAACAATTAGACAATTTACCTTCGTGTTTAAAAACCGTGAATATCTCTTTTATTGTGAAGAGATAGATCATTTTCTTCTTCCTTCTTGAATTTACGATTCTCTTTTTTATCTCTCACCTCATCAAATTGTTTGTTTCGCATTATATATATATATATATATATATAATATATATATATATATATATATATATATATATATACATATTATATTTTTTTTGAAAAAAACATAACAATGGTGGGGTAAAATAAATAACATTTATTTTAGACTTAACTTTCGAGAATATACTTCTCATTTTCAAAGAGTGTTTTTCTTTTTCTTCTTTTTTTTTTTCATCGTCCGCTGGAAATTGACTTTTTGGTCAGAAAATCACGTTATGCCTGTAGGCGATGTGACGCCGGTTTGAATATGTCTAAATACCCTTTTATATATATATATATATATATATATATATATATATATATATATATATATATATCGCGCGCGCAAACACACACACACAATTAATGTGTATCTCGTTCACATTTATTTTATTTATGTTTAACTCTATTTTATCTCTTAATTTTTCCTGTTTTTCAGTGTAGTTTTAACCTTGTCATTGCAGTCACTTTCTTCTTTCCTATCTCGTTTTATACTATTTTTTAATCTCGTTTGTTTGTTTATATGTCTCCGTTCTGGTTTGTATTAGCTTTAACTCATTTGTAACCTCTCAATCCATGCAGTTCTCTAGTTCATCCTATTTATTTTCTATATGTTTCATCTTTTGATTTGGCCTTTACTCTCACGTATCCATATTGTACTATCTCGCTCCTTCATTCTCACTATTTCCTTAACTATTTCCGTTTAGTCTCAATCACCTTTTGTATTCCCCTTATTACCTCTCGCTTATGATGTTTTATTCCCCGTTTCTTTTTCGTCGAGTTATACGTGTCTATATTTATTTTCTATATATTTCATATTCGTGTGTTTATTTCTGTAAACTACTCATTTAATTTTCTTTCAATCCTATGTATGTATTTTAATCTCTTTGTTTCGTTATTTATCTTGTTTCGTTTTTTTTATATCTCTCTCGGTTTGGCTTCTCATTTATTTTCCATTTTCTAAATCTTTTCGCAGCATTCTCAATTTATTTTTGTCTCTATTTCATATTTATTTAAATCGCTCATCTTACTTTCTTTATTTTTTTCCTCTTTGCTTGTTTTCAGATGTGTACATCTCAGTAGCTTTTCATTCTAAATCTCACATAATGCCCATTAGTTGACGACATTACATTTCGCTAATTAAATCACGTCTGCGTATAACTCTGTGTTATCTCTTAAAGTCATAACAGCTTGGACGCAGATTAATCTATCGACGTAATATGTGATACGTGATTGAAATAATTACACTTTCAATTAAAAATAGGTCATGCCAATTGTTAATTCTACCATGGAGTCTGCGGATGATATACTACTTAATACTCATATAATTTTAAGCCTTTACAGGGTCAACTTCTATAGTTTAATTACGAGGAACTTCTGATCGATCTCCGTCTACCCATAACTCTACTCTGCTTAACTCTGTTTATGAAAGCATAGATAGATTACTCTCACCCGATTCAAATGCCCAGATACATGTATTTGATAATTTTAATGCACACCACCGTGACTGGCTGGAATTCTGCAGCTTTACTGACGCAGCTGGAAAATCTACGTATAATTTCTCCTTAGCTCACTGTCTCTCACAGTCTGTCGGTTTCCCGAACCACCTCCCTGATCGAGTAGACCAGCAAGACTCACTTTTCGACCTGTCTCTTACCTTTCTGTCGAGGCTTGTGTGACGAACGCCCATAGTCTGCTCAGGCACGCTGATTACATTGTTGTAATGATGAATATCACCCTAAAAAAGTCCTCTCAAATCTGATTAGCCATTGCTCAGGCTGATTTTGAGTCCATCCATAGAGTAAAACCACCTCATCCCTTTCTGATCAATGTGCAAATGAGTGTATCGACTGTGGCAAAGCATGAATTAAAGCCTATGTCCCCATACAGAAATTCCCCAGCAAACCCAACTCTCCTCAATGGTTCACCTCGGACAGTGAAGCTGTTTTTGTTGAGAGGCAGCCAGCATACCTGATATCCGGCCGCCATAAGTCAGCTGTGAATAGAAATAAATACATAAAATCAAGAAACAATTGTAAGGCAGTGATAATTGAAGCAAATATAATATATATGCTCAATCTTGCTTTCCTGATAGCTGGGAAAGTGCATCTGTGGTACCAATCCTCAATAATTCTTGAGATAAAACTGATCCTCAGTAATACCGTCGAATGATTCTACTTCCGAGCTTTGTTAAAATATTTAAATATAGCAATAGTGCGGCACCTAGATTATTCACATTTTATTGTGCCAGTCAGCAAAAATTAAGACAATCGCGCCGTACTGCGTATATCACAACATTAATCTCTGAACTGAAAAAAAAAACTTAAGCTAGGAATGTAGCCCTTGATATATACAAATCTATTGACAAGGTGTTGCATTAACTGATTCTCCTACAACACCTCTCATATTGTATTGCTGAAAAAATATTTAATATAATTAGAGTTTACCTTACAATTAAAAAATATACAGGTTCTCCTCGATAGCCATTTATCTGAGCAACATGACATGAATGCTGGTGTGCCCCAGGGATTCATCCTTAGGCCTTTACTGTTCGGTATATTTTCTGATGCCACCACGCTCTACTCTCGCTATGTAAACAAAACGGACGCGCTTATATTCGAGGCAATAGCTGAATCCTTAGAAAATGACTTCCAGCCTGTATTGAATTAAGGTCATAGATCGTTAGAAACCGTTAATGCCGCAAAGGCAAAGCTGCTTTCCTTCAATAACTACAATAAACCTTTTCAAGCACCGAGTGCCATAGTAAATAACACCCTACCTGAGAGTTCAACATTCAAACTCCTCAGCCACACACTCACAGGTAAAATTACCTGGAACCAGTACATTGAATACATCGTCAACGCTACTGCGTTATAGTACTCTACCGTTATAGTAAACTTATCACACCTGACATGATCTTAAATCTCTACAAAGTCACAACCACCCAAGCATCGTGTTGTGTTGCAACGTCTGGGCTAGTGCATCATCCATTAGTCTCTCACTCTTAGACAAAGTCAAAATAAATTGCCAACTTAACAGGTCCCTCACTATCTACCTTTGTTGAACTTCAAACGTTATGTAAATCATATGAAAAAGTATATAACGTTATCATAACGATAGTAGCTTTATTGATTATGCTGCGATCAATATTACTGTTGGTCGGTATCTTAAGTATACAGCGCTAATGGAGGGGAAATATTATGCATCAAATATATATATATATATATATATATATATGTATGTATATATATATATATATATATATATAATAAAGTTAAACATGAGTTCTAATCGTCTCTTAAACGATTGTACGCCAGTTCAATGTTGACTATGAATTCTTGAAACTGTACTAAATAATCTTAAATATATTTCCATGTATGTATTTATCAGACTTCAGTCTTAATATATATAGTCATCATTAATAAAACATGATATATCTAGAACGTATAGTTACCACGGCTGCAGGAGGTTTATTGATGACCTGCTCTGTATAAATGATAGAGAGGAGTTTGAAAATACAAAACATTTAATATATCCTAGGGGATTAAAATTAAATTGTGAACATACAGGAATACATACTACCTTTCTAGATTTAGATATAAAAATTGAGGATGGTAGATTTATTGATAAAATGTTTGATAAAATAAATAGTTTTCCCTTTCATATCGTTCGTATGCCGCATAAAAGTAGTACCTGTCCTATGTATATATTTTATGGGAGTATAATGTCCGAATTTCTAAGAATAGCCCGCGTTACTTTAAGGTTAATGGATGTTATACCTCCAGTCACTTCATTAGTAATAAGAATGCTTAAACAAGGTGGAGATAAAAATAAAATATTTAGACAATTAAATAAGGCAATAACACGCTATCATGACTCTTTTAAATTATATGAAATAAATCAAAAGAAATTAATATAAGAAATCCAAATCTCTACTATAAAAATGTATAACATATGTAAATAGTCCATGATGAAATAAATAAATAAATAAGTAAATTAATAAATGTATATATATATATATATATATATATATATATATATATATATATATATATATATATATATATGAAATATTTTTATAAATATATATTTTAAATTTTAAAACATTTTTAGACAAAGAAAATAACCAAGAGGAAAAAGGGGGGGGGTATTATAATGGAATCATCTAACTCTATAAAATAGATGTTCTGTAAAATAGTAAATACTCACTTTAAAAGGAACAACACAGGTAAGGAGAAACCATATTTTTAAAGTTTAGAAAAACAAATCTAGAGGCAAAACTAAATCAAATATTTGTAAACTTTTTAAATTAAAAAATAATTATTAAATAGGGAGGTAGGGTCTGATCAACACTGCTGGAATGCCATGATAAAGAAATACTGTTTTGTTTTTTAAATCCCGAAACAGTTTTCATGGTAAACAACTGACGATCCCTTATATAAAAAACATATATAAAAATATATTTACATTAGAGTAAATTCTTAGAAGTTAACTAAAATAGTGATTGCAGTAGATTGATTGACTTACTAGACAAAAATCTTTCAACGAAAATATATATATATATTTTTTTCAGTTTTGAAGGTGAAAAGAACTTCCGAGACTATATATATATATATATATATATATATATATATATATATATATATATATATATATATATATATATATATGTATAAATAGTAATAACAAAGGGCAAGTATATTGAAAAGTAGATAAGAACACAAAGATGAATTTAGAGATATTCGTAATCTGTATGAACATACTAGAGCAGGAATGTTTGCCTTTCTCTTCATATTACCTTATATTGTATCTTAGATAACAGTAAATACATCCATTAAAACTGTAATTATGTAAACCTTCTCTATCAGCCTATTTGGCGTTATTACTATACATTTCAGTAATTACGCAACGGAAACAATATACTTACTAGTTTTACAATTATAAACAAATATCCAAGATGTTTGTTTCTATGACGTTACAAAATGTTTAATGAAATAATTTGTTGTAAGTTTGAATTTTAAATACACAGTATTGATTTCTTAGGTATTTGTTTAATTTTGTTTATTTAAGGCATATTTATATAAGTAACACTTTCTTAATTTGGAGCAGATCAGTAAATATTGAAACACTTACGTTCATATCCATGGCTTACATACTTCAAAAAGAAAAGGTACAGGTCGCATAGCCTGGACGTGAACGAGTGTCGTGAGGCATCGCACACTGCCCATGGCCGTAGCGGCGATGATTTGTTAAGAATCACCGTGTCTAGGGCACATCATATGGAAGGCGGAGCCCATCCCTCTTCTTCCGCTGCCTTGAACCTTCCATGAGTTTTAGTCAGGTACCCATTTACTGCTGGGTAGACACGAACATTCGCATGCCGTGAGTGGGATCGAACCCGGGTCGTCCAGCCGAAAGACAAGTGCTATAACCACTCGTCCACTCGTCTTTACATACTTGTATTTATGATAAAAATAATAAAAATATGAAAATAATAATGACAATAACAATACGTAAGTTTACTGCATATATTTGATCAGCTATGAAAAATAAAAGTTATAATACCACATGTTCTTGTATATATATATATATATATATATATATCAACGGAGGCGCGAGAGCGCTCTATCCCTTAATAGACTACACGAATGGCCTATGCTGTAAATCTCATTTCTGTTATCAATCAGAACTCAAAAACCAATAAAGCAAAGAAGTTAAAACTTTGTACACAATTTTTATTTGATAGGTTCTATAAGTGTGTAGAATTTCAGCATCATTAGTCAAGGCAACCCAGAGATGCAGAAAGTTAAATCATGAAATCATGTTATCCGTGTGTACGTACGTACGTATATGCCACCCTGTATCTCATACACTATTTTATAGGTTCAGCTTATTTTTGGCAGAGATAGAGTGTCTAGCGTCTAGTCAATGGCATTTTAATTTCAGTTTACCATATACCTTAATTTTCCAGAACATTCGAAAAAACCTTAACCATGACCAGTATTCATACACTTTATTTCATATCTTATCGACCATTTGATGGATTCAGCTGATTTTTGGCAAATATAGAGGTTCTAGTGTCTAGTTAATGGTATTTTAATTTCAGTTCACCATATACCTTGATTAGTCAAACTACCAACTATATTAGTTATGAGAAGGCATTGTATTGAGGCATTGGCAACAATGAATACAAAGCGAGTGAAAGAATAGAATTTCTTAAAAAGAAACATGTTTGCCATTAAAGACCTAAAGATGATTCCGGACAGAATCGAAAACGTTAGTCAAACACATGGATCCTTCATCAATTCATTTCATATACACGTCAAAAAGATCATTCGACGAATGGAAAAAATAAAAAAAAAGAATCACTAAACAGAAGATTTCTATCGTCTTCAATAACACATGCCTTAATGAAAAAATGCTGCCTAAATACACACACACACACACACACACACATATATATATATATATATATATATATATATATATATGTATATATATATATATATATATATATATATATATATACATATATATATATATATATATATATATATGTAAGTAAATTACGTGTACAACAGAATGGTATGATTAATTTTAGAGGTAGCATTATTAAAATCAATAAACAGACGAGTGGGGGGAAAAAAAAAAAAAAAAGGAAAATTGTTAAAATTACCTTAAGGCCTTGTCGTCTGACCCTCTGAGAGGAAACGTCAGATTGGTAAATTAAAAACTAAAAGTCGAATGAGAAATGAAGGGGGGAGAAAAAAAAAAAAAAAGAAAAAAAAAACTTATTTCAGTTGGAGGAAACGAATGAGAAGGGGAAAAAAAAAAAAAAAATTAAATCTCTCAACGTTATGGTGGCTTTGAATCATTAAAAATCTCCAACTGATGTTTCAAAATCTTTTGTCTACACAGGCTAGGTCGATAGTTGTTAATGACTAACGCCTCAAGAATATTGATACAATCGTTATATTTTATTTAGACTTTGGCTTCTTGTACAAGAATAACTCAAAATTATCCAAGTGTATGTCATTCTCAAAAAGTACATTTTATCTTGACAAAACTTGCTTCAACTTCTGAAGACAAGAACATGTTTTCTTTGAAAATTAGATTCAAAAGAAAAAGGTTGTATTGCTCATCTACTTTGTTGCCTTTAAAGAAAATATGAGAACATTTTTCTTAACTATTTGATTTTTATATATACATATATATATATAGGAAGTTGACTATATATTATATATTCTTCTTGTCATTACGAGAGTTTATATAATTATTCATTTTAGGATAAAGGTGTATTCTCAATGATATAAAGATGTTATAGAAATTGTCGCGTATCAGGCCTCTTCTTTATACTCAACTTATTATCGCATAATTTCCCGTATTTGATTTACGCAACTTTTCGGCATCTTTTAGCTCTTTATCGTCACATATATAAACCATACTAGCTTTAAAATAAGTGTATCCTGCTCATCAAGTATATATATTGACCGTAATAGAAGTGTATTATTTATAAATGGTGTGGTTCTCTTTAATAACATTGCCTAACTTCTTAATTTACTTTAATTAATATTTAAATTTATTATAAATAATTTTAAAAAAGAAACATTTAAAATATTTTTTTTCTTTTTCCCTACGAATAATTCAAATAATTCATAAAAATTAATCTTTCACAATAAATTATTATGTTATCTTACTTGATAATCATATATAAAATATAAATTTAGTTACCGAGATTAATCGATTTCTAGACATTTATACAAGACACACTTTCAATATAACTTTGAAAATATTTGTTCTGCTAATCAAATATATGCATTCACCTTAGATATTGTAATTGCTATGATAATTCATCTAGTTTTTTTTTTTAATTTTAAATATATAATAAATAACCTATTACCCTGGTCTCACTACATATACTTATTATAGATTATACCTGTTTCGAAGCTTTTCTTTTTTCCGGCCTATTTTTTTTAATAACCCGTAACGGTCATCTTTTTTGTTTCTCTATATATCATGCGTATTGTGTATATTGTTCTATATAAATCTTATTATATAATATATACAGCTAGGAGGATGTCTAGGCGTACAATATGGTGTATATGCTGACAATATGTTGCCTACGGTCACAATATTGTGCCTATGCTGGCAATATGGTGCCTACGGTGACAATATCGTGTCTATGCTGGCAATATGGTGGCTATGGTGACAATATGGTGCCTATGCTGGCAATATTGTGTCTATGGTGACAATATGGTGTTTATGCTGGCAATACGGTGTCTATGGTGACAATATGGTGCCTATGCTGGCAAAATGGTGTCTATGGTTACAATATGGTGTTTATGCTGGCAATACGGTGTCTATGGTGACAATATGGTGTCTATGCTGGCAAAATGGTGTCTATGGTTACAATATGGTGTTTATGCTGGCAATACGGTGTCTATGGTGACAATATGGTGCCTATGCTGGCAATATTGTGTCTATGGTGACAATATGGTGTTTATGCTTACAATATGGTGTCTATGGTGACAATATGGTGTCTATGCTGGCACTATGCGTTCTATGCGGACAATATGGTGTCTATGCTGGCAATATGGTGTCTATGATGACAATATGGTGTCTATGATGGCAATATGGTGTCTATGGTGACAATATGGTGCCTATGCTGGCAATATGGTGTCTATGGTCAAACTATGGTGTTTATTCTGGCAATATGGTGTCTATGCTGACAATATGGTGTCTATGCTGGCAATATGGGGTCTATGCGGACAATATGGTGTCTATGCTGGCAATACTGTGTCTACAGTGACAATATGGTGTCTATGCTGGCAATATAGTGTTTATGGTGACACACATTTTAACTATTCACATGGATGATTAGTTTGCACAATATATTAGCTTAGTAGTGGATTCCGAATCGAATTATGATATTCACTGTTTCCTGTATCATGACATTACAGTCTTTTTTTTCTTTGGAAATATAACATTTTCATTTTAATAAGACTTTTGATACAATCGTTATATTTTATTTAGACTTTGGCTTCTTGTACAAGAATGACTCAAAATTATCCAAGTGTATGTCATTCTCAAAAAGTACATTTTATCTTGACAAAACTTGCTTCAACTTCTGAAGACAAGAACATGTTTTCTTTGAAAATTAGATTCAAAAGAAAAAGGTTGTATTGCTCATCTACTTTGTTGCCTTTAAAGAAAATATGAGAACATTTTTCTTAACTATTTGATTTTTCTCGATCAAAGGTAACTATAATAAGCTTTATTTCGAGTATTAAACATACTGTTATCGTATTATGAGCTTAGCATGATACAATTTAAATAATATGTATGAAATATTATTGCATAATACCTCATATATACATATATATATATATATATATATATATATATATATGTATGTATATGTATATATATATATGTATGTATATGTATATATATATATATATATGTATATGTATATATATATATATATATATATATATATATATATATATATACATATATAGTAAATGAATCATATTAGTTTCTGTAGATGTAAATAGGTTGACCCCCAGTGTTTATAAAAGGTGCTCAACAACAAGTATAAATGTTCTTTAGTATAAATTTTAATTTATACAAAAATTACTGGTTACATATGTGCATACATGTGTCGGTTGTACTCTTCACAGAGAGTCCAACTCTTCAAACCAAAAACGACAAGTAAGTGATATGAATTTGGAAGATTTTCCTTTTTAGTAAATCGTTTTGGAAATAGGATATGATTATAAGTTTCACCGGTGAATCTCAGTATTGGATGACCTTCTTTACTTGTTAATTTTTTCAATTAGTTTCTATTTAAAAAAAAATATTTTTACAACTTTCACCATTCATTATTTAACTACTGTTACGTCAATGTATTTCTTAGTTATGACCCACTTAGCTAAGATTATTTTTTTCACGATTTAACGCATCAAAAATGTAATCTACATGCATACATTTTAACGGATGTGTTGACTAAATTATTAAAATTATTTTGTCGGCTTTGACGTATCGAAGGTGCATGTGTTTTTTTTTTTAATTCTGGATTCCAACCATCGCAGTGACTTGCAGACGTATACAGCATAGCACCGAATTTGCATTGATAACTAATATTACTGATATTGTGGGTTGAAGAACATCCTTGTGCACATATTTTAACAAAAGGTTCGAAGCCTGATAAAAACAACATATAGTTAGAGTAAGTTGGCTAGCAAATGTTATGCTAACATTACCTAATTAAAGAAATCTGATGTACCTCGAACATTTTGGAGAACTGAAAAGTTGAAACTTACGATAGTGGCTCATATTGGCAGCGATATTTGAATTAACAATATCGCGAAGGTAACCATTGTCAATGAGAACCTCTTAGATTAGATCTCAAAATCAATCAGTGAATCAGAGAACATTTTTAAGGCACGTTGAAACTAATAATTAACCAAGTCATCTTTTTTTTGATTTGGGAAAGTCGCAGTGGCAGCATAAGCCAGTATATGTCGGTTTGCGGTACACCTATGTCAGACACAATTAATTAGATTCGTACACTAGTACATCAAGGAAAATAAAACGACGAAAGAATGCTTCTTCTCAAAGGTGAACTGTAATGATAGGTGTAAATTGTTGGGGCCATAAAGAAATACTATGGGATCTGTCTCATTTTTACACACGTAAAATGTATCATCGACGTATTGGAAATGAGTAAATTGTTTATTGATACGAGTAAAAGGAGGGTGCTTATTAAAATAGACGACGATATTGGCCAATGCAAACCCAAAGGTTGACCCCATAGAAATGCTGTCAGTTTGCTGATACATGACATTATCAAAGCTGAATTTGACATGAAGTCATTTTTAACAATTTTCCATTTCATTCCTCCAGAATGTCACAAATGTTTATATGATTTGCCTACACAGACAAAGGCAATAATTATATCGCGCGTTCCATCACGGTGGTAAACACCAGGGCGAGTAAAATACACATACATATATTTCTCAACGTTATCTATCCAATCGGATTTGAACTCAGGTTAGCGGATTTTACAGTGCGCGGCATTAGTATATTATATTATATATATATATATATATATATATATATATATATATATATATATACATATATATATATATATATATATATATATATATATATATATATATATATATGTATATATATATATATATAAAGAGGTGTACTAAAAGCGAACTTTTAGGAAAGGTAAAACCCTATTGTGAAGAGTATACAGCTCAATATCCAGGATAGAGTTCTAGTTGAATCCTAATTCGCGCTAACTTCCAATTTCAGCTTTATGTTCCACCCCCCCACTTTCACACTCTTAGTTTTATCCGCATTACTTCACCGCATCGCTCCCTTTCTCCTCCCCCCTCTCTTTCCTCGTACTCGTCCCTTTCTCCTCCCACACACCACTTACCCGTTTCCTCCCTTGCCCACTGGTCGCATATTATACTCTTGTTTTCACTGTCTTTGCTTTTCCTCATTTATAGCCGGCTTTCTCAACTGGGCAGACTTTAAATATTCTCACTGCCCCTTTTTCCACTTTAAAACACTTTCCTTTGTCATCTCTGCCCGGGAAGTCTCTTTAATGGCGAATATTTTACATCTTAATCTCCTCTGACGCCTGCCTGCATCATCGAATTTACCCCTTATTGGACTTTTTACCCTTCCTGGATTTTCTATTTTCGCCGTACCTGAAGTTGTGGCTTCTTGGAATTTAACTTTGAAACTTCTCTCATTACTTCTCGTGCCTCTAACGACCTACCTATCTACATCGTATCCTCTCCGCTGGACTCTTCGACACCGGACTTTTTGGCAATCGGACATTTGCTTGCACCCTGGCACAGTTTTGCCCTACGTTTCCTTCCCTACAACTTTTATTTTATTTTATTTCATTTTTTCAAATTTTAAATATTGGCCATTGCCAACTTATCTATCCCAGCGACTTCCTCTGATGATAAGATTTTGATCTTTGAAAAGCCTGGCTTAAGGAAAATTTAACTTGAATAAATTGCCTTTTTGCGGAATATACCTTGCTTTGAACTTTTGAATTGAATTTTGATTTGGCTTTTGCTTTCTCTAATTCATTTCCACTCTCCTTCATTTATATATATATATATATATATATATATATATATATATATATATATATATATATATATATATATATATATATATATATATATCCGTATTTATAAACTGTTTATCATATTTCAAAATTCCTAAAGAATGTACGCAACGTAAATATGAATTTTCTAAAAATCTTATTGTTCTATGTCTTCTTTAGTGTCATTTATTTCTACAGATTCCGAGTAGCTTTAATTATTTTCCCATAGAAATGTAAACATATATTCGGATCAAACACGGAAACGACAAATGAAACGAGGTCAATCTAACGTCGAACGGAAAAGCACAAATGTTGTTTGAATAAATCGCGTGTCATAATTCAGTTACAATCGCACATCTACGTGGTCGCGTACGTAATAATCACATTATAAATATTCAAGACTGACTGCATATTAAATTAGAACTAACTGTTTCGAAAGAAATGTTATTTGAATCTATATTAATAAAATTATGAAACATCTTCGCGTTTACGTATATGATTTTTCTGGCGCCAACTTATGTTCGATAATTACACATGGAATTGTTATTATTTCGTATTTGCTATTCATTGAATATATATTGAAAAAGATAATCAAACAGCGTTAAATAAAATGCATTTCTAAAATCTTATACTACGAGCCGTAATAATATTCACTCGCTAATCCAAGTCGTTTGAACACAAGTCTTACATTTGTTTTACTTTTATTTACACTAAAGACGGGCAATTTCACTGAGATGTAAGGACCTACTGTTACCCAGGGGTAAACTATTTAGGGGAGAATTTAAAAATAAAGGGATAATTTACCCCCTAAAATATATGACGCTGGTGATAGCATTTGAGATATTTAGAAAATTCGAGTTCGGAGGTGAACATATTAATTACAATGATGAGATGAGGAAAGATTAACTATATGAATACGTGGTCTGAAAATAACTAGAAATTTAGAAATTACATTAAATAAGTCAATAGGTATTGCGATTGGCAGGTAAATAGTTAAATAATCTAAAACGCAACCAACGTCCGCACAACAAGTGCAGTGGCACCAGTTGTAGTGGTTGTCACAGAACATGATCGTGGAGTGTATAAGCGAATTGAATGGCCGAAGAGCAGGAACACTATTCCCACGAATAATGAAAGGTACTGGACTCTAAAAGAGTATGTTTGCTACTAACATTAAAGAGAAACAAGCGGCCGTCATTATAGGAGGAATCAATGTTAAACTTATAATGTGCGATCGCAAAGCAACTTGCAGCGTTTAACGGTACAGGTTGAAACACATGTAATTTAAAGAGATTTGTTTTTTTTTCAGAATACAGGGAAAACCTTGCTTTTCCAATGACGGATCGCTGGTAAAAATGGCGTTAGAACTGTTAATGAGTAAATATTACTACTACTACTACTACTACTACTACTACTACTACTATTATTACTACTACTACAACTACTTCTACTACTACTACTACTACTAATAATAATAATAATAATAACAACAATAATAATAATAATAATTATAATACTACTACTATATTACTACTAATAATATTAATAGTATTAGTGTTACTACAAAGAAGAAGAAGAAGACGAAGAAGAAAAAGAAGAAGGAGAAGAAAAAAAAGAAGAAAAAGAAGAAAGATGAAATATTATTCAAATATTATTCCGGAAAAGCCAACATTAAATCTAATGGAAAGTCTTAATTCGTTCCATGTTTTTTATGATCATTTCCAAATTCACATTCAACTTTTTGTAATTTCCGTAATGGACATGTTTTCTTTCTTTTGAGTTATTTGTGCAGTTAAAACCAGAAAGAGTTTCCTGTTTGGTATTATTTTTTTAATAAAGTATTTACTTATTTGACGAGAAAAATGATAGATGTTCTTTTATCATGATATCCTGTAATATTGACGCATTCCATTCAACACATTTACTTACAATCGTGTTCATATGTATATATATATATATATATATATATATATATATATATATATAATGTGTGTACTTACACACACATATATATAGATATATAAATACATGTATATGTACATATATATATATATATATATATATATATATATATATATATATATATATATATATATATCTGGTATAAAAACTGGTAAGCTACACAGAAATAAGTATGTTTAATCTCGGGAAAAATCATCAGTCTGATACGTTGTATATTTAACTGTATTATAATATGAAAATATATGTATAGATATAAACGTTTATTTTCAAGAATATATCTGTAGTATATATATATATATATATATATATATATATATATATATATATATATATATATACATAGAAAGAAAGGGGTACGCTATAAAAAGTAAGGTATATTTTTTAAATTAAATTTGTGACACTAGAGCATTTTAAATTTAAATTATAACTTGTTTTTCAAAAAATAAATAAAATAGAAAATATAATTTTATATAAACGCTATTGTATTTTATATTTCAAATAAAAAAGTATACCTATGTAATTCTGCAAGTTCAATGTTAATGATTTCGTAATAGTATTTATATTATTTCGAACACTTATTTCGCGATTAGAATTTATTATGATTGTGATAGCATTAAGAAATCGCTTTTTAGAAATATATTTTTCCTTATTTTATTTATATAAGTATTAATATATTAGGTTACAAATATGTATTACATAAACTTTTCTGACCACTGTCCTCATATGTAATGTTATTATAATGATGGTTTTTAAGATGTACCCGCTTTCATTCTTGAGGACAGGTTTTTAAAATTCGGGAATCTTAATATATGATATTAGAATACGACAGCCTTTTTAACAAGACCTGCAGATTAAAATCAGTCTCATTCTATAAGCCATGATAGGGTAGAAATATGAAATACCTTTTAATTATATTATAAGTATCGGCTTTCGTGGATGTACATGTATATATATATATATATATATATATATATATATATATATATATATATATATATGCATGCATATATATATATATACATATATATATATATATATATATATATATAATTATCTTTTTGTTTCACTGAGAATAGTGTATATTCAGATAAGTTCGGAACAAGTCCAATAAAAACACATTCTCCGATAGGACATTTGAACACGTATATGGCATTACTAGTTTTTAGTAAGCCATTGTCGGTAGGATTACTTTTTATTAGTAAATTGCTAGTTTTAAACCTTTTGTAGTTAATAATAAATCTAATTTTTAAGTCGTTATCTACAGGAGATATATATCTATGTATAATATTTTTAATGATTTTTTCATCTATTTCATAGTTGGAGTGCATCTGGTTTAAATTTAACAAGTTTATGTTATTATTAGTAATATTGTTTTTAGTGTCCTCCAACTAACCCACACCGGCACCTCCTTACTCTAGCATATATCTAGAACACATACTAACCACACACCCGAAATCAGCTTTATTGCTATTTGCAATATCCTTAACACTGACCTATGCCACCGCACCAACTGTATATACAACTTACAGTGTAGAAAATGCAACAACTTATATATAGGAAGCACTACAAGACCGTTACACTTACGCATAAAAGAACATACGCACGTCCTATTTCCACAAACATACAAGCCTATGAAACTGTACTCAACGCGACATCAGCGTCTCTATCTTAGCCTCTAATAATCTAAGAATCACAGAATCAATCATTACCTCCAGATTAAACTACTCACCAAATAAAGGTCACGAGTTTAACCCACCGTTCATTCTATAATCTACTCATTCACAACTGACCACCCCTAACACACATTGTATTTCACCATGTCATTCCCGCAATCATTTGTACCATTGCTTTACTTCTATATTAGACCATACACTCCTACCGCCACCGCACACCCAATAATCAAGTAACACACATTTCTCTGAACACACCCTCAGTCACAGGAAGACATAAAACCGTAACAACCAAAAGAAATAATTGTCCGACATCTACTATCCCACCAAAATAGTTTACCTCATACCCTGGCATAATTAGTTAATTAACCAATTTGCCCCCAATATAAATACATATAAAATATTACCCCACATCTAAAATAAATCTATGCAGATAAATATACAAAAAGTAAGTAATAAATAAGAAAAAAATGAAAATAAATAATAACACACATATATATATATATATATATATATATATATATATATATATATATAATAGTTTACTACACAGACTTATATCGATTGAATCTATGAATTATTTTTTATTTTATACCTAATTTTGTATAAGCCACAGGTATGCCCTTTACACTGGTTTTGTCGTACTGTAAAAATTTAAAGTCTAAACTAAATATATAAATGACTATTATTAGTAACAAATAGCATTAGTTAGATAAGCTAATTTTAGGAAGCCTGCAAGTAATAATATTTCTTGAATATATGATAACAAATGAAAAATTAATAACATTTAATAATAATAAAAATATATTTATTAATTAATTGATGTTAAAAACAAAACAAAAAACGAAGGAAAAACAATAAACACACCGAAACAAATAAAAGTATGTTATTATAACTAACAGTTAATTGATAACGATACGGTACACAATTAATTAACATAATAGTGCATACCTATTTTTGAACACCATATTTATATGTAAAACATAATGTTAGGCAATTTTAAAATTTATTAATTTATTATTTTCTGCGGGGCTGGTATATATATATATATATATATATATATATATATATATATATATATATATATATATATATACATATATATGTATATATATATGTATATATATATACATATATATATATATACATATATATATATACATATATATATATATATATACATATATATATATATCTATACATATATATATATATATCTATATATATATATATATATATATATATATATATATATATATATATATATATATATATATATATATATTAAATGAAATAAAGCAAACCAAAATACTATTTTGCATTAATCAACGTGTTGTCTTTATCTTCATACCGGACTTTGTCAGGACGATTGGCCTGAAGAAAATAACACACAATATACAGAATATTTAGAAACAATGGTAGTGATATTCTGACTTTGTCTATTATTTTATTCTGACCAATACACCTGCGGAAGTCTTGACATAAAGACGGGTCGTTGATGAACAAATAAGTAATATTGTTGGGTTCTGTATTTCATTTACTATTGTGTTCGGATATTAATTCCAGTTATCATCATTATTATTATTACTATATATATATATATATATATATATATATATATATATATATATATATATATATATAATACAGACATTCAATGTAACATCAGTACCGTCGGTTTCAAAGCGGGAGGTTGATCCCGATTATCGTCAGCTGATAAACATATTCAGGAATGGTGTGACTTATTCGGTCACGTCTGAGATCACGTAGGACGTGATTTGTGTAAAATGGGGGGGGGGGGTTACATATGTGTGCATGAGGGGTTAAATTTAGATTCTAATATTTAAATTGTTAATGTATATAGAATTGTTATTAATTAAAATAAAGCAGAAGAAAAAGTTTTTTTGTAATATATATAAAAAATTTAAGAAATTCTGTAGGGTAGGGGTCGGGGTTTGGGGGCCAGGAAGTATAGGGGAAAGACGAAGTAGAGATGCAGGGTAAGACACCGAGGGGAGGGGGAGAGAAGGGAGGATCTAGGTGTGGTAAACATTGATAGCCGTTGGTTTTAAGGCTCGGCACCGCCGGCTAACGTTTCAACCCCATATCGTAGCAGGTTTTTTATTTTTATTCTTATTATTATGTTTATTTATTTGTTTAGTTTTAGTTTTATTTTTATCTTTTAAATTCGCCGGCCCACCATTATTATTATTTTGACTATTATTATCAACAGTAATATTATTCCCTTCTTCGCCACTCTTACACTTTATGCACTAACATTTCCATCTTTAATTACTTACGCTCATTCAGCAAAACCTGGTTATGTTTACTTTACACATTCTTTGGTGTTGGTCTAAATGTTACCGATTTATATTAGGGCTGTTTTGTGTGACCTGTCCTCTTTAAATATGTTCCCAATTTAAACTTACAATAAAACGCAGAAATAATTTGAACTGTTCATAACATATTTGTATAGACTTGCCTGCTTAGTTACTTTAAATTTCTCAGTTTTCTATTAATTTCGTAATTTCTACTTACAATGGTACACATTTTTTTTACAATATCATTTCTAGATCTACGAAAGCAGCTTAAAAAAACTAAATATATTGGCTATGGCTTTACTTGTTGATTGTGTAATATATTTTTGGAACAAGTTGCCAGATAATATAAAAAATATAAATAGCTTATGCCATTTTCAGATAGAATTGTATCTTTAAATGTCATATGTTCTATTGATATTTTTAATCTCATCTGGAAGGTTGTTCCATAAATACATTACTCGATCAAAAATAAGTCAATTAGCCAATGCATCTAGTATCGGAAATCTACATTACAATTTCTACATATGTGTTAATTATATCTAGAAACTCGAAACACTTAATGAACTAGAAAAAAATGACGTTGTCTTATTTTTAAATTAAAAATATTATTTCTAGGATGTATAGTAACTATTCATTTTATTAGATGTTATGTTACATTTAACATCAATCACACGATTAATTGTTACGTAATGAGAACAAACTCATCTGTGTTTTATTAAGATAAGTGATGTATACTTGTTTTCCTGATGAAGACACTCTGTGCGAACATCGTGAACCGTTTCATGTGAGGTGCATACATTTCACCGCATCGCCCACCGGTGTAACACGGGTCACCTTTTGTCCAAGTCAATGTCAGAACTCTGAACACTGAAATAAATGTAGTGGACTTTTAAACAAAATACCAACAAACATTGTAGAACAGAGAATGGAGTGATTCTCTATCTCAATCATGTACATCTGTTTAGAATACAGTCTTTAACAGCCTATAATCTCTTTACGTGCTATTATTCGATACTCGGAAATAAATGATAGCATGTCTTACTTCAGTTACAATATTTAATCTGTAGAAAATGAGAGGTATATCCCTTACTTTATATATACACTCTTAATTTATATATTTATTCTTTAGAATATTATTTATGTTTGTTTAATTTTACGTTGTTCTTATTTTTATTTAATCGATGCTCGAAAAGCAAAGTAATAATTTCTTTATGTATGAGCATGTTGCTATATCTTCTTGCTTTTTTGTTAGCTAAACTAATTGTCAATTCGTATAAATTAGCATGTTACAACTGTGTTAGACGGCTTGATTCTCTTGTTACCAATATCTCTGAATGGTACTATCAGACTGACTGGATTCGAACCTTGCATACTCAGGTCGGCAGTAGTGTCGTTATTTAATTAGCCACCGCAAGCTCCTCTTAAAAAAATTGATTTTTTAAAAAAGTTTATGATTTAGTATTTTACCTCCATGCATGAATTAACGTTTATAAGGTATGCCTTGCAAGGGGAGCTCATTTTTTAGATTTCCAGTTGATATTAAAGCACGTACATTTTAACCATGTTCTTATATATATATTTTTATACAGTTTCGTTCTATTTCTGTATTTTAACGGCTGGATTTCATCATGTAGCGTTGATACTTACACTTGAAATAAGTTATGATACCGCTTATGTGGCATTTCCATTCGGTGTGTTGGTTATACAAATGTTGCTTTGTGAATGGCAATTCATATATGTTAACTTGGTATTGTTGTTGAGGTTTGATTTTGCTATTATTGTTAATTGCGTGTTATTTATTTTATAAACTGCATGTTATCAATAGTCAATCGCTTTGATATCACTGGATAACCCCACAGTCTGCAGTAAAGACGTATACAAACGTATGCACACACTTAAGGTTTATATTCGTAGCCTAATTCTATTCTCTAGAGGACATAGTATAGAAAAATGATCAGACTAACATGTGCTTTAAGTTAACCTTTCAACAGAGCGTTGGTTACTTATACTTCCTGTACCGTAAAACTTCGACCCAGAGCTCTATCCGTTTTACTATGTCTTCGATAGTATGAATGCAGAAATTACATTAGCTCCAAACGTACAAAAAACACGTATTTAGAAATGTTTATGTTAACCACAGACTTTGACTCGGTTTCACAAGCTATACGAACACACTTGGTCATAGCACGCATAGTTGCTCTATTGTGCATTCTATTTCATTGGCGCTCAGTTTCCCGTCTCGTCCTCCAGATATTAAGCATCAGCAAGCTTAACTGTTGAACCTGTGTTTGATAACCCTGCATGTCGCACGTGTGATGGATGTTCATAGCTCACTTGGGAACACAGATCGCTTAGCATTAATAGCTGATACTAGTCAAAACCTCCGACCCCAAGCCGAGCAGCCGTTGCTCAAAAGAACTATTTACTAAAAACGGGCTGATTGGGAATCTAGTAAAGATCACATAAGAGACGCTCCAAGGATAACAACCTTTTCTCTCCCTGCTTGACAGTAGTCAAATAAGGTAACTCAATCGAGCATGGCCGGCATTGAAGCACACATATCCGTGCAGAAATTCCATAGCAACCCCTACTCTGCCCAATGATTCACTTCGACTTGTGGAGCACCTACTGCGCATATGAAAGGTTTTGCGTCAGTTTGACGGCCATAAGGCTAATGCAAATACAGCAAAATTCATTAAGAACTCATTCAATAAGCATATCAAAAAATAGGTATGCGGAGATGCCTAGACAACACATTTGGAAAATCTATAATAGTGTATTAAATAATGGGCAATTCAAAACTTACCCAGTAATCAAACATAACGTGTTCCCATCTGATAAGGCTGAATTACTTGCCCAGCGGTCTGCCTCGTACTTCACCTTAGACCGCGCAAACACCTCCCTCCCAAATTCCCACTGCGGACTTAAGCCGCACTAAATGACTGACTATGACCCCTTACTAAATCCAAGATATCATAAAACATTGACAAATGCGAGCATGTGTATTAAAGAAATGCGATACTGGGTTAGCCCTTTCTAAACTCTACAACAAATGATGTATTGAATATTGCTTGCCCGATAGCTGGTAGATTTTCAATGTGCTTCCAGTGGTCAATAATTCTGGTGAAAGACCTGACGATCATGATGATCGCCTTATCTTGATCTTTGCTAACTCATTGAATCATTACCCAATCAAGAAATATTCCGCCACATCCTTTTTGCTTAACTTATTTCTGATCAAGCCCGCAGTTTCTACTGCAGATATGTAAAGGGTCATTTCGTAACGCATTTACCATTCACTTGACAATGTTGGTGAAGCAAAGAGAGTTGCGTTTGATGTAATTAAATCCTTTGACAATGGCTGGCATGAAGATGTTCTCATTAAAATGTATTCGTATAATATTACTGGGCGAATATATAATATGGTGATCCTTTTAAACAAAATGAACAATACATTTTATTCTCAATGACCGACATTCTAAACAACATGGCATTACTGAAGGTGCTCCCCACGAGTCCATACATGCACCATTATTATTCCTGTTATTCATAGAAAACACCCCTTATACAAAGGTTGTGCAAGATAGGTATATTTTCTGACGACATCACGCTCTATTCCCAACAAATTGAAAATGCATACACATATCAGAGCTAATGGCTTAATCCTTAGAAAAGTTCATCCAGTGTTTAGTGGAATGGAGACATGAATAGGTTTTACCATATACTGCTCCTTAGACAAAATGTCTTTACTTTAACAATTATACGAAACATTTTCAATAACCAATTGCCATGACTAATACCACCCTATCTGATTGTCTATAATGCAAACTACCCAGCCTAACGTTCATAGGTAACATGAATTATGACAAATACATGAAATACATTGCTAATGCTGCTGCAAAGAAAGTGGACCTCATCCGTTGAGCCGAAAACATCTTCTAATGGTCAGTATCGTATAGCTCTCAAAAACCTCTTATGCATGTATTATTGTTGTCACATTAATGAAAAGGAAAATAATAATTAACTCCCTATTGTTGAATCCTGATGGTTTATTCTGTGTTGGGCGAATATAATTCTAGTGCTTGGATTAATTACTAGCATGTAGCCAATATACCTAGGTATTTATTTCTTTTTAAACAACGTCCGTATTGTAAGAGTATTAATATAAAAGGATGTTTTTTTCTAAATAGCCTGTATTTTACATCGTTAAAATTAAATGTCACTTATTTAGAGCATTTTTTTAAATTTCTTTGTTAAACGATAAGCTTTTTAAATTTGTAGTCCTTTAAACATTTAAAAAGTTTTCTTGTCTGTAAAATACATCGTTATGATATTAATTCGAAATATATAATGAGGCTTTATCGATACATACATTGAACAACATTAACACCCGGTAACGAAGTCTTAAGAGGGGTTTATACATTTTATTAAGAATACTTCGGAGTAAAACCCTATTATCAAGTTAAGGCAAGATGGGGGTGTCTTTTCTTAATATCCATATACGCTAGATCAGGTCGGT
>OY744515.1:6688803-6816303 GCA_963556195.1 Sepiola atlantica
ACAAATATTCTCTTTATCATTGCCATTCCACCAACGCTTCTAATGTGTAACTTTTCATAATAATGTTCACGTAACCACGTGATACATACGCTATATCAACATTTTCGTCCATGAAATCGAGACGAATTTCAACCTTACTGCGATAGGCTTGTCTTGACTCAGTCAGGTGGAAAAAAATGTAGAAAACAAAGACGAAAAAATACGTTAAATTAAAAAAATGGTGTTAAGGTAAATAAATAATTTATTTTTAAAGCAAATAATTTGCGTTGTTAAGGTTTTCTAAATAATTTATGAAAAATATTCTCTTAATATATATATATATATATATATATATATATATATATATATATATATATATATATACACATATTGGTATGTTAGTACCTCAATTAAAAATATGAAATGCTTGACTTTTAAGTTTATATTTCACATAATTCCATATTCAAGGACTGATTACAAACAGCTTCAGATAATAAATAAAGTAAACACATAAGAAATTATATAGATTTTTTTTTTATTTCGGACGATTTACAAAAATATCATCCACATCTAATTAAATCAGACCCCATGTCGATGATATGAGCACAACATGACACAGGTTCCACAGCTTGCTTCGTGAATGGCTCCGATAAACTTGTAACACACAATTGGGAGTGTGTGCATAGTCAAAAGTAAGAACGGAATCGTAATCAAGAGCTAATAAAAAGGCTAAACAGTAAAATTCGCTCCTTTTAAAAATATGACATCTTAAAAACTACATATTATAATCTTTTTATTTTTAGTTAATTCACAAATGCACATCATCGATGCAAGTATATACATCATCAGTAAAAAGAGTTTACATAATCGGGCGTTTTATCAGGGGAGATATTAAACTCTATATACTTAGATTACCAGGCTGTGGGCCTAGCAGATGTGATCCAAACTTTATAATGAATGCTTAACAACTTCAAAGTCTATTTTATACAGATACACATATAAACATATATACACACACCCCAATATATACATATATACACACACCCCAAATTATATATATATATATATATATATATATATATATATATTTATATATATATATATATGTAAAAGAGTAAGGCTACCAACATTTGTAGAATGTTTTTTTCAACAATTATTTATCATTTTGTTGTTTTATCATTTTATAATTTTATAATTTTATAATTCTATAAAATGATAAAACAACAAAATGATAAATAAATGCAAAAACATTCTACAAATGTTGGTAGCCTTATTCTTTTACATATATACGTTTCTCTCGTTGGAACTGCACTAATACTGAACTACCCTCTTTTCTCTCTCTCTCTCTCTCTCTCTCTCTCTCTCTATATATATATATATATATATATATATATGCATGTATGTATGTATGTATGTGTGTGTATGTATGTGTGTATGTATGTATGTTAACATTTAGAGAATAGTATGAATAAATCGTGTAGAACGTTTCTATTAGCGGAATGGCTTCTCTAAAAAATCGTATTGATATTCTTTTCCACCGACCTTCGCAAAATGTCAGGTTGATGAATTTGAATCAGTTCATTAACTCGGCATGTGTTGTTTACAGAATTTGTATGAACGTTTTTAGCGACAGTTTTTCATGAATAAATAAATGAAAAGGAAATGGAAAAGTTATACTATAATGGAGACTAAGCGTTTATTTTTATCTTCTCTCTCTCTCTATCTCTCTCTATTTCTGTACAGAGCAACATCGACTTCCAAGAAATGTGCATGAAACATATATCACCAGTAATACTCTAACACCAGCCTAGATCGATCTATTTTTCTTAAAAGATCTGGCTAGTATAAATACATATATAGAAACATATACCATAATTAGATTCATATTAACATCTTGAAATAATGTTTAAATATGGAACAATCTTTTCAGGTACTTTTATTAATTATTTGATGGATTAAAATGTATCGAGTCATTAATATCGGTGTCATGTTCATTATTAATTAAAATATCGAATCGGCACATGTTTAAGATGTTGAATAAATGTCGTTTTCAATTTTCAAGTATCAACACATTCCCTTATGCGATGCATTCCCTATTTAAATTTCAACTGATAATTTAGCAATATTTCTTTTCAAAAATATTATCTAGTAATAATTCACCAACATGTGCTTAGCGGCTCTTAAACACACTTGAAAGTTAAGACTTGAAAGTTATCATGGAATACAAAAGAATACGTTAGTGTAAAATATAATTATATTTTGTTTTACATTTAATAATTAATAAAATGACTACAACGTTAATAAAATAAATGTAACCTTCAAAATTCTCATAAAGTTGTAGCACATACAGATCATAAATAATTATCTGTTGCATTTTCCTTTTTCATTCCCCATGTATATATATATATATATATATATATATATATATATATATTAAGAAGCTAAGCTACACACATTTGTAAATTTGTCGTATTATAATGTTATAATTTTATGAATAGATAACGCGTTTCGAACACCTTTTCTCTCTTCAAATATTCTTTCTATTTAGAAAAAATCAGTTTGTGTTTAACAATCTATCATTTTTCAGTATGCGTGTGTTTACCTGCGTGGGTGTGCGCACGTGTATTCGTGTGTCTGAATCAAAGCTATGTGTGTTTGTAAGCAAATGGGTTTCTGACTTTTAACTCTGCGGTCATGTTCTTATAAGGCGATTAAGTATATATTTGTCAGTCTATCAGGAGAAAATAGAGGTGCCTACATATTTTATTGGGACTCAGTCGTCTCTGTATATTCGCGTGTGTACATGTCAGTGTTAGTTGGAGTGTGTTGAGTGTATGTACATTTTGGTAAGTGCGTTAATTTAGATTAGTGTATGCGGACATAGAGACTACGCAGTCCTAATAAAATCTCAGCGGAACTTTTACTTTCACCAGAAAAAAACTGACTAAAATATAATTAATCGCCTAACACTAATATAACCACAGAGATAACAGTCAGAATCACTAATGCTTAAAAAACACATAGCTGGGACCCAGAAAATTAACGGATATAAAAACACATAGACACACATACACGCCAAAACACCCACACACAAATACGTACACGTATGCGCAGAAACGCAAACCTGTAAAAAACAGACCCCTTTTCCAAATGAAAAGCGTATATGAAGAAAACAAATGTGCTCAGTACGCGTTCAAAATTCATACAATTATGAAATTATGAAATAATAAAATAATGAACAATTTCAAAGAAAGTATTTTTTTAAAATTTAATAAAGGTTGCTAGCCACACTTCTTTAAATATACACTTTTCTCTCATGTAAGCCGCACAACTGTTTATTCTCTCTTTCTCTGTGTCTCTCTCTGTCTATCTATCTATCTATCTATCTATCTATCTATCTATCTATCTCTCTCTCTCTATATATATATATATATATATGCGCATATATATTCCTCTCCTTCTTTCTCCTGCTATGTGAATATATGGGTGCATGTCTCTGTATGTATATTCATATTGGCATACGTAGGTAAATGTGTCTGCGGGTAGGCACGTATCCGTATACACACATATCTATTTATATATGCATTTATATTCATTTATATCTAATTAAACTTGAACTTAGATATTGACCACTTGAATCGTTCTTCTTATCAATACATATTGACACATAGTTGTACATCACTGGCCTGTTTCTCCCTGTTGCCCTTAGCTACCACAACAGTACACACACGTACACTTATTACACTAGAGAAACTCGATATATTGCGATCGAAGATTTCCATTTAAAAAAAACATTGTATAAGGGGCATTTAGTATTCCCACACGTCAACAAATAGAAAATAAATAAAATACATATTAAAATATATATTTCTTACATTACTTTTTATACACATACATGCATATATATATATACGTTATTTTGCATTTTTTCGTTCGCTCTTGACAAATCCCATTTGGGCGAAACGTTGTCCACCGCTTATTCCATTTTAGTTTCATACCGTCGGATTATTTTTACCTTTTCATCTATTCATTCATATACATATATATATATATATATATATATATATATATATAGTCTCGGAAGTTTCTCAACCATTAAAACTATATGAAAAAAAAACAAAAAAACTTTTTAGTCCCAAGTCGTTCAGTGGAAAATCACTCATGTAAGTCAATTTAATTTTTACAGTTATTATATTAGTTTGCTTCCAACATTATTTAATGGATCATCAGTTGTTTACCATGAAAAACTGTTTCGGGAATATATTTTCATTCATAAATATATATATATATATATATATATATATATATATATATGTTTATATATATATATATATATATATGTATATATATATGTTTATATATATATATATATGTGTGTTTATATATATATATATATATATATATATATGTATATGTATACATATATGTATATATATATACATATATGTTTATATATATGTATATGTATACATATATGTATATATATATACATATATGTTTATATATATATATATATAAACATATATATATATATATATATATATATATATATATTCAGTATATGTATATCTGGCCACGGTCCATATGGAATGATATTTGAGATGAATTAATTAATCTTATTTAACAAGTCGTCTAAAATTCTTTAATATAAAATGAATTAGTGTCCATTGAAAAAGATTTGAACAATCACATTTATTTTCCTGCTTGAACTATGAACACATTTCCAGCTGAATTGTGTCTCGCAGGTAAAATGTATATACATAATCATATACATAATCATATACATAATAAGCTACGCAAACCTTTCAGACCCAAGAAATTAGTCGTATTCAATACAATAAAGGCGCAGCAAGTGTTCATATTTTAGTCGCAGAGAACTAAAAGAACGAGAAGATACAATTGCGAAATAGGCGGAGTTCACATGAATCTAGAAGAAATACAAAACGTGCTTACTTTCATTTATGAAAACTAATATGTGAAATTTATTCTACTAATCAAATAGAAAAATATTTTTTTTGGAAAAACTTTCATTCACTAAAAAAAAAACAATCAACATAAAACTCTACTAGACAGCTCTAATTGTATTGAGTCCATAATACTCTATGACGTTATATTTTCTGAAAGCTGGGTGAATATCATTGTGAAATAAAGCATTTTTCATATTCCTTATAGTTTTCTTAAAATTGTTCAACTTTTTTTGTTATTGAATCCCATCTTCATATTTTGCGTTACATTGTCATATTTTCCTCCTGTTCAACTACTTATTTTATTTTATTTTTATTTTTTACCTATTGTCTCATTATTCATATTAGAATATTTATTATTCTTATTTTTCTTATTCTCATATCCCTTGTAGTTCTATTAGTGATTGGGCTATTCTAATATGTTTTCCGATTCCAATACAATTACTAAGTATCTTCTATATTGCCGATTCCAATAACGAAAGTGCCAGAAATAAAACTACATTACTCAATTGCGTTACTATACACCCTCTTATCGAAATGCATCATAAAATGGCGTCGATTAAACGTCATTTATATTGAAATATTTCGATATTTGGAGCGTTTTTTTTTATCGAAAACCTTTTCCTCAAAGAAAAAACTGTATTAACATTTGACATGTAATTTTTTTGTATCCCGCTAAGAAGTTATGAATCACAATATACATCGATATATGCATCAATTTGTTTCCGTGTGATAGGATTTTATGGAATTATACCGATCTTATGAGTGTATTTGCGACGAATATGCTGTCGAAAAATAATACTACTTAACAGAAGTTCGCTCAGCTGATATTGTACGAATATGCTGTCCAAAAATAATATGATAGCTGATATTGTACGGAGGTGGGGCGCAGATATTTTTTCATGGCACTGAAAAAGTTGATTATTGAAATACACAATTAAATGGTATATTTAGCTGTGCTTATGAAAAAAAGTTTTCTGGATTAAAAAAAAATTCATTATTTAACAATTAATTAATTACTATTCATGTTCAGTTTAAAGGAGCAAACATTATGTCGTGAAAGTATGTTCGTTAAATATTTTGAGAAGAAGAAGCCATATTACAATGCTTGAATTTGACGATACTTGTTTTTTAAAAAGTCCGATTAACTCAACATGGGGAAAACGTTATGTTATTTTTCGTTTTTTTTTAGAAACCTAGTGATATTATATGTACTATTTTACAAAAAAGATATATCAATTATATAGAAAATAATTAATAACAAATATCGAGAAAAATTGAGTCATCGAAATACGAATTTTACTTATTAAACAGTATTAAGGTTTTATTTGAATTAAAAAGGAATGCGAACCTGTTCTCAATTGAATAACACACATTTACATTGCATTTTTGTTACTGGCTAGTTATTTTGTGTACACACAATTTTAAGAATAATAACATCGTTGGTCCTAATTTAAAAACATATATGTTTTATTTATTTAGCAAATATAACATTGGACGTGTAGTGTGTGTTCTTTTACTACACTTTATCTTTTCTGTCCTCAGTTTGTCAAAGTCTAAATATGAATCATTTTCCTTTCCGAATAAAGTTGAATCTTTTTGTAGAAATGATTTCTCCACATAAAAATCTGATATCTTGTCTCAACTGATACTCGTTGTAGAACCAGTAACTGACGCTCTCAAATGAATCACCCTCTTCACAATGATAGTGTACGTTTTAGCCGATTACGTTGGCACACCCTGAAAGAAGAAAACACTCTAACAGTTTTGTCATAATTTTGAATAAGGAATCAGTTTTGTTCCTAAGTTTCACGGTTAATGAGCTTCCTCACCGGTACATTCTTAATATTATGCGCTGTACATTATATGTTTATTTTTACCACTTAAATCCAACTGGTAAAGTCATAAAACTACGGGTAAGCTATAAAACGTAGTCCCTCCCCACAAATAAAAACAACGCAAACAATGTGTATCCCATAGAACAACCATTTTTTGAGGAGGTGACTGCTCGAGAATTATGGATACATCTGGATGGGGTGGTTCACTCTACGTTCAATCAACATGTGAATATGATGTTCATATCTAAATTCTAAAATAAATGATGTTCTTTTTTATCGTAAATTTTTTGAGGGTGTCCACACGTAATCGGTCAAAAAATATGGGATTTCTTTTTTCAATATGGCGAAAGTTATCATGCTAAAGGTGTTTATCTAAAATAACAACAACAACAATAACAACAACAACAACAACAACAATAATAATAATAATAATAATAATAATATTGTTTAACATAGTTCACCCCAAACAGGACTGGCCGCCACTGTAGACGTAAGGGGCTACTGAGAGAAAAGGGTGACTGTTTGGGGGTCAACTGTAATTGGGAGTTGCGCAGCGAGATGTCTGTTTACATTAGTTTTAGATTTCTACATGTCAGTTACCTCAGGTAAAACGAGAACAGGGAGGGAGTTCCAGAGTCCAGCAGCACGAGGAAAGAAGCTGTTGGAGTAGAAACCTCTTCGGCATCAGAGGGGCCTCCACAGTTAATGGATGGGATTTGGCAGATTGTCGGTTTTGTCCAGTGAATTTACGTCAGGGGGTACCAGCGCAGGAAGATCATCAGAGCACACCCCATTGAAGTACTTGTAAAACAGGCACAAGGAAGCTACATTGAAGGACCTATCAAGTTAGGGATTCTTTTTAAGACATTGCCTAAGAGGGTGAAATTAGTGGATGATGTGCCAGTCCAGATGTGGCAACAATACTCCATGCATGGGCGGATAGTGGTTTTGTAGAGATAAAGGATAATGTCAGGTTTGAGAAGTTTAATAGCACAGTAGAGGGAGCCCCCCTTTTTGCAGCACTCCTGACAATGTGTTCAATGTATTTATTCCAATGTATGTTATTAGGAAGAGGTGTTGGAATGATGAACTCTCAAGTAGGGTGTTATTTGCGATGGTAATCGGTGGTTGGAGAGGTTTTTGTAGTTTGTGTGGATGATGTGCCAGCCCAGATGTGGCAACAATACTCCATGCATGGGCGGATAGTGGTTTTGTAGAGATAAAGGATAATGTCAGGTGTGAGAAGTTTAATAGCACAGTAGAGGGAGCCCACCTTTTTGCAGCACTCTTGATTATGTGTTCAATGTATTTATTCCAATTCATGTTATTAGGAAGAGGTGTTGGAATGATGAACTCTCAACTAGGGTGTTATTTGCGATGGTAATCGGTGATTGGAGAGGTTTTTGTAGTTATTGAAAGAAAGTAACTTTGTCTTTGCAGCATTTAAAGTTACTATCCATGTTTGACCCCATTACACTACAGAGCATTTTCCAATGATTCAGCCATTGCCTCAGATATGTGACTGTCGGTCTTATCCACATGCCGACAGTAGAGCGTGGTGTCCTCAGCAAATATTCCTATCTCAGTCTCAATGGAATCAGAGAGGTAATTTATGAAAATCAGGAACAGTAGATGACCAAAGATTGATCCCTAAGGTCCACTAGCATTTATGTCATGTTGCTTACAAGAACGGTGAGTTGGGACAACCTGGATCTTTCTTTTTGTTAAGAAGTATTTAATTATATTAAATATTTGTCGGGTAATACTATATGATTGCAGGTTTAGGAGAAGCCTTAGATGTCAGACCTTGTCAAACGCCTTGCATATATCGAGCGCTACGACCCTAGCTTCACCTGTGTATGGTATATGCGTTCAAAGATAATCGTTAGGATATCTGCAGTAGATCGTGTTTGTCTGAATACGTATTGATGATCAGAAAAAGTTTATCATTTACTAACTGCCGGACTATCGCTAGATTGATTAATGATTAAAACATTTTAGTAAGGATCGAAAGTAGACTGATTGGGCGAAAGTTTAAAAGATCAGTTCTATCTCAAGAATTATTCAATACTGGTACCACTTAGGCAATTTTATCGGGGAAACACGATTCAGTAATCATTTGGTGTATAGTTTATAGAGGGCAGGGGCCAGCTTAGCAGAGAATGTCTTTATTACTCTTACTGGTATAAGATCAGGCCCACAGGCTTTGAAGGTGTCAATGTTTTTTATGATGTCTCTGACTTGAGATTGGGTGATGACCAGGTTCTCAAGTGTGACTTTAGTCCGCTATAAAGATTTAAGGAGGGTGTTGTTTGCTCAGTCTAAAGTGGTGTTTGAGGCGAAACGCTGGGCAAGTCGTTCAGCCTGATCAGTTGCTGTGCAAACAACATCGTTGTGATTGAAAGCGGGGAGATTGTCGATTGTCCATCACACTATAGTAGATTTGCCAGAAATCACGAGTACCTAGTTTCTGTGACTGAATGAGTTTTTTGTTATCTCTGTATACCGCATTTTTGCAACATCTATCACTACTTTTCAATCATTTTTTGCTTCTTCAATTTTTTGTCTGATCACAGTTGACTTATAATGGCCGAATTTTCGGAATGGCTTCTGACTCTCAGCAATAACAGCTGCACATTCTGAGGTGAACCATTGAAAAGAGTGGGGTTTGCTGAAACATTTTCGCGTAGTGACATAAGTATAAATGTATACTTTAACACATTTGGTTAGTTCAGTTGAGCACTGATCAGCAGGGAGTACGAATGTTACAGTCTATTGGGCGTTGCTGATGTTATCCCTGAGGGATTATCCATCAACCTGCTCATAAGATCTCGTCGTTTTAAGCAACGGCTCTTCAGCTTTTGGACGAGCTTTTAAGGTATAACTTATAATTACAACACCGTAAATAGAGTTTCCGGGCGGGCTATAGGCATTCGCCACACAAGCCTCGGTTAGTGAGGTCAATAACAGGTCGAGAAGTGAGGCTTGCTGGTCCGCACGATCAGGAAGGCGGGTCGGAAAAGTGACAGCTTGTGAGTTGTCGTGAGCTGTGGAGAAATCACAAGTAGAGTTCCCAGCTACATCAGTAACGCTGGTAAATCCCAACTAGTCACATTCGGCATTCGAATCGAGTGAGAGTTCTCTAGCTAAGCTTTAAGAGACAGAGTCAAGCATTGTGCAGTGCTGGTCCTAAAAGGAAGATATAAGAAATATATGTAACTACCTCTCTGATGTAAGGTCAATCTAAATCACATGTAGGTTTGATCATCTGATTCTAACTAATGTTCTCTAGTCAAGGGGAGGGTGTGTCGAACATACACTCCTAGCCCATGCATATGTTTGTCAGTGTCTTAACGGTAGAGTGGAAGGTAATCAGTCATACCAAAATTATGAGAGGAGATTAAGGATTGAGGTTCGTTTCACTTTGTGCTAGGGTATCCCGGAAGTTTGTCAGAAAGAAAGTTTCTACGTTGTTAATGTGTGTTTTAAGTCCTCGAATATTTGTTAATGCGAGCCTCAACGGAGGAGGCGAATATGGTATTTGTTGGGGGTCTGGTTTAGGTTTGGTTTACTAATTTTGTAAATGCATGTTTGTTTTGAGATAGAGTAGGGAGAGCAAAGTGAGTACTTGTGTGGCGTCGATAAGCTCACACAACCAGTCCATTAGTCGTGACTTAGTCGCTGGTGGTTGTGGCCTAAGGAAACCCGTTTTAATGCGCGACATAGGTGTACATTTACCAACGATTGTATGCAGCCGTTCCTAGCGCTACCTAAGAGTTTGGTCTCCTAACTACCAGTCGGACACTGCAACCATACAGGCTGTCTAACCTGTACCCTCAACCTGTCGGAACAAAAGCTTCCCAGACTAATTCTGTAGGACTTGGTGACGGAAAATAATTCCCCAAGTTGCCCAGATAGAGAGAAAGAGAGACAGCGTGTATTGCCTTAGTAATTTAACAAGGCAAAGTACTAGGCGTTTTAGTAGCGTCCAAGTGGTAGTACCTCTACGACTGGTTAATATAAAAAGAAGGAGTGCGAAGGCCGGGCAATAGGCAAAACCCATCTACTCCTTAATCAATTATAGGTTTGCAAACCGGATACTTTGTTCGAGATTCCAGCTCTAGGAAGGTTGTCGATCAAGACTAAGGAGGTGAAGGTGATATTGTCAGAGTGATTCTTCTCTTAGATACCCTTACAAGGTCTACGGGTCCAACACTCTGAGTGAAGATACCCTTAGCATGGGTATTTCCGAGACATCGCAAGCAATTTTTGTCCATTCACAAATGCATGAAACCGAACACGATGTATGTGGGCCCAGAATGTCAAGTAAAGACTTCATGTCCAGTGGTGGAACTGACGAGTATTTTCAAGTCGTCGCCCTTGTTACAGTAACACTAATTATACTGAGACTGTAAATAGCATTGTGATGAAATGTTACTTGAAGAGTGATCGTCCTAAGAGACGATATAGATAGCGAATGAACCAAATCTAAGAATGAGCTAAGCCTGTTTAAACTATCAGAAATAAAAAAAACTTGGTGGGGGATTAGAACTAATGAATGGTTATCTGTTATTGAGATTGAAAAACAAAGCAGAAATGGAGAGAGAAGACTTACACGAGATTGAAGAGATCTATCTATATATATATGATAATAGATGAACGAAGAGTGATAAACATGCACAAATGTCCAAATTTATTTCAAACTTCGATTGTTCAATGCAAGGTATATTCTGTAATCAAATTATGTTTTTTTTATTCTTTCCTTAAGCCAAGGCTTTTTAAAGACGAGATCTTATCATCAGATGAATTATACAGATAGGTAAGTTGGCGATAGAAAAGCCAAAATTCAACATTTGAAAAAATATTAAGAAAATGATGGGTGAAAAAACTCGTGTAAAAAGATATTGGGTCTGTCCAGGTGGCAATTGTCCGCCGATAAGGTGTCCAATGGAAGGAAGGTTCGATAGAGAAGAAAAAGTGTCGTGGAGGCATCAGAGAAAGGCGTTCAAAATGAAGTAAATCCAATGGTAAAAATTGAGTTCAAGTCGAAGATGGAGCGCACTTAAACGGAATTAAAATGAAGAAAACTGGCCATTTAAAAACAATGCTTCCTCGGCCAAGAAATGAGTCGTCAGCGAATGAGATTAGCAATGGAAAATTGGAGTAGTTCTGAGAAAAGAAACCCTAAGTTAAAATCAAAGTCAAATTAGGAGGTGGGAAGGAAATAGGAAGGGGGTCAAATGGTAGGAGGGTTAGATGAAAAAGCCATGACTGTTGATGGAAAGGGGAGATGGGGAAGTGAAGGTGGGTGTTCTAGTGATAAATTTATTTTTTGCATATGCCAAGTCCGATGCCAGTAAAGATTGCCCGTGGTTGAGAATTTAGGTCGGTTTAGGTCAATTGAGTGTATTTATTATTTGAAAAAGAAGAAAAGGAGGGGAGTCGTGATTAAAGACGTGTTTAGGGCGAGAGACAATAATAATTTTGAAATTAAAAGAAAAAGGAATGTCCGATGGGAAAAATGGGGTTTATTCTATATAAATATATATATATATATATATATATATATATATATATATATATATATATATATATATATATGTAGATAATAAGTCTAGCCACCGCTTTCTAGAGATAATAAAGGGCTAAAGTTAAGTTCCCAACTCACTCTATTATGAGCAACATTTATTGTAGGGACATTTCATGGGCCATGATGGCGTGTTGTAGGGTTTAATCTACTATTGCATAGGTAAAACGAGGAGGCACTTTAGCTATGACGTTACAGTACAATAGGCAATTTTGTGGTTGCGCTACGTGGAAAATATTGTTTAACAACTGATTATAGTAACGTAAATGCATGCATTATTTTAGATAGCGAGGGGTGAGAAAAAAGAACTTAAGAACTTAGTTGGGTATTTTTTCTAAAAGTGTGCCTATAAGTTTTAGTTGAATTTGAGGTCACTATTCCTTGTTGTTTGTCGATATAATTGTATCAACCCTTAGCTCTTTTCTTAATGTCAGACTATAGGGTTAGGATGAGACTTCACCTTTTTTAACTACATTTGATAGTTGATTGTTTTCTGATTTTAACTTCGAACGCGTTTACCTATCAAAAAAATAAATATAACAGATAAAACTCGTGGACAAAAAAAAAACCCCGAAAAACCTAGAAAATGGTGTTTAACTATCTAATCTTAGGAACGTAAATACATGCATTATTTAAGATAGAGACAGTTAAGAAATAATAACTTAAGAACTTATCTGGGTGTTTTTTTTAACATTTTGCCTATAAGGTTTAGTGGAAATGTATGTCTCCATTCCTTGTCGGTGGTCGATATTTATGTATCAACACGTGGCTCTTTACAAACGTCAGGCTAGTAGGTTTGGCTGAGACTCCCCTCTTTTTTTTTACTACATTAGATAGAGGATTTAACCCCGAACGCGCTGACCCCTCCCCGAAAAGCAAACACGCAAAATATTAGCAAGAAAATAAAAATAGAAAAACAGATAAGCAATCGAAGACAAGAAAAAAGAAACAAAAAACCTGAGAAAATTGTTTAACTAACTTGTCAACTAATATGAGGCGACTGTAGCAAACTGGAAAAACTAAAGAAACAACATCTACAGCAAGAAATACCGTGCAAGTATGTTAAATTTAATGAACACATTTTCATGTTTTGACGAAGTAAATATAATTAAATAATTGTTATAATTTCTATTACAATAACTTTTTATTTCCGCGAGAAAGTTAAGGTTGTTTAATTATTTGTTTATTTTTATAACTTGTTCATTACTGGTACAGCTTTTGCACCAGGCCGATTAGGTTAAAAAGACATTTTTGTTGCATTTTTTAGGGTTAGCATTAGGTTGGATTACATGTGAAATATACGCTTTCTGAAGGTTAAGGGTGGACGTTTTCGAGAACTGTTTGTTTTTCGTTTTCCAAAATGTTGCCTCTTTTCTTTTGGAGTTAGCTCATACGAATTTTAAGATTTATTCGATTCGCAATTGAAATGTGTCGTCTGCTGTCTCGCTATCTGAATAGCTAAGCACTTTGTAAGATTTCGGATGTTTACGTAAACAGTCGGAATGTGTCGACGAAAGTCGGTTGTGGCATGTGGCACAACCTGTACCAGAAACTCATTATTTCATCTTAAGAAAGTTTCACAGTCCTACCAATGATCGTTGACTGTAAAAACAGAAAGAGTTAACTGAGTGTACGGCTCATTGTTCCTCAACAATTTAAGTGACAATACACCTGATCAAGATTCCAATGCATGACATTCACTTCCGATCCAGCTCTGAATAGTCATTTATATCCTTGATATTCTTATTCTCACAGACAATTCAAGAGAATGTTATGATTCGAAGTGATACGAAACTATGTTGCACTTACCGAGTTATTTAAAACCATTTTGTATTCTTTCTTTGGCCGTTTCCATTTGCGTTGGTCAATAGTTGTGTGTTTTTTCTATGTCTATAGATGTCTTTACATAGTTGTATTCTATTAACACCTCAGTCGTGAGCCGGTGTCACCCAAGGATTTTCTTAATATTCCAGCTGTTTACATCAGTGATGTTCTTTGATTAAATTCCCCAGTCATTTTCCGTTTGTTTCAAAATGCATTAATGAAAATCCACAACATGCTGAAGATTAAATAGAAAACGCTAACGAACAACGCTTGGATATTGAACATATTTTGTATATATATATATATATATGCTTACTTTAGTTATTTAGCTGAATTTGATGTCTAATTTGTATCTCATGGGGAGGTAAGTAAATAAACAATAACTCCTCGAGAATAATTGATTCTTCATTGTTTAAACTGATGTAGGCGCATATAACCTACTAAAAGGTGTGTAAACGCGTATTAATAGCCAATTATAGATCAGAACACATTTAGATTATTATGACAACTATTATTACTTTCGTTGTTATTATCGTAACATATCGACCGATGTTACCCCCGAGAACCTTCAAGTTAATATTTTGGACGGGGGTATACTGTTCTCTTTTTTCAGCCAAAAAGTAATATATGTATTAATTGATTATTATGCTATTCTTATTTATCATTGCTTCTAGTAAGGATCGAATCAGCAACCTCAAGAAGAGTGTAACTAAGGACTGATTGTTAACCACCGTTTACTTGTGACTACAAAAAGGGTCCCAAGCACGAAAGTGACATCTAAAGATGGTCAGATAGTATATCGGTCGAAATATCCAAGATGAGAACCGTCGTCAAAATAATGCAAGGGTATTATTTCACACCGAAACATGATGTAATGTTTATTCTTCTTCACTTTTTATCGATACTAGCCTTGCCAGGATCTAGTCGTTGCCCGGTGAAATCGAAAAGAATGATTTTACTTTTTGAAAATAGCTAAGCCTAAGTCACTGTTGCAGAAAACAACCTTATTATGACTACAATTGTATCCACAAAGTGTATAAAATAAATTAGTATCACAACGTCGCCGTTCTACTGTAAGTAATTGTCGTGATTAAAATAGGAGTTATCTATTAATAATATTTTACAAATTGATCATAAATTCGACGAATTTCCAAAGAGTATTTGCTTTAAAAAACAATGTCAGAATAATAATTTGTCATATGGAATTTGTGGATGAAATTATATTTATGCAGAGGTTGTTTTTGCCACACATGCTTCCTATGAGAAAACTGAGTATTTACTTTTGTGAAATAAATAATGATTCATGAATAATGGCTTGCAAATGATTTTAACGCAAACGGGTCACAAATTCGACGAATATCGAAAGTTTGTTTTCTTTAAAAGAATTTATGTTTTTAATACACATTTGTTATTGAAATTTGGGGATAACACTGTATCCATGCAAAGTTATTTTGCTACACGGACTTAGGCGTACGTTAATTGTTTGCCGATAAAATTATATCCATGAGGTTTTTGATGTAAAACTAACTGATGCCTTGGTGTTTTTTTGCCACATTGAGTTCTTGCAGGAGATAAATAAACATAGTAAAAGAGAAACAGAGAATATAGAATATTTCACAAATAAAAAGTGTTTGAATTTGAGAAGGGAAACCTTTTTAGAAGACACTAATATGAAGGAAAGCCTAATGCATGTAGCGGGTCGTCCAGAATACGCGCAACTGTCAGTGTATTTGTCATTCAATCCGGCATTCCAGTACTCCTCGAATACAGTATGGATTTATAGCAGGACGTAAGTACAATTAAGGGAGCGTTTGACAGTTTTTTATTTAATATGCATTATAGGATTGTAATAGTAGGTTGTGAATTATGTTCCTTTTTTCTGTGCAATGCGTTTTTCCTTCTTTTTCTTCCGTGTTCTCCAAACGCATGCGAACTCCGTGCCGTTCTCTACTCGACTCGACCCGATCCAAAAACACCGCCTTTTATGTAGCCTTCTTTGCCACATCTGATTTGCATAATGCAACCCTCTAAGTCTCGTAATTTAATGGGCGTGAGTTCGCGCTTCGGTGTGATGACTGTCTCCTTCCGTGCCGTCACTACAAGTATGCAGGCAAAACTAAAATTAAGAAAATAAAACTAAATTGTATATATCCTTTTCAGAAAGTCATTTAGTGTTTTGAGTTACGTGGGAGAAGATTATTATTAGCAAGTGAAAGTGTTTGCCACATTTTTGGTACAAGACGTATGTAAGAAAACCAGCCATGTCGGAATTGATGTAATTATATGTGTGACTAGATGAAATGTAAGACTGTCTTCGTGGAATACGCATTAGGAAATGGTGTGAGTTGTTAGTAGAAGAGATTACCATATACGTAACGTTGTTGCTCCGATGAGAAGAAACTCAATGAGTAGAAATATTGGTGATTATTTTTGAATGCCAAGTATCGTACGTTTGAAGGCAGAGGCTAATATTTACTTAATTTCTCTAATATACATAGTGATGATCATGTATAGTTTGCCATCGGTCCTTATCGTGGGTCAAGGTGAAAATATTTCCTCGATCTGCAGGTAGTCAGAACGAAGAGACGACAACGAGTTTGACAAAAAATATATGAAAGACCCTTTCAATACAGCCGGTAGTAAATGTCGGATTTTTTATCCTTGCCGAATTTTGATCAATTTATTACATCACAATTACACGAGTGGCCATTCTAACTTACAGTTGTTGAAGCCGACAGGTTTCCATATATGGATTAATAAGAATGTGTATTACCTATGACCCTCAACTAACTCGTATATTGTTGGGCAACCTGTGTGCATTTACCCCAGCCTCTCTATATCTATATCTCTGTATTTATCTCTCCCTCTCCTACTACCCTTCTTTCTCTCTCTTACTATGTATATATATATACATATATATATATATATATATATATATATTCATAATAGAGAGTATGTATCTGTCTGCCCATAAGGCTGTCTATCTGAAGCCAAAACTCCATCAGAGTAATATTACTATTTACTTAGTCTACCAGCTTCTATATATAGTACTACAAAAACCACCGCAGAAATATAAATAAAGTAGAAAGAATGTTCAAGACGAGACGGCGATTCGAACAGAACACGCGTTAAAAATATTACTTTTACTAATACTGTTTCAACTTCCTTATATACTGTTACAAAAACACGCTAAGACATCAGGCGGGTTTTACAATTTACATAATTCATTTCTTTTAAACTTCTAATAAATTCATATTTAAAAATATACACTTATAACTGCTATTATAAAATGTACATATGTATTTACAATATCTTCCGATAAGGTGATATTAATACAAATTATACATACAATTACTTAAACACATTTCATTAAAAAACGAGCGTGTGTTTTAAACCATACTTTGAATGGCAAGTACTGTAAGAATTGCCAAGTCATCCTTTTGGAAGTGCCGCCATTTTGGATATGTTTCACATTATAATTGTTTATTTTTATTACGTTGTTAAGACAAGGTGTTTTGTTGTAAATTTAACTGATTAGAATCTTTGTCACATCAAGGCAAACGATACTATTACGATTACTAATCGAACTACTACAAACTAATATCAACTATTACCAACTAATATTACTTATACTACTAATGCATCAAATACCAGATGTAATAATGGAATGTTCTTGATAAAATGTTGGAAATAATATCATATAGATGGCTTGAATAATTCATTTGAGGCTGGATCTGTCAGGGGAAGTTGAAAATTGGAATGCTATAATGTCTTCTGCTCCTGATCATTTAAAGACTACTTCTATATTTCTACAACAACAAAAACTACAACTACTACTACTACTACTAAATAATAATAATAATAATAATAATAATAATAATAATAATAATAATAATAATAATAATAATAATAATAATAATAATAGTTATTTTTATTGTTGTTATGGACAAAAACCTCCAAGAATATTGATTGCCGAAAAACAGGAATTAATTCTTTTTTCATTCACTAACATAAGGAGTACATTGCTACTATCTCCCCGCTATAATTCTATGCTCCATAATATTTCGGTTCCGTGACCCGGTGCACAAATACTAAATACAAACAAAATGATAATTTCAGGTTTTGAATAAACATATTGCTCACTCTTTCAGTATGTTATGTTAATCTAAACAACTGCAGTCCCCCATTATATTTTTGTTATTATTTCACCTCTCTACAATTTTTTTTTACTTTTCTATTGAGCTTGTAATGTGTATCCTATATAAGGCACATTCAGGGAAATAAAATAACACGCGATAAGTTTCACTATTGAATGACGGTTTTGATATATAAAAAAGCAGTATTTTATTTTCCTAGATTAAAATCTTTTTTTTTTCTTTTAATCTCTGAAATGGACAATAATATGTTGTGAAAAATATTGAGATTTTTATATCTTTATGTCTTTCTATGTTGTAAATGTGTTATATAATTTGGATGTACTAATGTTACAGCTAGTCTTTTGATGTTAACCCTTCCTTATACACTATATGTTTGTTTCATAAGGATTAAAAAAAAACATAGTTTAAAAAAAATCTCCAAACCAAGCAATGACGTCTAAAAGGAAAATAATGTACATTTGTCAATGGAGTTGAAAATACGAACGGAATAAACATATCATGCATTACCGATTGCATCATGTTTCCTGAGTTGTATGATGGCGATACAATTGAATGTAATAAAACACCACACATGAATAAATATATACAAATAAAGGAGAAAAAAGCGAGAAAGATTATCATGCCATGTTTTAAACAGTCGTGTGTGTTCACGTTTCTGGCCTCACTCATTCTCCGTTGAATTACGCTTGATATAATAACATTTGTTCTCTATCATTTTTACGTGACTATTATTAAAATCAAAGAGACAGCTTAAAATACTTATTATATACTAAGTTCGATCATAATAGAAGTCTATAATATACACATGGATATATATATATATATATATATATATATATATATATAGCGAGTGAGCAAGAGAGATTATATTCATGGGCAATAGAATTTAAGAAATGATTATTTTATTTCATGTTAGTCTTGTATCAGCTTTTAACAATGAATTGGACTTCGGAAGTGATTTAATCAGCGATATAGGAGGTCTTATTATTGAAAGAGAATTATGAGAGATTGAATCTGCATACAAACATATAACAAATAAATAATAGTATCCAGAATTTCTTAGGTTCCTATTTCTCTTCTAAGTTTCGAAAAAAACTTTAAGTGCATATTAAAAGTCTCCTATTAATATTTTGATAAATGGATTAATCTATCAGATAATTACCACATTTGTGTGCAAGGTGGGTGTGCAAGGATACATGCAAAAGAGTAGGTACATTTTTTTTAAAAAGATGAACAAGCGACAAACTACACTTACAACAAACACCATTAAGACAGGTACATGCTGATTTAAATATTCCGTTCAACAATTGTAACGTAAGAATGAAAACAACTTATATAAAAATATAAAGCCTATCATACACATATTGTTGAAAACAATCGATACCTCCTCTAAAGGTTGTAGCACGTGTAATTATTAAGCAAAGGTTGTTCAATTTCAAACCCCACCTCTCCAGAATCGGAACTGTTTGAATCTAATCACAAGAAAGAATTCCAGGACGAATCGAAACAATTCGGAGATAAGCGAAGACCACTTACATGGTTCTAGTATTCACAAATGTTCATACATTTAGTACTGACCAGGATCAATGGCCTTTTACTTTGGTAATCTAACCGGAATCGGTGCGCCGAAATAATTATACTTTAATATAAAGCATACATTAAGTAATTTATTAATCTAAACCCTGAAATAATTTTGTAGAAATTCGCGATAGTAAACAATAGTACAATATTAAGAGGAAATATTTTCCCAGGTTTACTGTGTTATTCTAGGGCATTTTTTCTACGTTTGACTAATTTAAACTTCATTGTTTTATACATATTAGTATGCGGTGAGCTGTAATAAGAAGGTATATGGGTTAGAAGCAGGCTGATTTCTATAGGAAATGAAACAAACTATTCTAAGTGTCTTACTTTACTTAAATTAATTGAATAACCTTTTTCTCTCCTTATCTCTCTATCTATCTATCTATCACTATATAAATGCATATATAAGTGAAGCTACCAACATTTGTAAAACAATTGCTAACAATTGTTTATTATTTTATGACTTTATTATTTTATTACTTCATAATTTTATAATTTTATAACGCATTTCGAGCATTCGTGCTCTTTTCAGATATATTTTCCATTTGAATAAATGTGTTCATTGTTTACAGTGTGACGTTTCTGTGCATGTGCGCGCGTGTGTGTGTGTTTTCTTTTTTTCTGCTCTGGGTCAAAGTTATGTGTGCTTTTAAGTATGTGTGATTATGCCGTTTATCTTTTTGGTCATGTGCGTGTGCGTTGGTTTAGTACATTTTGTTAAAAATACTTATATAATTGCTCGAGAGATGGTATGACTTCGTCGTCAGTAAATCTTCATGTGTGTGTGGGGGTGTGCGCGGTGTTAGTGTTGGCTTGTGTACGTAAGCGAGCCCACGCACATATATGTGTTTCGTCTGTGTGTATGCATACATACATCAACATACACGCACGCATATATATATATATATATATAAATATATATACATATATGTATATATATATTGATATATATATGTATATATATATATATATAAATATATATATATATATATACAAACACACATACCCACTCAACTATATAAAAAGGCAATATCATACTTGATTGACAAACATCCACAAATATGACACCCAATATTCACTAAACAATTCATCATAGACAGCAGAGACATTATTCTCATCAATTACTCATGTGAATTCAATAACGAAAACAACATCTAGATTCTAGGTACAGCAATGAGAACTAAAACGACACCAATATATGCTATCTTAACAGTAGCATATATTGAGGAAATCTTATATGAAAAGATAGAACAAATACATAGACAAAATATTCACACTTTTTTCATAGACTCTTGAAAAAGATACCTAGATAATTGTTTCATCCTTAGGGTACCTTTATGGGAGTGACATCAATGAAGTGAACAATATACCACACAACCTACACTCCAAAAGTAAATACACCCCAGAATATAGTTGCACAGAACTATCTTTCTAAGATATACTAGTAACAAGAAAAAACAATGATATGATCACTGTCTTTATGTGCGTTAGTCGGTCACTGAGTCAAATGCTACCCAACGTGTTTGTCGTATTACCGATTCTCTCAAGATGGATGAACGTGTTGAGCAAAGGTACTGCATCAAATTTTGTGTACATCTTGGTGACTATCACAACAAAAATAATGTACGATTCAGCAGGTGTTTGAAGAACATGCGATGGGTGTAAGACAAATTAGAGAGTGGTTCAACCGATTAAAAAATGGCTGCACATCAGCAGAGAGTGACCAGTGTTCTGGCAGGTCCCAAAGTACTCGGTGTGCAGCTGTTGTTGAGAGGGTGCGAACTTTGGTGATAGGAGATCGTCGGCCAACTATGCGGTCAAGAGGTCAGAGTTGGTAAATATTACGCCCATGTAATTTTGCGTGATGATTCGAACATAAACAGAGTGACCGAAAAGTTTGTGCCGAAGTTGTGGTCGCAGACATTAAAGGAAATCCGTTTTCCAGTTGCACACGATCTTCTGAAAACCACCAACACTGAATTGTTAACACCGTCAATACTGGAGATGAGTTATGGGTGTACGGGTACGACCAATAAACAAAAAGACAGCTTCTGCGATGGAAGCATCCCGTGTCTCCAGAACGAAAAACGCGCGACAAACAGAATGCCAAACAGTGACAAAGGAGTACTATGAAGATGGGTTCCGGCGTCTCCATGACGCAGTTCAGTGCAAAGACATGTGGGCGACGATAAACTGGAAACTGCATCACGACAACGGCCACACCCATTCATCCCAATTGAGCAAACCTTTTTTGGCCAAGAATTCAATTTCAGCCAACCTTTGTATTCTCTAGGCATGGTCCCTTGCGCCTTCTAGTTCTTTAGAAAATTGAAAACGCCACTGAAATGTTCCGGTTTCGAGACTAGAGAAGAGGTAATGCGGAACGCGACAACGGAGATAGCCATCAATCCCAAAGAAGACTTCCATACGTGTTTCCGGCAGTGGATGGATCGGTTGACTAAGTGTGTGCAAGCATAAGCGGTCTACTTTAAAGGGAAGTATGGTATCAGCCCCATCAGGTATTTGTAAGATTTTCTTCTGGCTTAAGGTCTGATAATTTTAAGACAGGCATCGTATATATATATATATATATATATATATATATATATATATATATATATATATATATATATATATATATATGTGTGTGTGTTTATATATTGCTGTTTCAGCATGTTTACATACCGATATTAATATTAACGTATATATATATGCATGTATATGTTCATGTTTCATATGGATTGACTTTGTCGGATCCCGATTTCATGAGCTACTATGAATATTTGAGCCAGGCGAAGCTAAGAGTACAGTCCGTAGTGACATACACTCTGAAAAACAGACCAGTTATCAGACTGAATAATAGAAAGGTCACATGTAAGCTCTAAACACAACTTATAAAAGTAAATAAATTAGACAAAAAATTATATTTGTCGACATAACGTGTCACGCTACGTTTGTCGAGTTGAGAGCAAATAGTTTTAGATTATGTTGGATCTTGAACGTTACGGGGGACTGATTAATGTCCTTGATGTCGAGCTATCCTTATTCCAGATACTGAATTGAAGGTTTAGTAGACGTTACTCTTTTTATCTCGTCTGAGTTATTTCTCATCAAGAAATTAAACTTTTATAAACTCTTGGCCACTTTTTGTCAACTTTTCTGTACGAGAAAAAGGTGTATTAATCTAACTACACTGTAACAACTATGACCGACATCTAGTCGATCAGAGTCATATCATCAGCCATTATTAGACGAAGAATGAATGCGGCGGCGAGTACGAATCACCAGACGAAACACGGCGATAGCGACAATTAAAGAGGATGAAGACGAACAACGACGAAGAGAATATTGCAGCGTCAGTAAGCAATGAATAAGAAGAAAAGTGAGAGAAAAAATAATTCATGCACTATATGTATAATGGACATATAATGATTTCGTGTGACGATGAAAAATAAATCGATGGAAAAGAATTGTTGAACACTAAAATTGCTTAAAAGTGAAAGAGAAGCGAATAGCGACGTGTACAGCCATTTTAGAATCTTACAACGGTGTATGTATACGCGCCCTGAAAAATTTGATTGGGTATCTGTGGATATTCTTATGTTATAGTATGTATGCATAATTAGAACGGAACCATTTGTTAAGTTCGAAGTAAGATACACTAGCAGATTTTCAAAACAGAACCTTACTACACTTCTGTACTTTATGTTACGCTCATTATTTTTTATAAGATAAAATGATCGTAATATTTTGAAGATTTTACATTGCAAATCAATTATTTTCTTAGTGATCTAGCATGATATTAATTTACTATACTGAATTGATAACACGTTACGAATATTTTTTTTAACTATAAATAAATACTACGAGAAATATTAAAGTTTTGCTGCGAAAAAAAATTAGTCCATTTCACTGAATATTCGCTTTATATATTTCGGTACTATACACTTATGCCATTTTTTATTGATAAGTGTGTACTTATATATCAATACATCCATTTATATGCATACTAGCAGGGGTACCCGGCGTTGCCCGGTGCTCTCCCTCCTCCTCTCTGCAAGAAAAATAGGATGTTAAGCACTTTTCTTCCGGACAACGCCGAGTATTTAGAAAATCAAGACGGCCTCCAGAGCACTACTAAAATCACTCTTACCTATCCCGCTCCTTTTCTTCTGCACAATAGTCCGAAGATACACACTACAGTTACTCTATCTAGGACATCTAGCACTTTTCTCCCGGACAACGCCGAAGCCTCTGGGTCCTATACTGTTGAAGCCCCCCCCGGTGCTGGGTCATATATTGTAGAAGCCCCCCCCCGGTGCTGGGTCCTATACTGTAGAAGCGCCCAGGTGGCTATACTGCAGAAGCAACCCCCGTCCCTGTACTGCGGAAGCCTCTGGATCCTATACTGTTGAAGCACCCCCGGTGTCTATACTGCGTAAGCGCCCATGGTCCCTACTCTGTAGAAGCATTCTGGTCCTATATTGTAGAAGCACCCCGGTGCTGGGTCCTATATTGTAGACGCACCCCTGGTCCCTATACTCTAGAAGCAGCCCATGTCCCTATTCTGCAGAAGCATCCGGGTCTTATATTGTAGAAGCACACCTGCTTCCTATACTGAAGAAGCCCTTTGGTCCTATACTGTAGAAGCGCCTCGCCTCCCCCTGGTTCCTATACTGCAGAAGAACCCCCCGCCCAGGTCCATATACTTCAGAAGCATCCGGATGCTTATCCAATATATATAAGCACTCCCGCAGGATGAAGATGTTGATAATTAAACCCCCTAAAATTAATTACCCAAACCATGCAATAGAAAAAAGACGACAACACTAGGGTTCCTATTATAGAAGAGAATTCATCTATCGAAAGATATACACACATACTTTTACATTTATATATCATATATAATGACATATAGTTATCAGTATTATATTTACATTCATTTTCCATTACCATTATTAGAATCGGAACTATGATACATTACTATTGCCATTAACACTATGAACAATTTCGAATAAGTATTATTATTATTATTATTATTATTATTATTATTATTATTATTATTATTATTATTATTATTATTATATTTATTATTATATTTATTATTATTATTATTACTACTATTATTATTACAATTATTATGATTAGTATTAGTAATATTAACAATATTATTGTTATAATAATAATAATAATAATTATTATTATTTCTGTAACTATTTTTATAATCATCAATAACTCTCATAATTAATACCATTATTAGCATTATCATTATCATCATTAATTATTATTATTATTATTATTATTATTATTATTATTATTATTTTTATCATTTATATTATTATTATTACAATTATCATGGTTACTATTAGTAATATTAACAATATTATTGTTATACTAATGATAATAATTATTATTTCTGTAACTATGTTTATCATCATCAATAACTGTCATAATTAATATCATTATTATTAGTATCATTATCATAATTAATTATCATTATTATTATTTTTATTATTATTATTATTATTATTATTATTATTGTTATTATTATTATTATTATTATTGTTATTATTATTATTATGACTATTTAAAAAAATAATATGGACTATTCCTATTAAAGTAATTGTGATTAGTATTATGAGCCCAATTTCTAAAAGCTATGCCATCTGTATAATAAAGCTATAAATGCAAGTATTATTATTATTATTATTATTATTATTATTATTATTATTATTATTATTATTATTATAATTATTATTATCATTATTATTATTAGCAGTAGTATTATTATCATTATTATTGTCATTAATATTATTATTATAATTATTATTATCATCATCTTATTTTTTTAATTAATATTGGTAGGAGTCTTGTTATAAATATAAGATTTTAATTATTATTTATATTCCTGGTGCTGCGAAAACCATCATTACATCACGTTAGTAAACTTAAGTTATGTTTAAATTGTTTTTTGTTATTTGATGTATTCCAATTAGTATGTGTATATAATTGTTTATATACCCAGATCCTCAGCCGCCCTTTACAATAAACATATAAAATGAGTGAATTGATAACATAAATAATGTTCAGAAATAAAAGAATGAAACAGTTTTCTCCCCAATGTCATTATTCCCAAACACAATATGAGGAAAGGATCAAATTCTGATTCTGCTTGCCGAAATTTCAGTTTCAAACTGCTGCAAGTCGATAACATTGACATGCCAGTGTCGCAGATACTGTACATGTCTGTTAAAATAAAAAAATCACACACACACACACACACACACACACACACATATATATATATATATATATATATATATATATATATATGTATATATATATATATATGTGTATATATGTATATATATATATACACACACACACACACACATACATATATATATATATATATATATATATATATATGAGACACTTATTATCATTAATAATGAAAACTTCTGCTAGATGGTCTTGATAAACCTCTGCAATATATTATTAATTACATTTCCTCGTTAATAGAATTAAACAATTATTTAGTCAAGAGGTGGATGTAGAATCCCGAGGTTTGCGGCGAGTTGACACTTATTTAATAATCATTCTTATTAACCTGCATGATGTTACTACTTCTATACCGTGTCCGTATGAAATGCTTATATATGATTGATCTAATTATATCTCAAACACAGAAAATTACCGATTAGTGTTAAATACATATATGTAATCATTTTACTGTTGCTACATAAGGCTCCTAGTGCTACCGTCGGAATAGGAAGAACAAACTTTATACATGTATTAATTATTTGAGTGGGCATCTTTTTTAAGTGTTTCATGTATGTGTATTATTTATGCATGTGATATGTATATATTATAATTGGGCATTAAATGATTGATTGTCCGAACAGTTTTTACTGCGTTAATAGGGAAATCTGAATAGGCCACTCCTGAATTCTTCAAATCAATTAAACGTTCTACTAATCGTAACAGTACACGAGGCTAACAAAAGGTCAGACTACAAATAATCTTTTTTTTTAAAGACTGTATCGATTCTGCACTACAGCAAAGCCGATAATTAGTGTCTCCCAAATGTGCGAATTACAGCCTGAGATCTGACCTGACAAGAATTTTTTGCAAGGGAATAAACGGAAACTATTTAATTGAGATTAACGAGAATTGCTTCTCGGCAATGAAGGACAACGTGTAACAACAGGGGAATAAGAAGAACCAGAGCATGCATTATAGAAAAGAAGGAGTAAATTAAGATGACGTGAGTTAAACGATTCTTATAAGTATAAAATAAAGTTTCTTGAAATACTTAATGATGAGGGAGATGTGAAAATTAATATCATGAAATGAAGATAATTATGAATATGAGAATAAGAAGGCGAAGAAGAAGGCAATAATACGACAAGAAAACGAAGAAGATGAACAGCCGATAATGTGGGAATAAAAATATGATTAAAAGACGCCGGGAAAGATGACAAAAAGTAGATGACAAGAACGTTTAAAGATGAAGAGACGGGGAAATAAATCAGGAATTGAGTCGAGAAGATCAAGACTAGAGAAAGCGATAGAAACACGACAAGAATAAGTAAAAGTGATGAGTAAATTATGATAGAGGAGAAGAAGAATTATTTGCGGAGAAAATGCTTGGAAGTGATAAAGTAAAGATCACTACTTAGATGTTGTCAAGAAAACAAACTATGTGGGAGAATACGAAACAGGAAACGATGCTAAACCTTTTAAACACAAACAATGAATCACGTGGAAGTCAATAAATGTGTAATGGGTTTGTAGTGAAGGACCAGAATACGATGAAAGAAAAATACCAAAGAATATCGAGAAAAAATTAGGGTTAAATGTCGAAATCTAGTAAGACTACTTTTTAAGACTTCAGTTCAATAATTATAACATTTTTTAACACACCACTCAATAAGTTTCTTGTGTTACTAAAATAAATGCCATATTTAGGCAAAATGCGACTTTGTTCATTAACATAGTGTATCACTCAAAAAAGATACTAATTCCAACCTTTCTTTGACAATTCGGTGCATGTTTGAAATAAGAATTGTAATTTTGACCCTAAAATACGCCCAACTTTAAGATATTACCTCTTCACTGGGGCCAGAGAGAGAGAGAGATATAGAGAGAGAGAGATAGAGAGAGAGAGGGAGAGAGAGAGTATGATACTATTTTAAAGATATGAATAAGCAGTAGACTCTCATGATAAAAACAAAGCTCAATATAGTGTATAGAGCAATAATATTAATTGAACGACATTCTAAAATGAGAAATTAATCAGATTTGATTAAAGTTCAAATATATATATATATATATATATATATATATATATATATATATATATATATGTGTGTGTCATGGTGTAAGTTAATCTACCTATTTCGGAAATAAATGGACACACGCATAAACAATAAATACATTTATACAAGTGATTCATGATAGTTATGACACAATTTTGTTAATCACATCTCTATGTGTATCCTGATTATCACCGACCCTTCAAGGCCACACCAGTATATATATATATATATATATATATATATATATATATATATATATATATATATATATATATATATATGAACACATTTTTTTAGTGGTACAAAATGTTATAATGCTTTTAAATAAAATAAACGGAGTCATAGCAAAAGAGGCACTATTACAAGAAAATCCGGGTCTTTACAAAGATCATCCGGGCGGTTGCAGAGCACATTCGGGCGCTCACAAGTCCACGTGTCATCCATTGGACAGCACCTGTACGACAATAAAAGGTGCGGTGAGGCGTACTCCGATGGAGGTTTTCGCATTATACACAGGGCCCGTTCCAAACACCATCTCAAGGTTTTGGAGGCAGTTAGTGTTACAATGCGAAAACAATCTCTCTGTAGGCAGAAAGAGTTGTCTCATAAATTAGATGTATTTAGAGACTTCTAAAAAAAAATACTTTGCCTATTTTGCCCATTTATTCTTCGCAGTTTAATAACATTATTCAATCTACCTTTTTTTTTTTTTTTCTGCAAACGTTATTCTTACCCCCGTTTTTAAACGATATTTTCCGACGTTTTCTCTTGACAATGTGTCGGTCGAAAGGTACCTAGGGACGTAGTTTTATTTTGTCAATTTAAGTCGATCGTTTGTTTACGTTTTAAATCGACAATTAAATATTATTTAATATTTCCTCTCCTTTTTTTCTTGTAATAGTGCCTCTTTTGCTATGACTCCGTTTATTTTATTTTAAATATATATATATATATATATATATATATATATATTCTGAACATAATATATACCTACATCATATATTCTCGCTACATAAAGATGACATTAGTCTCGGATATTGTATTGAGTTTTCTAGAAAGACAGGGGCGTAAAAATGATTATAATTATATAAGCGTGTTCATCTTACTTAACTTCTCTACCAGTTTTTGTAGCGTAAGATTACTGACTGCTAATTGAAAGCGGTTTTCTTCTATTCTCGTCGTGAAAATATTTGCCACGTCTAGCTACACATACGAGCCATGCCATAGCAGAGAAGTAAAGCGATGTATGTTTATTCCATTTACTTCTACTTTTGTGCCTTATATTTTGACATTCAAAGAAGTGGATAGTTTTCTACAATAATCTTCTTCTCATTATTACGTAATTGAATAAAGTTATTTTCGTACCAGAACACATGCTTAGCCTTGATTTTGATCCCAGTCGAACAGTAAAAATCGCTTTTCGTAAATCTAGTTATAAGTAAACGCTTCCATTTTCAAAGGAGAAGCATTACCCATGAAAGAAGAATATGTGTCCAATTGTGCTTAGTTTAGCGTAATTCAATGAGTAGCTTTCCTGCGATAAGCTCAACGCAAGCACCGAACGATGAATACAAAAATGTGCATTAATACTAGATAAGTTAAAAAGACAAGTATGAACTTAGGACAACTATATATTGATACAATGATTAGATTCATTTATAACTGGGTGTGCTGAGTAATTCCCAGGTGCAAACTACGTTCATTTTGCAACGAGCAAGGACTCTAGCATTACCCGGGAGCACTCACTTCAAAAGTGAATGTTACAGGAATCGTTTTTTTATACTGCAAATATTTTAAGATAAATTAGAAAAAAGAGGAACTTAGAATAGATCAAAATTTGAAAGTATGAATCCGATACGACCTACTGTATATATAATGACTCCTTTTAAAAGTCTAACAAAGTTGCCCACCAAATCATTCAGCCCAATAAGACACATTTTATTTTATCAGAGGAATACATCGTACATGATTGAAGTTATCGGCTTAACACACACATACTATTGTATAGTTATAAAAACGAATAATATTGATATTTGACGTGCTGCAACATATTTCGCACCCTATCACTTGTATAACTCCTCACCTCGTGATGAATAAGTCATCAGGTGTTTCGTATTGAAATTCTCAACACATGTATGTGTAATGTTAGTTACAAATTTCATCGTTGAAAATGTTTCTGGTAAATAAAGCGGTTATTATTGACTATGAAAAAGAGTTGATTTTCTTTTTAAGTTATTTAACCTTGATAAACTTGTCTGACAATTATAGTAAAAGAATGTTCGATCACAGACACATGCTCACCCAATGAATTAGAAAATCATGCGAGTTGCAATGGGTACTAAAGTATAGTTTTATATTTAGATACATGTTTAATATGCAGTTTGTATATGCATAAATATATATACATATATATATATATATATATATATATATATATATATATATATATATATAAATATCTACATATATAGGTGTGTGTATATGTATGCGATACTAGTTAAAACAGCTACCCGTACTAACACTTAATATCTTTCAAAGATTGAATTATTAGCAATACTACTTAATAAGAAATACAGTGACGTACAAAATAAGAGTAAACTTACATTTTCGGTTTAATTTCAAAGTACGTTTCATGAGGAAGACATACTACGGTTTTAAATACATGTTATCGATTCGACTTAGATTAAAAGTACAGTAAAGTGTAAACATTAGCTAGATGATAAATAATATTATATCCAATTATTTTATAATTAGATATGTATATATAATTTGTTATTTGTTTATTTTTCATTTACTGTTCTCAAATAATTTAGACACAGTGTCAGGTGTGTGAGATTTGATAAAAGCGTGTCTGTGGAACGAACTGGACTCTAACCCAGCACCCTCAAGTACTCAGTCCACGTCTTTAGCCACCATATATATATATATATATATATATATATATATATATATATATATATATATATATATATATAAGTGTAAATTAGTCGTCCAAGGCTATAGCAATGCGATGTGGTTGCCGTGAGATGGAAAGGAGAAAAAAAATAAACGCAGGGAGAAAGTGAAACTCAAAACGATGTATTAATAATTTCACGAAAACTGATTAAATACTAAATAGTATTTTTTTTTGGTAAGTAACAGATCGGCAAAGGGTAATCTTAAATTTTCGAAAGAACAACTTTCATTATCAGAAGACAACAATAGAAGACCGAGAGGGTCGGAAAAACGGGAAAAAAACCGGTGTCAGATCATCGTTATACAGGGGAAAACAATTGGCAGTAGGAACGCAGAAAACGTCAAAATTCCATTAAGCAATCATATAACTAAGGTTAAAACATTATAAACATTAGTTTAGTAATATACCATTTTTTAAAGTTTTATTATGTTTCATTTTACATGACTCATCAATCTTTATTTATTTATTTATTTATTTTTTTATTTATTCTCTTCAAATCTAAATTTAAATTTACTGTCAAAGGGAGATAACTTATTCTAAATAATATATTCAGACTTTAGAAATGAGATTGGAAACTTGAGAAGGAATTTGAGTTGTGAAGTGGATAAAAGCCAAGGATGGGACCTTTTTTTTAATTTTTTATTTTATTTTTTTATTAGCAGGGGAAGGGGGGAGGAATAAGAAGAGATTATGGGAAGGGGGAGGATTATATAAAAAAAAAAAAAAATAAGTAAGTAAGTTGTGGGTGGGAGTGTGAGGAGGTGGGAGTGTGAGGATGTAAGAATCAGAGGATGAAGGGAGATGACAACTCGAATCTGTTATTCAAGGCAGGGCGAAATTTAGAGATTAGGATAGCTTCCGAAATTCGAAGCTGGCCTATATTGCGGACAGAGTTGAGGATGCGGACACTAATGGAGCGATGTGTGTTGCCACATGATATTAAGTGTTTATGGAAGGAAGAAATGTGGGTGTTTAGATGCTCTTTAATACGTTGGTGTAGAGGCCTAACGGTACTACCGATGTAGAACTTTTGGCACTTAGAGCATTGCAGGTTGTATACTGTATATGTGCGGAGGCAGAGGCCAGAGTTGGGGATGGGGCAACTAGCTAGAGAGCAGGGGTCTGGGGTGTAGTGGCTTTTTTTGGATAAATGTTGTCGGAGAGAGGTGCCTGTGTGAGAAAGTTGTATGTTAAGATTCTCACTACGTATGGCATTGCGGATAGCAGAAGTGATACGGTCGCTAAAGAAGGGGAGTTTAAGGAAGCAAGTGTTGGTGAGAGTGTGGTGTCTACGTCTTCTGGTGTTGTTAAGGCTAGATATGGTAGTTAGTGGGAAGCCGTTGGTCAATAGAGTTTGGTGGAAGGCTTCGGTGTGTGTTGTTTTATCGGAAGAAGAAGAGCATTTGTCTTGTATGCGGGTGATTTCGGTTTGTGCGTAACTAATTTTTGATTTGAGGGGTAGTGCGGATTTGTAGTGGATAAAGAGATTCCGGCAGGCGGGTTTTCTATAGAAAGTGGTGTGGAGAGATCCGTCGTCATTAATGCTGAGTTTGAAGTCTAGAAGTGAGAGAGAGCCTGAGGTGTTGGGATGTTCGATGGTGAATTTAATGTGGGGGTCAGAATTATTAAATGTATTAAAGATAGAGATAGCTTCCTCTCGGGATGAAGTGAGGATCAAAATGTCGTCGACGTATCTCGAGAAGAAAATATGGGAATGGCAGGTGCTAAGTGCTTGCTGCTCCAGTCTGTTCATGTAAGAAATGGCGAGGAGGCCGGAGAGACTGGAACTCATGGGTAGGCCAGAGACTTGTTTGTATGTGTCTTGTTGGAATTTAAAGTAGGTGTTATCCACAATGATACGTAGGAGCTGATGAATGTCTGTAGGGGTAAGCCCAAAACAGTCAAGATTGTTAGAGGAGATGTGGTCAGTTATGAGGTCAATGGCGGGGTGTGCGGGAATGGAAGTATAAAGGGAGACTACGTCAAGGCTGAAGATGTAGTTGTTGACGCGGAGCTGTTGGGGTTGAAGCAAGTTGAGTCTATCTATTACCTGGTCAGAGCTGCTGACGTGTGCCGGGAAGGTGGGGAGTAGCGGTTTAAGTAAGTGGGAGAGGAGCCAGGAGATCTTGTAAAGAGGTCCCTCAGTACTGGAGACTATAGGTCTGATCTGTAGGTGGTTGCTGGTTTTGTGGGTTTTAATAAGATGGTAAAAGGTGGGGAGTCTACTGTTTCTAGTGGTGAGATTGAGCCTATAAGCCTTGGGGAGATTACGTCTGGAGCAAATTTGGGACCAAGCGTTGTTAATAGTTGTTTTTATGCGGGTAGCAGAGATGTCATTATCGGGTGTGTAAAGGGATGTATTGCTGAGGTGTTCTAGGGCGAGAGTATTGTAGGATTCTTGGGAGATAATGCAGAATTCCTTGCCTTTGTCAGAGGGTAGGTAGACCAGGTTTTTTTTCTTAAGGCCTTTGAGGGTGAGACGCTGGGAATGGGAGATATTTGGTGTGATACGGTGTTTTTCCCGTTGTATTATGGAGAAAATCTTATGTTTGAGATTTACCAACTTTAGGTCTAAAGGGTGGTTTTCAGGAGGAGGGTGTAGGGGGCTGTCAGGTTGATAAACGGGGAAGGGGTTGGATGAAAAATTAGGGGGATCGGTGGGGGTGGAGTCGTTAAGTGGGTCCAGGGAGGGTGGTTCAAAGGCTGATAACCATTTCAAATGGTACGCTGTCCTGCAGAACTGTGTTTCAATATCGAGGAGGGTTTGGTCATTAAGTTTTTGTGTAACGAAGAATTTGGGTCCGAGGCTGAGGAGATCAGTTTCTGTTGCGGAGAGAGAACACGTGAGGTCAGTGATAAGTGGTTGGGTAGTAGCTTGAGGATGGAGAGGGGGTCCGTGTACAGCTCCATAATAGCGACCGTATCACTTCTGCTATCCGCAATGCCATACGTAGTGAGAACCTTAACATACAACTTTCTCACACAGGCACCTCTCTCCGACAACATTTATCCAAAAAAAGCCACTACACCCCAGACCCCTGCTCTCTAGCTAGTTGCCCCATCCCCAACTCTGGCCTCTGCCTCCGCACATATACAGTATACAACCTGCAATGCTCTAAGTGCCAAAAGTTCTACATCGGTAGTACCGTTAGGCCTCTACACCAACGTATTAAAGAGCATCTAAACACCCACATTTCTTCCTTCCATAAACACTTAATATCATGTGGCAACACACATCGCTCCATTAGTGTCCGCATCCTCAACTCTGTCCGTAATATAGGTCAGCTTCGAATTTCGGAAGCTATCCTAATCTCTAAATTTCGCCCTGCCTTGAATAACAGATTCGAGTTGTCATCTCCCTTCATCCTCTGATTCTTACATCCTCACACTCCCACCTCCTCACACTCCCACCCACAACTTACTTACTTTTTTTTTTTTTTTTATATAATCCTCCCCCTTCCCATAATCTATTCTTATTCCCCCCTTCCCCTGCTAATAAAAAAAATAAAATAAAAAATTTAAAAAAAGGTCCCATCCTTGGCTTTTATCCACTTCACAACTCAAATTCCTTCTCAAGTTTCCAATCTCATTTCTAAAGTCTGAATATATTATTTAGAATAAGTTATCTCCCTTTGACAGTAAATTTAGATTTAGATTTGAAGAGAATAAATGAAAAAAAAAAAAATAAATAAATAAATAAAGATTGATGAGTCGTGTAAAATGAAACATAATAAAATTTAAAAAATTGGTATATTACTAAACTAATGTTTATAATGTTTTAACCTTAGTTATATGATTGCTTAATGGAATTTTGACGTTTTCTGCGTTCCTAATCCACTTCACAACTCAAATTCCTTCTCAAGTTTCCAATCTCATTTCTAAAGTCTGAATATATTATTTAGAATAAGTTATCTCCCTTTGACAGTAAATTTAAATTTAGATTTGAAGAGAATAAATGAAAAAAAAAAAAATAAAATAAATAAAGATTGATGAGTCATGTAAAATGAAACATAATAAAACTTAAAAAAATGGTATATTACTAAACTAATGTTTATAATGTTTTAACCTTAGTTATATGATTGCTTAATGGAATTTTGACGTTTTCTGCGTTCCTACTGCCAATTGTTTTCCCCTGTATAACGATGATCTGACACCGGTTTTTTTCCCGTTTTTCCGACCCTCTCGGTCTTCTATTGTTGTCTTCTGATAATGAAAGTTGTTCTTTCGAAAATTTAAGATTACCCTTTGCCGATCTGTTACTTACCAAAAAAAAATACTATTTAGTATTTAATCAGTTTTCGTGAAATTATTAATACATCGTTTTGAGTTTCACTTTCTCCCTGCGTTTATTTCTTTTCTCCTTTCCATCTCACGGCAACCACATCGCATTGCTATAGCCTTGGACGACTAATTTACACTTACATTTACCAGCAATGCTTCAAGCAAACTACAATCTCTTTTTATATATATATATATATATATATAGTGACTGATAACAATAAACGTTTGTGTGGACAAGTATAATAATTTAACAAATATAAAAAGCAGAAAGTAATCAATACTTTAAGAGCGCGGATGAAAACGTAACATTCTATAAATAGAAATAATAAAACCAGGAGTGTCTCGAAAACGGTTGCTTCGGTTTCACTTTTAAGCATAAACGGCTTAGAAATTACATAAGTATTTTACTGGCTTCATTAACCTATATCCATAAGGGTTCTTCCTTTTCCCTTTCACCCTTTTCTTCTTTGTACAATTTTGACTCTTCCTATTTATCTTACTTGTTTCTCTGTCTCTGATATATACATTTTATTAACTGCAAAAACACTTAGTATTGGGAGGTCGGAGATAAGTTGTAGATGCACACTGAGTATGCTTCAAAAGACGAAACTAGCTTTTCTGTGTATATAAATAATATTTAATTATCAATATATATATATATATATATATATATATATATGCATACATATATATATACATATATATATACATATATATGTATATATATATATATATATGTATATATGCCTATATATACGTATATATATATATATATACATATATATATATATATATATGTATATATGCCTATATATACGTATATATATATATGCATATATATACGCATATATATATACGTATATATATATATATATATATATATATATATATATATATATATATGAAGGCTGTTTAAGAAAACATTGACACATTTATAAAAGTATTAAAAAATGCCATATCATTGTTAATACTATTTAAAGTTACATTTTACCGAATTAACCCTATTCGATGAGCTGATCTGAGATTTCATCCGAGCCTTATGGGGGACTTGCCCATCCAGCACATGGCGTTCACAGTGTGTATCAAGAGATACCGTGTACCAGTTTCATCCTTGCAATCAGCTCGTTTTGGGTGTTGTTCGGCCATTTCTGACAATGCGCGCTACACATACTAGTTTATCAATATATCATGTTGAGTCTAATAATTTTTTGGATAGCCACTTCCAAATTTTCGCTGACGTGTGGCACGGAGCTGAAGCTCGATGTCACACGTAAAGCTTTCTACAGCCACTCTTTCAACTAAGCACTTGACAACACTAAACAACAACCCATTATACTAATCTGAATTGAGTTAGATTATCTTTCCCAATTTGTGGGGTTACATCATGAGATCTAAGTTGGAAACACACCTTAAGTAATTCATGTGTTTCATGAGTGATGCCGTCTACCCACCTACCGTGATACTCGGTGGACAACTAGTTTTGAGTAGAAGCAGATCAGTGCCGACTCGACTTGCGTTTGAACATTTTGTTTTTCGAAATGCGGTTCTCATGCCATTTGGCAATGAGTACTTGACACTTACGGCTTTTGTTTGAGTAGCGAAGATCCTCTTAAGGGCATTTCTTCAACTGACGAAATTCTGATGCCTTATGTCCAACAACATGTAGTTCTGAAATTAATAATATTAAATATTTTGTCGAACACTTAGTATAATTTACATATATACTTTATAATAATATCTTATTTAACCATCATTATTAGAATTGTCAAGTATTAATGAACATCATGCGTATTTAGCAAAATACGGCGTTTCCTACATTCATGTTCAGTTCAAAATAAATAAGATCATTTTCTTGTGAATCTAGGTATTTTTGCGAAACGGGCAAGATATTCTTACTCCGGAAAACGCTGGTATCGATGTAATAAATATATTATGATCATATAGACGTAACTAAGTCCACTGGTTCAAATTCTCAAATGTACATAATTATCCGCTATTATACTAAAGCTAACTTTGTCAACGTTTGCATCACTAAGAAGTTTTCGTTATATATTTTGAGCAACCAAAGGATATGCGAATGTATTTATAACACCGTTCTCACAGTTTTTGTCTATTGCCTTAAAAGTGTCTGTTGTGCCACCTTTCTATTATTTTCTACTTCGTCTATAACCATCCGTATTGTGACGCAGACAAACAACTTCTCTCCCTGTATATGAATATATTTATGAACATTCGAATTTTATGAAAAAGAAAGAATAAAAGGTGCGGAATATACATTATGAATAAACAGAAATTACACAGAATGTAGTAGACATATGTAACCCATATTTTATTTATAGTGTTATAAATGATTGAATTATTGGCGTCGATAGGTAACAGTGATGTGTAATCATTAGAGTGATGTTCAGGGTCTATGGTTATTGTTAAATATAGATAAAATACACTCAGAATGTGTAGCCCACCCTATTTAATAAAAAGAGTCCAAATGCATTACAAATTCACTCAAAACATATTACATATGATATGCAAACAAACACGAGATATTTATTACATTTAAGATCCTTAAAAAACTGTACTGTGTAACATTTATTCTATTCGATTTTGATCGAAGATTGATGACATGAATATATAAAATGTAATTGGAAACATCGCGTGTGTAACACTCTACGAAACAAGTATCATAATTAGTAAAAATATTAAGGCATCTTATAGAAGAATTGTGATAGTGAGCTATTCCCGAATTCTCTAATGTGTGTTCGTTTGCTTTCATAATTAATTACTTATTGATGTATTTATATTTTGAATAATTTCCCGTTTTGCACAAAAGTCAGCCTTTTTAGAAAATATGCGGACAGGAGACAACAATTAAAAAAAATAATGAACAAATAAATGAGTAAATAAAGTTAAAAAAAAGAAATATATGCATATATATATATATATATATATATATATATATATATATATATATATATATATATATATATATCCATAATTAACACTGAACAAGAGTAATGTTTGTGAAAAATCAATGTGTAAGTTAGAAGATGATACGCACTTCGAGAATTCAAAGTGTATGACATGGCCGCCTTTGAGAAACCCTATATCAAGTTGTTTGGCCTCTAACAGTCGTCTGAAAAATAGTTACTTCAGGGTCAAATACATTCTAAACCAACCAAACATATTTATGGATAACACATTCTGAAATCTGAATGTCATCGGATATATAGTAAGGTAGTAATTATACTAATTTAATTTTTCATATAGATATATACATAGAAATATATATATATACATATATATATATATATATATATATATATATATATATATGTATGTAATAAAGTCATCTACGCTCACGTGTACGTGAATGAGGATATTATTTATATATATATACATATATATATATATATGGATATATATATAGAGAGAGATAGATAGATACATACATAAATACATACACACATATATATTCTTTATATATATATATATATATATATATATATATATATATATATATATATATATATAGTTTTCAGGTTCCATTATTTTCGATAATCAGAGAGCTCTATGTCCGTTCAAACAGAGCATGAATAAGTTATGAGGTTGAAAAAGACTAGATATACATTCGGATTGTACACATTAATACTTATTTCGACAATTGAATTGTGGTTGGAAACACATCCGAGAAGACCTAGTAAAGGTCGAAATAACTTATAATGTTTACAATCCGAATGTATATCTAGTCTTTTTCAACCTCATAACTTGTATTTTTATATATATATATATATATATATATATATATATATATATATATATATATATATATATATATATACATATATATATATATATATATATATATATATATATATATATATATATATGCCCTTTATAAAAAGATAAAATCTCTGCTAAAAGTATAACGGTTACTATTCGTTGCGAGAGAATAATGCAAATTAATGTTCAATCTTGAATTATATATTTATGTTTAACTCTTATGTACCCTGCATATATATATATATATATATATATATATATATATATATATATATATATATATATATATATATATATATATATATATGGAGAGAGAGAAATGTATCCTGTTATTCCCTTTAGTCGCATTGATTTTAATTATATCATATTATAAATATCTTTTTTCCTAAAAGTAATTTTCATCAATTTTATTGAACGAGTCCCCTATCGACAATTAGGTGAACTGAGAAAAATAAATGAATAAAGAATAGAGATAAAATCTACTTTGATCCGCGATCCTGTCAGATTTAAATACCAATAAAAAATAATTGCGGCTGACCAAAACCGTCAAATTAACAGATTTTTTTATTTCTACTTTTTCTTTTTTTTCGCAAATTTATGTGAGGCAATAGTTATGCTGTTAAGGTCTTATTCAGAATTAAATGAAGCCGGTCATCAGTTTTATTTTCAAAGTGGGGAATCAATATTGATAGAAAAGGCCAAAACGTGATATTTTATGATAACATTAACAAGGCGAAGAACAAATAAAATATATAACATACTAAGCTGGTTTAGATTACAGAATTCATACGGAACATCACTGCCGATTAATTTAATATAATTGACAAAACTTTAAAAAAATTAGTCTTAATAATCTGAAATGTGTGTTAAGCATATATATATATATATATATATATATATATATATATATATATATATATATATATATATATCATGGACTCTCCCGTCGATTTCAACGTATGAGGTCTTGACAACTTAAAATTTGTTTAGTCTACGATGGATGTAGCATGCTTACATTTCCTCAATCGTAAATGGCATTTGAGTCCTGCGAAAGATTTGCAAACCATCTCACAATGGATGCAAGAAGGAAGATCTTGAGAAAAATCGGCTGGGATACTTGTAGATGTTTTTGTTCTTTCGCGTCTTTCGCGCTGTTGATCAATGGCAGTTACAGAGAACCGCCTGAAGCCCCTCTGGCAGTCAGATTGCCATTCCTTCCGTCGAGAAGCAAGCTGTTCAAAATCACGATAAGCAATATTGGTAGATGTCAAATTCATCTTCAACTTGGCCTTAAAGCGAAGCAGCGGTCGACCCACATTTCGCCTTCCACTGTTGAGCTCGCCGTACATCAGTTGCTTTGGTATTCTATCATCTTCCATTCGTAAGACATGTCCTGCCCAACGCAGTTGTGATTGCATTAAAAAAGCTTTCAATTCCGCCAATACCGCAGCATATAAATAGGTCCGCATTAGACATCCGACTTCTTAGGGTGACACCACAAATCGTTCTAAGGCAATTTTTGTGAAAAACATCAAGCTTCTGAATGTCGCTGCGATAGACTGTCCATGATTCCGATCCATAAAGCGGTGATGTTAGCACAACTGCTCTATACACAAGTAATTTTGTTCTCAAACTTATCCACCTGTCCTTCCATAACCGATGACGCAGTTTTCCAAAGGCAGTGGTTGCTTTCGCAATTCGGTTAAAGAGAGGCACTCCAATTTTTCTTACTCCCAAGATAAGTGAAGTTTATCACATATTTAAGATCTTTACCGTCTACTTGGATTGGAATATCTGGAAAACTGTGTACTGGTTGTCGTTTCTTTACTGGTGGCCGTTGCTTCACACCCTGAACTTGTTTAGGCGTGAGGCAAGGTTGGTGAATCACTTCTGTTTTCTTGATGCTGATTGTCAGACCAAAAGCCTTGCAAGCAGCCGAAAACCTGTCCACAAGCAGTTGCGCTTTCTCCCGAGATATTGCACAAATTGCAGCATCATCTGCAAACAAAAGATCCCTGATGACAGTTTGTCGAAGAAGGGTCTTAGCTTTGGAACGTTGCTGGTTGAAGAGACCAACACTTGTTCTAAATTTAAACTCTACCCCAGTATCTATATAAGCGAAAGCATATCTCAGCATAACTGAAAAGAACAAACAAATAGCACAGGTGCCGTCACGCAACCCTGTTTGGTACCATTTGTCACATTGAAAGGTTCTGAAGACTCTCCATTTGAAACAACCGATGCCTTCATTCCATCATGGAAAGAAATAATTACATTAAGCATGTTGTCAGGTATTTCCAGCTTGTCCGACACTTTCCAGAGGGCTTCACGGTTTACTGTGTCAAGGGCATTTGTAAGGTCAATGAAAACCATATACAACTCGTCGTTCTTTTCCCGAACTTTCTCGGCAACCTGGCGTAGGGAAAAAATCATATCGACAGTACTCCGACCCGCACGGAAACCGCACTGAGATTCGGGATAGATATCATCAACAAGGTGTTTAATTATTCTGTTGAGAATAAGCCTTGCCAATACCTTCCCTTCAATTAACAAAAGTGAGATGCCTCGATTGTTGTCACAGATGTTTCTATTGACTGTATTCTTATACAAGTGTTGAATTAATGCATCTTTGAAATTCTGAGGGACATTTCAACCTCAAATCTTCACAAAGAGACTGTGCAGCTTCTTCACTAGTGTCTGGCCACCGTACTTAAATACCTCAGGAGGTAAGGTGTCTTTCCCTGACGTTTTGCCTGACGACATTTGCCTAATAGCAACGAAAACTTCATGTATCGCTGGAAGGAAAGAGAGTTCAGGAATATCAGGGCGTTCAGCGATAGATGAAAGTATTTCTTCATCAGTTGTTAAAGTATTGGTTAGGACCGCTTAAAATGTCTCCTTCCAGCGATTCAATATATCCGCTATATCATTTATCAGTGTGCCATCATTTGCAGATACGGGAGAAAATACCTTCATAAAAGACTTTCAATTCTTTTCTGTCAAATGCTTATTGCATTAATTTGGCATGTGAGGACCACCATGCCTCTTTCATCTTCCGTAATGCTTTCTGGACTTTACTTTTACATTCCTTGTACGATTTCCTCTTTAGTGTTGAGTTCTTATCATCAATCCAGGTTTTATGAGACTTTTGCATTTCATTGATTAACTCCTGGGCCTCAACATTTTGGTCATCGAACTAGTCCTGATGCCTACGGACAGGTAACCCCAACACTTCCAATGCAGATGTGTGAATTATGTCCCGCAAGGATTTCCAGGAAGATTCGATATCATCGGTTATCTCAACAGAATCCAATGAGCGATCAAGACGGGCCGACAGTGCTGCCCGCTGAACAGTATTTTGTAATAGTAAGAATGTTTATCTGTTTTACGGACAGAGGAGCATTTCACTCGTCTGTGCTGTAAACGAAAAGACGTTTTACTTCGAAACAAGGAATGATCTGAAAGATAACAACTTGTATGGAACGAACGAGTGATACGAAAGTCCCCAAGGTCACGTCTCTTGGTGATGATGTAGTCAATCAAGTGCGAATCCCTTGAACGAGGGTGCATCCATGTAGTCTTGTGGGAGTTTTTCTGTTGGAATAAAGTGTTGGTAATGCACAGATTAAGCTCTCCACAAAGAGACAACAAACGAAGACCATTCCACTTCATACGACCAACGCAATGATGCCCCAGAACACCACGTCATGATGTACTATTTACATCCACACGTGCATTAAATCACCTAAAAGAATAAGTTTGTCCTTGTATCGAACATTAGTGATAATTTCTCTTAGTTGCTGGTAAAAAAATCATTTTTGTCCGGCTCTGGTCTGTTCAACGTGGGAGCATAACAACTAATTAAAATAGCACGGGTATCACATTCAAGATCAAGGGTGTATGTCATTAAGTAATCCGAAAACTCCTTTGGAAGGGTCGGCAATGACTTTGCAAGATTGGACTTGATAGCAAATACTACTCCAGAATGTAGAGGCTCCTCCAGAAAAATGTATAACCACCCTTTTCTTCTGTCAGTTGTGAATTTCCAGCCAGGCGAGTTTCACTAAGGGCGGCAATATCGATATCCAACCTTTTAAGCTCAAGTGCGACATGAGCTGTCCTACGTTCTGGCTGAGTATCATTGTCAACTAGAGTACGGACATTCCCAGATCCAAAATAAAAGTTTTTACTTCTTCTGTTATTGGGACTTCATGTTGGATACCAAGACAGCTGCAGTTGGCTACAAAGGGTAATGATGAGCAAGCATATGTTTAGGGCTCTTTTTATCGCCCCCTCCCCAGCATAAGGAAAGCAGTGCTATCCCTAAACAGGGCTGCTTTGTCACCGATAGAGGACACGGACTGCACAATTGCTCAAATGTTTGGGCAGAACGGCCATCACCCACCGGTCGTCAAAGTGTAGAGATCGAGCTAAGAACTTCCAGTAATATCGTTTACCTGTTTCCGTCGCCTTACCCTATCGCCTGTGGACATTTTTTTTGTGTGCAGGACTTTGGTATAAACTTCAGTGGTCAAGAGATTTGTTTAAAGTGGTGAAAGCCTGTGTAAATACTATCCACACTTTTTGGACCTTTTCATAAACCCAAGTCGGTGCAGAAAAATCGCCACAGATTAAGCAAGAAAAGACCTCAGGTTTAACATCAGAGTTTTCCATCTCCTAGATACCCGTCTTAACAAAGACTAAGGGAGATATCTTGCCCAGTGGTATTAACGCGCCCCCAGACACTATCCTGAGAATTTTCATAAGCCGGCATATATATATATATATATATATATATATATATATATATATATATATATATATATATATACAGACCACTCCCCAGTGGCAGGGGGTTAGATTGGTAAGCGCCGGGACATATATGCATGCCTGCAGCCCCTGCATACTGCACCTCTCGGGTTCAAACCTACTCCGAGATCTCTAGTCTATTAGCCTGGGGCCGCAAGGCGCCCAGTTACCATAGTGTACAACGGTCAGCCTGGAGTATTGTCTGGGGATAAGCTATATACCAGCAAGGGAGACTTACTCACTCGGCCCCCTTTTCACTCAGCTAGTGGGATATCTGGCGGCTAAGCAAAGAGTAAGAGTAGGAAGCACATGCAACTACAAGTACGCTCCACTGTAACACTAGACGCATCATGCAGACCTGTGGATAACTCTACCATATATATATATATGTATATATATATATATATATATATATATATATAATTAACTTGTTACAAATATCCAGGAGGTATGAATCCGAAGGAAGTTGAAACCGGGTTTATGAGAGTGCTCAATGAAAATTCAGAGCAAAATATATATTTTTTGATTTTATTCCATTAGTTGCGACAAAACAGGTTTTGTTTCATTGGTGCGAATAGCTACCAATTCATCGGGCCGGCGAAAGGAATTCAAATGGCATAAAATTTTAAGTTCACTTTAACGGGAGGTTGGAAATTGAAAATACATTGGAGGGGGAGGGGGATAGAGTTGGGGCTTTGTCTGTGACGGCGACATGGGACATGAGAGGGGAGGGGGGAGGACCCCAACAAGTCGTGTTTCAAATTATTACTAGGGAGGTTTTGCACGTGTCGAGATTGAGATCGTCGCAGCAATGACACGTGCAAAACCTCCCACGTAATAATTTGAAACACGACTTGTTGGGGTCCTCCCCCCTCCCCTCTCATGTCCCATGTCGCCGTCATAGACAAAGCCCCAACTTTATCCCCCTCCCCCTCCAATGTATTTTCAATTTCCAATCTCCCGTTAAAGTGAACTTAAAATTTTATGCCATTTGAATTCCTTTCGCTGGCCCGATGAATTGGTAGCTATCCGCACCAATGAAACAAAACCTGTTTTGTCGCAACTAATGGAATAAAATCAAAAAATATATATATATATATATATATATATATATATATATTAAGAAGAATGGAAAGGAATTAGAGAAGCAAAAGCCAAATCAAAATTCAATGCAATTGCTCAGAGCAAGGTAAATTCCGCAAAAAGGCAATTTATTCAAGTAAAATTTTCCTTAAGCCAGGCTTTTCAAAGATCAAAATCTTATCATCAGAGAAAGTCGCTGGGATAGATAAGTTGGCAAAGGCCAAGATTTAAAATTTGAAAAAATAAAATAAAAGTTGTAGGGAAAGAAACACAGGGCAAAACTCTGCCCGAATGCAAGCAAATGTCCGATTGCTAAAATGTCCGGTGTCGAAAGGTCCAGCCGAAAGAATGAGATGTAGATAGGTAGGTCGTTAAAGGCACAAGATGTTAAGAGAGACGATTCAAAGTTAAATCCTAAGAAGCCACAACTTCAGGTTCGGCGAAAATAGAAAATCCAAAGGTAAAAAGTCCAATAAGAGGTTCGCTCGGGGATTGAGGCAGGCTCAGAGAAGAGTGAGGTGGAAAATATTCGCCATTAAAAATACTTCCTGGGCTTAGATATCAAGAAAAAGTATTTTAAAATGGGAAAAAAAGGCAGCGAAAATATTTTAAAGCTAGCCCGTTGAGAAAGCCGGCTTGAAATGAAGAAAAGCAGAAACTCATATGCGACCAGTAGGCAGGAAGGAACGAGTAAGGGGTGTGGAGGAGGGGAAAGGAACGGGTACGAAGGAGGAGAAAAGGAACAGGTGCGGTTAAAACTAAGAGTGTGATTGTTGGGGGTGAGACGCATAAAGTTGAAATTGGATGTTAGCGCGATTTAGGGTTCAACTAGAAAAGGGGAAGAATGGAGTGGGGTGAGTCAACGAATGTTAGGAGGGAGAGTTAAAATACCAGAATATGTCTATGAACAGAGTTCGGGGCTTAGTTGTTTAATCAGATGACCTTGAATATAAACAATGAGGCAAAATATATTAGAAGGGTAGAAAATTGAAAAATTAAAACAGTAAAAATAAAAAATAAAAATAAAAATAGAATTAAAAGTAGAAATAAAAAATAAAAAATGAAAAAGAGATAATAAAATTAGTCATAGGCTCGCAAAGAAAATTATGGATTGAACGATAAAAAATAATAAAATAATAATATAATAAAATAATAATAATAATAGAATGAGGGAAAAGTCGATAAAATTGGAGCTCGAGAGTGAGAATTAGAATAAGGAAAAAGTAAAAGTAAAATATACCTCGAAAGGATATCCGGAATGGGAATCCCCAAGGTGGTTAAAGATATGGGTTGAAATAAAAAATGCTGTTACGGGACGCTAGCGGTTTATGGATACGGGAAAATTAAACTTTGAAACAAAAAAAATTTAAAAAAATTCAAAAAAAGTTATATGGAGGTTGATTAAGAAAATTATTAAATAGGTTAATGATGACAGAAAGAAGTGAGAGACATACAATGTTAAAGTAGTGACAATAGATTAAGCCAGAGTGAGAGTGGAGATCGCAGTTAAAAGTAAATATTATAGGGGTAAAAAAATGTAGAGCGAAGGCGGGTTGGGGGGTGAGCATGGTCTGGGAGAAGTGAGCGAAGGGCGAGGTAAACAAGGGGGAATAATCGAGGCTATTAAAGGAGTGAGAAGAATTATTCAGAAGTAAAAACAGGAGGGGAAGAATAATTAGAGTGCACAGAGAAAACAGTAAGGAGTTCGATATCGAAGTGTACAAAGGGGATTAAGAGTAGATAAGGCGAATCATCAAGTAAATAAAAGGGCTAGGGTATAATGTGAATATGGTGGGTCAGTTATCAAGTTGAGAGGGACGGATAGAAGTTTGGAAGTGTAGAAAGGAAGCGGACGAGAGTATTAAAAGAAGTTAAAGGGGAAAGAAATGGAAATCATATAAAAGTTACACGGTTAAAGAGGTTAAGTAGAATGATTTAGGGGGTAGTGCGAGAAAGGGAATAAAGCTAAGTGAATTGTGAAGCTAACGGAGTTTATGGGTAATTTTATAAGTTAAGAGAAGGCTAAAGGGATGAGGGAGATATATGCAGAGATTATAGAACAACACGAATTAGAACTATCGGAAAGGAAATTCGAGATGTAGGGGGAGAAGATCCGAGATGATGGGAGGGTATTTAATCAAATGGGGGAGGGGTGTCTGGGGGGTTACTATGGTTGCTATACTTGAATTTACGTTTATGCCTGCAACTGGAGATAAGTTAATTTTTAGAATTAATAATATTTTTAGATTTAGTAGCAGTAGCTATCATAAAGGTTTCCAAAGTACAAAGTTGGCAATGGGATGCTCCCGGGGTATATGATTTGGACTTTTTAAGTATTGACCAGTGAAGTGAATAGGAAGTATTTTTAAGATTGATATTTCTAATTAGATTGGAAAGTGAAGTGCCTGTGCTGTTATCGCTGCTATTTTTAAAGGAATAGATATGGTTAGAGATCCGGGTCTTAAATGGGACGCCCCAATATATGTGTGTATCTTGAAGGGTGGTGCTATAGTTGCATTGAGATTGCTAGTGGTATTAGATGAGATTTTGGTTTGGAGATTCAAGTTATGCGAGGGAGGTTGTTTGAAGAAGTGGGGCGGAGCGGATATGGGGGAAATGTGAATTCGCCTATGGGCACTATCTATTATTAGAGGTGCTTGGTTAGAGGTATGGCTGTATAAGTGGGAGTCTTGAGTAGAAGCGGTTGTGGGGAGATGCAGTGTTCGGGTGGATTATGGGAACTATGATTGCTCACAACATTGGTGAAGCGGGGGAATTGTTTCACAGTACACGCGTATATTACGTCCTTCTGTACACAGTTGTTGTTTAAGGGACAATCTCTAGGTTTACGGCAATTACAAGTGGTGAGGGATGTGGTGGGTGGTTGTTGTTGGATATGTTTGATTTTCATATTGTTAGAGGTTATGATAGTTTGTTAAATATTGGGCATAGTAGAGTAAGATATTTCAATAGAATTTTTGTTAAGAATAGTGCTATATCTGTGGGGGTGCTTAAAAGATCTGTCTAAAATTTGGAAAGATTCTTTAGGTATATTGGTTTTAACATTACTGCTGAAAGGCGGATTGAACCAAATGTTATTCTTTCTTCTAAGTTTTTTTCTTTGTCTGTGCGCCTGTGGGTCTGCCCGATTATCAATATGGTTAGTTCCTATGGGCTTATTAGCGTGTGTTTTGATTATCTTAGGTGCAGATGAGTTAAACTTTTTATTTCTGTGTGTGGTCATGTTGTGCGTAATAATGTCTGAAGGTTTGTTAACTTGAGTAAGGGGGTTGCCGTTATATTTAATTTTGGGATTGTAGCCTGAGTTTAGCAAAGCATTATATCTTACTGCTCTATCCTGGATATTGAGCTGTATACTCTTCACAATAGGTTTTACCTTTCCTAAAAGTTCGCTTTTAGTACACCACTTTATATATATATATATATATATATATATATATATATATATATATTTGTCATGAAGATTAATATATATATATATATATTAACTTTCATGAAAAATATAAGTACGTACATATATATATATATATATATATATATATATATATATATATATATATATTATATATATGTGTGTGTATATATTGGATTGGGCGTTTTGAAACCATTCAAATTATGTGAAAAAAACACTTTTACTCTTAAGTAACTTTAACAAATTAACACATAACTCACTATTTACCAAGTAAGAAAAGTGTAAAGGGCAACTATGAACTTATAGAGACACTGAAAGCAACTAACTAAAACAATAACATGCCCTCTTCACTAGACATTGCAAGCTTATTTACATATGTGAAAGTACACGAGACGAGTGATATCATTATTGATAACACATGCAATAACTCATCTTCCCCTGGCTTAAAACAAATTCAAAATTACTTAAAAGCGCTATTATTTATTTTCACTATTAGACTGTAATTGTACGAGCATAAGGGAAACAGCTATACATACACAATCAATGTCGTGCCTATGGGATCGCTTCTTGGACTTACCTTCAAAACTGGGTGGGTGATCATCCTCGGAAATACAAATAATTAATATAATTTCTAAACACCCAATTTAAGCCCGTTACGTTAAGGATGCGTTTATTTATGCAGACAATAGCATTAAAATAAAATAAAATACCAACACTTTTCAAATTAACTTACATTAAAGTATGGGCTAACCGTTAATAACAGACTTCCGTTTTACATGTACTCATTTAGACGGACAATAAAGCATTCATCACTTTTCGGTGATAAAACAACCTCTATCAATTGATGCAATCTACATAATTGCAGCGAATTTTCAAAGTGATATAAATAGTCATGATAGAACATCTATATAATATGTTTAAGACAATTGCTTTCAACCATAACGCACTGGATTTTGTTTGAGTTGATTAAGTTGTAAATTTTGCAGTAGCGAGTTAACTGAAATTATTGTATTACTAGTATTAGTAGTAATAGTAGCACTATAACCATTATATGTTATGTTTTTTCACAGACACTGTGTAGAATTATCTGTTCTTATAATAAAATTACAAAGGATATGTAAAATAGTTATTATCTCTCTGAATTTAAAACGAAAGTACACACAGAACAAACTGCAAAAACACAAAAGACAGAACACTTTCGTCGCCCGCCTTGTAGAAAACGCTTCAGCGCTTCGTTCATTCTCGTTGTCAGTTGTAAAATTGTATTCATCTTAGTGAAATACAAACGAAGATAAAACAGGGCAACATGTAAGAACACAAAATACAGAACACGTTGGCATCACGTTCGTCACTTGGCCTGTAAAGGACACGTCAACGCTTCACATGTTTAACTTGTATTACAAATCTATGCAATAGAAACCACTCTGATCGCTAAATGATAGCTCCATGTCATATGGGCGTTGTATCACTTCATAGAACTACACACTTCTAAATCTTAAGATAATGTGGAGCATCATAGATATTTCGGATTCCCATTTTTCATAGAGAAGCAGGTGTAATCCGTTTGAATAAAGTGACGTAGTCTCGGTTTCATGGAATCGAAATTCGAACACTATATCTGCATAGACATTCCATAAATCATGGCGTCGTTTCAACATTACATATGTAAAAATATTAACTTATATCGGAATATGCGTTGTTTTCGAGGCTAAAGAATAGATATTACTTTAACACAAATAGTAAAATGAGTTTCCTTTAATAACTGTTGAGATTAATAATAGTCTTCCCTTGAAAATAAAATGTATTATAAATTGATTAAAACTAAACTTAGCGCTTGTTCATGAATCCTTTTTCATGTTTTTATAGAAACAAATTATTCCTTCCGTGTACAATTACATATCATGTAATGTCGCTAGAAAATATGCAGTTTATTTTTAATTTTTTCATATTTCTTAGATTTAAGGGAAATCAGTTTCCTATAAAAAGTTTACGTAAACTGATAAACCACTTTTTGACCATCGCTAAAATAAATTTTATTTAACCAAATCTGACAAATATATTCGTTTTCATGATCATTTTGCAAAGACTCATACTATACAAAGTGTATTTTACAAAAGTGAAATTATCAAACTGGGTAGAATTGAAACATTTTTTACAAACGACACTTACAAATACCATTTTCTTTTTTACAATAGTAAAAAGTACCTTTTGTACAAGGTTACAAAGATATTTTCTCATACAAAGTTTTAATTGTAAAATTGGGTTTCTAGGTAGGTTTATAATAAATCCGCTCGAATCTATTAAAAATAAATGTTAATGGATCATGCCCAAACTTCTGTTATTCCGTAGCATTGCCTGGTTGCATACATTTAAAATTTCCAAAATATTCGATTTTTTGAAATACCGTATTTCTCTATAAAGACTATAAGTAAATGCACCCAGTAAACACTCTGATAATCATGACGTAGAGATCGATTTACGTTAAATTTATTTAGAAAAAAACTGATATTCCCCATATAAAAGTATAAATATTTGAAAAAAATCCCGCCCAAATGGAATTTTCTAGTGACATAAAGGATAATTTAACACATACAAGAGATGACAAAAATGGTTGACAAACAAGCTGAAATTGGGATATTACAAATTGGCACTGTAGTCATTTATTTAAATCAGGAGAAAATAATATTAAATCAAATGATAAATACTAAAAAATATATTGAAGCCAATAATTAATAGAACATGTGGACTTGAATTTTTGTATGTTTTACATTCATGAATTGCATACAATTTTCAGATATTCTATTTCGAATAATTTATTTACAGCAATGATTCTCTGCATTAAATTTCCAAATATATATATATATATATATATATATATATATATATATATATTTGTGTTATAATGGAATAATTCTAGGAGGAAATCTAGAAGCTCGGCTAAAAATATATGAATAAAAGTTATGTATGTGAATATGTTTAGTTATGGTGATGTGTGAGTGAGGTTAAGTGGGTGCGTGCTCATAGGAGGTGTGCGTATTAAGGTTTGTGTATGCGCGTGAGTAAAGTTGTCTTTATGTATGATATCGTCGAGTCGCAAGTGTAATAATTTTGACACGGCAGTTATTATTTGATTAACTTAAAGATCCCTCCCCTTCGGCCGCCATAGTTAAATATAAGTGTTAAACCCCCCTCTCTCTAAAAAGTGTATCAAATTGGTTGCTACCATCACTCTCTCTGGTTGTGGTTGAATTGTCGTAGGAAAATTCAATTTTCTATCAGTCTTAAAAATGTAATTGTTGAGTGATGCTTGAAAGAACCGCGCGGTTGAAATAAATTATTGCATCGACAATTATGTGATTTCGTGTTAATATATTTTATGTTATATATATATATATATATATATATATATATATATATATATATATATATGTATACATATATGTATATATATATATATATATGTATACATATATATGTATATATCGATACATGTATATATATATATAGTTATATATATAAATATATATATGTATATGTACATGTATATATATATATATAATTATATATATATAAATATATGTATATTTATACATACATATATATATATATATATATTTATATATATATATATGTATACATATATAATTATGTATATGTATACATATGTATACATATATATGTATATATACGTATATATATACATAGATACATCATATATATATATATATACATATATATATATATATGTATACATACATATATATATATATACTAGTAACATTTCCGACTCACCAATAAGTATAGAATGTGTACAAATGTGTTAGTTTCTTTTTCATTAGAGTTATGTTACGGTTTCAGTGGCACACCTCTAAATAATAACATTTTCAATAAAAATAATAGTGTGTCTACGTTACTCAATCTCTTGCCTAAAATATGTATTCCATAATTCATCATGATGTAGTTCAATAGTTAAAAGTCTTACCAAGAACATACGTATTATCGACGCGAAAGTGCTCGCACTGATTTTTTTAAATGTATTTCTTGAGATAGCTCAAAAGTTGATGTGGAACAATTACATGTTTAAATAGAATAGCTTTAATTATTCTATCTACATTAGTTTCTAACTTTTGAGGTAAATGTGTCACATTGAGTGGGCGCACCACCGAAATAGTACAGTATACGAACAAAGAACCTGCCTATCTTATTAATCCTGCTTTTGAGAACATATTAGGTTAGCCAAAATTTCGTTCGTTTGTTAAAGGCCATCTGTCAGACATATAAAATATTGTTTTATATTCCTATTTCCAAATTATGTATGAAAAACGAACGAACATTTTGTCCCGCGAAATATATTGAATCATTATGAATGATCAGTGTATTTGTTTAGGAGATTATCAGTTAAAACTAAATGTATGTATATCAAAATAAACACATCCAAAACTTGATATACAAGACCCCTCTTAATATTTTAATTTACAAAAAAAATAATGTGGCAATGTTTATCAGAATGGCTCCTATTCAATATATACTAAATTTCATAATATCCGTTTATTATTAGGTGATGAGAATTTCATGGGTATTTATATATATATATATATATATATATATATATATATATATATATATATAAAAACTTATTAACATACCTAACTGAGCACAATATTAATTTGAGAACATTATTTATTCTATGTGACTCATTATTAGCGCAATCATAATCATCATTTCACACTTTCCTTGCAGTCGTAGCGTCGGTGGTAACAGGATAGCTCCGGTTCCTGCTCCTGGCAGGGTCAATTATGGCGAATAACTCGAGCAGTCAACCATATTAATGCTGCAAACCGAGTAATAAGACTCTGGTGGAAACCCAGCGCATTAAAGATCTCAATCTATTATATTTTGGTCGACTCTGCCTCGGAAGCACCGAATCGTAAATCCATGGAGTAAAGAAAAAAACACTGAATTCGCGAATATGTAAACACCATTTTCCTGGGTGTTCAGCATTAAACCTTCTCCGTATTCGTATGCAAAGGCTACGCCTTACTAATTTCACCGTTTTGATGACGTTACAAATTTTACGAATTTAATGAATATCTACAGCAAACGTGCAAATCTTCATGCACACTAGAGAATCATGTATCACAATCCTCCAGGATGTTATCAATATATCTAATTCAGTTAACGCAACACCAAAAAATAAATCAGCAGCCTTATCACAATTGTTGACATTTTGTTTCATTTCAATTTGAAAACAATTACTTTCATGGGTACAATCATATGTTTTTCCATTTCCTTACTTTTACGACATATTAGCCGTATTTGGAGGTATTTAATGTAAAGCCGTACCTACGCCAATCAATTCCTCGCATAAAATGTATAAAATACACGAAAAAAAGTAAGTTAATACCTTTACCAAAATTATTCCTGCTCTATTGATAAAAGATGATTTGAACTTGACCAATCTACTTCCATAAGTAGAAACTGTATATATTAGCCAAATCAGAACCCCCTCAAAATCTACATGAACGAAACAAACAATCATTTTTTATATGGCAGTATCTTTACTCGCAAGTGACTTTTCCGTGACATTGTTAAAACCTTTGCAAATAAATATGATGTTGTTTCTGATGTGATTCGAACATATTATCATAAAATAATGGTTTTCCAAAATGGGAAACCCACTGTTGTCTTTATGGGCCTCTTCGCCGGAGTTTCGGCAAATATTTTCTTCTCATGGCTGGATAAGTCTCTTTTTTCAGTGCTGTAATATAAAAGATTAAACACAGTTTATTCAGATTGAAGTAGTGCTATTGCAGTACTATGAGAATAGCAATGGTTCCCCTTGTCAATCAAAGTTAACATATTGTAACTGGAGTGTAATATAAATTAAAGAATATCCGAAATAAATTAAATTGACTTCTATACAACACCGTGGAAACAACGATCAAAAGAACAGCTGGTATATACTTAGCCCTTATTATTCAGAGTAGACTATTATCCTCACAGAAAATGTATGTTACTAGCTGACAAACAATGTATACCGTATTATCAGGTCATATAAATGTGGGTCAAAATAAATCACACACTTTTGGATTTTTCTTAGTCGCTGTGATTAAATGTTAGGAATTTTAGCCACAAGAGTGGATAATCTATTCGAAATATGTACGATGTGTATTCATTTAAAATATAATTATTTGTATATTTCTTAAATATTTTTATCAACCGTGCGAATGTAACGGAAGTAGTATTACATACAATCTGAAACCCATTAAGTATACATGATATAATAAAATAGGGGGTATATTAATAATATTTAAGCATTTAGTTCATATTTATGATACTCCTAAAAGTATATAACGGTGTTTAAATAAATGTTAACATTTAACAATATTGAAAAAAATAGCATTATACACATTTGTAACGTTATTAAATGATTTTACACATCTGAGTATACTTTTAATGCGTTTTAGTGTGCAGCTATTAAATAAAAGATTGCCCAATGTGTGTATTAATATTTCAGACATATAAATATCGCGTTATTCCGATCTTTGATTATGCATCATTTCGGCTGCATTTTTATATACTGAGTGTGCACCTATGTACATTTTATATGAAATCAAGTGATCAAAAAGTTATTTACATGTTCCCATTTTTTTTTCAATCTACTAAAATTCAAATATTTATTTACTTCTGAAAATGTGATCAATACATATATGATGTAACACTTATGATAATGTTATTTATATGTTCCCATTTTTATTTTTGTTTCAATCTACTAAAATTCAAATATTTATTTACTTCTAAAATGATGATACATACATATATGATGTCAAACTTATGGCAATGTTATTTACATGTTCCCATTTTTATTTGTTTTCAATCTACTAAAACTCGAATATTTATTTACTTCTGAAAATATGATCAATACATATATGATGTAACACTTATGACAATGTTATTAACATGTTCCCATTTTTATTTTTTTTCAATCTACTAAAATTCAAATATTTATTTACTTAAAAAAAGATGATCAATACATATATGATGTAACACTTATGACAATGTTATTTACATATTCCCATTTCTATTTTTTTCAATCTACTAAAATTCAAATATTTATTTACTTAAAAAAAGATGATCAATACATGTATGATGTAACACTTATGACAATGTTATTTACATATTCCCATTTTTATTTTTTTTCAATCTACTAAAATTCAAATATTTATTTACTTAAAAAAATATGATCAATACATATATGATGTAACACTTATGACAATGTTATTTACATATTCCCATTTTTATTTTTTTTCAATCTACTAAAATTCAAATATTTATTTACTTAAAAAAATATGATCAATACATATATGATGTAACACTTATGACAATGTTATTTACATATTCCCATTTCTATTTTTTTCAATCTACTAAAATTCAAATATTTATTTACTTAAAAAAAGATGATCAATACATGTATGATGTAACACTTATGACAATGTTATTTACATATTCCCATTTTTATTTTTTTTCAATCTACTAAAATTCAAATATTTATTTACTTAAAAAAATATGATCAATACATATATGATGTAACACTTATGACAATGTTATTTACATATTCCCATTTTTATTTTTTTTCAATCTACTAAAATTCAAATATTTATTTACTTAAAAAAATATGATCAATACATATATGATGTAACACTTATGACAATGTTATTTACATATTCCCATTTCTATTTTTTTCAATCTACTAAAATTCAAATATTTATTTACTTAAAAAAAGATGATCAATACATATATGATGTAACACTTATGACAATGTTATTTACATATTCCCATTTCTATTTTTTTCAATCTACTAAAATTCAAATATTTATTTACTTAAAAAAAGATGATCAATACATATATGATGTAACACTTATGAAAATGTTATTTACATGTTCCCATTTTTTTTCAATCTACTAAAATTCAAATATTTATTTACTTCTAAAAAGATGATCAATACGTATATGATGTAACACTTATGGCAATGTGTGTTTAAATGTTCTTTTAACGTTACCTAGTTGATAACGCAACATGCATTTTTTTAACTCTCACTGTTAAACATTTACTATAGTAAACAATGTCCTATCCATACATGGATAATATAAAAGATAAACGTCTAATGCATGAATTTCTAAACAGGATGTCCTTTGAGATATTGTTTTATATGTAAAACACTTACTTAAGTTTTAAACGTTGATATACGTATGCTTGCATAAACAATGTAATATAGAAATGCATATCACAATCTCTTAGATACACATCGATTATACCACAGAGGTGATCACTCTTCGCTATTTAAATAATTTCAGATGATATGTGTTTAAATGAGTATTTAATGAAACGATGTTAATTATTACTACCTGGGAAAAACTGTAATGTTTTCTACACTCATTGATTTTTCATATAGAACACAAAATAAAAATGCTAATTTTTATAACTGACAAGATTTATGATAAATTTTTATTTGACTTAATTCCTCCAGCGGACGCCAATTAGACAAAACGATTTAAATACTCAAACATTTGCCGATAAAAAATAGTTTCATTAGTCCTAAACTCCATGAAATAAAGCCCACAATAGACAGCATCTGCAACAGTCAGTCGCCATTTTGTAACAAGTGAAGGCGACAATAATCGTTAACCGTGTTCCCATGATGAAACATGGCGCGAACAAATTGTCTCAAAACGAAACTTTTGACAGAAAGGCTTAAATGTTATTACTCAAGAAATCTGCATTTTTCATCAAGAAATGTCTTGTTATATTCATATAAATCTCGAGAGATCTTTTTTCAAGTAATCTTTATCGAGACAGAATCAATTGAGTATTTAGAACAAAGATTAAATATGGTGGAAAATAAAAGCCCGACAAAAGATCAATTCTGAATACGAAGCGGCAGTATGTGCTGTCTCTTAACAATAGTGAACCGTCCATGGCACGTGTCAACCAACAATTTTGAATAAAACATTATTAGAAAATAGAATGTCAAATACGACATTGTTTTCATTTTTGTTCTTTCTTTACATTTTTAGATGAAAAAACAGAAGCCAATGTTTTATGAAAAAGATTAACGATGAACAAAGTAGTACATACGAAGCGATTAAATACATTTTGTAAAGATAAGTGCTGATACATCTAAACTGATTTCTACAGATTTGGGGAGTATTCAAAGAATATATTCTATCAGTATCTTAAAAATATCCCAGTCTTTAGAATAATCTACATACACTACTAAACCGCTGTTGTTTTTTGTTTGTTATACGCATTGCTTATTTGTCACCGTACACACTTTTCATATGACCAGCGATATTTAACATGGTTGGAAGAGTAGCGAATGGCCACAACCATGGTCGAATGATAAAATAAGTAGTACTAATGTAAGTGGGAGAGGTGTCTATTCGTCGGAAAAATAAATGGCACTTTTAATAAGGTTCATTTTCAATTAGCCGATTTTTGTCAGGCTGGTTTCTTTGGACTATGTTTATTTCTTACCTTCATTTACAGTTCCATCGGAACGTGTTAACATCGAAACGCTGGTTAGTCCGCATGAATCGTTTCTAATGTTTTATATATATATATATATATATATATATATATATATATATATATATATATATATATATATATATATAAACATGCCACTTGAAACCGCATGTGCATTTGACATTCTATAGAATGTAAATTTTTCCGTGGAAACTGTGTGCCCGTCCAGCAAGAAGAATAAATCATGAATATATATATATATATATATATATATATATATATATATATATATATATATATATATATATATATATATACATATATATATATATATATATATATACACACACATATATATATATATATATATATATATAAGAAGGGGAAAAAAATAAAAAATAAAAATAAAAATAAAAATATTTATTTTATTTTTTATTTTTTATTTTTTATTTTTTATTTTTATTTTTATTTTTTATTTTTTTCCCCTTCTTTTCTTAAGTGACCTCAACTATTACAACGCCACATTGTGTTTTGTCGGCAGTTGAAACCAGTATTCCAGACATTTAATTTCCCTGATGATCTGCCAAGCAAGTAACTGCTTGGTAGTGAAACACGTGTAGGAAAAAACATTTAATTTGAATAAATAGTATTTGTAAGAAAAAATATCTTTAATGGTGATCATTGGTGTCTTGAAAGGAATGCTTTGGTAAGCTTTCATAAAATCACATATAAATGCTCTGTACTCTGTAATCGAGTATCATCGAGCTTGTTTTTTATTGGAACAACCCCGGTCTTCACTGAATGATCTATTTTATAAGTGAAAAATCTAAATCTATATATATATATATATATATATATATATATGAACGCTATGAACATATATTTGTTTTCATAGCTTACTACCTAGCTCTACATACGTATCGAGCACTGTTTAAGTAAATACTGAAAATTGATACATACAAAATTATACTACCTTATAAAATTTGCTGAAAAGTGTTTTTCCAATCGGCCAATAACAAAATAATTTCAGTAGCAGCGCGTTTGTATGCGTACGCATGTGTGTTGAGGGGGAGGGTGTCGTTTATACATTTGGCCGCTAATGCAGTGTCAACATCTCATCGTTTCACTATCTCTTAAACTCATCAAGTTATCATTAATCACTTTATAAATCCAACAAAATAACACTCAGATTAATTTAGTTCACACGGCTAGTTGTAATAATATTAATAATAATAATAATAATAATAATAATAATAATAATAATAATAATAATAATAATTATTATTATTATTATTATTATGATAATAATTTAAATGATAGTAATAATACTGATAAGATCTGTAATAATGTAGAAATGCTGAGTACTACTGTGAGCGAGCATTATTAATAATAATAATAATAATAATAATAGTAATATTAATAATAATAAAAATAATAATAATAATAATAGTAACAATAATAATAATAGAATAATGATAATAATAATTGTAATACTACTAATAATACTAATAATATTAATAATGATAATTATGATGATAATAAGAATAGTAATAATATAATTAAAAATAATAATAATAATAAAATAATAAAAATAATAATAATAATAATAATGGTAATCAATAATAATCAATAATAATTAATAATATAAATGATGATGATAATAGTAAAAGTAAAAACATTGATATTAATGATAAAATTATAATAATACTAATAATGATAATAATAATCTCGATAATAGTGCAGAAATGGCAAATAATATTATTTAAACATATTTAGAAAGATTGATAATGATAATAATCATAATAATTAATAATAATAATAATAATACATAATAGTAAGCAATAGTTGGATAAAACATAATTAGGGAAAATTAGAAGATAAAGAAAAATAAAGAGGGCAGCAATTAACACTAATCATAGTAGTTGCAAATATGATAACTAAAATAAATAATTATATAATAGAGAACTTATTTGCTGTAATAATATTAATCATAGTTATAATAGTAAAATATTAATGATATTTATAATAATGATGACAATGCTGACCACAATAATCATCATAATTATAATACTGGTAATGATAATTAGAATACTAGTAGTATTAATAATGGTAATATTAGTAATAATAATATTAATTAATGAAACTAATAATTATAGTAGAGGTGGTGATGGTAATAATTGATATAATGGGGCCATAATTATTAGTTATACAAAATTAAAACAATGACAATAATACTAATAATAAACTATACATATATACATGCATACACATGTATATATACACATACACATACAAATATATACGCACAAACACACACACAAACCCACACACATATACATATATTTATATATATATATATATATATATATATATATATATATATATATATATACATACATATATATATACATACATTCCTATGCTACTGGTGATAATGGTTTCAATGGCAGTTACAAGCCTTGGTTTTTGTTGGGTTTTTTTCAGTAGTTTTATTGTCATTTAGAATTGTATTGTTATGTTTTTATAATTATTTTTTCTAAATTTTCACCACAGCTATAGCTTAATTTGAGGGTCTTTTTATTAAGAAATGTTATGCATTAAATTATTAGGAGGAAAGTGTAGGTTGATTAAATCTAAGAATCTTTTACCGAGTTTGGTTTTAACCGTGTTATAAAATGGGGGTGTGAACCAGATAAGTTTCTACTTCTATTTTTGTGTCTTTGTTGTTGGGAGATTTAGGTTTGGTGAATTTAATTAGGTGTTTTTATATTAACTCTCTGTTAGCGCTTTATTGTGAAAAGCCTGATGGTTGTTAAAAATTACATCATTAGATAAGTTATTACTGATTTTTTCTTCAATTGATCTGGGTATATGTTTGATTATGGTTTTTGAGTTGTTAGAGAGTGGGTGGACATAGATTGGATTGGCATTATCTTTAGTATAAGGTTCATATGTTTCTTTATTTAAGTTACATGTTACATCTAAGAAGTTAACTAGTTTGATATTATATGTTATTTCAACTTTAAGAGTTAATCTTTTTATTTCTCTAAGGATATTTTTTTGTTTTTTACCATTTTTGTCCATTTGAGATTTTTAACTACCAACAGTCCGTCATCCCTATATTAGCCTATGCCTTCTATGCTAATGCCTTTTGTAAGGTAATGTAATACGTAAATACCAACTTTTCGATTTTTTTACACATGCAGTTGTATGTACATCCCACCCCTACTCTCCGTCTAGGCCGCAAATGACTTTTTTCTTTATTTCTATCTATCTATCTATCTATCTATCTATCTATCTATCTATATATCTATCTATCTATCTATCCTTTTTAATTCTACCTTTCTTTTCTACTTTCTTTTATATTTTATATTTAATTTTAAATTTTTAATTATTTTTAGTTTTTTCTACTTTGGTTTTTGACTTTGATATTTTGATTCTTAACCGTCCCAACCACGTGACTCCCTAAATTTTGAAATTTAAATTTTCTTTCGTTTACTTTCTTTCTCCATTTCATTCTTTTCAAATATGATCTAGGGTTAAGATCGGATTCTAACTCTTCCTGATTAGATCTCAGTTTGTAATGCCAGTGTCGAAGATTTTGTACATGTATGTGTAAATAAAAATAACCATATATAAAAGCTCTATTGGATATTGAGCACTATTTATAAACCCGGTTAAAATTCTTTGGTTTATATATATATATATATATATATATATATATATATATATATATATATATATATATATAAACCAAAGAATTTTAACCGGGTTTATATATATATAAGATAGATATCAAAAGAAAATAAATAGCATAAATGAATTGAATATTAGTCGATAAATGTGTTCAGCTGTATATTGACAATTATATATGTCCGCTGGTTTGTCATCTACAACGAAAACCATACCGAACATATTTCATATACATTCACCAATCATTATAATAGAGTGTTTCTGTTATTTAGTATGTCCCAAGTTTTAAATAGGATGTAAGTATGCTTTAAATGCAACACTACAGGTGACAAAGTATTTATTTTCAGATAGTCATGTAAACTGATAAATTGTTGGTAACATGTCGTAGGTATTAAGCTTAATCCGTGTTGATGTATCGCTTGCGTGGTTGCAGTGATGGTGATGCTCGGATGTCTATGTTTTCTTTCTTCTTATTCATTTTCTGCAGCTGTAAAAAAGCGTAGTAGTTTAGGAGGAAATACGCACGTATTTTACAGTGAGGTTTTCATTTGTATTGATGTTTCTGTTTACAAATACATCGATAGCAACATTATCAAAACTAGTGCATGAGATTAACATCTTCCCAGCTATCTTCTGTAGAGGTAGCTGGGAGAAAACAACATCCACTTGCTTCAATATAGAACACCCAAGTGACTTGACCTATCTTACTTTTCTGCCCTGTCGACTTATTGTTGTGACGTAACATATTGAAAGTTTGGCCTTATTTTCTAACTTAATATATAGATGAATAATACACTTAAAAAAAATCTAACTTTACGTAGGGGATTCTGTATTTTAGCACACCCACCACTTCGTATAGTTATTTAAGTTTGAAAAATTTGTTAAATCTCTAAATTGCCATATTTAATTTTTCTAGCGCACTTAATTCATTTTAAATCCAAACATATAGTTATCACTCCCTCACAAACAGCCCGGGGAATAACAATTACAATGTAATCATGCTATGCTTCAATTGTTTAAAAAATGTCTCAACTCAAAGTTTACGTTAGTCTAGGGGTGCAGTGAGAAATAGCTACATTTTTCTCTAATCTTAAGATTGACAACACAAATCAACAAAATCTCTTCATACAAATATTATTTTTCATTGGCTAAGGAAAGTACATGTTCACTTGGTTGGAATATTGTTTTAAGTTTCTATTTTCGGGTTGATAATATACTGCGCCTTCATGTAAGTATATATGAACGTGAATAAAAAGAAAAATGAGCGTAGTGCATGAATGCCAGTCCACGTGTGCGTGCAATAAATACAGATAAAGAGTGAGAGAGTGCATGACTGTTTATCAAACAGAAAGTGTGTGTGTATGTCGTTATGACTATATTGAAGTGGTAGAGCGGGGGTGTATGTCTATGATCCTGTGTTGGGAAAATAAAGTTACTACGATAGATTATATACGTGGACGTATATGACTGATTTACAGAGAAATATAATGAGAGGCAGGTAGAGAAGGTGCGGGAGGGAAAGTGAGGTGATCTGTCGCTGTGTGTGTGTATGAATGTATCTTTATCATAATACAAAAAAGAGATGTGGAGTGTGTATTTGGAGCCACCCATAACTATACGCAGTATATGGTTATATGTTGTGCGTGAAGGTATGTCTACGACTTTGCATTAAAAGTACGTGAGCCGATCATATAAAAAATATACTCGAATAACTATAACTAGATTAATGGGTATATACATATGTATTAGCGTGTGCCTATGAGGGTATGTTGATTCGAAAGAGATCGCATGTGTGCGCGTATATTGAAAACACCAATATAGAGTAAAAAACAGATACATCTAAAGTTACGTGAGAGTCTATGCCCATGACTACACTTTAAAGAGTCGTATAAATATGGAGTATTTGTATGTGTACGTCTGTGATTGATTATTAAAGAGATAGATCCTGGTTACGCGCATATTTATGTCTGTTGATTAAAGTGAACGGCAGTGATCATGCCCTTGCATTTATGAGTGTCTATTGAAGTCGGAGCTGGACTGAAAAAAAGTGAAGAAAATAACCTGGTACTTAATAATGACGACTAAGATTTTTTTTTTAAATCGAATATAGTAGATTGTAAATGTAAAAAAACAATATTTATAAGAGATGAAAAATTAAAATAAATCAATAATATTAGAGAAGGAATACAAGAATATAGAACAACAATAACAGTAAATTAAATAGCATAAAAAGTAAGAGAAAACAGAAATGAATCACGTATTTTTTAGTATAATAGACAGTAGAATAAACCTTAATATAAATAAACGCTCAAATCAAAAAATAGTTCGACACGAACATGAATTAAATGAAAACAAATGACTTAATATACAAGAGAAACCATGAAAAAATATTATTACATGACGGTAAATCTAATATGTAAGAAAGTAAACAAACACATTAAATATGAAAAAAGTGAAACTGTAATGAATATATAAGAGAACAAACAACGAATCGGTATAAAATAATATAAACATAGACTGACTAATTGACGAATAAGTAACGAACTATTAATTTATTAAGAACAAAAGAATGAACTAATATAAAATCAGAACGATTAAAGACATAATGGTAAACATGAACGTCCATACATTGCTATAAAAGTAGAATAGAAAGAACAGAGAATCATTACTAAGATGAGAAAAAATGAAAATTAAGGAAAATGAAAAAGAATAAACATAAAAGAAAATAAAGAAAGATAAAATAATTTTTTTTAAATAGTGAATATAAACATATAAAATATTAAAATACTGAATAAATAGAAAAATAGAATGAAAGATGAATAATAATAATTACAAAATACAAAACAATGAAGTATAAATTAACGTAAAAGAAAATAAATCGTAAAAGTCAGAGGACACAACAAATAAAGATAATGAATGAATAAAGAATAATATGAATATTGAAGGAAAGAAAAAACAGAAAGGAAATAAAAAAATGAATAAAGAAGAAATAAACATTCAAGGAAAGGGAAAGAAAATAACAGAAAAGAAAAAGAACAATATAGAAGAAAATAAAACATGAAAAAGAAATGATCAAAGTAGAACAAAGAGAAAGAAAATCAAAAGAAAGACAATTATTCCCGCTCATTACGTAGGATTAACAAAAGAACAATTCCTGTTGATAGTTCATCGCAATCGGTAATATTTTTTTGCTCTTTCATCGTGGGATTTTTGTCTGCATGAAAAGATATAATTGACTCGCAGAACAATCCTACAATATTATGCATCACCAGTTCACCTCCCATCTTTCTTTTTTCCCTCGTTTTATGTTCGATTTTATTCGTTCTTAAAGACCATTCATTATTCAAGCCCTTCAGACGAGAATGCCCTCTATCAAAAGAATAAAACGCAACGGACTATATTCGTTGCATGAAATATTGACAATTATATCAAAATGCAGGAATTCCTTAGTTAATAACTTAAATGTCATATTCCTTGAAAAATAAAAACGGAAAAAGCTTTCATAAAAACCAGATCTCAAGAGTTTCTGTTCTTAAAAGAATGCGTCACCGACACCAGATGCTGCAAATCTATAGAAAACGCATGTACTCTATGGAAAATAATGTGTAACCCACGCCCACCATTTTATCATTATACTCAACGGAGATGTAACATCGAATAGTTTTATTTAAGAAAAGAAATGTGGTATTCGCTAACATAGGAGATGCAGTCGGTTACGTGGAATTATATACTTAACTATAGAGTATGTATATATATATATATATATATATATATATATATATATATATATATATATATATATATATATATATATTTGTTGGTGATTTTATTATTCCATTAATTGCGACAAAATATATGTTGTTTCATTAACGCTCGCAATGAACGTCAACTCTTCAAGCGACAATGGAATCAAATGGCAAAGATTTTAAATTCAACCTCAACCGGAAATTGAAGATGCATTAGAGGGAGGGGGGACGGAGATGGAGCTCTTCCTATAACGGGTACATGAGTAGGGAGGTGGGGGATAGGCGGGAGAAACCAACAAGTTTCAAAACGTTGCGTGGGATGTTCTCTCGTGTCAGGGCCATCGTGACCTCAATTCCAGCCAGGGCGGGGGGTGCAGGGGGTTAAATTTAATAATGAGAATAGAATTATAATTATGAAGTTATAACTGTCATTTTTGTTGTAATAGGTAATTATCGTGTAGATAAAAATGTTTGATAATTTTAATTTAGGGTATTAATTGCTACTTTTGCATTCTATTTTAATATAGTTATTTATGGCTTGCTCAGTAATTGTAGTGAATTGTGTTGTGATAATATGTGAAAATATATTTTGTTCTGAATTTTCATTGAGCACTCTCATACACCCAGTTTCAACTTCCTTCGGATTTATACCCCCTGGATATTTGTAACAAGTTATATATATATATATATATATATATATATATATATATATATATATATATATATATATATATATATAGTGTTCAGAGTTGAATTGTTTCGATGGGAATCCGAGTAAGAGAGCTCAATGTACTTGTTTACAAAGCATGGGTACATTTAAAATAAATTAAATAAACACACATATAAGTTGTCTTTATTACAAATTATTTCGACCAAGATGGGGCTCATCAGAGGCGTGCCTAGCCATATTTAGTTCCGAAATGAGACTCGGCACGCCTCTGATGAGACCCATCTAGGTCGAAATAATTAATGATACGGACACACTTTTAATCTCTCTCTCTCTCTCTCTCTCTCTCTCTCTCTCTCTCTATATATATATATATATATATATATATATATATATATATATATATATATATATATATATAAATATCTCCAATTCTATGATAAATACCAATGTGTGTATAAATATATATAAGAATATGCACTTCGATCGCGTCATGCCAAAGTTAGGGCTAAAAGCGCGGAACCTTTTTTTTCCAGATCCAAACGGAAGAATTTCAATTGGTGATAGAAAGTAAGAATTTTGATCATCGCTCAAGCACCGAAATTAAGTAGGTATCCCGGAAAAGAGAAACAAAGTCCAACAACTCAATTTGTCTCATCGTATATTGAAATTGAACGTGTATGTGATAGTAGGCGCGTTTAAGATATCAGAAAGGAGTCGGTTAACTATTTTGCATGAATATATATACATGAGAAAGCAGTTTCCAAAGTGAAAGCCGCGTTTGCAAACAATCGCTCAAAAACAAAAAGGCATAACCGATTAGGGGGCGTTTTTACAAATGGTTTAACGTAACACATTGAATGTTGCGTCAATATATGACAATGGATAAAATATAGCGCTAATACTGTGTTCCTAGTTAAAATTGATAGCAGTGAGTTAACGCCCCTTTAAGCGTACACAAGTAATCGATATGTATTCAGGCAGATTTATGTTACATATAAAAACGTTATGTTTACTCGCGTTAGCAGCGGTTAATGTTCTCACGCACGCTCCTCGGGATTGTGGGTAATTCCGCCCACTGACTTCCGGTTATATTGCATTAAGCAATGTATACCGTTACCAAGATGATTTCCAGCGGAAGGAAAACAGGAATGCCCCGTTGTAACTCATCGGCCATATATATATTTGCGTAGTACTATCTATCTATAAATATATATATATATATATATATATATATATATATATATATACTCACATGTATATATAATGATGAACATAATGAAAATAATAGTCGAAAGTGATGGAAAATGCAATAGGAAAAAAACAAAATTATTTATATATCCATCAACGTTTTGCCCATATTATTAGACTTCTTACATAGATTTGAAAAAATAACATACAAGTACGCTATTGGAAATTATTTGGTGCGCACCAACTATTTTCAAATATTGTAGGTGTATGCTATTTCTTTAAATACATTTTCCTGAGGAAGTCTTGTAATAAAGACGAAACGTTTATAGAATATATAAACACTTTTCTTTTTGCTTTTTCATTTTCGATATATATATATATATATATATATATATATATATATATATATATATATATATATATACAAGACAGAATTTAATAGATAGCACAACAACATAGATTTTTATTTTTATTTTTTGTCTTAAAATTAATACAACCTTTATCGACTTGTTTATATCTAGTATTTATATTCTGTTCAAACTTTCATAAATCATACCTGCATCATACCACTGACAAAAAGAGCGATAAGAATTCCCAATTTCAGTAACGTCGCCTTGAGGAGAAATATGCACACGAATGTAATCATTGAAACATATAATAAAAATGTTTTAATCCCAAATTGCCTTTAAATAGTGTGGGGGATAGTTAAATCTAATATAATGTCTAACAAGTACACACAATCTAGATCGGGCATTTCAGTTCACAGTGAAAGAACGATGCGTCTTGCTGAAAGAGATTTTGAGAATAATTGTTGTTGCAAGGCCTGTTAAATTCCAAAAGGTGATGTTAGCCTTATGACATTTGGCATGTATATTCACGAAATATCTTACCCAAGCAAACGGTGAAAATAGTAGGCTCATGAAATGCTTGACGTCACATGACAATTTGTAATACTCTAAAAGTACTTGCTTTATTTCACTTGGATTTGTTTCGCAGGTACTCAGCATGGACTTTAGTTATTACGTGTACACGTGGTCGTATAAGCGTGGCATGTGTCGTAAGGTTTGGATGGAAAGTTTTATCCCTTTTTTTCCACGTTTACCATTCAACAATGTATGGAGCTGTACGGCTCCAGAGAGTGTTGAACTCGTCGTTTAGAGTGCACTTACATTCTCTATTTTGCTTTCGATCGTCTTGGATTCTTAAATGTCAATCAACTTAAGTTGCGCCATGTCAAAAAATGTGCGGGTCGAGATTTCAGAATCTTTGAGAAACTATGTATGTATCACAATACAAAAAGCTGCAAACTACAATACTAATTCATTATTATTATTTTTACTACAAACATCCTTAGATTGCACAAACTATGACGTCATTTCTGACGTCACGAGTTGACTCGTCTCTTAATTATCACAAACCAAACAATAGTCTGTTTCCTTATTAAGTCAACGTTTTTCGCACAATGAAAAATTTGATTATATATCAAAGCTAAATGAAAATAATTGCCTTATATTGTGATGAATATTTATAGCATCTTCATTGTTTACCGGTAGGTGGAACTTTCTTACACCCAACATTTTCTACTACCAAACCTTATTTCCATCGATAATTTATTTATCTCCCTAATAAATCATCATTAATGATATTTTCTTGTTTGCTATTATGTTGAGTGTTCTATTCCCTCGGCTCCGAACACGAGTTTTTTTTTCTCGCTGCCGCCATGTAGCAAAGAGGCGCATAGTCTGGCGGAATCATTATTTGGAAACTGAGTTCAATCTTAGGAAAACAACATTATTTAACATTTGTGATTTTTTATTTTAGAACTATGCGATCAGTCTGAGTAAATATTGAATCGCCTCGTATCATAGTAGGATGGTTTTAATGTCGGATGCATAACAGGAAGTACAAATTAGCCACAAGTCAGTTGAACAATAAAAGGATGATATTAAGATGAGTAATGTATTAAGAGATAACATTTCACATCGGGCAATACCTTTTACTCCTATATCGTATACATTAAACTTATAAAAATGAAGACAGACAGCTAGAAATATCTAATTGATTAGAAACACAGCATGATTCAAAAGCGCCTAAGAATAATATATCTAATTTAGAAGTTTGAAAAATATATTTGAATAAAAAACTATTTGTCAATAATCACGAATAACGAAAATAAAGAAAAGTGATTACACACACACACACACACACACACACACACACACATATATATATATATATATATATATATATATATATACACATTAGAGATAGTTTTATATCTGTAACATTTACGAGTATAGTTTTCTAACAAAAATGAAACGATACAAATCTGGTTCGAACACGATTTAGACCAATCAGTTATGCTCATTCAATTACAGCGATGTTTCAATTTTACTAATGTGTTATATTATCTTTGACCATAGACATCCATACAAAAAATCAAATAAATTTCGCCTTTCACACTACTATTTACTATTACTTCTACCCACACACGGCAGGACTAATCTATTATATAAACGTCACCTGTCTGTATGGATGTATGTATGTATGGATGTATGTATGTATGTATGTATGTATGTATGTATGTATGTATGTATGTATGTTGGTCTTCTCCTCCGATACTACCCAACAGAAACTCACGCAGATGACTTTATTAAAACCAGCCATCCCCCAGACGTGCTATCTCTGAAAATTGGGGGGAAACGTTCATATTTTCGTATAGAAATGGCTCGAAACGTTGAGGGGGGGGGATGTTTTAAAAAATCAAGACATAGTACAAAAACGATTTGCGCATGCGTGAAATATATGTCACTTCCTCAATAAGACCATTTTGAACGCGCCAAATATGAAAAACGTAAGTTTACGTACTTTTTTTATTTGTTTCTGTAATCAACAATTATAAACAACTTAATTTTTATTTAAACAAAAAAATTCGCTAATATTATTTGTTTATTAAACGTATCGTAAAAAATATATATATATATGAGTTTATTATGCATTCTGTCCTCGTGGGGAGGCAAGTAATAACCGACACAAAAACATTTTTGTTTAGTTTTCCAACGTGAAACGCAATATATTTTAATACATAAACAAAATATATACATTTTAAAAAATAACCGTACATTGGCCTCACCATCCATAATCAACAATTAAGATCGATAATTTTATTTACAAATATTTCTATAACTTAATTTTTTTGTTTATTAAACGTATCGTAAAAAAAAAAAACACGATATGACTTTATTATGCAATCTCCCTTCGTGGGGACGCAAGTAAATATTTACATTTCTCTTCGTAAGCGAAATAAAACGGTATTTTCACACTTAAATAAAAACATTTGACTGACAAGTGTTCATCCCCCCCCCCCCCAAAAAAAACACAACAAATTAAAATATATTTATTGCTAATATTATTTGTTTATTAAACGTATCGTAAAAAAAATATATATATATATGAGTTTATTATGCATTCTGTCCTCGTGGGGAGATACAAAAACATGTTTGTTTAGTTTCCCAACGTGAAACGCAATATATTTTAATAAATAAACAAAATATATACATTTTAAAAAATAACTGTACATCAGGCATAATCAACAATTAAGATCGATAATTTTATTTACAAATATTTCTATAACTTAATTTTTTTGTTTATTAAACGTATCGTAAAAAAAAAAAACACGATATGACTTTATTATGCAATCTCCCTTCGTGGGGACGCAAGTAAATATTTACTTTTCTCTTCGTAAGCCAACCCCAAATAAAACGGTAAAACATTTGACTGACAATTGTTCATTCCCCCCCCCCAAAAAAAAAACACAACAAATTAAAATATATTTATTTTATTCATCTAATTCAGCTCTTATCATTGTTGCTACAATACTAACGTAATAAGTTCAGAAACAAAAAAACACTTACAGATTTAGCGATTGTTATTCTATTATTTATTCTATCTTCGTAGCATTTTCACGTTAGCAAACAGTTTAATTTATTTTGCACAAAGAATACACATCAAACATATGATATTATAATACATACTAAACAATATTCCAAATAACTTTTATATTTCGTAGGGGGGGAATTCAGTTGGTAAATTTATAGAAGTGCACCTTTCGTATTTCGACCCCTAAAAAAAAAAAGTATCGACTTTTTTGGCAAAATTACATGTAAACAGCCTCAACAAATATCCGCTATGAAAAAAATTTATGAAAATTGTTATTATTTTAGATTTTAGGAGGGGGGCACTTTCCTATATAAGTTATACGTAAAGTGAGCACGCATTTCTGGTCCACCGAATCTCAACTCTCGTATTTCGACCTCTAAAAGAAAAAAAAAGTTTCTACTTTTTTGGCAAAATTACATGTAAACAGCCTCAACAAATATCCGTTATGAAAAAAAATTTATGAAATTTGTTATTTTAGATGTTTGGAGGGGGGGTCACTTTCCTATATAAGTTATACGTAAAGTGAGCACGCATTTCTTGACCACTTAGAATCGCACCTCTCGTATTTCGACCCCTAAAAAAAAAAAAAGTTTCTACTTTTTTGGCAATATTACATGTAAACTACCTCAACAAATATCCGCTATGAAAAAAAAATTATTAAAATTATTATTTTAGATGTTAAGAGGGGGGGTCACTGTTTTAAGAGTTTTTAATCTATGCATTTGTATGTTTTTGAATGTTTTTAATGTTTTAAATGTTTTTTTTTATTCTATGCATTTTGGGCGCTTATGGTCACGTTTTGCAAAATGAATGTCGCAGAAAAAATAAGAATGTGTTATTTATTATACAGTTTTATTCTTTTAAATGCTTAATTTTTTTGCTTAGTTGGATATTCCGAACAAAGCAACACTAACCCTAACCCTTACAAAAAAAATTGTATTTGTGAAAAGTCTCAAAATTTTAAAAAGTTTCTTTTTTCGGAATATCCAACCAAACACTAACCCTAACCCCCAAAAATGTAAGCATTTAAAAAGAATAAGTCTGTTTTTGTCCGTTTCAAAAGCTATATCAGTACCAAAATGCCCAAATGTGTACCTGACCCCCCCCTTCGCCCCAAATAAAATCTAAAATAACGTTTGTTGAATATTTCTTTCAACACGTGTTCGCTAGGGTGCGATTCTAAGTGGTCAAGAAATGCGTGCTCACTTTACGTATAACTTATATAGGAAAGTGCCCCCCCCCCTCCTAACATCTAAAATAACAAATTTCATTTTTTTTTTCATAGCGGATATTTGTTGAGGCTGTTTACATGTAATTTTGCCAAAAAAGTAGAAACTTTTTTTTTTTTTTTTTAGGGGTCGAAATACGAGAGTTGAGATTCGGTGGACCAGAAAGGCGTGCTCACTTTACGTATAACTTATATAATAAAATACCCCCCCCCCTCCTAAATTCTAAAATAATAACAATTTTCATACATTTTTTTCTTAGCAGATATTTTTTGAGGCTGTTTACATGTAATTTGCCAAAAAAAGTAGAAACTTTTTTTTTTAGGGGTCGAAATACGAAAGGTGCACTTCTATAAATTTACCAAAAAAATTATACTCTAACATATAAGATACAATTTTTTTAACGTTTTCCTTCTGTTAAGAAATATACACCTCAAGAATCAATATATACAAATAATTATACCTTTCACTTCTTTTATAAACAAACAAATATGTGACTTCTACACTATTTGGACCGGACTGATTAGTTTATACTAAGCAAATACTTTTTACAAATGGGATTTCAATTATCCTTTCATTTTTTTTTTAAAAACAAATCTGTGACTTCTATACTATTTGGACCGACCTGTTTGGTAGAATTCGTTCGTAAACTAAGCAAATACTTTTTACAAATGGGATTTCCATTAACGACTATGAGAAAAAAATGTTCAAAAAACGACATCCTTGAATTTTATTGTAATAAATACGCGTGGACATGTATTCAATTTACACGGATTTTCTATTTTCGTCATCATTACACGTAACGGACATCGACTAAGCCGACGTAATCAAATACGAATTTGTAAACGTCGCTAATTAAATATGATATACTTCTACAAAAAACAAAATGAATAATTCCGATATTTCATATTATAATAATTAAAAAAAAAAAAACACCTAACAATTAATATAAAGATTTACATTTTACTTATTTACATGAAGTTAAAACAACTGTTACTTATACAGAATTTGAACTTTCTTAGAATCGTTTTAAACGATCACTATTGACTAATCACTAACTACTCATTTCATTGATAAATTTTCACTTCAGAAATTACTGTTGCCTACTTTCAGAAACTTTTCATTCATACAATAAGATAAATCGATGACTTTACATTCAGTTTGGCACTTCCGGTTGACTCGGTGGAATGAATGGAACTCTTCAATTATTAAGTCCAAGTGACGTTTGAAATGCAGAACTACCCTTACTTATTACAATAAAAAATATTCCCCCACCCACCCCCACCTAAATATATAAGACAGCGACTACATAATAACGTGCCACCCATTATAAATAATATTACAATATTTTTATAAATAATATTACAATATTTTTAAGTATAAAAACTCATCCGACATAATCAAATATGAATTCGTAAACGTCGATAATAAAATATGATACACTTCTTTTTAAGGCATTAGAACTTTACACGATAAAAAAACAATTAACAAATTCGGATATTTTCCATTATAATAAAATTTTTTTAAAAACCCATTAAACTCACAAAAAAAATAAAAAAACAATTGCTGAAATTTTTTAATAAACACTTACTCTGTCTGTGATAAGGGGGCCTTTGAAAATTAAAGAGGCCTACAGAGCCACATTACAATCACCCCCCCCCTCCCTAAACTGCTGCCCTTATATTAAATACATTTTCTTCTTTTTTCAACATACACTAATTGACATTAATTTAGACTTAGATTTACCCGTGAGGCGGTGGCAAGCGACATATTGTCGATAGTGTTCACCACTCGACTACAACAATATTTCTGTTTCACACTTACTACAATAACTTCCAGTAGTATTTACTGACCAACACATCAGATTTGTTTGCCTTTCAAGCTCCATACGGAAATAGAATTTACATGCTTTAAATAGTTATTAATGCCCCCCCTTTATTTGCCCAATTGATACACATCAGAAACATATTACATACAATAACATATCCTTTGGACTTTTAACACAATACATGGTTCAGATCAAAATTGGTTTAATTTCTTGCAAATCAGACGTGACTAACCTGCCACATTTTCAAGATTTTCATAGCAAGAGTTTTCCATCTAAAGCTAGGTATCCAACTCCTAATGAAAGGAAACATTTTAGGAGTGGTCATAGCATACATGTACACTGTTGAGTGGCAGAAAAGAGGATTGCCACATGCTCATTGTCTGGTTTGGCTTCAACAAAAATTGAGATCCTCTGACATAGATTCAGTTATCAGTGCGGAAATTCCGGATCCAGTGGCAGATCCGGTTTTACATGATATCATTAGGCACCATATGATTCATGGACCATGTGGAAACATAAACAGATGTTCACTCTGTCTCAAAGATGGACACTACAGTAAGAGATATCCCAGACACTTCTTGAGTGAAACTCAATCGGATACAAATGGCTACCCACAATATCGACTATCTCCTTTAGCTGGAGGTTTTGAGACGACAGTTACCCTACCTGGCAACATAACGGTTCCTGTAGACAACCGATGGGTTGTACCACATAATAAACTGCTTTGTAAGATTTTTGATGCACATATCAATGTTGAATACTGCAACAGCGTGAAATCAATAAAATACATTTGTAAATATGTAAATAAAGGTAGTGATCAAGCTATCTTCACAATTGAAAGTAATGCTCATGATGAAGTTAAGAGATACGAAACAGGACGTTACATATCAACCAATGAAGCCATTTGGAGAATACTTAACTTTCACATACATGTACATCATCCCCCAGTTATTCACCTATCAGTTACTCTAGAAAATTGACAGCGGATATACTTTACTGAAAGTACTGCAGCAGATAGAGTTGCAAATCCACCTACAACCACTCTAACAGCTTTCTTCAAATTGTGTCAAACAGATTTTTTTGCACGTACACTTTTTTACTCGGAAGTTCCACTTTATTATACCTGGGACAGTAAAACTAAGCTCTTCAAGCGACAACTGAACTGTGTAGAACACAATAAAAATTCCAATATTCATTGCCACCATGTTCTCTTTCAGTAAGTCACAAATTTCAAACTCATCAAGAGTTTTTAGAATTCTAAATTCATTTTAACTACATTTTGTTTATACAAATTACCAATTCTAAAATGACAACTCTCCCAGAGTTTAGAATAATTAAATAATGAATGATGCCCCCCCCCCTGAGTTGAGAATAATTAGAAAATGAATGACACATCCACCAGAGTTGAGAATGACTTAAAAATGAATGACACCTCTCCAGAGTTGAGAATAACTTAAAAATGAATGACAGTTGAGAATTGACTAAAAGAACATGGTTTTGGTTGCTTAACATCCAAACATGCCTCCCAAAATTCAACCTCTGGTCCCTGTTCTGGAAGGTGGTAACAGGGTAAAACAGTGTAAATGCTTAGGAGGTTATGGATGTAACTTTACACCAGTTCTTATAGCCCGTTTCACTCTGTATAACCCTGGCTAACAAGGCTCTGGTAATGTATTCTTCAACTATTTTGTTTCAAACAAGTATTTTTATTTGCTTGCTATTTATTCTATTAGTTTGTCGATGTTACATTCAATAAACAGCATGTGTATTATTCTATTAACTATGCAACACCATATAAATACTGCCACATGATATAAACCAAACCATGCACACAAATGAAGCAAGGGAGACAGTCGGACAGATAGGGGAAAACAGTCATTATCAGAGAAAATATTTTTTTTACTTTTTTGGTGCACATTCTTTTTTTTATAATTATTTTCACTTTCTAAGTAAATGTTTGAAAACTATTAGCACTGAAACTTAGTGAAAACAATGGCACTTTGGTGAGAAGTGAAATGACTGTATAGTCCCATTGAGACTCCCTCGTGAATATAGTAAGGCACCTCACCCAACAGGCAATAGTAAATACATCTCCTATTAGAAAGTTACACAAAGGAAAACGTCAACACAAATTTACACTAGAGTATTGATTTACTCCTCTCCAGGAGTTAGGCACAAGGTCAGTTTTTATCTTACTCCCACAATAAAAAAAATCACTAACTACTCATTTCATTGATAAATTTTCACTTCAGAAATTACTGTTGCCTACTTTCAGAAACTTTTCATTCATAGAATAAGATAAATCGATGATTTTACATTCAGTCTGGCACTTCCGGTTGACTCGGTGGAATGAATGGAACTCTTCAATTATTAAGTCCAAGTGACGTTTGAAATGCAGAACTATCCTTACTTATTACAATAAAATATCAGAATTTGTTAAAGTTTTTGTATTGTTTTATTTCTTATTTTTTAGAGTTTAAAGTTTTATTTTTTTTTTAAATGAAAGATCCGTGTAAACGGATTAAATGTTCCCCCACCCACCCCACCTAAATATATACGACAGCGACTACATAATAATGTGCCACCCATTATAAATAATATTACAATATTTTTATAAATAATATTACAATATTTTTAAGTATAAAAACTCATCCGACACAATCACATATGCATTCGTAAACGTCGATAATTAAATATGATACACTTCTTTTTAAGGCATTAGAACTTTACACGATAAAAAAACAATTGACAAATTCGGATATTTTCCATTATAATAAATTTAAAAAAAAAAAAAATTAAACTCACAAAAAAAAAATAAAAAAACAATTGCTGAAATTTTTTAATAAACACTAACGACAATTAAGAGAAATTCAGACTAACACAGGACTCACTGCTTCAGTTATTTTTTTTGTGTGTGTGTAATCATTATGAACAATTTCTTTTTAATACATGACTTTAGTTTGATGTATGATTAGTAAAAAAAAAAAAGATCACTGATCATCACAAACGAAGGACTCTATAATAATAACTCTATTGCAATAATAACTACGTCATAGCTCTCATGTTTTTAATTACCTATTCCTCAAAATCATAAAAGAAAGAACATTCTTTGGGGTGGATTCTTGATGATAGCAAGTCACTAATAAGAACTTAACACAAACATTTCAGTACTTTCATATTTTGAGTTTTAAAAAGTGATTATTAATGATGTACATTTTTAGCCACATCATTTTGATTACTGTACTCATTCAATTGAATAATATATTTTCTAATTTCATCTTCCATTTCAGACAATTTGGTTGTTTTTCCCAATTACATCTTTCATTTAAGTGAATTTGCCTACTTAGTTTCATTAACCACACAATCAACCTGGAGATTTCGATGATGACAATGTAGCTTGAAATTTATTTTTATATTCTTTTATATAAAATGAAGACTATAGCAAAAATCTTATTACAAATAATCAAAATGAGGACGGTTAAAAAAACGTTTTATTACTAAAACATCACGGTTGAACAATGTGTTTCTGTGATTGATATCATTAAGTGCTGCAGTTCCTTTTTTAAATTTGTGTTTTTATCTTTTCACACAATTACACATTCTCAAAAGACACATTAAAATAAAAATCACCCATTTAAATATAAAATTGTTTTTGTTTTTTTTCATTATATTCTTGCTTGAAAGTGGTGAACAAACTTAAAATCAATGTGTTTCAATATATTGAGCAATAAACTAATCATTTTTCATAAATATGTTAAGCCCATTTTTTGACTATTGTTTTGTTGTTTATAATCTGAAACAAACTCAGGAGCAATACATTATTACTGCACTAGGACACTTTCTAAATGTTATATTTTGTAGAAAACACTGATCAGTTCCCTAGATGCAACAGATGTGTGCAATAATGCAGTAGGACACTCAAAACATAGTAAATGCTGCATTCGAATGTACTTAATACTCTAGATAGAGCAAGTATGTGTTATAATATAGTGTGACTCTTAGTATGTCTTATGGTGAATCTAACAGTGCACAATATCATAGAGATAGCATGTGTGTAATTTACTAATGGATATATACTAAATCAGTAACTGTTCAACATGTTAGATAGAACAGTGTAACACTTGGTAAGGTGTACCTGCTTAATCTGTCGGTGTTCTTTACCCTAAATACAGCAGCTTTCTGTAAATTCGGTCTATTCTACTTTTAACTAGAATGATCAGTCACCACAATACCACATTTACTCATAACCTTATATTTGCTTTTTGCTTTATTGAACAAGTTGTAAACTTTCATTCTTTTTAGTTTTTACGGACGTTAACCAAACACTTAGACTGGTACCGACTTCAGTTACCAATTAAGGGTTGTAGCATCCATCTGAACAAATACTAAACTTTGAATTATTTACTTGCAGAAAATATGAAAAAATTACATTCAAAACAGGCTTTCAAAAGTGTTCTAAAGTAATAAAAATGTATATCCTACTATAACTAGAATGTTAGTCACCACAATACCACATTTACTCATAACACAAATTAGACACAAGACCATCAGAAGTGATGGAAAGAGTGTCGTCGGTCATCATTGTTCTAACATATGAAAAAAAATTAATATTTCTATGTTTCCCCAGCTAAGACATTTGTTGCTGAGCAAGGTTAGTGGAAGGTTAACATAAAATAGTAAATTCTTTACAGTAAGGTAACATTGGCATTTTCCCTTTAATGTTATCAATAATTAAACACTGCTTTTAATGTTATCCAGTAAAAGAGAATAGCAAATCAGTCAGCATTTTTTTACATTGAAATTTAACAAGTTCTAGGCGCTTGATTGTGATAGTGCTCTCTTGGCCTCCTTATTTTAAAAGTGCTCATTATCCTACATAGAACGAGTGTTTAATTAAATAGAGTTCAATATCCTAGATAGAGCAGATGTGTTTATTATACACACCATAGCACAGGATTAAAAAAAAACAACTGATGTTCGGGGAGCAGTGAAACAGTGAAACAGTCAAAGCTGGAGGTTCGGGAAAAGATTCAGAGCTTGCAGTATATGAAAGAGTCACCCTGATGTTTAAGGAGTCGGAGCCAGCTCTTCAGGAAGTAGTCAGGTCCTAATTGTTCGGGTAGGAGTCAGAGCCTGATGTTCAGGAAAGAGTCAAGGCCTGGAGTTTAACCCGAATGGTATATTACGGAGTCTGAGTAGAATGGATAGGAAGGGTCCCCATTGTTAGCACTATTATTTATATTCATATAAAATAATGTCTCGATCGGTGAATTTAAAAGAAAAAATTATTCTTCCCCATTGATACCATTTATTATATTCATATAAAATATTTAATCGGTGATCAACCTAGGTTATTTAATCTAACATACACAAACATGAAAGAAGTAAATAGACACCATTATTATCATTAACAAAGACTGCTGTCAGAGGGGCCTGATCAACCTAGGTTATTTTATCTAACATACACGGACATGAAGAAGTAAATAAACAAACACCCTTATTAACATTACTAATGAAGACAAATATGGTACTTTTAATAGAAATGTTACATTTTTACTCCAGGGAATGGAGAGGTAGTGCAGAGTTTTGGGGAGGCCGGAAATAGTGTAGCCAGGGTGAATTGGCAACCATGTACGTGACATCTTTTACTCCTGGCAACTGTGGAAGGAGGGCGACTGGAGAAGTGATCCCCGTGCAACGCCAATAGGTACGTATATAGTATGCGCACCGCGTCTGTAATAGGTACGTAAGAATCTAAAACAAACAGATAAACAAAACAAAATTGACAACTGAAATGTGTAGAACACAATAAAAATTCCAATATTCATTGTCATCATGTTCTTTTTCAGTAAGTCACCAATTTCAAACTCCTCAAGAGTTTTCAGAATTCTAAACTCATTTTAACTCCCAAAATGACCTAAAGTCTTAATCGGTAAGAATCTAAAATCAACGAATAAACAAAACAAAATTGACAACTGAAATGTGTAAAACACAATAAAAATTCCAATATTCATTGTCATCATGTTCTTTTTCAGTAAGTCACCAATTTCAAACTCCTCAAGAGTTTTCAGAATTCTAAATTCATTTTAACTACATTTTGTTTATACAAATTACCAATTCTAAAATGATAACTCTCCCAGAGTTTAGAATAATTAATTAATGAATGATGCCCCCCCCTGAGTTGAGAATAATTAGAAAATGAATGACACATCCACCAGAGTTGAGAATGACTTAAAAATGAATGACACCTCTCCAGAGTTGAGAATAACTTAAAAATGAATGACAGTTGAGAATTGACTAAAAGAACATGGTTTTGGTTGTTTAACATCCAAACATGCCTCCCAAAATCCAACCTCTGGTCCCCGTTCTGGGAGGTGGTAACAGGGTAAAACAGTGTAAATTCTTAGGAGGTTATGGATGCAACTTTACACCAGTTATTATAGCCCGTTTCACTCTGTATAACCCTGGCTAACAAGGCTCTGGTAATGTATTCTTCAACTATTTTGTTTCAAACAAGTATTTTTATTTGCTTGCTATTTATTCTATTAGTCTGTCGATGTTACATTCAATAAACAGCATGTGTATTATTCTATTAACTATGCAATACCATATAAATACTGCTACATGATATAAACCAAACCATGCACACAGATGAAGCAAGGGAGACAGTCAAACAGATAGGGGAAAACGGTCATTATCAGAGAAAATATTTTTGTTTACTTTTTTGGTGCACATTCTTTTTTTTATAATTATTTTCACTTTCTAAGTAAATGTTTGAAAACTATTAGCACTGAAACTTAGTGAAAACAATGGCACTTTGCTGAGAAGTGAAATGACTGTATAGTCCCATTGAGACTCCCTCGTGAATATAGTAAAGCACCTCACCCAACAGGCAATAGTAAATACATCTCCTATTAGAAAGTTACACAAAGGAAAACGTCAACACAAATTTACACTAGAGTATTGATTTACTCCTCTCCAGGAGTTAGGCACAAGGCCAGTTTTTATCTTACTCCCACAAGTCGGGTTGGGAAGGTGGGGTTTTAAAATTGCCTGGGCAGCCCTGTCGGCATTCCCCGGTAGGGGCGCCTCAGGCAGTAAGCAATAAACTTACTCCTCCCCAAAGAGGGGAGGCAAAGCCTGGGAAGGTGGACCTCCTAGAACTGCACAGGACAGACCCATAGACCGGCGTAAATCAAGCCCCGAAGGCCAAGACGATACCGGTTTATCGGGTGCAGTATCCATCGGAACAGATACTACACTTTGATCTTAGCCAAAAGGCGTTATTTAACCCCTACCCACAATAGGAATATGTGACACAAGGTCGGAAAGTGGGATTTGAAAAGCCAGCGCTCGAGAAGGTGAGCACTCTGGCCATTAAAAATTGCCTGGGCAGCCCCGTCGGCATTCCCCGGTAGGGGCGCCTCAGGCAGTAAGCAATTAACTTACTCCTCCCCAAAGAGGGGAGGTAAAACCTGGGAGGGTGGACCTCTTAGAACTGCACAGGACAGATCAGACCCAAAGATCACTGATCATCACAAACGAAGGACTCTGTTCTTGCAATAATAACTACGTCATAGCTCTCATGTTTTTAATTATCTATTCCTCAAAATCATAAAAGAAAGAACATTCTTTGGGGTGGATTCTTGATGATAGCAAGTCACTAATAAGAACTTAACACAAACATTTCAGTACTTTCATATTTTGAGTTTTAAAAAGTGATTATTAATGATGTACATTTTTAGCCACATCATTTTGATTACTGTACTAATTCAATTGAATAATATATTTTCTAATTTTATCTTCCATTTCAGACAATTTGGTTGTTTTTCCCAATTACATCTTTCATTTAAGTGAATTTGCCTACTTAGTTTCATTAACCACACAATCAACCTGGAGATTTCGATGATCAGAATGTAGCTTGAAATTTATTTTTATATTCTTTTATATAAAATGAAGACTATAGCAAAAATCTTATTACAAATAATCAAAATGAGGACGGTTAAAAAAACGTTTTATTACTAAAACATCACGGTTGAACAATGTGTTTCTGTGATTGATATCATTAAGTGCTGCAGTTCCTTTTTTAAATTTGTGTTTTTATCTTTTGACACAATTACACATTCTCAAAAGACACATTAAAAAAAAAACACCCATTTAAATATAAAATTGTTTTTGTTTTTTTTTTCATTATATTCTTGCTTGAAAGTGGTGAACAAACTTAAAATAAATGTGTTTCAATATATTGAGCAATAAACTAATCATTTTTCATAAATATGTTAAGCACATTTTTGACTATTGTTTTGTTGTTCATGCCTAGGTTTATAATCTGAAACAAACTCAGGAGCAATAAATTATTACTGCACTAGGACACTTTCTAAATGTTATATTTTGTAGAAAACACTGATCAGTTCCCTAGATGCAACAGATGTGTACAATAATGCAGTAGGACACTCAAAATATAGTAAATGCTGCATTCGGATGTACTTAATACTCTAGATAGAGCAAGTATGTGTTATAATATAGTGTGACTCTTAGTATGTCTTATGGTGAATCTAACAGTGCACAATATCATAGAGATAGCATGTGTGTAATTTACTAATGGATATATACTAAATCAGTAACTGTTCAATATGTTAGATAGAACAGTGTAACACTTGGTAAGGTGTACCTGCTTAATCTGTCGGTGTTCTTTACCCTAAATACAGCAGCTTTCTGTAAATTCGGTCTATTCTACTTTTGACTAGAATGATCAGTCACCACAATACCACATTTACTCATAACCTTATATTTGCTTTTTGCTTTATTGAACAAGTTGTAAACTTTCATTCTTTTTAGTTTTTACGGACGTTAACCAAACACTTAGACTGGTACCGACTTCAGTTACCAATTAAGGGTTGTAGCATCCATCTGAACAAATACTAAACTTTGAATTATTTACTTGCAGAAAATATGAAAAAATTACATTCAAAACAAGGCTTTCAAAAGTGTTCTAAAGTAATAAAAATGTATATCCTACTATAACTAGAATGTTAGTCACCACAATACCACATTTACTCATAACACAAATTAGACACAAGACCATCAGAAGTGTGGGAAAGAGTGTCATCGGTCATCATTGTTCTAACATATGAAAAAAAATTAATATTTCTATGTTTCCCCAGCTAAGACATTTGTTGCTGAGCAAGGTTAGTGGAAGGTTAACATAAAATAGTAAATTCTTTACAGTAAGGTAACATTGGCATTTTCCCTTTAATGTTATCAATAATTAAACACTGCTTTTAATGTTATCCAGTAAAAGAGAATAGCAAATCAGTCAGCATTTTTTTACATTGAAATTTAACAAGTTCTAGGCGCTTGATTGTGATAGTGCTCTCTTGGCCTCCTTATTTTAAAAGTGCTCATTATCCTACATAGAACGAGTGTTTAATTAGAGTTCAATATCCTAGATAGAGCAGGTGTGTTTATTATATACACCATAGCACAGGATTAAAAAAAAAAAATGATGTTTGGGAAGCAGTCAAACAGTGAAACAGTCAAAGCTGGAGGTTCGGGAAAAGATTCAGAGCTTGCAGTATATGAAAGAGTCACCCTGATGATTAAGGAGTCGGAACCAGCTCTTCAGGAAGTAGTCAGGTCCTAATTGTTCGGGTAGGAGTCAGAGCCTGATGTTCAGGAAAGAGTCAAGGCCTGGAGTTCAACCCGAATGGAATATTACGGAGTCTGAGTAGAATGGATAGGAAGGGTCCCCATCGTTAGCACTATTATTTATATTCATATAAAATAATGTCTCCATCGGTGAATTTAAAAGAAAAAATTCTTCTTCTCCATTGATACCATTTATTATATTCATATTAAATATTTTATCGGTGATCAACCTAGGTTATTTAATCTAACATACACAAACATGAAAGAAGTAAATAGACACCATTATTATCATAAACAAAGACTGCTGTCAGAGGGGCCTGATCGACCTAGGTTATTTTATCTAACATACACGGACATGAAGAAGTAAATAAAAAAACACCCTTATTAACATTAATAATGAAGACAAATATGGTACTTTTAATAGAAATGTTACATTTTTACTCCAGGGAATGGAGAGGTAGTGCAGAGTTTAGGGGAGGCCGGTGATAGTGTAGCCAGGGTGAATTGGCAACCATGTACGTGACATCTTTTACTCCTGGCAACTGTGGAAGGAGGGCGACTGGAGAAGTGATCCCCTGTGCAACGCCAATAGGTACGTATATAGTATGCGCACCGGGGCTGTAATAGGTACGTATATAGCATGTGAACAGGGATGGCGATAAGTACGTACATACCATGCGCACCTGGGCGACAATAGATACGGATTTAGCATTCACACCAGAGTGGCGATAGGTACTTATATATTATGTACCTATATAGAAGGCACAGACAGAGGTGGTACTTTTTATAGAAATATGTCATACTTTTGCCCTGGCCAACGTAAGAGGAATGGTGGAGAAGAAACAGCTTTCGCAAAAGGCAAAATGAGAAAGTAGCTGTGAAATTGGGCGACCAGAGAAGAGAAAAGTAGAAAGATAAAGAGACAGCTATAGAGAAAGGTAGAGAAATCGAAGTTTGAATATAAAGATGTTGAATATAAAGATGTTACACACGTGATTTTTCTTCTATTCAATAACCTGAGCAACGCCGGGTAGCCCTGTCATCATGTTCTTTTTAAGTAAGTCACCACTTTCAAACTCCTCAAGAGTTTTCAGAATTCTAAATTCATTTTAACTACATTTTTTTATACAAATTACCAATTCTAAAATGACAACTCTCCCAGAGTTTAGAATAATTAAATAATGAATGATGCCCCCCCCTGAGTTGAGAATAATTAGAAAATGAATGACACATCTACCAGAGTTGAGAATGACTTAAAAATGAATGACACCTCTCCAGAGTTGAGAATAACTTAAAAATGAATGACAGTTGAGAATTGACTAAAAGAACATGGTTTTGGTTGCTTAACATCCAAACATGCCTCCCAAAATTCAACCTCTGGTCCCTGTTCTGGGAGGTGGTAACAGGGTAAAACAGTGTAAATGCTTAGGAGGTTATGGATGTAACTTTATACCAGTTCTTATAGCCCGTTTCACTCTGTATAACCCTGGCTAACAAGGCTCTGGTAATGTATTCTTCAACTATTTTGTTTCAAACAAGTATTTTTATTTGCTTGCTATTTATTCTATTAGTTTGTCGATGTTACATTCAATAAACAGCATGTGTATTATTCTATTAACTATGCAACACCATATAAATACTGCCACATGATATAAACCAAACCATGCACACAAATGAAGCAAGGGAGACAGTCGGACAGATAGGGGAAAACAGTCATTATCAGAGAAAATATTTTTGTTTACTTTTTTGGTGCACATTCTTTTTTTTATAATTATTTTCACTTTCTAAGTAAATGTTTGAAAACTATTAGCACTGAAACTTAGTGAAAACAATGGCACTTTGGTGAGAAGTGAAATGACTGTATAGTCCCATTGAGACTCCCTCGTGAATATAGTAAGGCACCTCACCCAACAGGCAATAGTAAATACATCTCCTATTAGAAAGTTACACAAAGGAAAACGTCAACACAAATTTACACTAGAGTATTGATTTACTCCTCTCCAGGAGTTAGGCACAAGGTCAGTTTTTATCTTACTCCCACAAGTCGGGTTGGGAAAGTGGGGTTTAAAAATTGCCTGGGCAGCGCCGTCGGCATTCCCCGGTAGGGGCGCCTCAGGCAGTAAGCAATAAACTTACTCCTCCCCAAAGAGGGGAGGCAAAGCCTGGGAAGGTGGACCTCCTAGAACTGCACAGGACAGACCCATAGACCGGCGTAAATCAAGCCCCAAAGGCCAAGACGATACCAGTTTATGGGGTGCAGTATCCATGGAACAGATGCTACACTTTGATCTTAGCCAAAAGGCGTTATTTAACCCCTACCCACAATAGGAATATGTGACACAAGGTAGGAAAGTGGGATTTGAAAAGCCAGCGCTCGAGAAGGTGAGCACTCTGGCCATTAAAAATTTCCTGGGCAGCCCCGTCGGCATTCCCCGGTAGGGGCGCCTCAGGCAGTAAGCAATTAACTTACTCCTCCCCAAAGAGGGGAGGTAAAGCCTGAGAGGGTGGACCTCCTAGAACTGCACAGGACAGATCAGACCAACAGACCGGCGGAAACCAAGCCCCGAAGGCCAAGACAATACCGATCTATGAAGTGCAGTATCCATCGGAACAGATACTACACTTTGATCTTAGCCAAAAGGCGTTATTTAATCCCCACCCACAATAGGAATATGTGACACAAGGTCTGAAAGTGGGATTTGAAAAGCCAGCGCTCGAGAAGGTGAGCACTCTGGCCATTACAAATTTCCTGGGCAGCCCCGTCGGCATTCCCCGGTAGGGGCGCCTCAGGCAGTAAGCAATTAACTTACTCCTCCCCAAAGAGGGGAGGTAAAGCCTGGGAGGGTGGACCTCTTAGAACTGCACAGGACAGATCAGACTCACAGACCGGCGGAAACCAAGCCCCGAAGGCCAAGACAACACCGATCCATGAAGTGCAGCACCCATCGGAAAGATACCACACTTTGATCTTAGCCAAAAGGCCAAGCTATTTTACTACTAAACAATATCTTAGTTCTGTTTCAGTTTGGAATTGCTTAACAGCCTGAGACCCCCCAGTACCAGAAAATCTCAATTGAAGCAGTCTTTTTCAATAGAGTACGGCATTTGTTCTTTGTAATTTTATATCTTTTACTACAAAACTATCTATTTTTAAACAAACTGCATTTTATCCTTTTCTATTCACAATTCAGAACACCTTTGAAATAGATTCCTTTATGTTCTATATATTTGATGCTTTCTTTCCTTCAGATTTGATTATCAGAGTCCGGCTATACCACAATTTGAATTAAGAGAAATTCAGACTACCCATTACCTTATGCATGGATTAATAGACACTATTTATTCTTATAAACACAGGACTCACTGCTTCAGTTATTTTTTTTGTGAGTGTGTAATCTTTATGAACAATTTCTTTTTAATACATGACTTTAGTTTGATGTATGATTAGTAAAAAAAAAAAAGAAGATCACTGATCATCACAAACGAAGGACTCTGTTCTTGCAATAATAACTATGTCATAGCTCTCATGTTTATAATTATCTATTCCTCAAAATCTTAAAAGAAAGAACATTCTTTGGGGTGAATTCTTGATGATAGCAAGTCACTAATAAGAACTTACCACAAACATTTCAGTACTTTCATATTTTGAGTTTTAAAAAGTGATTATTAATGATGTACATTTTTAGCCACATCATTTTGATTACTGTACTCATTCAATTGAATAATATATTTTCTAATTTCATCTTCCATTTCAGACAATTTGATTGTTTTTCTCAATTACATCTTTCATTTAAGTGAATTTGCCTACTTAGTTTCATTAACCACACAATCAACCTGGAGATTTCGATGATGACAATGTAGCTTGAAATTTATTTTTATATTCTTTTATATAAAATGAAGACTATAGCAAAATCTTATTACAAATAATCAAAATGAGGACGGTTAAAAAAACGTTTTATTACTAAAACATCACGATTGAACAATGTGTTTCTGTGATTGATATCATTAAGTGCTGCAGTTCCTTTTTTAAATTTGTGTTTTTATCTTTTGACACAATTACACATTCTCAAAAGACACATTAAAATAAAAATCACCCATTTAAATATAAAATTGTTTTTGTTTTTTTTTCATTATATTCTTGCTTGAAAGTGGTGAACAAACTTAAAATAAATGTGTTTCAATATATTGAGCAATAAACTAATCATTTTTCATAAATATGTTAAGCACATTTTTTGACTATTGTTTTGTTGTTCATGCCTAGGTTTATAATCCGAAACAAACTCAGGAGCAATATATTATTACTGCACTAGGACACTTTCTAAATGTTATATTTTGTAGAAAACACTGATCAGTTCCCTAGATGCAACAGATGTGTGCAATAATGCAGTAGGACACGCAAAACATAGTAAATGCTGCATTCGGATGTACTTAATACTCTAGATAGAGCAAGTATGTGTTATAATATAGTGTGACTCTTAGTATGTCTTATGGTGAATCTAACAGTGCACAATATCATAGAGATAGCATGTGTGTAATTTACTAATGGATATATACTAAATCAGTAACTGTTCAATATGTTAGATAGAACAGTGTAACACTTGGTAAGGTGTACCTGCTTAATCTGTCGGTGTTCTTTACCCTCAATACAGCAGCTGTCTGTAAATTCGGTCTATTCTACTTTTGACTAGAATGATCAGTCACCACAATACCACATTTACTCATAACCTTATATTTGCTTTTTGCTTTATTGAACAAGTTGTAAACTTTCATTCTTTTTAGTTTTTACGGACGTTAACCAAACACTTAGACTGGTACCGACTTCAGTTACCAATTAAGGGTTGTAGCATCCATCTGAACAAATACTAAACTTTGAATTATTTACTTGCAGAAAATATGAAAAAATTACATTCAAAACAAGGCTTTCAAAAGTGTTCTAAAGTAATAAAAATGTATATCCTACTATAACTAGAATGTTAGTCACCACAATACCACATTTACTCATAACACAAATTAGACACAAGACCATCAGAAGTGTGGGAAAGAGTGTCGTCGGTCATCATTGTTCTAACATATGAAAAAAAATTAATATTTCTATGTTTCCCCAGCTAAGACATGTGTTGCTGAGCAAGGTTAGTGGAAGGTTAACATAAAATAGTAAATTCTTTACAGTAAGGTAACATTGGCATTTTCCCTTTAATGTTATCAATAATTAAACACTGCTTTTAATGTTATCCAGTAAAAGAGAATAGCAAATCAGTCAGCATTTTTTTACATTGAAATTTAACAAGTTCTAGGCGCTTGATTGTGATAGTGCTCTCTTGGCCTCCTTATTTTAAAAGTGCTCATTATCCTACATAGAACGAGTGTTTAATTAAATAGAGTTCAATATCCTAGATAGAGCAGGTGTGTTTATTATACACACCATAGCACAGGATTAAAAAAAAAAACTGATGTTCGGGGAGCAGTCAAACAGTGAAACAGTCAAAGCTGGAGGTTCGGGAAAAGATTCAGAGCTTGCAGTATATGAAAGAGTCACCCTGATGTTTAAGGTGTCAGAGCCAGCTCTTCAGGAAGTAGTCAGGTCCTAATTGTTCGGGTAGGAGTCAGAGCCTGATGTTCAGGAAAGAGTCAAGGCCTGGAGTTCAACCCGAATGGAATATTACGGAGTCTGAGTAGAATGGATAGGAAGGGTCCCCATTGTTAGCACTATTATTTATATTCATATAAAATAATGTCTCGATCGGTGAATTTAAAAGAAAAAATTATTCTTCCCCATTGATACCATTTATTATATTCATATAAAATATTTAATCAGTGGTCAACCTAGGTTATTTAATCTAACGTACACAAACATGAAAGAAGTAAATAGACACCATTATTATCATAAACAAAGACTGCTGTCAGAGGGGCATAATCGACCTAGGTTATTTTATCTAACATACACGGACATGAAGAAGTAAATAAACAAACACCCTTATTAACATTAATAATGAAGACAAATATGGTACTTTTAATAGAAATGTTACATTTTTACTCCAGGGAATGGAGAGGTAGTGCAGAGTTTTGGGGAGGCCGGAAATAGTGTAGCCAGGGTTAATTGGCAACCATGTACGTGACATCTTTTACTCCTGGCAACTGTGGAAGGAGGGCGACTGGAGAAGTGATCCCCTGTGCAACGCCAATAGGTACGTATATAGTATGCGCACCGGGGCTGTAATAGGTACGTATATAGCATGTGAACAGGGATGGCGATAAGTAAGTACATACCATGCGCACCTGGGCGACAATAGATACGGATTTAGCATTCACACCAGAGTGGCGATAGGTACTTATATATTATGTACCTATATAGAAGGCACAGACAGAGGTGGTACTTTTTATAGAAATATGTCATACTTTTGCCCTGGCCAACGTAAGAGGAATGGTGGAGAAGAAACAGCTTTCGCAAAAGGCAAAATGAGAAAGTAGCTGTGAAATTGGGCGACCAGAGAAGAGAAAAGTAGAAAGATAAAGAGACGGCTATAGAGAAAGGGAGAGAAATAGAAGTTTGAATATAAAGATGTTACACACGCGATTTTTCTTCTATTCTATAACCTGAGCAACGCCGGGTAGCCCTGCTAGTATATTATAAAACACTACTATTATTTTATGTTTCGGTATTTTCATAACATGTAAGATACTCAATATTTTCAACTTTAAAATATATGACTTCATCTTGTCATTCTTTTTTCGTCTAAAAAGTATTTTGTTGACAACTCCAAGTTATGTAGTTTACATTCCCGCTCACTGGAATAAGATATTTGCAGTTTACACACATTTAAACCGTTAGACAATTGTCCTTGAATAGTCGCTTACATTATGTTTGGATAAAGCTTTGCACCTTTTTTATCAACATGTATTGTTACAACATTTTATTTACTAATATTCAAAACAGTTACCTTCCGTAAGATTTAGTTGATTTATTGCTAATTATTTATTTAAATTTTCCTCCTGAAGTTTACATTTTCAAAGGCTTTAAATATAGTGTAAAAAGATAGTAATTTAATTAATTACAAACACTTAAGTTTAACATTGGCGGCATACCAGCATACACAGTTACGTCAATTAGATTCATTGAACACTTCTGCATCTGCTCATTTTATAAAAATACAATCGTACTTAAATGCAAACACGTAAACATATATTTTGAATATATGTGTAAGCTTTCCAGAGGTATTGAGCAGATTTTCCTTATAAAAATAATAACTTGTTTTCTCTTCTATTCTCTAATTAATTAGAAACACTTAACTTTTACATTGGTGACATACCAGAATACAAAGTTACGTCAATTAGATTCATTGAACACTTCTGCATCTGCTGATTGTCATAAAAATTATATTGTACTTAAATGCACACACGTAAACACCACTGTTTGTGAATATGTTTCCTTGGATGTATGTGTAAGCTTTCCAGAGGTATTGAGCAGCTTTTCCTTTTAAAATAATAACTTGTTTTCTCTTCTATTGTTTTACATAGTTATACGTGATATTACTTAATGCTGTTTTTCCACAAAACATCAGTTTAACAAAGCAAATATGAATTAGTCAACTGTTAACACCCATGCATGTACTTCCTTGTATAATTATTCCATCATTAGGTTGTCACATACCGATAGGTTTGCCGTAATAAAAGTTGAACGTATGCGTACGTGTATAGCTTCGAAGCAACATATAGTATAAGTTGTATGGTCGGTATAGTTATACTTAATTTTAACATGACACTTTATAAACATCATTCACTTGATTTTGTCTCCGTTACACTACAAACACATTCACACCTACACAATTATTAATGCCATTACGTTGTAAGAATTCATCACAGTATTCATTCTTGAAACATAAATCTTATTTGGAAAAAATAATTCACAAAATTAATTAATTAAATTTAATCGACTTTCCTATTTTAATAAGTTGCAAAATAAGCTAAACTGGAGTGATTTTCGTTTTTTTAGAAAACAGCTCAGCGATGTTCATGATATATTTCGTTGTATTTATTAAGACTTTCTTTATAAACTATTATCTATTTACATCCAATTACTTACTGATTGCATTACATCAACAATTATGCTTGTCTCGCCTTAAATACACTATAATAAATTTTGAGATATTTTTTAACAATTCTTGAAATAGAAATACTTTTTCAAAAAGTATTGTATTTAGTAAATGCATATGCTGTTTATTTACATACTATATTTATGCATTTTCATTTTTGGTTAATAAGACAGGCATTTTAATTAATGAATTTCTTAAAAAAATATCTTAAAACTAAATAATGTGATTATTAAATTAACTTAAGTTCTAAATTCCATATTTACTAAGCCTCTTTTTGGTTACTTCGAAATAATAGCAGGCATTTAAATAACATATTTCGTAAACTGAAACTCTGTAGGCGTTATATATATTTGCTCGTCCTCGTGTACTATGTAAACAACATGAAGTGATCTCCCGAGCTACGCCGGTTAAGGTAGTTGTATTGAAAATGTTAATTAATATTATATTATGAATAATGTTTGTTAAACCAAATATAGCAAAAACAAATAAAATATAGTAAAACTATGTTACCACTTTCACTCTCTCTGTGTTTTTGTGTAATCTCGAATGTGCGTGATACTCATAAAAACTTTACAAAATATTAATTTAAATAATCAATGTAAAGTGACAAAATGAACTCCATCAGAAGTCATTTCTAGTTCTTTCTTTGAATAATTGTTGGAAAAAAGGAATTACTTCGTGATACTTTAACATTTGAAATTATTGTTTCCTCATTTAAATAGAAAGTTATTTCTGGCTAAAAATGGTTAACACATTCACATATATTAAAAAAGTTGGACGTGTTTTAAGGTGTAAACAAAAATACCTAATAGGACAACATTATGAATAGAAATACACGGATAACTTTTACACAATTAGTTGCTATTAAATCAGAGGTTAATTCAATCAATACATTTACATCAACACGATTATTCAATAAGTGGATTGTACTATGGCTATCCTATTAAGAAAAACAATAGTAATTTTGTTAGTAAAGAAAAGTTTGAAAGTCAACAACTTCATGAGCAAGCCAGATAGTACAGCCAATCAGTCAACCATATTCTGACACATGAACTATATTTTATTCAGTAATAAGTCATAACATATCAAGGCCAAACAAGGGGATAAAGGTTGAGATATAGGTAGACTATCATTGAATGATGAATAATATTATGACAGGATTTAAAAATAAAAATATAGACTGAACAAAGGAGCCCGTGTTAGGACGGAATTCAGTGATGTTCGATTTAAAGAAGTCCCGCGCTTATATGTTACGCAGATGAGTACATCTTAAGAAAAACACGTTTTCTCTTTTACGATCAGAAACAGAAATACTTATTTAAATGTAAGTGCGACAGACCCTCTAAAATGATGTTTCAAATTCAAAGTGACGAACCAATGGATGCCCATATCGTTTTATAGAGATGCTTGGATGCATGCAAAATGTAAAATGAATAATAAATCGTAATCAAATATCGGTCGTATTATATCAAACCTGCCTGAAAAGCTGGCTAGGGTCTAATTATAAGTTATACAGAGTGAAAGTGCATTATCGAAAAAATCCGGGCGGTGTATGATTGTAGGTAGTGTACAACGTGTGATTTTGGTGCTCATGGGATTAATCAATCTTCCAAAATCGGTCAATTCGCTGAAGAGCAGCGTTACACATGTGTGAATAAAAGGAAGATCCGCTCAGTGCATTTGCCGCCAACCATCGATGGGCTTCATCTCATTCACATGAGATTGAACAATTGTATTAGGTGATGACCTCATTGTTTCCTATTACTCAGAGGAATAAACTCGGAATCATTAAATATCGAATTATATGTGTAGGTATATATATATATATATATATATATATATATATATATGTATATATATATATGTATATATATATATGTATATATATATTTATATATACGTATATATATACATATATACGTATATATATGTATATACATATATATTTATATATATGTATATATATATATATATGTATATATATATATATATATATACATATATGTATATATTACGGGGGTATTGTAAATATAACGGTATATACACACATATACATATATATATATAAATATGTATATATGCTATATATATGTATATATATATATAATGTGTATGTATTCAATATAACGATATATGCACACCCACACCCACACACAATTATATATATATATATATATATATATATATATATATATATATATATATATATATATATGCGTTTGTGTTTGGTTGTGTGTAAGTGTGTTAACTAACTCCTTGGTGGACGAGATGACGATTTCCACTTAGTGTAAATGAATGTTCTTAAATAGAAGTGAACTGTCTCGGAAAATGGTAATGTAAACAAATGTAAAACAATACTTTCTTGACGAGGCTATTGCGTCTAGTAAGAGCGTTAGAAACCGTAAAACCTATCCGATGTAGACTTTCATTAGGAAACACTCACATGCCTTACACGATTTCGGAGTCGTTGTTACATGAACTAGCAACCTGTAGATTGCTACGTAATCATTTATCAATGTACCTACCTCATTCTCTTTTACTCTCTCTCTCTCTCTCTCTGTATATACAGGGTGGGCAAAAATAAGGGTCCTATTTTTAAAAATTCATAACTTTTTTATTTATTGATTTTTTTTTTTTTTTTTTTTAGAATAAGTAAAGGACCCCTTCCGAAGCAAGCATGAGCCGTATTAGCCCTAAGGAACGTACCCTCATTTAGAAAATATTATTTTTGCTTAAAAAACTCAAAACAGTGTAAAAAACAATACTTTAGTTTTTGTAAGTTTTAAGAAGTGTTTTTCGGCTAAAATTTGTTTTGTTTATTTCAAAAAATCTCGGAAGGGTCAGTCTACACACACATAAAGTTTGGTGAGTTTAACTTTTATTTTGTGGAAATTATTCAAATTCAAGTTATTCAAATTTAAAGATAGGACCCTTATTTTGGCCCACCCTGTATATATATATATATATATATATATATATATATATATATATATATATATATATATATATATACGTAAGAAAATACGGACGCATGTGTATTTATATTCTTAAATATACATCTGAAAAAGTACAGAACAATAATGATAATTAACTGTAAACATATTGAAGCTGGATTGAGATTAAAAGTATCAAATGTACGCGTCATGTATTTCATAAACTTTCTAAGATGGCAGACATATGCAATATTTCTTCTTAGCTCTTTTTGGGATATTGTTATCTTTATTAAAACAAAAATGACATAACATGTTTAAATATTGTTTCCTGGATTATAGAGTTGATCTGGTTTTAATAGTCACCTGAAGTTAACAGAAAAAGTGAGGACTAAGGACAATTAACAAGTAAGGCGAACTGATTTGTTACTTGATTTAGTGATTTGATTTAGTGACTTGATAACTAAACGTTTATCTCTTGATCAATTTATAACTAATTTTTTAAATTTCTTTTTTTGAAATAAAGTTGTACATCATTTCTGAAACTTTTGAAATAAATACAAATCTATTTCTCACTTGAAAGAAATGTAAAAGAATATTACAATCAGGAAAAGTTTAAAAAATACAGGTGCAACAAAAGGGTTTACAAATACAGGTGCAATAAAAGGGTTTAAAATACAGGTGCAACAAAAGGGTTAAAAAATGCAGGTGCTACAAAAGGAGCTGCCAATTAGAGATAGTTAATTATTAGGAAGAGTTGAATGTTAGTTAATTATGTTAATATTTGATTTATTTTTTATTAGAATATGAAACCATAAGTGCTTTGCGTGCAACACAAGAAAATCAAAGGTTTCTCACATGTGCAGTATGGATGGATTGATGAATACAGACCGATCCCATAGCTGACATGTGTCAGCCCAATAATACACTCCACTCGATGTAATGTAGTAAATAAAAATAGCGAATGGATTCTTCACATTATGAATGATGCTTTAAGCAAAACTTTATTAAAGTAATCACCTTATTCATCATTGTTTATTATTCTTTTTACGTGTCTAATTTTACTCTCAATTTCAGCTTCAACATTTAAAGAGTTAATTCAACTTGTTCCGTACTTTTAGAGGTTTACATGTAAGAATATTGATACACATGAGTCAACATTTTTTAGTCTAGCCCACTTTTTAAAATTATATTGTAATAGATTTAAATTTAATTTCATACATGCAGTTAGCAACAATAATAACTTCACGTGGATAGTTTTAAACAAAAAGAACGTTTATAGAATATATCAAATGAAACATTTGCCTTTTCTGGACAGCCCTACAACATGATTTGATCTTGTTTTAATATATATAATAAGGACAAAGTGCAATTGACTATACCCAATCATTACAAATTTACATTTTTCAAATAAAGTTATTATAGATTTCTTAATGAAGATTTAAATTAAAAATAACATTTACGTTTTTAGTTCATGAAAAGTAATAGTACATAATTAGAATATATTTGGATTTCTTAGTTTCAAAGGAGTTCACATCTAATAATAATAGAAATGATGTATCTGTATGTATGTCTGAAGCCGAGACTATATTATTACTATAATTAGTTTTTATCGCTCTCAGTTTGTATCTACTAATCAGTTCCTATATATCTATTACACAACTTTTCCAAACAGTATTAAGTAAATACATTTTCTTTTTAATCGACATCATTAAGTTACCTAATTAAAATAGATTGTCGTGGAATATTATGGAACAGCCTATGGCCATTCTACTATTTCGTTTCCCGCCCTCGTATTATTTGAACTCATATAAAGTTATATTGCAAGAAAGAGAGTTGTAGAGGGGAAGCGAGAGAGAAAGAGAGATAGAGTGGGGATGAGAAAGACAGAGAAATTAAATAAAACAACTAGCAAATATATGCGACCAAAAGGACCATATATTTTCTACTAATTTATAATTATTTCGAAATAAATTAAAATAGTATATTTAATTCATTTGAAACTTATTTTCATTATATCTATTTAAGATAATATTTGATTAGGGTCGAAATGTAAAATATTAAAGTTAATCTTTAAAAAAACTATGTTCATGTGTTAAACACTTTTAAAATGAAAAATGTTCTCACTACGAATAGAAAACACAGAAATTAAGAAATATTTGAAATTTCAAGAATTTTTTTTGTTAATCTTTTGAAATATAAATATCACTTTTCTGGAACTATTGTAAATATCTTAAGACACTCAATTTAAATGAATTACGTACATTTTACTGAAATTTTAATAATTCTCCCACAAATATCCGTGCGATCAAAAATATGTCGGAGCGATCAGAATCGCAACAATTACTTTGCCGACAGAAAACTATGTATGGAATATCATAATCTCTATAATATTTTATTTTTTAATTTTATATAGAAGGTGTGGATTTGTAATAGAACTTTATTTGAAAACAATATGTCTAATAATTTTTCCTTGTTAATGTATAGTTTTATTAGAATAAATCTACGAAACTAATACAAAAAATCCAAATGTTTGAGAGTCAACATCTTCTACATCCAAACGTTAATATATTTAATATATCCAATGTTTCTTCATTTTCTTCATTAATAATAATAATTATTGATTTGTCATATTTCTGGGCTTTCCTTAATCGAAAAGTGTTGCTTCAGTTTTCAGTTTGGCTTTGTTTGTCATTTTTCGTAAAAAAAAATAGCTTCAAAAGTCAATTATATTTTGCTTTTATTTTCCTACTAAAAGGCACACACACTGTTTCTATGGCACCAATATTTGTAATATTAAACTATTTAGAATCAGCCTATCGGGTTCCATCTTTTTATTTTCCTCATCTTAAAATTATATTTATAATATAGAATTGTATGTCGAGTTCAAGAACGTGGGGAGCGTTACTCAATTGTAATGTTAGTCAATTTAAGCTACTCAATCCTTTAATATTTTAAACTGCTTTCGAGATATGTATATATTTTTAGATTCTTTGTTCTGTTTGCTACGTTGTTGGTATAAACAAAATAAATATGTTTTTCAATTAAAATAAGTTATGGGTATTCACGCTAATGACCACAAATATTTTTAATAACTTGTTTTTCCGCTGGACAAAATGTTAATATCTTTATGTTCAAAAAAGACTTGGGACTTGCCGATTCTAGTGCAGACACCCGCATTAAGCTTGATGAAAACTGTCACGATTGGGTAAATGTTGACCGTAAGCATATTATCCGCACACTGCCAAAAAAGGTGAAATCAATATAGAAAGAAACATTGAAATTTGTTCAGAAAGAACATGAACAATATATATTAAATAACGAAATCCTGTATTTTTCTGAACTGAAAACTTAGTAAAATCGTAAACTACACTGAAAGTAAAATTCTGACCACTCTTCAATTGTTAGTAAAATATTTACGTCTACGTTGCTCAAACATTAACTGGAAATTTTAATTACGAATTTATTTTCAAGAAATGAATGTTTTTAAAATTTGGCATAATATAACTAAAATACATTATGCAAAATAAACAGGAAAGAAAACGGTGCAGAAATGAAATATTTTTTGACAATATGTATCAATAAATATTGGTAAAATATTCCTATACTTAATTAAACTTAATTTGACCAAGTTTAACCCTATATAAAATAGCTTACCAACAAAATATTTAAGTCATTTTGTTGTATTCTGTATCTAAAAAATATATACAGAATCTGTGCTTTTTACTTTTAAATATCACAGATGAAATAGTAACCAAAGATAAACAACAACATTACCTTATATTGTGATAACCATCTACAGATGAAGTTAATAAATCCAAACATTAAAATACATTTAGCTGCAACTAGCAGGAAATGTAAAAATCTGTGAAAAAACATAGGCAAAACTTCTGAAACACACACATTATTACTTTCAAATAACACTAGTTGAAAATTAAAGACACTACTAACATAAATGTTGGCGTGTGAAATTGTTCGATGAGCACGAATTAGCAAAAGAGAACACCGCATGTGCAGGTGTTACTTTAAAATAAACGCGCCATATTGCCAAACCCTGATTTACCAAATAAAATATCATATCAAAATATAAACAAATGCGTTAATGAGATATAATTAAAAGTGAGAAGTAAATAATAACAAAGAAACAATGATACAAATGAGAATATAGGTGAGAAGAGAATAACAATATATATATATAACTTTTTTTAATAACAAATATTCATTATGAAAATTAATACTTATAAATATACGGTTATTATTGGTAGTAATAGTGATAATAAGATCATATCATAAACAACATATAAAAGCTTCCATCAACTTGCGAGAGACACCAGATATGAGATGATGATGCTAGGGAATTATATAATGACGCAAAGTTGCGCCATGCAAAGCCTTACTTCTCTTTAACTTTGAATTTATTTCGTAAATATAAAATGTACTGTTTCGTTTCAACCTAGATTATTATGAAAACATATTAGAGTTCACATTCATTGTTAGCTACTTGGGGCAATGTGACATCATATACGTTGCTATTAATTGCCATGGTTTAGTAACTGTAACCTTTAGTTCGCCAAGTTGACACAGACTTAACTGTAATTTGTTGTTATTCTAAACTTACTGTTTTATATACTACTGCGTTTAATCTTCCAATATTTACATCTTGTCCCCCCTATATCCGAAAATTCTCTTGCATTTTCTGTCCCCATTAATAAGGTTTAGCAAAGTGAAATTCCCATTGTCTCAGTAACCAAATAGAATCGGACATTTTTATTGTTATTCCTTATGTTATCATAACAATGCTCGTCTACACATAAGCCGGAATATATTATTGTACTGACACGCACACTCTTTACGGTGTATTGTAACACTATATCACGAGAAACGTCGAAAATCATTGCCACCCTATCACGGAAAGTATTACACAACAGTTTCACCATTGAATACATCTTCTACTGTATCTGTGTCTCAGTTTTAAACTCTCCAGCGCCTCACGCTACAAGCAGAAAAAGAGAGCACGACACACCTTACATAATTTAGCAGACCTGCTAGGAATAATAATAAAAAAAGCTTTAAAAATTATCGTTTCCATATTTTGTCTCTCACCTTTTTTGTCTTTTTACATGTTCGTTTTTGTGCGTGTGTATATAGTAATAACATTATTTTTATATACATAATATATTAGTACTTTCTGAAGTTATGTATATATATGCGTATGCATTCACCCTTTAGTGATGATCGCAATGATTGAAAAAAACACGAAATTTCTATCCATGCTTTTTTTATCTGTATGTTCTTGTACGCGTCACGGTGATTTTCCAACTCTTAGGATTGTCGCCTGATATCAAAGTTATTTTTTACACTTTCTAAAAGTACTAGATTGATGACAGATAGAAGAGGTTTATTTAACTTGATTTTCGTTCCTAATCACTGCCCTAAATCTAAACTTCCACACGTTTCTCTCACTCAGTTTCCGATCCATGCTACGCTATATCTGTTTCAATAATTCCCTAAAGTCTTGTAGTTCAACAATTTGACTCTGATTTAACTTCCATTCCAAGTCATTTTAAACTAATTGTTTTATATACAAGTGGCTTAACTTGCGCACTATTTAACACTACTTCGAACACTTGACAGTCTCGTGTAATCTACTGTTTACTTTATAGCAAATGTTCAACATTTAAACAAACATACGTTTGTCTGCAAGCATATTGAATATTAATACTTCGATTGATTGAGAGAGAATCAAAGTTTATGCGTAAATTATAATTTCCGATTGCAAAAACTAAATTAGTATCGTGAGTGATTTTTAAATATAAGAAAACGATGTTTTTTTAAGTATCAGAAAAGTATCAAAACAATAATCTATTTTATCTGATTGTTTTTTCTTATATTTGTTACTTCACGTCTAATATATGCAGATATCTGTGTACATATGTCTATTATAATTCAGATGTTCCATAATTTACAAACTGAACAAGGACAACTATCTCTCCTTACACTCTTTTTACTTCTCTTAGACGCGTTTTGCTTGAATTCTAAAAATAGTAGTTGATTGGCTTCTAGCAAAGATCTATACTGGAATCATAACGTACTCGATTACACGCTGGCAAGAATAATATTTATCACACAGTAATTGCTTCTGTTTATACCATAATCCGTTGAAATAGCGAGGTTTTACAGAGTAACTTTAGGTAACAAAAGTGTATAACAACTGATAATTATGGGAGATCGATGGTTGTGTATAGATGTAATTCATTCTTTTTACGAAATGTTTGCATACGTGATATTATTTAGCATTTACACATTGCACGCGGCTGGTATAACTGCTTACTAGAATAGTAGATTAACAGAATTAATTTCATAGAACTGTAAACTAAGCGGTGTGTTTATCAATTGCATGTGTTTGTAGCATACCGAATAACATAATTGGTGAGAAATGTTTGGCTAAGAGGAACTCAAGAAACTGAAAATATATCTGACTTTACATTTGCCCACCTAGAATTTAATTTTCCTTGCTGATTTACGGTGTTAGATGAACAAATAATGGTTCTACAGATAAGAGGTTCTTTGTTCGGGTTATAATTTATTCAGGGTTCGTCAAACTTAATGGGTGTCTTGATATGAACCCCATAAGCAGAAGACTTTGTTTGGTCATAGATAAGGCTCGGAATAATCTCAAATGTTCGATTTAAGACTGGTCGAATGAAGATAAGCTGAAAGGAGAGACAGATGTAGTAATTTGCCGTTACCAGTTGACAGTGATTGAGAAAAAAACAGACATATAAGATTTCCGGTCAAAAGTATATATATATATATATATATATATATATATATATATATATATATATATATATATATATATATATATATATAGTTTGTTTATTTTATTTTTAAAAAAGAGTAAAAAAATATCTCTGAAGATGAGAGTGTCTCTGAAATTAATAAGATAAATATGAGAAAAAAAAGACATACATTTGTCTTGCATTGTAAAAAAGCTTTTATTCTCAATTTGTAATATATATATATATATATATATATATATATATATATTCCAGCAGATAGAAGAGGCAGTGAGAGCTGGCGTTCTGGAGTCACACAGTCAGTTTGGTTTTCTAGGATTAGCTAGTCAGTTTGGCTTCTGCTACTCACAGCAAGATGCCCATTTGGATTTGTGTTTATAGTTTATCGACTACAAAACTCTCATTTGCAAGTCTGCTGTTCAGAAACAACAGCAAATATACCTGTGTTACATAGTTTAATCTTTATTCATGGTTTTATGTGGATGGATACTAGTTCTGTTTTGACACTGACTGAGACGACAATACCGACAATGTAACAAACGGCGAAATCGAGCAACCGCTTTACACGGGCGCAATGAGCAGACGATCACGGCCTGTGAAGTGAACGCACATAGAACACGTCCATAGAAACTGTGTAGTATAATCTATCGTTCACTATTTATTTCTGGTCATTCTTTATTTATTTCACATGAAAAGAGGTCAGTAGCTACTAGTGTGTATGTGTATATGTGTGTGTGTGTATATGTGCGTGTGCTATATAGAAACAATAGCTAGATAAACGACATACACTCTAAAAGGGTGTTATAATGCTAAATTCACCGGGGAATATAATGTAATTGATTCCGAATCTCTAAGTTCACAACTATCGGCTGCTATAAGAGCATACCCCAATCCAAACTTTAAATAGTTTTATGAAATTTAGATTCTATGTATAACATTTGCTGGAGAAAACAACGAACGTGGTTCCAAATCTCTAAGTGACCTCCTAACCTGAATTGTCTACGGGGACTGCGTCGCCTTTTAAACTTCTAAATGCGGTCTATTATGATTACATTTATATTATATGTATCAAATTCACATGTTAAGACAATGTAAGTAGTGCAGAATGTTTCCGTTAAACTCTATGCGAAGAATATCTACAAGTGAGTTGTTGAGACAGAACCCTCTTAATACCTTAAGAATATCCTAGTTTACTTATGAATGTTATTGTAAAAGTCAAAGTACCAAATGTCAAAAATGGGCGACTCTAATACTGAAACGATCAAATGTGCGGTTTCAATTCTAACCGCCAATGAAGGTTTTAAAAATTGAATCAAATAACTATTGTTCTCCTGTTTTATATAATAAAATGTAAGTACAGAATTTTGCTACACATACATATATATATATATATATATATATATGTATATATATATACATATATATATATATATATGTATATATATATATATATATATATATATATATATATATGTATATATATATATATATATATATATATATATATATGTATATATATATATATATATATATATATATATATATATATATATATATATATATATATATATATATATCACACCGCTCCGTTTCTCTACCTGTCTCTCTCTTTCCCTAGATCTCTTCATCGCGCTATATATCTCTTTTTCTATGTATATATTCTTTAGTTTATACATTTATATCTATAACCTTCGAAGTGTTTTTGTATTTGTGCTTGTATATTCCTTATAGAAAGAATAGTTACACAATCTACATGCAATCTAAAAAGGAATTCTCTCGTAAATTTTTACATAGTTAGTTATAACGTTTCTTTTTTCACAGATCAGTTTCAAATAGGTGTGAATCGTTATTTACCGCTTTACATTGACATATATGTTCTAAAATCTGTAACAAGAAAGTTACACATCGTATTTTCATAGTAAATGCTGCAGGTTTGATGACTTTTAGAGGAACGAACATTGTTGACCTCATCTGTGACCCGAATTTCTCAGTAGGTTTACTAGTATATAAATGAATTCATACAATGTTCTGTTGAAAACATTTTGATGACTTCTAGAATTGATTTTTCAACCGAGTTCTACGTTGATTATTGAGAAAACAAATAAAACAAAAGAAAATAACAACTATTGTTGCAATTTGCTAGCGGCCATGTCTACAAAGTGATGTCTACCTGCATACCTAAATGACAAAACAAATAGCGAGGCGTAATTAAGTTTGAAATAAGAGAAAAGAAGAGATGAAATCGAAGGAGGTAGGGAATGAGGAGTAAATAATTTATAAGTTTTAAACATTTCAATAGTATGTGATAGAATAACAGAAACTAAAAGACACGAAAACACGCATATATATATATATATATATATATATATATATATATATATATATATCAAAAGACACGTGTTTCGCCGTAAAACGACTCATCAGCGTGACTGAACTCAAGACGGTCCACTTAACGACGGGCGAAAACACGTCCCTTGAAGTAGATAGAGATATTGTGTACATAAATGTTTACAATTTCATGTCTAATTGTTCTGCCGTATCATAGTTTCAATTTAACGAAACACATGTCCGTAGGTAATTATATATTATCAATATTCACCGTATGGATGAATACGTGAATTTTTTACAATAGCCACACCATAACATATATAAGATGCAGAAGCTGACGGATACAAATAAAACTTTACCCGCTAAACATTTAAAAATGTTTTCCTATGCAATGTAAATAACTCACAAAACCTATTATTTATTAAAATAAAATACATATATTTGTCACTAAATCTATCGAGCTAACAAACACGAAAGTTGCTTAAAAATAGCATTATATATATATATATATATATATATATATATACATATATTCCATGACAAATCCCAGTATACTTAAATCATATGCCCTTTACACTGTTATTGTCATTAAGGGTATGACTACATATCAACCAAACCATTTCATTATCACATCACTGCACTATAAATATCTATGCATGAGTGGATGAAGTGTGTGAGGTACGCTGAAGAAAAATTCCTACCAGTAAAATACATAGCCCTGTTGTGCTCACATACCCTTAATGACAATAAAAGTGTAAACATTAGGGAATGTCCTTGCTTTTGCACATTTAGTGTATATGAATGTTAATCTTAACTCTATTAAGGGCCTCTGATTTCAGAATATTGGCATTTTTCATCGAATGTCACTACTTTTGTAAAGGCTATGCCTCAATACAATGCCTTCTCATAACTGATATAGTTGGTAGATTGACTAATCAAGATATATGGTGAACTGAAATTAAATTGCAATCAACTAGACACTAGAACCTCTATCTTTGCCCAAAATCAGCTGAACTCATCAAATGGTCGATAAGATATAGAATAAAGTGTATGAATACTGGTCATTTTAAAGGTTTTTTTTAATGTTCTGGAAAACTAAGGTATATGGTAAACTGAAAGTAAAATGGCATCAACTAGGCCCTAGAACCTCTATCTCTGCCAAAAATCAGCTGAATCTATCAAATAGGTGATGAGATACAGGGTGGCACATACGTACGTGCGTACGTATGCACGTTAACACAGATAACATGATTTCATGATTGAACTTACTTATATATATATATAAATATATATATATATATATATATATATACAAAGGATAAAAATGACACTGTTCTAGTAAATTAAACTGTTTGAGAAAAACTCTATTGTTACGCTAAAAAGAATTGCCTGAATTGCAAAATCAGCATTTACAGTAAACATGTCAGACATATGTTCAGAAAAACAATGGCATAATGTCCCCAGCGTTCCCCTATACGATGGCCACCCTAAAGAAGCCCTCCCCTTACTTACCCCATCATGAATATGTATTCTGTAGCAGTGCCCACCCATCCCTCTATTAAAGGAAATATGGGGGAAAGTGCCCTTACATATCACTATTTCCCAGCCATAAATCATGATGAGATTTGTATATTACGATGTCTTATCTATAATCTCGCTTATATTTTATGACCGACTTCGCAGTTTTTTTACATATTTCAAGCATATATAATTAAAATATTTATTTTTTAATTCTAACTCTTTCTCGCTTATTCATATGTCTCTATCTCCCTCTCTCTCTCTCTCTCTCTATATATATATATATATATATATATGTGTGTGTATATATATGTATATTTATATATATATATGAATATAGTTATTTATATATAAATACATGTATATACACACATATATATATATATACATATATACATATATGCATATATATATGCATATATATACACATATATATATATGCATATATATATATGAATATATATAAATATATGCATATACATATACATATATATAGACATATATATGTATATGAATACATATATAAATATATATACATGGGTATATACAAATACATATATACATATATACATATATACATATATACATATATATATATATATATATATATATATATATATATATATATATTGAGAGAGAGAGAGAGAGAGAGGAAGAAATGGTAGAAAATAAATAATTTCGCATATATTTTATATGCATTACATAGACCAACATTTTCAAAGTAAAAGAGTATGCTTGTAAACGTATAACACCACAACATATATAACTAAACAATATTAGGCCTCACTCCAAAAAACAAGTTTTGACTCGCTTTTCGGAACATCTTTTCCAGAATAACACCATGACTTCGTATGTACGGATCGTTTCGTTCACAGAACACCACCTTATCCTTATATGTAAATCCAGGAGTATTCATCGATGCACAGTTCTGAAACCCAAGAAGTTCACTTTCCGAAAAATAAGTAGCGAGGCAGTAACATACAAATTTCAAAATACAAACAACTAACATTGATTACGTGTTCACTTCAGACATAGAAAACGCTACATATAAAGAGAACTCCTATTGTTTTATGATGTAAAACCATGCAAAATACGCACATTATTTCCGAGGAAAAACTGCCAGTATGGGTGTTTGTTAATTGGTTGAAAGTTAGCTCCACCAAATACGGAGTTTATGCGAACAGAGACCCCTCCCAATAAATCTAAGGGTATTCCTGCAAAAATCCTATTCTTACATCGAAAATAAGCTCATTTAGTTGGTCGCAAAGGTTGAGAAAACCGAAAAACAAAGATGTTAAAATGTATCCCGAACTGTTTGTAATAAATCTCATTAAAATATATATGAATCAAGTACGCTCAAATTTCTTACCTGCAGCAAGACAATTCATACGTTTATAGAAAATGATGGTTTTCTTATAATCCATGATTAACCATTATTTATCCCTACTGCCCTGAAAACAAGTTCTTCACATGTAAATATATCTGACAATTCCTACCTATGTCCATACTTTAGATTATATCTCTGTGAAACCAAGGTTAGTTTATTAAACCCATATAAGTAATACCCCTTGTTTAAGCTAAAATCGTGGATTTCTATACAGGTAACATTTAAACACTCACTAATTGTGACACAGCCATTCACACTTATGTTCATTGTTTATAGTTCAGACTAATTAATCTAGATGTGGGCAATCTATTTAAGATTACCTCATACCGCTTATTAAGTAAATTATCATCATAAACTATGATATGATTCGATTACTGATTGAAAAGATTGCATCTCTGTGATTTACATGATTGGTATTTATCTGCTTTACGCAATATTGCACATTTAAACTCGAATTGTGGGTTATTGCAACGCAATTCTATAGCACTTTTGTTGCTTTGTCATTTTATTTTACTACCTTTCTATGTATTTTTATTGAGGAGAACTCCATGCGTGTCTGAAATATCTATATAGTATAGATCTAGGATTTACATAACAATGTTCGATGTTCTTTAGTGAACAAAGCCGTCTATAAAAATGTACAGAAGTTTTTATTTTCAAAGATGTTAATAAAAAAACTGATGTAAACTTTTGATCGAATCGATGTAGCATAGTATTGTTATAATAGATATATATATATATATATATATATATATATATATATATATATATATATATATATATATATATGTATATAAAATTAATAATGGTCAAAAATATGAGTTAAATTAATTGACCTGGATGGTTGTGTAAATATTATATTATTAAAACTATTAAAAATCGTCGAAAAAATTTGAAATTCAAGGAATATTCGTTAATGGGTGACTAATACATTTTATAAAAAAAAATAACAAAATCGGAGGTAGAAAATGTTAACCAAGGGCTTTGACCCTTGCTTTATTTGTTTACATAAAACAAAATAAAAGTATGTACTATTTAATATTTAAATTCCTTACTGTATGCAGCTTGGTCAAAATTCATAATGGTGTGTTACTTAATTTTGGAGTAAATTGGTTACACACATATATAAACATATACATCTACTTATGCGATATTTCTCTCATGAAGTGTTATGTATATGGCTCCGTGTCACGAACGGCTACGGGTCTTCTATAGATCCCGTAGTTTTTGTATATATATATATATATATATATATATATATATATATATATATATATATATAAAGTGGTGAACTAAAAGCGAACTTTTAGGAAAGGTAAAACCTATTGTGAAAAGTATACAGCTCAATATCCAGGATAGAGCAGATAGATATGTAGAAGGATGAAATGGGATTAGAAAAGCAAAAGTCAAATCGATGGATATTCCACAAGTCCAGATGGAAGATATACTATACATAGTTAACTCGTCAACTGGAGTGAGTAAAATTAATATTCAAACTTATTTACTTACTCAACCTTTTTGAGGTAAGAAAGAACTTTCATGGGACATCAAAATATCTATGTGTATTATATAGAGAACAGGTGTTAGCCACAGGAAGAAACACATTCATTTCTGAGGAATTCGACTAAAGTAAAATAAAACAAAAAAGATGTGTATTGAAAGTTTGAACTACTAGACACACCCCTCGAATATATTTGGTCTCTCTGTAAAAGGGTTTGTCAGGAAAGCCTGCCATGAAGATACTTTCCCTTACAAGTAAATCCTGACCAAATACTCATTAATTACATAGCATTCGAACTCCAAATAATATTCGCTCGACACGACTATACAATAGCCCATACGAGAAAATATACGCAAGTAACAGCACGAAGCTGAATAATGTACCCTACTATATGCATTTTTATCCTGGAATCGGGTAAGAAAAAGAGACCACATAAAAAATAAACTACGACATAGTAAACTAGTCAATTAGAGAGAGGGAGAGAAAATGAATGTTCTTCATTTCTTTACTAACTCTACGTGTGTAGGGTTTACGAGACTTTGATGGAATATTCGATTGTCTATGTATCGCATATAGAGATCAAGTGTTACCCCACCTCGAACTTCAACTGAAATAAAATAAAATAGAAAATATTATATATATATATATATATATATATATATATATATATATATATGAGAGACGGTAACTCCACTATAAAAACTGCGCTCTACATCGTCATTCAGTTATCTTGCTTGAAACCAGACTGTGTAGAAAGAGAGCGGGTCGTACAAACGAAGACAATTACACAGCGATGAACCTGTAATAATAAACCGGTCCTGTAGAACTATATCTGCGACCACTAACGGACAATGGAATCTATGTAGTATCGACTTGTTCTGTAAAGAAGTGACAATGATGATATATATATATATATATATATATATATATATATATATATATATATATATATATATATATATATAAAGATAGAAGAAATAAGAGTGATAAACATGTTCGAATGTCAAAATGTATTTCAAATTTCGACCGTTCAAGTCAAGGTGTATTCTGTAATAAACAAGTGTGTATTATTCTTTCCTTAAGCCAAGGCTTTTCAAAGATCGAAATCTTATCATCAGAGGAGAAATACAGATAGATACATTGGCTGTAGAAAAAGCCAAAGTTCAAATATTTGAGATATATATATATATATATATATAGAGAGAGAGAGATAAGATAGTGGAGTACACAAAACATATCTTTTCCAGAAATAAATAAATTAGCCTTCACTCTGAAAAAGTGCCGAAAATGCGTGATAGAAGTTGCTTTTCACAGTTTAATAGTATATGTGAGATTTTAAGTTCATACGAACACAAACGGGACCTCAAACACGACATTTCTACTACGCTCTAGTTATACACAGGAACACATTCACCTACAATCGAAACTTTTCAAACTACACTCTCTCACGCCGCAAATGCATTGAAAGCGCGACTCTACTCCTTTCATCAGCATTGAACATCAACCTCAAGCTCGGATCTTATACCTTAAGCAGGAACTTAGCAAACATCGCAGTAAAACAATGAATATATTACACCACTGCGATCTTTATTAAATATCTATATATAACCAATAAAAAAATTGTTGAGATATTAGCAAGTCTCATAGCTAATCACACATTAGCAGACCTATTTCTGATATATTCGGATTAATTTTTTGTGTGCACGCGTTCGGTGTATCAATTTCATGTCCACTTCTATGTGTGTTTATCTTAGCTAGTTCCTCTGTCTTCTTCCCTCTTATCGCCTTTACCATTTCGCCTACCGCCTACCGCCTACCGCCTCCCCTATACGTGCTAAGTAGGTGTGAAAGTTAAAAAGAAATAGAAAATAGATAAAAATATAAAACGTAGAATAAGAAAAAAGGAGAATTTGTCAGCCACTTGTCATATTTAAATGCCGCTAAAAGTTTGCTCATATGGTCCAATGGGATCATCTTTACCTGCTCCCATGTGTGTGCCCTTAAAATGCAATTATTTTCCAAATCTTCACTTTTTCAGAAGACGTTCGCTAACACGAACGAAACCGGTCACCTCTCTTGTTTCTACTTTTCTCCTGCACTTTAACCTGTTGTCCGTTTGTCATTTTTACCACATTTTGTCTACCACGGAATTTCATTCTCATGACTTATCGTGTACCTTACCCCATATATATATATATATATATATATATATATATATATAGTACGTTTTTATGGAAATTAAGTTACGAAGAGGCTCCTGTGTGTCATCCTCCATGGAAAAACTTCAGGCTAAATTATGGCAATTAAACTTAACAGAGGCATCCGCGTTTAAGCCCCGGGGGGAATGTTCAGGCTAAAATTGTAGCCTGCAGATTCCCCCGGGAATAAAACACGTGAGCCTTTGTGTAGATAATTGCCATGAATATATTGTCATAACATACTTCCTAGCTCTACTTTCGTATCGAGTATTTATTTACTCCTCTTCATGATTTAGGCACAAGGCCAGTTTTATCTTACTCCCACAAGTAAGATGTAACCCAAGGTTGGGTCGGGAAAGTGGGGTTTGAAAAGCCAGCGCCCGAGAGGTGAGCACTCTGGCAATTAAAAACTGCCTGGGCAGCCCCGTCGGCATTTCCCGGTATGAGCGCCTCAGGCAATAAGCAATAAACTTACTCCTCCCCAAAGAGGGGAGGCGAAGCTTCGGAGGGTGGACCTCCTAGAACCGAACAGGACAGACTCATAGACCGGCGTAAATCAAGCCCCGAAGGCCAGGAAATACAAGTCTATGGGGTGTAGTATCCCTCGGAACAGATACTACACTTTGATCTGAGCCAAAAGGCTAAGAACGTCGAGTACCGTTGAAGAGAATATTCAAAATTGATACATAAAAAATGGTATCTCCTTATAAAATGTGATGTGAATACAGTAAATAGTATATATATATATATATATATATATATATACATGAATATGTATATATATATACTGATATATATATATATATATATATATATATATATATGTATATATAAATATGTATATATATATGTATTGATATATATATATATATATATATATATATATATATATATATATGTATATATAAATATGTATATATATATGTATTGATATATATATATATATATATATATATATATATATATATATATATATATATATATATATATAGAAAAATACACACATATTACAAATTCAAAAATCATAGTTAACCTCTTAACATGATCGATTTGATTAGTTCTTCGTTCACACGGAATTTAATTCATAATGGGACATTTTTTGCCTAGTGTTTATTATATATCTGAAAGTTTCTGAAAATTCAGAGCGTGCTTTAAACATGTTCTACACCAGCTATGTTCTGTGTGCAATGACGACACACCGCTGGACCTAACATACACTTTAATGCATAAATATTAAATCAAATAAGTCATAGCAAGATCTACGAACAAGCATTTACTTGGCTTATTTCTGAAAATGCTTTTCATATACTATATTCATAAATATATATATATATATATATATATATATATATATATATATATATATATATATATATGTATATGTATGTGTGTGTGTGTGTGTGTGTATGAAACAAGACAAACGAAAAACAGGTTAAAATTCAGAGGAAAAAACCAAACAATAGATGTGACCGGTTTTGTTCGTATTAACGAACTTCTTTAGAAAATACGAAACCGGTCAAATCTCTTGTTTTTATTTTTCTCCTGCATTTTACCCTGTTTTCCGTTTGTCTTTTTTCACACATTTTGTGTACCACGACATTTCGATTTTCAGGAATTATTGTGCATATTACCTCATATATATATGCATATATATATATATATATATATATATATATATATATATATATATATATATATATATATATATATATATATATATATATTAATATTATCAAAAAATATGTTTAAGTTGTACTTTCTTTCATTTCATTAAAGTACTTTTAGTAATTTGTGAATGTTAGTCATCCCTTATAGTTATTTTTTTTTAAATTAATTTCATTTAACTATTTTAAAACACAATAGTTGTTTATTTATTGTCTGTTTTCTATAAATATTTGTATTAATGTGTTTGGATAATTTCATATTAATTTTTCAGATTTTCATTTTATTGGTGGTCATAATTTCTTCAATTAAATGTATTTTTAAAATTTGTTTATTTTATTATTATCTATACTACTTTTGGTGTTTTCTTATTTTCATAGGTATCTTGTAATTTCATTATTTAATCACTATTATTAGCATTATATTATCATTTTATTGTTATTATTAATGATGTTATTATTGTCGTTATTATTGTGTTGTTTAAGTGATGTATTATATTTATTTATTTTATTATCAATTTATCACATTTTTATTAATATTTAGATATCTATGTCTTTATTATATGTGTATTCTTGTCATGATGTTATTATTCCATATTTAATAGGAGCTGTATAGCTTGCTTTATATTTGTCTCCCCAGAAAGACACACATCAGCTCACTGAGACTCTTATATCTTATTATAATGTAAGTTATTCGAAAATAATGTTTGTCACGATGAATTTTATTTGTCATATCATATAAATACATGGATTTAATTTCGATTGTACATATACCAATTCGGTTTATACATCATGGTATGTTCTTTATGTCGTATTATAGTTGTTAGTAATGTGCACGGACACATATTTAGTACCATTCTATCGTCAATATTTGATGTATAACTAAAATACAAAGATTGTGCAAAGATTAGCTCGGACTTTATTTAAGAAAATATTCTTTAAATATATATATATATATATATATATATATATATATATATATATATGTATGTATGTATGAACAATTAATGTAGAAATATATTTATTTGGATATATCTTTTATTTATCTTCTATATTTTTAATTGTAGGAATATTAATTAGCCCTAATATAAAATTGTTTGTTTAGAAGGAGAACAAAATTTTCGGGCGCGATCCTTCTGCCATTTTTCAGTGAAATATATATATATATATATATATATATATATATATATATATATATATATATATATATTCATGAAAAGGAGTAATTATTATTTGATTTATTTTAATAATTTCTAATATTTTTATTTATTTTTTATTTTTTTAAATAAATATACTTTTTCATTAGTTTTCAAAATCTTTATGGAGTATTACAGAGGATCGGAAGAATATTGGCAGCGTCGGATATGACACTAATTCGAAGTTGAAAGAGTAAAAAAATAACTGGAATATTGGTTACAAACAAACAATGGTTTGTGATTTGAAATTATGATAGAATAACGCCAAGAAATAAGTGGTAATCTGAAGAGATCTACTGTCACTAACACTACAGAGACCGTCACATTTGTGTAGCAGTTGTATATCACCGTAAACGACTGGTCTGATTACTCTTGTATTGTAAAATATAGATAATGTAATATTCATGTTTAATATTTAAAAATACGAGCATATGTTGTCGCACAACACGTATTATTATCCTCGTGCGAATACTAGTTCGTTCCAATTGTAACATTTTACACTGACCCGTTTTTAAACCTCGTTCTAAATAACCGAACTACTTTGATAACGGTCGTCACCACATAAACGCAGTGAGTAACATTCATTTAATATAATACCCGTCATCACAATTTATAATACGATCCCCGGGGGATAACAATCGAGTTAACAAGTACCGTGGTATCAGAATACCCCGTTGCAAGCACATCACTTGAAAATACTTGTAAAAAATCAAATAAACTGAAAATAAAATTTAAAGATATAACTTTAAGTCTGTCCTTCTCTCCAATGTTTTCGCTTCTCGCACGTCAAGCTGATTGTTTTATGTAAGCGCACTTAGCAGCTGTTGCACAATGGCAAGCTAATTAAATTAGAAAACTTATATAAAACAGAAAGGGAAAGAATCGTGGAAAGAGATAGTGAAACTCTCTCTCTCTCTCTATCTCCCTATCTCTCTATCTATCTATCCCCCCTCCCTCTCTCTCTCTCTCTTCTCTCTCTCTCTCTCTCTGTATATATATATATATATATATATATATATATATATATATATATATATAACTTATGAACGTTCATTTAGTTTATGATTTGCCCTTACGTATTTTAATTACAGAAAATAAATGATAAACTATTCATTAGTATAAGTATAAGGTTATAGTTGAAACATATTTTTTCTAATAAACTTACGTTTGCAATTGTGCATACATAATGCATCTCTCATCTCTATATATAATATAAGAAAATAAGTGATAACAATACAGTTTCAATTAAATGCAACAGTTATTCAGTCATCTATTGTTTCTAACAAGAATTATATAAAAATAAACTTGTATTCGTTTTTTAATTCGTGGACTTTTGATATGTGCTCTTATCATCAATATAATTCAACAGATAAGTCAGTAAAATGTAATGTATAATGAAATATTTGAAAATATAAATAATATAAAAGATATAAAACAAATATAAACAATATCCCAAAAATTAAACATGCAACAAAAATCCTCACCATTGAAAAAGCGTACAGAGTTCGTGTGAGCAAATCAGAGAATTTAAAGTATAAAGTAAGTGTAAGGTTGAAAGTTGGGAAATGTTATAATATTGCACATCCAAGTGAAAGTTTGCTAGAAGTTAAATACATCACCTTAGAAATACAGAAATGTTTTGAGGGAATTGGTAAAAAATTGGTAAATAGAATAAATTTAATAAATATTGATTCATCCAATTTTATTCTTACCACTTATCTTCGTATACTACAATTTTATATGGTATATCGACCTTTCTCTATTCAAACTCAGATAGTATTTAACTATATCATGCGTATTTTAATGTTCTCACTTTACCATATATATATATATATATATATATAAATATATATATATATATATATACATATATATAAATAAATATATATATATATATATATATATATATATATATATATATAGAGAGAGAGAGAGAGAGAGAGAGAGGGAGAGAGAGAGAGAGAGAGAGAGAGAGAAAGGGGTTGTGTAGCATCAGTGCAGTTCCAACGAGAGAAAAAAGTATATTTAAAGAATTGTGGCTACCAACGCTAGTAAAAAAACTTTTTCTATAATTATTTATTATCTTATCATTTTAACATTTTAAGTTTTTTAAATATAATTTCATTACACGTTTCGAGTATTTATCGTTTATCCATTAGGCTCTCTTCAGATGTAAATTCCATTTGATAAACGTGTTTCATTTGAGAAAAAGTTTCATTTTTCTTTCATTTAAAAGTGTATGTTCCATTTGACAGAAAAAATGTTTGTTCCGTTTGACAGAAAAAAATTGGTAACCACAATTCTTTAAATATATATATATATATATATATATATATATATAAGTAAACAAACTTTAATTACATTTCAAGAGGTAATATTTTATTTTTATTACCCGTAAAAAAACAATTTTTAAAACAAACATATTTAAGCGTAAATTATTTTATGAATAAGTTCGCTTAAAGTAAAGCAAATAACATTAGTATGCTAATATTGGATCTGGTCACCCCAAGCTCGTCAGACAGAGAATTATAAGAGATATTAATTAAACAAAAGTATTTGACATGAGTTAAGAATAACAACTTTGAACTCACATGCGACCATCCCATGTCCGCCATCTCGAATCGAATTATATATATATATATATATATATATATATATATATATATATATATATATATATATATATATATATATATATTATTATTAGTATACGAGTTTATTTTCACAACTATAGAGTTGAGGGCTTATATATATATATATATATATATATATATATATATATATATATATATATATATATATATATATATATATATATATATATATATTATTAGTATACGAGTTTAAATGTCCTTTGGGAGACTGTGTCTCCGACAACCAACAAAAACACGTATATATTGGCTCGACCACCACGACTCTGTCAAGGAGGTAGACCATGCATCTATCTGATAATAGTGCTATAGCTAGACACCTTACTAATGAACATTCCTGTCCCCGCTCTCAAATCCGAAAACTTCTCGTAGACAATACTAAAATCCTAGAACATAATACTAATACTAAAAAACTCCACATACTAGAAGCTTTACTCATTAAAACTAAAAACCCTGCTATTAACAAGATTAATTTTAACACAAGCACTAATATACTTAAATGCTTATAATACCTAATAAACATAGTTAAATTTTCACGCCATAATTAATTATAAATCTCACTCCAGGTCTTTACCTGTTTGTCATTATTCCACTGACAATGGACCCAGACGGGTCAGAAAGTACTCTGGACCAACATGTACACTATGGCAGTTTCATCAGCCAATTTCCTTCCGAGATTAAGATTTTAATCCGGAAAAAATTGAAGGGATCAACACTAAAATAGCCAGACAAAAATTGTCGGTTAATTTTTATAATACGTGTCTTAAAGAAAAAATGCTGCCTCGATACACACATATATATATATATATATATATATATATATATATATATATATATATATATATATATATATATATATTAGTATATATATATACATATATATATATATATATATGTATATATAAACATATATTAACATATATATATATATATACATATATATATATATATATATATATATATATATATATATATTTATACGGAAGGTAGATATAAAGGGGCAGATATATATATCGTTTTTAGAGTATAGGAACACTGACAAAAGTAAACAATAAGGTATGTAAGAGCAAATAATGTATTTTAAAGAAGACTATACATGAGTTTTTTCGTGCATCATCAATACCTGTAATTTCACAGACTCCCTTGAATCTCAAGCATAGCGCTATAAATACGAAGTGTAACCGTTGTTTCGTGAATGCAAAACCTATCATTTAGCAAAAAGAAAATGAAACAGAGAAGAAGCAAACCCAGAGAAGTTGAAATCGTGTTGAATCGCTTTTTAAGTTGACGCTTCATTTAGTTACAACACCTGAACACGATTATATTTGAAAGATCTATAGCTTCATGAAACATTTGCAATTGATTAATTTCATCTGTTTAACGTATAGGTACGTGCGAATTAGTCAATTTCCTAGTTCGACTAATTAGCATTCTCTTTTTGGTGTGTATCATATCAGCATTTTCTGTTTCATTAGTAATTTTAGCGTGAGAATAGATGTAACAAAGTCCCGTTATTTCTTCACCCATAAAATCATCATCAACACGTATGAATAGAATTAGACTGATGTATTACAACAATACATGCATCCTGTTTCAAGAATAACCCACTAGCATGTTTAAGAAATATTTTAGCACCTGTTTTGAAAGTAGATCGGGAGACTGTATCAAAGAAGAAAATTCTTGATTAATTCAACTTCAATATACCAATAGATATAAACAGACAATCATGAAATGTCAAAGATTCTGACGGTTGTATTGGAGGTCAATCTGAATGAGAATGTTATCATCATCCATAATCATGAAGTTGCCATCCTAATTTCCTCTGCTAATCGATCCGCTAGAGAAGAAAATGAATTAAAATCTCTTCTCTCAGATAAAACACAACACTTTCATATGAGTTAGTAATTATGATGAATATTTATGCCATTGTATGTTTAAGATGATACATGCAATACACGTGGAAAATATATATTGTACAAATATATATAATTATAGAACACGTGCTTATCTTGTATTTTGTTACCATTTTCAATGGGTAAAACTTACATTTATTTCATTTACCCGATTAAACGCAAGTAACAAAACACTGAATTTAGTGCATGTCGTAATTTAATTTTAAATTAAGAACAGATATAATTAAGATGTTGATTTAGATATTTACTTTACTATATTAGGTGGTTATATTAGACACGGTAGAATGAATTTCAAAAGTAAGCCTAACCTACATTTTGTTGTATACCATTTGTTGTATTCAAATCGCTTGCTGGAAACAGAGTGTATCAGTGCAATCAGTTATAGGCATTATTTGATGAGTTTAATATTGAGAGAATTTAATGGTTCGTATTTTTTATTAAGAATCTGATATATTATATTATATTATGTAGATTATTCGGACTACTGTTCTCATCCTGGACGTTATTCTAACAATATTTCTGTCGATAAAACATCCGACCTTCTTTGATGTCTTCTTTATTGAACTCGGGAATAGTGTTGTCGAACTCGGGAATCTGTATCAAATTTCGAACGGAATACTTTATTTAATCAGCGTACGTAACTTTCTCACGAGTCTTGCTACCATGAACATTTTTAGTCTGGCAAGACGCGCTTGAAGATCGGAGGTTACATCTACCGACGGTTTCTGAAAGTAATATTCATGATGAGAACAGTAGTTCAAATAATCCAAATAATACACAGATATAATTTTAATTCAAACTTTTCTATGAAACCTACATCTGAAATGTAAAGTAAAATCAACAGCGGATTTGTTTAATTTCAGTTTTAAGATTATATTAATGATTGTTCTCATGAAATTAAATTCGTTTAGTTGGTTTTAAAATTAGCATTTAATTTACTTGACAGATTATTATATGCGAGGGGAAAAAAGGAAAAGAAAAACAGAGAAAAAACACAAGTCTAGCTCTGTGGAAGACAAGTTGATTTGCAAAAGGCACATGTTTTAAATAAATACATTTTATTCATTAAAAAGAATTGTTTTAGGTTTCTAATTTCTGTAAAAAAAAAAACTTATATATTACAGTTCAATTGTCTTCTTTCTCATATATTTTTCTTTTTCAACTTGTTAATTTCTTTATTTTTCTTATTTCGTTTTCTATCAGTTATTATTTTTTATTATTTTATCACTTTTATATTTGTGTGGCTCTTATTATTGATCATTTATTATTTTTATTTTATCTTTATTTTATTTCCTTATTTTATTTCTTGAGTTTATTTCTTTATTTGTATTGCTCACCCTCCCCCCCAACTTTTCGAATGGGTTCGTTTCCCTTCTCTTACAACACACAGTCTGGCTGCCCGTCTTCGATGGGCCCTGCTTAGGAGAGAGGGATGTTAAAGTGTAGCTTCGTGTCTATATATCATTACAAATATGAATTCAAGGGGATTATCGACGTATGTTGATGAAAAGTTTTTAATTTCGTGTTTCGTTACAACTAGTTACACAAATTATTTGCCCTCTTTATATTCCCTCCTCTTCTTTTATTGATAATTTTAACTCAAGTGTTATGCTTTACTCCCATTGTATACCCATATGCTGTTTCTTTTTGGTTGGTGAACATTTCCTTACTCCGTCATTTCAAGTATGTAGCTGTCCAGTATGAAGAAGCCAGGAGGTCGAAATAAATCATAATGCCGACAGTTACAGCGTGTATGTGAATTTCTCACACACGTATATATATATATATATATATATATATATATATATATATATATATATATATATATATATGTCAACCAAAAAACTTTAAACACATATAACCTCATCTAGACTCAACGGACACACCAGAGAATTAGTCATAAAATGCAACATACACATGTGCAGGGGTATTGACATCATACTAGAATGAGGGCCATGCACATTCAAAACCAAACATAAACCTTTAAATAAAAAAGACTTAAACTGCACCTTCTTAAGTGTGGTCTATATACTAAAATGCTCAACATGCGACACATCTTATATAGGCGCTACCAACGTTTTCAACAATAGAGTCGCCTTACATAAAAACAAAACAAACATCCCAGAAAACATACATTTATTTGTAACATAATATATTTACACAAAATGCAAAGGTAGATTCAACATTATGCCAATTAATAAAACACAGATGTATTCCCATCTTCTTATAAAAGAAAAACACATTAAAGCAAAATTCACACTGTCATTTAACAAATCGTAGCACAACACACACAATCACAAACCATATAGAAAACATATACACACATATGCAAATGGGTGTGTGTGCATGTGTTGAATTATGAAAGGCCCTGCATTTCTGAAAAAGTGTAAGTAAGCTAGTATGGATTGTGACCTGAGTAAAATAGTTAGAGTGAATGCAGAGTTTAACTGACATATATTTTGGATAAATAAATATGTTCCCACGAGTGATTCATAGGGAGATGGTTTGGACAGAGGAAGTCAATGATTAAACGACAGTATTTTGTTGAATGATTCATTCCTAAGATCATAAAGGAGTAAGTCGATATGAAAGTTTGGGATCAAATGAGTTAACCACAAAGCAATAGTGAATGCCGTGTCTTGTGTCGAGACGAGAGTCGAGATCAGTCAGATTTTGGAATACGAAGCGACATGTCCAAAAGACCAGTTCCCCGTGGAAATTTAATCGGGTGTACGTCAAAGGTAACGGTCTGAAACTTTAACTTTCAGTCTCAAACAAAGACGAGCATGAGCGACTCCATCCCCCTATCTAGGAAGAAACTCGTTTAGTAAAAAAAAAAACGAACATCAAACAATAGGTAACCGGCGACTCTCTCCCAAGTGTTATCAGGAAATATTAATAAACTACTTTAAATAACACTTTAAACATGTGTTTTGCGTTCATTTTATGTCGTATCAAAGAGCTCTTATTCCCAGAGAACAGATGCACCACGTCAGACGATCAAGAAGTCTACAGGACGACGAAAAATGTAAGAGCATCAAAGAAAATGTTAAGCAAAACCCCACAGTGAAACATTAGACAACGAGGAGGATCACGTCCGCATGAAGATTGGAGAACAATGAAGACTACTATGAAATGTAATCGTGTTAATTATGAACTGTTGTGTTAAAAGATGTTTGAAAATGATACATACACACAACGTTAAACAAAGAGTAAAAAAAGTTGCATGAAAGTTAGATGATCGTATGATCGATGATTCTAAGAGACACGCACGCACGCACGCATTAATGCCCACCCACACATTGATCCCCGTTGAAAGTGATCCCCAACCGCATCGACACACGCAGTGAAGAGAAGCGAGTCAAAGTTCTATAATGAAAAGAACTGACAGATTAACGACGTATAATTTTTTAATTGTTAAAAAACCCTAAATCCTCTGTAGAACATTAGATTTCGAGAAACGTTTAAGATACTTTCCATAGCTATCATCGATAACGTAACACATGTATGGGTATGTAGAAAGAACACATACACACCTATACGGACGCACATACATATACATATACGGGCACACATATATACACCCGAACAGGTGCACTGACACAAACAAACATGCACACCGCACACAGACATATACAAGACCGTGTCAAAAACCATAGACAAATAAACAACTCTCATCAACTATCGTCGGAGATCGTGGCTCTCCCAAAACTATAATACACATTGACATTAAAATGCTACATTAAACTAAAGTAAAGTAGAAATCACTGATGAGTATTCAGAAAGATCGCACATGCTACAACAGAGACTAACTTTCTAATAAGACGATTGGACACACAGTTTTCTTTCAAAGTTACAATATGTTTTTTTTCAAAACTACAAATATATATATTCTTAAATATATTTGTTTGGATCTGAGCCTATCATGCTAGAACCACGTGTTAATATAAAAATAAACACTGTACAATTTTTAAATGTAAAATATCTAAATATTAAATAACAATAATATATATATACACACACACATATATATATATATATATATATATATATATATATATATATATATATATATATGTATATACATATTATAAGAATTATTTTATATACCAATTACAATTTGATATTGTAGTATGAGGGATTATGTTTGTTTATTATTATAATTATTATTATTATTATTATTATTATTATTATCATTCTTCTTCTTCTTCTTCTTATTATTATTATTATTAATTTATTTATTTACTTTCCAGCGTTGAGTCGGCTTATGGGTGTGCTAAGTCTGCGATATTTTGGATTCTCGTATTAATTTAAACTGCATTTGTTTTATTTGTTTAAAAGGGGGCAACACTTCTTTACATCTGTATGGCTAAGTTACCTTTCTTCAGATCTATTGCCTATGTGAAAGAAAAATGAACTTAAGCTTGTTTTTTTTTTTCGTTTTAATGCATAGGGATGAAACCCTATGCATTTTTATATGCTAACTACAATAATATTAATATTATTATGATAGTTATTGTTATAATTATTATTTGATATGAAAATTTCTATATAACATTGTAGATTTAGGGGTAATATTTGTTTATTATTATTATTATTATTATTACTATTATTAATATCATTATCATTAATATTATCATTATTTATTTACTTATATATATATATAATATATATATATATATATATATATATATATATATATATATATATATATATATATATTTATATTAGTAAAATCATAACTGAATTGCTTCTACATTTGGTTATTTGGGAAGTGGTCATTTGATAAGTATCACTGGAGAGCTATGCCTTTTATAACTGTCTTGTTTTGAAATCTTCGAAACAGATAAATGGTAGACAGCTGATAACTCCCGTGTATTATTTCACAATTGAAGTTGAGGTATCCTCCTTTTAATATTTTTCGTCACTGAAATATACATAAATCCCCTTTTGTATTTGTACATTTTCCAGCGCTGAGTCGGCTTATGAAAGTGCTAAGTCTGCGATTTTGTTTTCATTTAGCTAGTATCCCTGAGAATTTAAACTGTAGGTTATTTCTTTGTTTAAAATACCCGAAAGCGTCTTTAGACTATATATATGTATATATATATATATATATATATATATATATATATATATATATATATATATACATATATATTGGATATGTGTGTGTATTATAGTTTCTAGATACATATATATATATATATATATATATATATATATATATATATATATATATATATATATATATATATATATATATATATAATTGCAGAGATAGATAAACACGCATGTGTATATGTGTATATAAAACTAATATATCAAAATATATGTGGCGGGATTTTTTTTAAAAACATGTACTTGCTCGTAATAACAAGTATTTATGCTTGAAGAAGTACATATAGAGACGAACGCCATATGCTATAAGATCTTCATTAAAAAAATAAACTCACTTTATTAATCGTTCAAGTGTCTTTTTTGAGTTTTATTCGCTAGGGCATATTCAACAATGGCGTTGAAAGAACTTCCGCTTAGTAAATCAAACTATTTTTTCTCATCAGTCGTTTTCATAGATGCTCAAGGCAATTTGCTTAAAACAAATAAACATTTGTTCTGATATACCAGTCGGCCTTCCGTGTGGGACGCGTGTGTTTCTGAGTGCGCATAATGTCTGTTTAACATAGTTTATTTACAAAAAGAAATATATTATGACAGATCGCATATGTTTTATTTGGAAAAGAAGTTTATTTTTTCTGGATCATCGAGGAAAATTGGAGAAAGAATTTGCTGACGAATCATTTTAATTAACTATGAATCCGTATAGATTTAATGTGTCTGACTAACACTCACAGTATAATATATGTTTACCATGTGTACATATATATTGTGTGTAAGTATATATATATACATATATATATATATATATATATATATATAAATATACATGCATGTAGTTGCCTACACACATATATACATATACATACTTACCTCTTAATATATATGTATATATATATGTATATATATGTATATATATACATATATATATATCTCTCTCTATATATATGTGCGTGTTTATGTGTATATATATATATATATATATATATATATATATATATATATATATATATATATATATATATCAGTAAATTGAAACTGAATTGAGAAACGCCCGTTTCCCTTGATGCTGGATTATACATCTTATCTTCAACTTAATAACTTTTTTCGAAATTATGTATTCTTTAATTGTTCGAATTTGCTGTAATTTATAATTAAATAAACAATATACTCTTCACTAGCTATGCTATATATAAATTGCTTACACTCCTACTATATGTAATTAAACACTCTTAAATGTGTCTTAATGTATATGTGAGTGTTTACCAAAAGAGATAGAACTTCTTCGACATCTCCCATTACATACGTGGTTCTGTACATACCTTAACTACGTATGTACATTAGGTGGCAACATAATAAACTACTTTATATCTATATTATAGTAATAAAGAATTATAAAAATTCCATATAATAACAAGAACAATACTACTACTACTACTACAACTACTACTACTACTACTACTACTAATAATAATAATAATAATAATAATAATAATAATAATAATATAGCAGTTAACAGAATAAGTATGCCAAAGAATGCATCAAATCAATGCATTTATATATACAATCAGGGTGAGTTAATATACATATTCTAAGTTCATATCATATACATTATCTCAACTTATATATATATATATATATATATATTTATTGTGTGTGTATTAAGGCAGTATTTTCACATTTATGTACACATTGCTAAAGATAACAGTATTCGTCTGTATAATTATATGTTTTTTTTTTGTTTTTCTTCTGAGGGTCTTTTTCTGTATTTAATTTAAAAAATTAAAAATAAATGTACCATTGATTCAACGAACGTTTTCGTCGAATCCTCATCCGGTGTTTAAATAAAATGAACAAAAAAAGCTGAAAAAGAAAATTAATGTTTTTAAGACTGCGGAGAAAGGCGCAGAGAACTTGTTTTGCATTTTTTAAAGAAAGTCGTTAACGATTAAAATCCAGCGACGCTGAATTGGCATCACAAAACAAAATCGCATTACGTTGCGCAATTTAAAATTATACCACTAATTCTATATGTGATGTTATTAATTATAGGTTTTTGTGTTTTTATGTAGATAGCTTCCAGTATTTAATTTACTTTTTAATTGGTTTTACTGTGATGCCATTCCAGCGACGCTGTATTTAAATCGTCAACGATGTTACTCGAACAAGACGAAAAACGTTAACTGCGCGTTTCTCCACCGTCTTTTAAAAGTTATCTTCTGGTTCCAACGTTTTTGTTCATTTTCTTTTGACACCTGAGGATGATTCGACGAATGAACGAAAACGTTCGTTAAACCTATAGAACATTTATTATTATTTTTGATTTAAATAAAAAAAAGCTCATCAGAGAAACTAGAAAAATAAACAGGTATAATAAAACAGACGAATTCTGCTATTTTTACAATGTGTGCATATATATATATGTATATATATATATATATATATATAAAGATATATATATATTTGTATATATATATAAAGATATATATATATATATTTATATATATATATATAAAAAGATATATATATATATATATATATATATATATATATATATATATATAGGTGTGCGCGCGTGTGTTTTACATAATAGTGTTTATTACGGTGAAAACTATTCCCGCTCCCTTCAAGGTTAAAAGTTTTAAATACGTTACGACGTTTACCTTTCGGAAATTTTATATTAATCTACTCAGGCTTAAAAGGAATTAATAGAATCGTTTCGTCATTCTTTCAAATGCACATTTCAAATCCTCATTCATATAGCTAATTCAATCAGTTGTTTATTTTTTTTTAAACCACATTTCTTACCTTTTTTTGAGGAACTATAATTTTACTTACCGAGAATACAATTTGCTGCCTGCTTTCACGCGAAAACACTGTCTGAATTGAGTAGGAAGTGTTCTTCATTTCAGAATGGAGAGTATACATATTATATAAATTATAATATATGACGTCATGAGTGTATTGTTAATGAAGATCTTCTGTGCGTCGACATACTTAGTTGGTAAATACATGTTTAATTAGTAATTATTGAATTCGTATATATTGTTCTGTCTTTCTATTTGCATTGCATTGTGTGATTCTATATACAGTGTCTCAAACTTGAACTGCATTGGCATCGCCTTAAAAGTCAACTTCTTAAAATCTACGCACAATGTTGCAAGCAAACTACAACACCCAGTTTTTACAATAAGTTTCAATATGTTACTTGTAAGTGACTGACACATTTAAGAATCAATGTTTAGCAATGTGTCGTCAAATAAACTGAGATTGCGAGTTGCAAATATAATACAATACAACCAATGAAACTCAGTTTAATTCTGAACAAAACGACCGAAAGGAATTGTCAATAGTTTATTCTGTAAAATACTTACTAACATATTTTATTGAACCGTATTTATTTAAATTTCTGTTTTTTTGTAATATCTATTAAATTCCACTTCCTTAATTACTTAAATTAAAGGTAAAATACTTTTTACATGCGAACATGTGCATGTTGCTTATTGCAGCGCAATACACTTAGTTTTGAGTTCAACTTCCGACTATCGGATCAAAATGTCCTGATATGAAATCAAAACTATGCTCCTAGCATTGCATTGTTAATGAAAGTTGTTATGACAAATGTAAGTGCGATATACACATAGAAACTTATTAATATCATTGTGTTCATATTTATTATGTTAACCGTACATTTCTTAACAAGATTCTCAAGATAATAAAACATTTTAAAACATTGTCATTAATTGTGACTCTTGCGTTTACGTTTGTTTTAGTCGCTCTTTAGTTTATTCTTTAGTTGGTTTATTACCCGGAATTAGTCACCTATCATGTTGGGGCAAAGCCACACTGACGCGTACTCTTTATACGGAAAATGCCTTCGTTAAACTCCATATATGTTCATTATAATACTTAGTTAATAACTTGTGAATTAATCTAGACAAAAATGGAAGAAATGTAACGTGTACAACATTCGTGACCACAGAACGCGTTATTTTTCATCATGGTTTCAGGAATGTGTGTTTAATGGTTTGCACGTCAGTTTCTAATAAAGTCCTGTCTATCTTCTACCACCGAATTGCATGCATTAGTCTCCAAAGGGTTAAGTGCGTTCGTAGACTTAATATAATTTAACAACTTATGAATCTGAGGACCT
>OY744515.1:6821303-6986303 GCA_963556195.1 Sepiola atlantica
ATATATATATATATATATATATATATAAGTAAATAATTAGAAATACTAATAAAACATTGCACTTAATACTATAATTTGATATGGTAATTTACATATAAAATAATATTACTACCTCTAAGTATAATAATAGTATTACTAGTGCTACTACTAGTTATAATAATACTAAATAATAATAATAATAATAATAATAATAAAGATGATGATACTATATACTATACATACTTTATACTATATGTACTATATTGTACTAATAATAATTATGACACTATAATTTGGTGTAAATATGCGTGTGATTGTGCCAGAAACCGATCTAGACGTATAATTTCAAAGTAAATATTGGTGTCATATATATGTTATTCCGATTTTTACTAAAATATGATTATTTAGAAGATTTATAACTTCGTTTACCCCAAAATAACTTTGATTGTATGGACAATTAAAGCAAAAGCTTTTAAAATGAACCTCTTTCGAAAGGAGAAGACTATGATCAGTCGAATCTGGTTTTCTATGTTAAATCTATAAATACAGTAATACTTATTGGACTTACACACTTAAGAGTAAACAAAAAATATAATATATATATATATATATATATATATATATTATATATATATATATATATATATATATATGCATATTGTTTATAATGCGAATGTAAGGGGCCATTTTTAATTACTGTGCGGATATATGTTTAAGGTGTTTCGGCTTTAATAATACTATGGAAACCCCTTAAAATTCAAATATATCATATAAGCATCGGAGTTTGACCGTATAACATAGAAAGTAATGAGAAATATCCACCTAATTTGTAGGGCTAAAAGAGAATATTATAAGCACAAAATGTTGCTTTGGAAAGTCTTTTATGGTGTTCAATTTTTATTTTAAGATTTGAAGGACCCGATTTGTTCGTACACTGCAGCAAACAGCTATTGTACCGAATCCAGCACTGCAAAATAATTCGGATCGTATTCATTAACTGCTTTTTCGAAAAGCTCGGGCCCCGTCTTTCATGAAGGGCTCATGCAGCACTAGTGTTGTCTGTCCATAAATGTTATCAAGTTACACACAGCTTTCAACCATTAAGATAAACAACTGATTTTGATAGCTTTGTGACGTCATCAAAAGTGGCATCGTGTCACTATCCTGCATATTGCGTAAGCACTATCGCCTTCATCTCCCTTTTATCACAATCCAAAAGTCACCCTCTCTTCCAGTTAATATCATCCGTCTTCAACAATATAAAATAAGATGCCGTCTCTGCTGTTTCGTGAAGATCTTTAACCAACCATGTTAATTCTGAGTTGTTACAGTAAAAACGATGTTGAAATAGGTTTACAAGTATTAGTTTCATATTTTCTTGTCCCACTATCTGATCTATTTTCTTATTTTTCCCAATATAATGTTGATTCAAGTATCATTCCTTCTTTCATTTTTTCATTACAAACGATAATATCGTTGTCTAGATGATCCTAACTAGAACAGCAAGATGTGCCTGCTTTGTGGAAATTTATTTACTTGATTTGTGTATTCCTGTGTAATGCTACACCATGAAATGGCGGTTTTTGCTTGATTTGTTTTTAAATAATTGCAAGCACCTGATTGTGACGCTACGTACATTTTTCTGTTACAGCTAACACTTTAAGAGAATGTGACTTCCATTTGTTTTCTTCCCGCACCGATATCATTATCACAAATCTTCCAACAAATAAGATTGGCAGATGATGGCATTGCATCATACGTTGATCAAATGAAGAACAATGTCCTTGCCCGTTCTCAGGCCCATATCTTTTCGATCGAATTTTCGCTATACAACACGCTCTTACCATCGTCAAACCTGACTTTCATGATCACATTTTACAAGATGTAAATATCGGTTCTCTTGAACTACCTTCATAATTTATGTCAGTCCAGCATCCTTCTTTTTCCTTACATAATTCTTAAAAAAATGGTTCAAAGTTTTCAAAGATAGTTATACCATGCTGCACTGCTCCAACAATGTCAGCATGTTCAAACTTTGCTATTACATGATCGACTGTTGTTATTGCTCTGCATTTCGCCCCGGTTCTTCCTTCAGTTGGATTTTCTTGTCATTGTTCTATTGTTAGAGAATGAAACATCGCATTAACGCATTTAACAGCCTCAAATTGTGTACAGATATGCACCAGCTGTTGTAGTTGATTATTTCCTCTAAATATTTCAATATTGTTAGACGACTTCGAAAATCCCTACAATTTACTAATGCTGCATTGCTTTTCGATTCTTTCAACTCGGGTCATGAGCATCTCCTACCTTTGTCAAGGCTGGATAACCCTTTCATACAATGCATAATGTAAGCACCAACATTTTAACATACTACTGTCAGTTTATGCACGCTCATACTATTCTCATAAAATACGTAATGGCTCTTGTTTATTAGTTGATACCATATAGCTCCTATCGTATAGCGAACTTTTTGCTGTTTGACTTTCACATGTATAACACTTTTTAGTTTCTTCTCTTTAAACTTTGTTTTTAGCCACAATTTCAATCCCCCATTCAAAGAATATATTTCTTTATTTCATTAAATACTATCCGATTTCGGTAGCAAATACATGTCCTAAGTGGTTTATCAGCTAGTGCATTTCTGAAATATGTGGCTATTAATATCATTTATATTACAAGTTCAAATATGATGACAGCAAGTGTGCAACCTACAGCAATTCCCAATTCTAAACTTTGCTAATTCTTCTAAAACTTTCGGTTGTAAATCTCATTTTAAATTCTTCATAAAAAATTATCATCACCCATTAAACTGCTGTAGAAATCTAGAAAATCCACAGCTTTTTGTATTGTTATTTGTCGTACTGAGCAATATCCACTTGCAACTTCTAACCATACCTTATAAACATCTATATTATCTTTTTGTTGCATTCTATATAGTTTCCCATATTGCATAAGCATTCTCAATGCATCCTGCCATAACTAGGATCCCGGTCTTCCCTATCAATGTATGTATACATCTATTTTAATGCACATCTGTAATTATCTAATTTTCTATGATAGTAAACATTGTATTGCAATCAGAATTAGCAATGATATCGTACGGAATCCTCCCAGATTTTCTGATCTTTCTTCTTTTGACAGGTTGATGTCTTCTTTGATACACCAGCAGTCTGCTACATCTTTACTTCCCACATGTATTAATAAAAAGAGCCACAATAGGGGAGTCGGACAATATGTGTACAATTTGTAGCTAACCCCGAATTGCCAAAGGAACCCTTTGATGCAGTTTTCTTCACAACATCATCTAATTATATCCTTATTTATATCAGCGATATAAAATGGTACAATTGTTCCTCTTTTAAATCATTCTGTATTCGGTCGTTGTCTGCATTTATTTAGATCAGTGTATGTATTCTTTAGATGCATTTCATGTATTTCTCTTGGGAATTCCAGCGTCCGATTCTTATTCTCCGTATTCTTTTGCAAAACTATATGTTTTTCCCCAAAATTCTTACTACAACATTACCCTTTTCTTTTTTCCGGTGCAACCTATTTTATTCCCTAATTCTATATTGCAGCCTTCTCCTATCTTTATATAGTTGTTTAATCCATATGTCTTTGCTACTTTTTTATTATTCATTCATTATTTGTATCTTTCGTCAGATCGTCAAGTTTTCATTAACTTATAAATTGTTTCGAAATTCTAATATAAGTCAATTCGTTATTTTTCTCCAACCAAAATATACATTTTCTCTTCTTATAGACCGTCTCCGCTGACTTTTCCAATTTCTAGTCAGTACTTCCTTTATATCGTGATACTATATTAGCCTCCTTCCGATACACCTTTCATGAGTAGCAGTAGCATTGGCTTTAAGTAAATCTATCTTTAGAATTTAATTATTAATCATTTGGCTGACTTATTTCCCTGACGATATAGTGTTCCTACTGTGGTTTACGTATTTGGTGCATATGCTAAACCCATTATGGTCCATATACCTGCGCCGTTTAGAACCGCTCTTCTTACACACTTTATTTTATATTTTGTTAATCTTTTTTTTACTTGGAAATATACATATTCGATAAAATTCACCAAATCAAATTTTTACATGAATACTCTTTGATGTTCTAGCTGTATTTGAGAGGAGTATCAACTCATTGTTTACTATTAGTATTACTCATATCGCAACAACGGCTTCTAAGATACAGGTATAGTCTATGAATACTCGATGCATTTCAGCAAATGCGTCATGGAAAGTGTGTTATAAAGAATGATATACTACTACACCAATCACTAGCAATAATACCACTACTGATTATTCTAATACTAGAAACAACTAATCGGACCACATAAAGCAGATCCTTCAGTTGCAACTTGCATCATGGATGGTATTAACGAATATTACTGCTACGAATACAACTACTAATACAACTTATATTCTTACAAATAGTAAAAACATATAGAGTCACTCGACGGAATGTCGCCAATTAAAATTCAGCAGTCTTTTAGGTTGCAGAAGTATCATGGAAAGTATTAAAACTTACTAATATAATTACTACTACTCTTACTTCTATTACTACTACATATAGAAATATTACTCCCAATAAGACAACCACCAACACTAACCCATAAGATTCAACGTTCTTCGAGAAAAGCGTACAAGAGAACTTATATACAGTCAGTTGCGATATGGCGGTAAATCTACTACTACTGTTACTACTAGTAAAGTACTACCAATAATACAAGTAATGCTACGTCTAAAAATCAAAATCAAACATTTGTTTGATTTTTAAAAATGTACAGAGGACATGGTATCAACTCTAATTCGTTATTTTTTATGTATGTTGTTGGGAGGAAAGTAGGTGAATAGTCCCCTGTCGCAAATTAATAGACTAGTTCATTTAAACACTAATGTACGCATTTTCAAGATATTTTACACAGATATAAGAGGTATTTAATTCAGTTTAATTACTTATGATTGCTTTTGCGAAGATAAATATACACACGCATTAAAAATATTAGACATATTTTATGCAATTTGGCATATAGATAGAATCCATTAAAAGAAGTCTATTTTTGTTAAACATTTATTTTGTCAAGTGAAATAGAGTTAAAACTCTTCTATTGATTTTTCTCATTGATTTATGATAAAATACGAAGAAAGATTTCATGAGAATTTTAGCATTGATAATAAACATGAATTAGAGCTGACTTACTTCTGTTTAATTATGTTTCGGTTAGTGCAATATTGCCACGACAAAATTACCTATGATATTTACGCCATAATATATTGCATACAGTTCAAACAACGTAAAACAACAATACGCTTTTCAACTACAAGTAGCATACAACAGTATCCTTGAAACATAGATAACTAAATGGTCAAACAACACGTTTAAACTACAAGTTAGAGACAACTGAATCCTTAAAAATAGTGGTGTTAATTTGCATGTAGAAGTAGTAGGTGTCACAGATATGTTTCTCTCTTTATTAGCATAATTTCCTTTTGTTGCAGTTGCCTTCTTTTTCATTCTAATAAATAGTGAAGCGTATGTTCGCCGAAATATATCTGATGAGGTCGGTTCACAGAGCGGCATTAACACGTACATAGAAAATCAGGATCATGTGGTCAGCGTGTGCTTTCAGATATCACCTACCTATGTTGTTAGAAGAAATGGGCATGTCATCACAAAGAGACAGAGAGCGAGATAACAAGTGAATTCGTAGTCCTGGGATGACACCCTTCTTTATCAGGAATTAAGAGACGTCAACAGTTTAATTAATGATATTTCTTTAAATTTGCGAATAATCTGTTTTTGTTTTCTAGGGTTTGAATACAAGGATATACTACACAAGCTATGGAGACGAACGTAGATAGAATTACTCAGTTATAGGAAGAGCGTTATACTTGAGGTATGACGTTATTTTGTATGATTTGTTATTTGCATACGATAAAAAAACGTGTATTTTGTTTGATTTCGACTTACGAGACATCAGGCCATACCCTGGAAGGAGAAGTATAGACACCATCACCCTATTAAGCTGTCTTATTACAGAGTTCTCAACAAAAGACATGATATTTGAACATAATTACCACAACGTAATAGGCCTAGTTAAATGGGAAAAGACAGGGAAAAAAATAAAAATAGAAAAAAAAACGACAAAATGTGGGTCATACGGCAACAAAAAAAAGAAATGAAGAAAAAGAGATAGACAACCGCGAAGAGCAGTCACGGATTGAAATGAAACGGGCGAAGCAAACGTAGAGAGATTAAAAAAAGGGGGGGTAGTAACAAAAGAAGAACCATTGAGAGAAGACGAAATGGAGATGTGCGTACCTTTTAAATGTATGCATATTTTGTTGTTACATTTTACGTCAATCGACTTCTCAGAAATCAAGAGGCCCCTTCCCGGGGCTTACAATTTATCTCTGTATGAGATAAATAGATATACGAATATTCCATTAAAGTTTGTATTTACTTCTCAAATATTGAGTTAGTAAAGAAGTGAAGTGCATTTATTCTAATCTACCCAATTGAATACTTAACTATGTTATAGTATTATCTGCTGTGGTATTTTGGTATTGCTGGATTCAAGGACAAGAATTCATCTAGTCTATTGTAGTATTCAGCTTGGTGCTGTTACAAGATGCGACAAAAATAGTGAAGGCGCCCACATTTTATATAAGTAAGTGTGATGTAATCATACCGAAGGGGGTATTATTCGTGCTGTGACTACTATGTTATTTCGAATATTTAGTCATGGTTCACTTGCAGAAGAAACTATTCTTAAAGCCAGATTGCCATGACAAACCCCTGTCGAGAGAGACCTTAACACTCGAGGGCATTGGCATGTAGGCATAAAGCTCTCTACGTAGGCATTCAATCTTTATATTTTTACTGATTTTATTTGATTTCAGTCGAAGTTTCCAAACTCCTGAGGAAAACACTTGATATTTATAAAAGTTACATAGATATTCGAATGTTTTATTCAGATTCTCCTTTACCTATCAAACGTTTAGTAAGTATAAAAGTTAGAACAATAATTTTCCTCTCCCAAATAAATTAGGTAACTATGTTATCGTATATCTTTATTTTGGTTTATTGGTCTTATCGGATGCCAGGACAATAATTCATCTAGTCTGGCGATTATCCAAGTTAATGAGGTTATTAGAGGCAACATCACTTGACGAATGTGCACCATGCTACTGCATAAGCCAGTGTTGTTAGCCATACCGAGGGGGTCTTGTTTCGGCTTCAAATACTATGTTATATTGAATATTTTGTCAGGGTTTACTGTTAGGGGGAAGTATCCTTATGACAGGTTGTCCTGACAACCCCTTGTAAAGAGAGATCTAAGACACTCAAATACAATGATTAGTACGCATTCAAGTTCTCTCCGGTAGGCATTAAAGTTATCTCTTGTAGGCATTCAAGTTCACTCCTGTATTCAAAACATAATGTATTGTATTAAAGTTGTTGCGGCGGATGTGGCATCCTACCCGATGCCAAATATTCACCCGCTATTTCAGACACTCACACCGAGATATATTATTACGATTCTAACTGTCACTTTGAGTGCAATTTTCGGTATCTCTCTTACACTCGGCTCACCTGTAGTTTTGAAATTATTTTCATTAGTTAAGTTACTTTTATAATTACTGGAATGATGGTAATTTTCCTGAGATTCTAGTTACTTTTCATGTCGTATATACGATATTAGTATTTATTTTTAGTTTCCCTTTCAGTTCAAGTCAGTGTCATTATTACCGCAGAGCTTCTATATTTACATGTTTTAGAACATGAGAAACTTCTAATCGGACTTGTGGACGATCATGTCTAACTAAAAAAACGTTTAGGAAATTTCGAACTTAACTGAACCGTTTTTTTAATACACGCGGGGTATATTGTTCTAATTTATCTTGCAATAATACGGCGTGGGATTTTATTTTAGTTATACTAGAGTTTGGATACTCACTCGTTAATGCATATAATGTTAAATACGAATAACATCAATCGACACATATACATAAATTTAAATAAATAATAAGACAGAATTACATTCATAATGTCATAATGGTGTTGTCCCAGTTTATTTTTAAATGTATGACGTCTTAATTTAAAACATTCACAAAATGCAAACATATCTCAATTTTTTTTTTAGTGTAAAAGATGATAACGCACGTTCATACGAGGGTTCACACGTGTTCTTCTACAGAAAGTGAATATACAACAATGGATATTAATAACCCCAGAGTGATCGTCGAACAATTATTCTGCTAGTCTTATCAATTTAGACAGAACACAGTGTAATGCACGAATAATTGTTTTAACTTTTTTCCAGAATAAAACTTTACAAAAAAACGAAAAATAATTTTGCTTGACAAGCAAACCTAACTGAAACAATGGAAAAAAAAAACGAACGAGGCCGAATTGATATACGTAATTATTTTCCGGTTCAGAAATAGGAACAGCTTTGCAAAGACAATAGTGAGAAATGATAAGAACCAAACAAAAAAAAAACTTAGAAAAATGAAACGAACATAAACAGCGTTTTTTTCTATAGTAAAAACCCGGGACACTTTCCCTCATGTGTCAGAATAAAAGAACAGCAGTTAAATTACAAAGACTCATGAGAAAACGGGGGAAATGAAATCAGTGAATAAATTATTTACATTCAAAAACGATTGTCTGCGAATTTCCCATGTTTCAAAAAACATATGTTTACAAAAAAATGAAATAGACTAAAAATGATGATGAAGAAATCGGAAAGAGGAAACATTCATTATTATTGCGACGGATGCGGTGCTTGGCCCGTTATCGCACTGAATGTGACGGACCGTTAAACACGCTACGTTTAACTACACTGATAAGTCGTAGACGACGAAACAGCTATCTGTATATCAGTATATTTTATAGACGTATATATGCACCATATTTATTGGCTGAATTATCTAGTGGAGGAAATGACGGTTTGCATATTGTTTTACTTAGGTTAGTGTCAGCGTAATATAATATATCTTACACAGACAGGTGCATATATATATATATATATATATATATATATATATATATATATATATAAATATATATAGCGCTATATTCTTCTACTAAGCTTTTTGTTTGACGCAGTCTTGCTGCTGACCACATTTTGATTTGCTTGGTCGGTCAGCTGTCGAATTTCGACGGCGTACCCCATCGCAACGTCTCGAAACACTAATAAGTAAGGCCGACAAATCAAGTATATGTGAATGGAATTATATATATATATATGTATATATATATATATATATATATATATATATATATATATATATATATATATATAAAGAAGGAAATATAACCATAAAAAATCGCATAAAATTACATAAACTTACATAAAATTGATACAAATGGTATTACATCGAAAAGTTCAGATGCATGGTTTAAGGATTAGTGTCACTCCTTGCATCTGAACTATTCGATGTAATAAAAGTTGGATCAATTTCATGTAATTTTATGTAAGTTATGCACTTTTTTATCTTCATCTTTTCTTCTTTAAAATTGAATTTTGGCTGAAATCAAAGTGTAGTATCTGTTCCGATGGATACTGCACACCATAGACTAGTATTCTCTTGGCCTTCGGGGCTTGATTTACGCCGGTCTATGGGTCTGTCCTGTGCAGTTTTAGGAGGTCCGCCCTCCCAGGCTTCGCCTCCCCTCTTTGGGGAGGAGTAAGTTCATTGCTAACTGCCTGAAGCGCCCCTACTGGGGAATACCGACGGGGCTGCCCAGGCAATTTTTAAACCCCACTTTCCCGACCCGACCTTGGGTCACATCTTACTTGTGGGAGTAAGATAAAACTGGCCTTGTGCCTTACTCATGGAGAGGAGTAAATAAACACTCAACGTATTGAACTTCAATTTATCACGATAGATCACTTTACGATATTTCACTTATCGTTAATTCTATTTTTATTATCATATATATATATATATATATATATATATATATATATATATATATATATATATATATATATATATATAAGCCCTCAGCTCTATAGTTGTGAAAATAACGGGTTCAGTGCTCTCAGTTATTGTTGCGTAGTGAAGCATATGTAAACAAGGAAAGTACATACATAGCGCTATATTTTTTTTTACTTATTCTGGATGTTGTAAGTATAACGGATTCGTGTTTCGATTCATAGCGGCAATACAGAATACAGTGGCTACGTCTAGCTAGACTGATAGGTGTAGACGACAAAACAATTGTTTGTGGATGACTAATATATATATATATATATATATATATATATATAGTCTCGGATGTTTCTCAACCATTAAAACTATATGAAAAAAAAATGTTTAGTCCCAAGTCGTTTAATGTAAAATCACTCAAGTAAGTCAATTTTGTTTTACAGTTACTATATTAGTTTGCTTCTAACATTGAAGGGATCATCAGTCGTTACGATGAAAAACTGTTTTGGGAATTTAAAAACATAACAGTATTTAATTTAATGGCTTCCCAGCAGAGTTGATCAGACCCCACTTCCCTTAAAAGACAAAAACATAAACGTTCCGTATACTAAATCTAAGTTTGGTTCCATATAAATGCTTTGCGTACTTATATTAGTTATTAAAAAATAAATAAATAAATAAATGAATAAAAAAATAAAAAAATAAAATAAAAAAGTCTTCCTTACCTGTGTTGTTCGTCTGTCTAATAAAATGTATCCGTTACTTACAAAAATGTTGCTGCATTTTAAAGTGTTTTAAAGTATATATATATATATATATATATATATATATATATATATATATATATATACTAGCACTACTAGTACTACTAAAAAATACATATTTAAATCGTTAATGATTCATAAAAAAATAAGTTTACGCATTCGTTTTATTGAACAGAGATAAATCGGGAAAATTTAAATGGATAAATATTATTATTTTCATAAGAAAGTGTGATGATATATATATATATAATGCCTATAGGGCAGGCTTAATCCTAGCAGACACTCTCTATATTTAATGTGGGTGGGCTGTTTCAAACAAACATAGATATTCTCTAAGACGTTAAGGTTGTATATCAACTGAGAACGACCCAAGATGATAAAGTAACCAATGCGTAAATGAATGCACACATCGTTATTTTTCATTACATCATGTGTCTATCTTTCAGAACTTCCGTTTAACGGAATATTTCATTACTTCTTTTTCTATGAATATGTTGTTGAATTCTGTTGTCCAATCTCAATGTCGTCTCCTCATCTAGTCGACACTGTAATCAAAATTTAAATGATAAATTCCATTTTGATTATGTTTGAGAGGTAAAACGTTATTGTGTATAGAACGCAACACGCACGTCTCTAGACAACTAGCAATTTTTAACTGTTGAACTTGTTTTCTTATCGAATTTCTAACTTATTATGGCTAACAACTGCAAACGAAAGTAAATTGAACAATTACCGACCGTAATTATTTTAATTTCGGAAACATGAGATATTTTCCTTTTGATGACTGACCAGATAGCATCAAGCGTGTAGCCATTATTGTACAAAGTTAAAGTAATGTTTTTTTTTATTTATTCATCCAATTTTTATTTTTAACAAACTATAACGGCTCTGTGTATTCGAGTCAAAATTTAATTTAACTAATGTTTTCTAGGACCAAATAACTCCTAGCGGGTAGTTACTCCTTTAAACGTAGGTGTACTGTAAATTGATATAAGGTAACACAATGGGGTGTTCGTACCAAAGCATCGTGGAAAGCCAAATTCGAACAGCACTCACCTTTATAAGTATACGTTTATGCAAGACTAATTAAATAAATAAATAAAACATCATCATAAACAAATACAACTACAATTGTTGCATACCTTAGATTTCTCCCTTCCTTTGTAGAGGGCGGTCGGGTCGTCTAGTGGATGAATTATTTCTTCTCTGCCGTGAACCACGCCGTCCGTTGTCTGCAACAAAAGCCATGACGCACTCCGAAGACAAACTCTTCTTTTAGATTTAATTTATTTAATTACAACAGTTGTTATTTCAACCACGTCGAGAGAGAGAGGGGAGAGCAAATCCTACTTTATCGTAGTTAGTTAACAATGTTTCTTAACCATTCATAGAGAGGGAGAAGGATTTCTTGCGCTTGTCTTCTCTTAAGGGAAACATTTCCCTGGGTGTTATTTATCGTGAATTGCCTTCCGAATCAGACTGACGAACACTCGCTTCTCACGAGAACGAGTGACGTCACAGATCCTCTGTTCCCCAGCAAAGCCTGCGACGCCACAGAGCCTTTCGCAGGTGCAAACTGATCTTTTATCTGGGGTCTCGTTACACGGTAACCTTGTCACGTCTGTTAGCTCTGACTGTGAGAACAAGCCCTAATCTGCATTCGGCTGAACCCGCGTTAATTCGCGCAAGTCAAACCAACGATTCTTAACAGATACGTCCATTCCCATATGACCATTATCCAACACAATAACACAAATAAAAAGAAGAAGAAGAAGATGCTTAAGAAGAAGATGCTTAAGAAGAAGAAGAAGAAGAAGAAGAAGAGTGGATAACGAAAGGAATAACAACGCTAATACAAACGTCTGCCCAAAAAGAAACGATCTCAAGCAAGTTGAGACAAAAAGCCATCTAACCAAAAATGTGGAAAAGGCTAACTGCACAACTGAGAGAACACATCTATCAATCCCTGAACAATCGTGAACTGCTCCCAGAGAAAGAAAAGTATACCGGAACGGGAAAAATGGACGCACGATCTGCTATAAATAGATCAGAATCTCATGAAAGGGGATGAAAGCAGAATAAAACCATAGCGGTGGCATGGATTGACTACGAGAAAGCTTACGACTGAATCCCTGAAGCATCGATAATTAAATTCTCAAAAATATACAAGACACTCGAAGGATCATTAATTTTATTTAAAACCAATGGGGACAATGCAACTAATGACTGAATTAAAATACAAATAGTCATTTTCGGAAGAACCCTCCCTACCATACTACTATAAATCATAGCGATGATGCTACCTTAGTACATACTTAAAAAATGTGATGCTGACTACAAGTTTACAGACATTAATGCAAGAATAAACAACCTTATTTACGTGGACGACCTAAAACAATTTGAAAAAGGCCAAAAAGTAACTGAATAAGCTAATGAATACGACCAGAATCTTCAGCCAGGACATTAAAATAGAATTCGGAAAAGAAAAGTGTGCACTGCTTGTGATGACAAATACCTCTGCGGAAGACAGAAGGGCATGAAACTGCTCAACCAAGAGGTAAGGACGCTAGTCGAATAGGAAATATATACGTGTTTGAGAGTACTGGTAACAGACACTATCAGATTTACAGAAATAAAAGAGAAAATTGGAAAAGAATATTTGCGAACAATAAGGAAACTTTTAGAAACGAAATTATATAGAAAGTATCTAGTATAATTATAAACACATAGACAGTATGAAGAATAAGATACTCTGGACCATTCATAGGCTGGACTATAGAAGAACTCTGGCCTTTGACCAGATGATGAGAAAATTAATGACCATGCACAACGCACTACATCCACAGATGATACGGGCATACTCCACATGAAAAAACAAACAAAGTTGCTAGAAGGCTGATAAGTATAGAATACTGTGTGGAAGACACAAATAGACCTGGAGAAATGCATAAAGTCTAATCCCCGCAACAAGGGACACTTTCCACGCAAACAACTCGGGAAGACGAAACCAGAAACAAAGTAAAACAAGACGAAAAGACGACAAACAGAGAAAAAAAAACAAAAAGAATAGTGGGAAGAAAAACAACTACATGGTCGCTTCATAAGACTGACAAAAAGAAATCCAATATTTGCAAAGTATAAATAAAAAGTATTTTTGAATATATTGTAATTCCCTTTTTACAAACATTTAAATCTCATCGTATTAATATACGATGAGATTTAAATGTACAATTCCGAAAACATTGTGTGAAATGTAAGGCAAACCTAATCGGAAAATGTGGCAGCCAGTATAGAACTACACATTGAATATAATCAATATGTTAGGTGAACGCAAGAAAACCAGTCAATAGCCGACATAATATTTCTATTTTAAGTGTCTATGAGTATGGGTGGCGTTAAGCAAATTTATTGCAAATACAACTATAACTTTTATATAATGTAGTTAACACACATAAAGTATATTATGTATCTGCGTGTTACCTTCCAACCAACGAGTGGCATCGCTGATAGCACCCTCTTTGAAAATCTAAAATTAAAATAATTTGTCAGAAATTCTCAGGCAGCATGAAATTCAATAGAAACATAGAACATATTACGAAACAAATGCAAATGATGTAGGTCCCTTTACCGAACAAGAAACCATTTCAGACCCGATAGTATCATATATATCCATAGAGGTCTCGAGATTAAGGGGACATTTTTACTTTGACATATTCTTTCCGGACACCCTTGGAATCCCGTTCCTGTTCCATGTTTGCCCCAACAGTACCAACGTGGTGAAATTGAAATGTAATATGAACAGAAATTCAAAGTTGCTCCCTATAAAATCTGACTCCCTATCAAATTAACTCCTCACTTGCATCATGTCTTCTTTGGGGTGAAGAAAAGTAAAAAAAATGTTGAATTATTTTTTAGGACTAGACACTCATTTATAATTATGGGCAGGTGAATTCAATCCATAAGTGGGTAATACATAATTAATTTTTGGTTTAAATTTCACAATATTTAACACATAGTCGTAATATATGTATACAAGTTGTAATGATATATAATTATAAAATATACTGGCACTATTTCAAGATCAAATTGGTAGGTAAGTACATTTCAGTAAAAATACGAATCCGTTTTATTTATGAATACGATTCAAAAGGCAAAGATCTTGTATATCGCCAGCTGTAAGAACTAAAATTGTTATGGAATAGTATGAATGTTTGGGACATTTTTGGGAGGGTAGAATGAGATTAAACAAATATAAAAACGAGAGAAAACGATTAAAAAGAAATGAATTAATGTACTGAACCGGTTTTCGTCCACACTCATCAGAGTAAAACGTGGAAGTGATTGAATACGACTAAAACCTAAAAAAATGTGTAATGAAAACTAGTGACAAGTTTAGGTAAAGAAAAATGGGGAGGAGAGTCATAAGTTGATCACATTAAGTCCTAAAAGCCATTCCTTTTGCTTACAAAGGGAAGGTTTGATTGAATTGATATATATGGCTTCCAGGACTTTGACGTGGAATAGAGAATGCGATCTACATATCAAGTCAATCAAACCTTCCCTTTGTAAGCAAAAGGAATGTTTTTTAGGACTTAATGTGATCAACTTATGACTCTCCTCCCCATTTTTTTTCCTTTTTTTTCTCCTAAACTTGTCACTAGTTTTCATTACAAATTTTTTTAGGTTTTAGTCGTATTCAATCACTTCCACGTTTTACTCTGATGAGTGTGGACGAAAACCGGTTCAGTACATTAATTAATTTCTTTTTAATCGTTTTCTCTCGTTTTTATATTTGTTTAATCTCATTCTAACCTCCCAAAAATGTCCCAAACGTCCGTATTCCTCGCCGTTATCAAATTTTGTACCACGAAAAATGTATTTAAATAGTATTAATGTTTTCATCTCAGTGGTAGACCGACGAGATTTCTGGATTGCCCAATACTCGTACATAATAGAAGAATTTATGAGCTATACCGAGTTCAAATCTTTTGGCTCTTTTCGAAACACAATTCCATGCTAGTTGTAAAAATGTTAACCGTCATCGATATTAAGGATTTAGATTGTAGTTTAAATTTCATTAATCAATCTTAATATAGTATAAGAAGTATATTATAAAACTCTCTAGACACTCTTCATATACAACCTTGAACATGAAAAGAAATTGTATTTGGGATAATTTGATCTCATTTGCTAAGTTTAACATTAATCTATTAATATTGTTATTGCGTTCCAGCATTCAATGAACTACACTTCGTAGATATGTCGTAGAACAAAAGAGAAATACAACCGATATAAGCAATGTAACATAGAAATATTCCTTCCTCAACCCTGTTTCAAAATACGAGATATTTCAGGGAGTAGAATCCTGAAAGATATGGCAGAACATAATTCGCTAAGGAATTATTCATCTTCTAAACTCCATAAATCCAAACGTCGGCATGGCTATATTTCCGCCATCTTTTCTTTCCCTATCGTATATTCAGTTTGGTAATCAGATTGTGAAGTGCGTTCTGGGAGAGAAGCTGGACTGACACGTAATTGTCATAGATGAACGAACGGGCATCAAGAAAAAGATTACAATATTCCAGCATAACTCCTACAGGATTTCGTTCGTCAGATTTCCCCCATCAAATGTTGGGCATAGTTTTCCAATTCAATAAAAAATGTAGATAAATAAATTCACTGTAGGCAATAAATGGCGGTATATTTCTTGATGCGATTTGTAGGTTCATGCTGAAAGGTGTGTATGTTGAATCAAACATATAAAAATTCGGAAGAAAATAGATGATAAGTGAGTGCGGGTTGGAGGGAAATAAAGAATATATAGATTATCAAGAAAAGAGGGTAAGTAGTTTATAATGAAATAAAATATCAGAAACAAAAACAGACATATCAATAAAAATTGTTTACATATTACAAGTCGTAGTTGTATGCCATAGAAGCATACACACAATAGATGAGCTTTAAAAGGAAATAAAGAACAATAGACGATAGTATTACATCTCAAAAAGAGATATAACAAAAAAGATGTAAGTTGTCGATGATTGACAATATTTTCGACTCATATATACATATGTATCGTATGTTTATCTCTCTCTAATTACTCTCGATCTCGTTGCTTGCTATTTCTTTCTCCTTCTCTCTTTCATATATGTATATGTATATATATATATATATATATATATATATGCAATATCCCACTTCTTCGTAGTTGTTCTTGACTCCTGTCCCTCAGTTCACTGTATCGCCCGCTGATGAAACTTGTTATAGTAACATCTCTCCTAACCTATGCTAATGTATGGTGCCCGAGGTTAAGGATACCCGACTACGGGTCAGTTGCGACTTGGAAACTGTGTCCGCGCCGTCCGACTGACATGAATTTACACCCCTACACTGAAGATTGCATAAGGATGAGAAATGGGTGTTTGTAGGTAATAATAATTAAATTTTAATTCTAAAATGCTGTATATATATATATATATATATATATATATATATATATATATATATATATATATATATATATATATATATGCCGGAAAAATATATTGTATTTTATGGTTTTACATTTTCCAAATAAATAATTTTCAAAAAAAAATGTATGATCGACTCGGAAAGTGTTTCAGCCGGAAGTCGGTAAATGCTCTATATCGCGGTCTCGCATACATTACTATATTCATATTTTAATTACTATATGTTGTAAATGTTTATTTATATATCTTCTTTGTTTAGCATTTCAATTATTATAATATTAAATATTGAGTATTAATATATTATATGATTAATATTGTTATTATTGTTGGCAATTATTTTCAAATTAATTATCTTTTAATATGCGTTTATATTTTTTTACTCATGCGTTCGCTATTAAAATGGGTGTGTGATTAGAAAGATACAGTAATTCGTGTGGATTAAGTTAAGTCTTAACTCACGTTATATGTCATAATTTAAGCTATTATTATTTGTTTTGTTTTATGTATTGTTATTTATTATTTTTATAATTTTTCATATACATATATTCTAAGACTAATGAATGTATATTTGAGCATAATAAATTACAAAAAAATCTACGATATTTAGAGATCAATGTATTTGTATTAATAGTCTTAATCGGAATATTGTTCTAATCTTTGAAGTTATACCCAAAAGTATGTAACACCTACTTTCCCCGGGTGAGTTGGTCGAATTTTGGAATATTTGTGACGACATAAACGTTGAGATGATAACATCCAAACTGAGAAGAATCGTCCGAAGAATATTGAGAATACGAATGATCAATCATCATGTTAAAGATTCCGTATCATCTCTTATGTCTTATCGAATATAATTGATAACATCTTGTTGTCTTAACTACTTTCATTTTGCCTTTGGTACTATTCAGTATCCGATGTAAGACGCTTTAAACATTCGCTTTAGACATTCGGTTTTATAAGCGGAATCCATTACACATGATGAGTTTACATATTTGCCCTTTTTTAAAGACTAATGGGAATTCTTTATCAACATCGTTTAGCACGTAAAATACAGGAACATCATCTTTCTTTTTTTTGATAATGTTCGCTATTAGTTCACTTAATATTAAAATTATACAAAAAAATATGTAAATAAAGTATTTGTTTTCAGAAAAAATTATCGCATTTTCAATTATTTCGTAGTCTTCTATTTTCTATTTTCCTTCTTCCTTTTGTATACATATTTCTTTTTTATAACAACACACATTCTTTTCCACATCATTTTTATTTTTTTGTTTTCGTCCGGCAAAACTCAATTATTAATAAAACTTCAACTTTCAATCTGAAATCAGCTACACACGCAAACACACACAATATATATATATATATATATATATATATATATATATATATATATATATATAGGGAGAGAGAGGGGCTGATATAATGAGAGAGAGAGAGGTGAACGAGAGACAGACACATACCCACACAAACGTTTTAGTTTAATTAGTTTCTTTTTTATCTTCTCCATCTGTCGGATAATCCTTCACGTATTTCTGTCGCATTGTTAGATATAGGCGGCGTAGGTACTTTGTTGTTCCATTATTTGAGAATACGTTTTACTGACTCTCTAAATTGTATTCAAGCGAATGTTTTTTTAGTTTCAACTGTGCGCCAATTTATAACTTTTTGAATGTACGTATGGCTGATATGGGTCTGTATTTGGAACGTGATTAAGCATTAGGCGCGTTGCTAATGAAATGTACAATATTCAACATTTAAAATTAACAATATTTAAAAGCTTACACGAAGAATTGTTTTGTCGGCTAAGGATATTTTGGAGTCAGTTACTAAGCTAGGTATTTTAAAATATTTTGACTCGATTCGTAGTTAATATAGTTTATTGTGGGGCGTTTAGTCTTTATTTACAATGCCTCATAGATGTTCAGTCTTTTTACTTTTGAGTCGAATTGTACACTGTTAGTGTTATTAACTAAACGTTGTCTAAATTTCGAATGGGGGACGTAATGTTGCTTCAAATCGTGTCAGCTGTTACTCAAGTCAGAAAAATGGAATGTGAGCCTCTGGGTAAGTGTAGTAGTTGTGTGTCAATGTAACAATTCTCATATTTGCAGTTGAGAATATATATTCCTCCAAGGGGCATTGACCCAGATAAATTATGTTTGGTCGTTCTACTATTTTTTTACCTTAGAGGTGTTATGGTTAATTATGATGTTAGAAGATTTGATAATTTTCGAATAAATGCTAAATCTTATATTTAGTAACATTTTCGTCTGATTCAAAATTATGATGAAACTAGTTACGGTTGAATATGTTAATATATTCTGATTTTTTGTAGCTAGTTTAAATAAGTGTTATCTAATTTTCTAATGGGTAAGGTAATTTATTCATGTACCAGACAATTGGGTAATTGGATATTAATTAAGACTTGTATAATTTTTTTTTGTATGTTTGAGAAATATTTGTTGGTTGAAGACATAACATTAGCCTGGTTTATTAGGTGTTTTATGATTTCTATTTTATAGCGGTATGAACAATCACTTTTATAGTTTAACACACGAGAATAAATTGAGGTGTCTTTTTATATGGTGATGAGTTCATCATACTTGGAGTCGATAAGTGTGTCTAGAAATAGGATGATGTTACTAATGTTTAGTTCATAGGTCAGTATATAGTTTGTTTAAAATGTGTTTACTTTTTCTTTTATCTCATTGTTTTTGTTTGCTACAATGAGGATATCGTCCATGCACCAAAAACCAATGGGTAGTTGTGTGATTATATTAATTTCTTTCGATATTCAACATATACAAATAACTGAGGGTTAGTCAAAGTACGGCACTAATAAAAGGACAAGTCATGTGTTTGTAAATAGTTTCCTTCATTTCGCAGAGTAGGGATTTGCTTGTGCGCATTAATAATAACATTTAGAGTAGACAATCATTGATTTGGATGGAGGGATGTGTTATTGTATATGCTATTTATTTGGACGTCGATTGTTACAAGGACTAAGACATTTATTATATATATATATATATATATATATATATATATATATATATACTACAGTACTCTAAGACAGCGAGTATACGCAACTTGTAAACATGAGCTAAATTATTTGTACTTACTTGCGAGAGGGAAACCTATCATCCCTTTTCTGTTTCCTCTTTTGTATGCAATGAACTTATTCTATCTACATATGTACATATATATATATATATATATATATATATATATATATATATATTTATATACATAATATATGAAATGTTCTAGTTTTTTTAATATATATATATATATATATATATATATATATATATATATATATATATATATATATATATATATATAAACCTGCGGGGGTTAGGAAATACCCGACTAGTACACGTACGAAGGCTTTTTTAGCCCTCTCGGAGAGTTGGACCCGTAGACCGTGTAAGACTATCCATCTTAGAGAAGGAAATCTCTGACAATAAAACCTTGCTACCAACTACTTACGCCGTGGCAGTTAACCGTTGGGGATTGAGGTCTCCTTAGTCCTGATCGACAACCTTCCTAGAGTTGGAATCTCGAACAAAATATACTGTTTGCAAACCTACAATTGCTTAAGCAGTAGATTGGTTCTGCCTATCGCTTGTCCTTGCACTTCATTCTTTGTCTATTAGCCAGGCGCATTGGTACCAGCGCTGGGACGTCTCAAAAAGACGCAGTGCCTAGGTGTGTTTCCTTACTAGGCCAATGAATGTCGTTCTTTTTCTCTCTATTTGGGCAACTTGCGGAAAGTTTTTTCGTCACTAAGTCTGACATGACCAGTCTGGGTCTCTCTTGTTCCGACAGGTTGAGGGTACAGCTTGTCTGGCTGCTGTTTCCGACTGACAGCAAGGACCCCAAACTCTTGGGTAGAGCCAAGAACGGTTGCTCTATCATCAGTTGCATAATACCATGGGTAGTTGTATGTGGGTTAGGGTTAGGGTTAGGGTTAATTCCCTGCTTCTCAAACGAGAAAATTATTCTTTATTATTGCGCTAGCGTCCCGACGCTATATTTTAAGAATTAATACGAGTGAAAAAAATCTAATAAAATTTCGCGGCTAGCAGCAAACATTCAAAACAAAAAGAAGACCATCTCGTCAAGTGGAGTTTAATTAATAAAAAGTTAGTAAATATATACATATATAAATAAATTGCATCTTAGCGGTGTCTGCGCATATATATTGTCATACATATTCATATATATATATATATATATATATATATATATATATATATATATATATATATATATATGTGTGTATTGAAGTGTTAAATAGAGGAAAAAGGAATTCAGGCTTATTAGGTAATAAAAATAATGAAAAGGGAAAGAATACGAAGGCAGGTAATAAAAAATCATTAAAAAGATAGAAACAAATTGAAAGAGTTAACAAGTAAATTATGTAATCCGATACTAATTCATGAAAAATAGCCTATCCCCAAAAATATTTATTTAAAAGGAAAGTTTTACAAGTCTATCCCATTTCTGTATCGCCTTTGGTCTGAAGAGGTTCACTCTGCAAAGAGAACAACCGAAACGTGTATGCACATATGTAACCAATAATGGTTGTATAAATAAAAAAGTTATACTTAAGAACAGCTCTACTTGTTATTGAGCACATAATATAAACATTTGAGTTTCAACAGATTTACATCTACAGAAACTAATACAATACATGTACGCTATATATATATATATATATATATATATATATATATATATATATTTATATATATATGTATATACATATATATATATATATATATATATATATGTATATATATATATATATATATAAGTAATAGTAATGATATTATAAAATATTATTTTAGTAATACATTCATATAACAATATATGAAAATAGATAGATAGACATAGCAATACATACATAATTAAAATATTTAAGTCTGTTTATGCAGTTATTTTGGTGTATTATTTTAGTGTTAGATGTTAATATTGTCCGTATATCGGCCGACTGTAGTCTTTTGTTATGTTTAGTACTGTGACGTCGGATGGCGCTGGTATTGGATAAATTGTAAGTTAGAAGTACTATACGGATTAGCACCTGCCAGCAGAAGGATAGCTCGACGGTGTTAGAACCTCACGAAGAAGATATACAAACGCGAAAGTTCCGTGACGTTTAACAACGCTTACGTCCAGCTAAACTGGACCCATTGCTGCAGAACTAGACTGTATTTAGTGCGTTCCTGCTATTACTATTTTAACCCATTTCACGCACGGACCCTTGAGAATTTGATACACAATCAATTTGATTAAGAGGGTTTCCCTCGAAATATATTATGGAACACGGCCACACATATTAAATCATTGTGTTGAAGGTTCTTCTGATCAAGTAAGCTTTATTTATAAAAAATAAATAAATAAGTAAATAGATAATACTTGGTTTGTCGTATTCTTCAACGCCATTCTTTCCATTTTTCGCATTGTAATAGCCTTCTAAGGCACCTTATATATATATATATATATATATATATATATATATATATATATATATATATATATATATATATATATATATTAAACGACAAAAACAAACTGTATGTCCGTTTTTCGTTAAAGTAAATATTTACTTAGGACAAATGATTGCTAACTTCTGTATCATATTTAAATATGCTTAAATAAATCTTATATTTGCTGAACAAAATTGTTTCATTTAATATGTATACAATCAACCGTAACTAATATATTGGATACATTTCCACTGCAAGCACACATCACAATTATCGGGTTATTTTTAATTATTAAAAACACAGAATAATGAAAATGTTAGAGATGGAATTTGCAGGAATAGTTTTCACGATTCATTAAATGAGAAAAAAAATTACCAGATTAATTCAAGAATAACTCCGAAGATACTTTAGTTATGATGCATTTGATGGAGATGTTGCTGATAAAAACGGCAGTTACTGTTCCGAGACGAAGCACATACGTCTATTTGAGCGACTCTCTATATATGGTTACATGAAAAACAGATAGTCAACGAATGCAAAATAGGTTCTACATCATAGATGTTGTTTTTCTTCATGATAAAACAAAACTTTTTATTCTACAAATCATATTTGAGTATAAGCCAGCTAAAGGATTGTATCTGCCTCAGTATGCCCTCTCTATTAGAAGTTTGAAATGTCCTTACGGTTTCCTATTTGAAATAATTATTCGGTAGGGCTGCTGCCAATTTAATTTTTTGAAAATTCTTCTACTCATGAAATTCACGGATTCCTGATGCAATCCCCCAGTTCTATAAGTGTCATTCCACAATCGAGCAGTGTTCTAATATCTAAGGGACTGTCGCCTAAAACACTCTTTTTTACAGGGTACAACATCAACTTCCGAGGCTAATGGTTGAAGGTGTATTCTGATCTACACTGCCAATTTTCTTTACATGAACGAGTGCCAATCGTTCTTTACTCTATCTTGATTTCCATGGAATGTTCTCTCCGGTTTGCTGATGTAATGCTTAAACAACTAGAATTACTGTTCGCACAACAACTGAGACTTTCATACATTTTGCTGTTTTTGGAATGGCATAAAACTGTCTAAACAAAATCCAAAAGTCTTTCATATTAATAACATTTATAACAATAGTTAACCCTCTTTTTTCTTTATTTATATGATACTAGCGGGGCTACCCGGCGTTGCTCGGGGTAATAAAAACATATAATTGAAAAGCAATCGCGTGTGTAACATCTTTATATTCAAACTTCTATTTCTCCCCCTTTCTCTATAGCCGTCTCTTTATCTTTCTACCTTTCTCTTCCCTAGTCGCACCATTTCACCGCTACTTTCTAAGTTTGCCTTTTGCGAAAGCTGTTTCTTCCCCACCATTTCTCCTACGTTGCCCAAGGCAATAGTATAACATGTTGCTATAAAAAGTAACACCTCTATATGCGCCTTCTATATAGGTACTTATCTCCGCCTCGGTGTTAATACTATATACGTATCTATCGCTACCCCAGTACACATACTATATACGTACCTATCGCCGCCCTGGTGCGAATGCTAAATAGTACCTATCGCCGCCCCAGTGTGAATGCTAAATACGTACCTAGTGCCGTCCCGGTGTGCATAATACATAAGTACCTATCGCTGCCCTAGTGTGAATAATTAATATGTACATATTGCCGCTTTGGTGCGAATGCTAAATACGTACCTATCGCTGCCCTAGTACGAATGCTAAATACGTACCTATCGCTGCCCCAGTGCGAATGCAAAATACGTACTTTTTGCCGTTCCGGTGCATTTGCTATATAGTACCTATCGCCACCCCGTGCGAATGCTATATATGTACCTATCGCCGCCCCGGTTCACGTGCTATATATGTACCGATCGCCGCCCTGGAGCGTATGCTATGTACGTACTTATTGTCACCCATGTGCACATGCTATATACGTAGCTATTGCCACCCCTGAATTCTAAATACGTGCATATCGCCGCCCCTGTGCGAATGCTGAATACATACATATAGCCGCCCACGTGGGAATGCTTAATACGTACCTATCGCCGCCCCGGTGCGCGTGCTATATAGTACCTATCGCCGCCCGGTGCGCGTGCTATATATATACCGATCGCTGCCCTAGAGCGCATGCTAAATACATACCTATCACCGCCCGGTGCGCATGCTATATACGTTCCTATCGCCACCGCTGAATGCTAAATACGTACCTATTATCGCCGCGGTGCGAATGCTAAATAGGTACCTATCGCCGCCCCGGTTCGAATCCGAAATACGTTCATATCGCCGCTAAAAATTTCCCCGACTCCCACGCTCTCCTGCCCCCCCCCTCAACTATGTTTTTACTCTCCCTCAACCCTGAGAAATATTTTTAGTTCAAAAAATAAAAAAATAAAAAAATTTGGGCCACCCCCTAAAAAGTTAGTCCTGACCCCTAAAAATTTCTCCGACCCCCAAATCTCTCCAGGCCCCCACACAACTTTTTTTTACTCTCTCCCAAACCTGAGAAATATTTTTAGTTCAAATAATGAAAAAAAGTAAAAAATTTGACCCGACCCCTAAAAAGCTTGTCCTGACCCCTAAAATTTTCCCCGACCCCTAAAATTAACTCCAGTAGCCCCCAACTTGTTTTTCACTTTCCCACAACCCTGAGAAATATTTTAAGTAAAAAAAAAGAAGAAATATTTGGCACGACCTCTAAAATAGTCCCCGACATTCTAATCTCTCAAGCACCCCCCCATTCCAATTTTTTTGCACTCTCCCACAATCCTGAGAAATATTTTAAGTTTAAAAATAAAAAAAAAATTTGCCCGACCTCTAAAAAATTTGGCCTGACCCCTTAAATTTTCCCCGACCCATAATCTCTCCAGCCTCCCTCAACATTTTTTCACTCTCCCACAACCCTGAGAAATATTTTAAGTTCAAGGAAAAAAAAATAAATTTGGCCCGAAACACCAATATTTCTTGGGACCGTTATACTTAAGAAGCACTAATATTTGTAGGGACCGTTATACTTAAAAAGCACCAATATTTCTAGGGACCGTAATACTTGAGAAGCACCAACATTCGTTTGAAAATCAAAGAGGCCTCCTGAGCACTACTGAAATAACTCTTACCGCTGTCAGGTGCGGATGTGATTGAGCAACCCTTGTTTCACTACACATTCTTAACGTATCCTTCCTATGATGTTATTGATTTATCCGGACAGAAGTTATGGGATGACCTGATACAACTGGACACAATTTAGGGCAAGACCGGGTACATCCGGCAAGGGATTATAGGATGTTTTCAGTGACTCAGCATTTTTTATCGGATTAGTACATTAGATTAATTCGAATTTACTGCATATTTACCTTGAAAAAATGTGTAAAATACGAAAAAACTGCTACCTTTTGTCGGGAAGTGGTCCGGTTGACCGTCAGCGAGTGAATCGTTTTTCGCGATTTTTAGATATTATAATCTCGGGATATGTGCGGTTCTGAAGATATCAACTTTTTGACATGTCGGGTTAGGGTTAGACAAACATACAGACAACTGCCATTTATATAATAGACTAGCGGGGCTACCCGGCGTTGCTTGGGGTCATAAAAACATATAATTGAAGAGAAATCGCGCATGTAACATCTTTATATTCAAACTTCTATTCCCCCCCATACTTCTGTATAGCCGTTTCTTTATCTTACTACCTTTCTCTTTCTCGCCCCATTTCACCACTACTTTCTAATTTTGCCTTTTGTGAAAGCTGCTTCTTCCCCACCATTTCTCCTACGTTACCGAGGGCAATAGTATGACATATTTCTATAAAAAGTATCACCTCTATCTGTGCTTTCTATATAGGTACTTATCTCTGCTTTGATATTCATACTATATATGTATGTATCGCCACCGTGGTGCGCAGACTATATACGTACCTATCGTCGCCCCAGTGCATATACTATATATGTACCAATTGCCGCCCCGGTATGCATGCTATATACGTAACTATCACTGCTCAGGTGTGCATGCTACATACTTACCTATCGCTGCCCCAGTGCAATGCTACATATGTACCTATCGCAGCCCCTGGGCAAATGCAAAATACTTACTTATCACCGGCCACGTGCGAATACTATACCGCAGAAGCCTCGTGGTCCTATACCACAGAAGCACCCCATCCCTGGTTGCTATACCGCAGAAGCCTCGTGATTCTATACCGCAGAAGACCCCCCCCCTGGGTGCCATACTGCAGAAGCAACCACATGGGTGCCATACCGCAAAAGCACCCCCCTGGTGCCATACCGCAGAAGCAACCTCCTGGGTGTCATACCGCTGAAGCACCCCCCTGGTGCCATACCACAAAAGCCTCAGGTTCCTATACTGCAAAAACAACTCCCGAGTGTGATACACCAGAAGCACCCCCTCCCCCCGTTGCTATACCGAAGAAGCACCCTCTCCCCCCCGTTTCTATACCAAAGAAGCACACCTCTCCCCGGTTGCTATACTGCATCAGCCTTGGGGTAATATACTGAAAAAGCACCCCACCCCTGGTTGCTTTACCACAGAAGCACCCCTCTCCCCTGGGGGCCATCCCGCAGAAGAACGCCCCGGGTGCCATACCGCAGAAGCCTCAGGTTCCTATACCGCAGAAGCACCACCCGGGTGCCATACCATAGAAGCACCCTCTATACCGCAGAAGCACCCCCCGGGGGCCATACAGCAGTATCCCCCCCCCCCCGATTGCTATACCGCAGAAGCCTTGTGGTCCTATACCGTAGAAGCACGCCCCGGTTGCTATACTGCAGAAGCCTCATGGTCCTATACCACAGAAGCACCCCCTGCTTGCTATACCGCAGTAGCAACCCCCGATTGCTATACCGCAGAAGCACCCCTGGTTGCTATACCGCAGAAGCCTTGTGGTCCTATACCACAGGAGCGCCCCTCCCCGGTTGCTATACTGCAGAAGCCTCATGGTCATATACCGCAGAAGCACCCCACCCTTGGTTGCTATACCACAGAAGCATGGTGGTTCTATACTGCAGAAGCACCCCACCGCCATCCGTGTGCCATACCGAAGAAGCACCCCCCCAGGGGTCATACCGCAGAAGGACCCCCCAGGTGCCATACCGCAGAAGCTTCAGGTTTCTATACTGGAGAATCCCCCCCCGGGTGCCATACTATAGAAGCACCCCCTATACCGCAGCAGTACCCCCTGAGTGCCATACTGCAGAAGCATCATGGTCCTATACCGCAGAAGCACCCCCACTTGCTATACCGCAGAAGCCTCATGGTCTTATACCACAGAAGCACCCTCCTGTTGCTATACCGCAGAAGCACCTCTGGTTGCTATACCGCAGAAGCACCCCTGGTTGCTATACCACAAAAATGTCGTGATCCTATACTGCAGAAGAATCATCCCTGGGTTCCATACCGCAGAAGCACCCCCTGAGTGCCATACCACAGTAGCACCCCTGCAGGTGCGATATCGCAGAAGCACCCGCTGGGTGCAATACTGCAGAATCCTCAGGTTCCTATACTTCAGAAGCACCCCCAACCGGTTGCTATACCGCAAAAGCCTCGTGGTCCTACTGCAGAAGCACCCCTCCCCGGGTACTATACCGCAGAAGTCTTGTGGTCATATACTGCAGAAGCACCCCGCCCCTGGTTGCTATACCACAGAAGTACCCCCCTGGGGGCCATACTGCAGAAGAAGCACCCGGGTTCCATACCGCAGAAGCCTCAGGTTCCTATACCGCAGAAGCACCACCCTGGTGCCATACCATAGGATCACCCCCTATACCGCAGAAGCACCCCCCAGGTGCCATACCGAAGAAACCTCAGGTTGCTATACCGCAGAAGCATCCCCCCGGGTGCCATACCACAGAAGCACCTCCTATACCGCAGAAGCACCCCCCGGGGGTCATACTGCAAAAGCCCCCACCCCCGGTTGCTATACCAAAGAAGCTTTGTGGTCCTATACTGTAGAAGCACCCCCCCGTTGCAATACTGCAGAAGCCTCATGGTCATATACCACATAAGCACCCCAGAGGTGCCCATCCCCGGTTGCTATACCGCAGAAGCCTCGTGGCCCTATAGCACAGAAGAACCCCACCCTTGGTTGCTATACCGCAGAAGCCTGGTGATTCTATACCGCAGAAGCAACCCCCCACCCCCGCCAGGTGCTATACCGAAGAAGCACCCCCCGGGTGCCATACCGCAGAAGCTTCAGGTTCCTATACTGGAGAAACGCCCCCCCCCGGGTGCCATATTATAGAAGCACTTCCCTATACCGCAGAAGCACCCCCTGAGTGCAATACCGCAGAAGCCTCAGGTTTCTATACCGCAGAAGCACCTCCCCAGCCTTAAGGCTCTATATTGCAGAACCACCCTCCGGTGGCTATACCACAGAGTACCCCCATCCCCCAGTTGCTATACTGCAGAAGCCCCCCACCCCGGTTTATCTATCACAGAAGCACCTCCCGGGCGCCATACCGCAGAAGCACCCCCCCTCCCCGGGTGTTATATCGCAGAAACCTCTGCGGGTGCTACACTGCAGAAACCTCCAGTTCTTATAGCCCAAAAGCATCCTCCACCCCCGGGTGCCATACAATAAAAGCACCCCTGTACCGCAGAAGCAACCCCCTGGGTGCCATACCGCAGAACCCCCCCACCACCAGGTTGCTATACCGCAGAAGCATCATGGTCCTATACTGCAGAAGCACCCCTGCTTGCTATACCGCAGAAGCCTCATGGTCCTTTACCACAGAAGCACCCCCGGTTACTATACCACAGAAGCACCCCCCGGTTGCTATACCGCAGAAGCACCCTTGGTTGCTATACCGCAGAAGCTTTGTGGTCCTATACTGCAGAATTCCCCCTTCCCGGTTGCTATACCGCAGGAGCGTGGTGGTCCTATACTGCACAAGAATCATCCCTGGGTGCCATACCGCAGAAGTACCCCGCTGGGTGCCATACTGCAGTAGCACCAGTGCAGGTTCCATATCGCAGTAGCATCCACGGGTGCCATACTGCAGAAGCCTCTGATTCCTATACTGCAGAAGCACCTTCCCCCCTAGGTGCCTTACCACAGAAGCACTCTTCTATACCACAGAAGCACCATCTCGGTGCCATACCGCAGAAGCCTCAGGTCCTATACCGGGAAGCCTCATGGTTCTGAATTGCAGAACCACCCTCCGGTTGATATACCACAGAAGTACCCCACTGATTGCAGTACTGCAGAAGTACCCCCCTGCTCTCCAGGTTGTTATACTGCAGAAGCCATACCGCAGTAGCACCCCTGGGTGTCATACCGCACACACCTCAGGTTCCTATACCGCAGAAGCATCCCCCCTCCCCGGTTTCTAAACCGCATAAGCACCCCCTCGACTGCCATACTGCAGAAGCCCTAAGTTCCTATACCGCAGAAGCACTCCCCGGGTGCAATAACGCTAAAGCTACTGCTGAAATAAATCTTACTGACCCCGCCTCTCCTTTTAATCTTCAAAATAGTCCAAAGGGGAACGAAGATGGTGTTAAAATATTTCCTTACCGTTCACTACTGTAGCTCTATCTAGGATATTGAGCACTTTTCTCCCTGATAATGTCAAGTAATATTAAAATCAAGGAGGCCTCCTGAGCACTACTGAAATCACTCTTATCGATTCCCCAATCCTTTTCAGCATAGATGCTGGTAAAATATTTTCCAAACCTATCACTACAGTAGCTCTATCAAGGATATTGAGCATTTTTCTCCAGGACAACGCCAAGTACTTTGAAAATCAATAAGGCCGCCTGAGTACTAAGGAAATCACTTAGGTACCCTCCCTTTTTTTCATCTGCAAAATAGTCCAAAGGAGAACAAAGATGGCGTTAAAATATTTTCCAAACCTATCACTACAGTAGCTCTATCTAGGATATTGAGCACTTTTCTCCCGGGCAACGCCGAGTACTTTGAAAAAAAAGGAGGCCTCCTGAGTACTATTGAAATCAATTAGGTATCCTCCCTCCTGTTCATCTCCAAAATAGTCCAAAGAGGAACGAAGATGGCGTTAAAATATTTTCCAAACCTATCACTTAAGTAGCTCTATCTAGGATATTGAGCACTTTTCTCCCGGACAACGCCGAGTACTTTGAAAATCAAGGAGGCCTCCTGGGCACTACTGAAATCACTATTATCGATTCATCCATCCTTTTCAGCGTAGATGCTGTTAAAATATTATCCAAACCTATCACTACAGTAGCTCTATCTAGGACATGAGCACTTTTCTCCCAGACAACCCCTAGTAATTTGAAAATCAAGGATTCCTCCTGAGCACTACTAAAATTACTCTTATCGATTCCCCCATCCTTTTCAGCGTAGATGCTGTGAAAATATTATCAAAACCTATCAGCACAATAGCTCTATCTAGGATATTGAGCACTTTTCTCCAGGACAATGCTGAGTACTTTGAAAATCAAGGAAGCCTCCTGAGCACTACTGAAATCACTTTGTTATCCTCCCTCCTGTTCATCTGCAAAATAGTCCAAAGTAGAACGAAGATTGCGTTTAAATACTTTCAAAACCTATCACCACAGTAGCTCTATCTAGGATATTGAGGACTTTTCTCCCGGACAATGCTGAGTACTTTGAAAATCAAGAAAGCCCCCTGAGCACTACTGAAATCACTCTTATCGATTCATCCATCCTTTTCAGCGTAGATGCTGTTAAAATATTATCCAAACCTATCACAACAGTAGCTCTATCTAGGACATTGAGCACTTTTCTCCCAGAAAACGCCGAGTACTTTGTAAATCAAGGAGGCCTCCTGAGCACAATTTAAATCACTTAGGTATCCTCCTTCCTTTTCATCTGCAAAATAGTCCAAAGTGGAACTAAGATGGCGTTAAAATATTTTCAAAACCTATCACTACAGTAGCTCTATCTAGGATATTGAGCACTTTTCTCCCGCACAACGCCGAGTAATTTGAAAATCTAGGAGGCCTCCTCAACACTACTGAAATAACTCTTATCGATTCCCCCATCCTTTTCATCATAGATGCGGTTAAAATATTATCCAAACCTATCACAACAGTAGCTCTATCTAGGACATTGAGCACTTTTCTCCCGGAGCAACGCCAAGTACTTTGAATATCAAGGAGGCCTCCTTAGCACTACTGAAATCACTTAGGTATCCTCACTCCTTTTCATCTGCAAAATAGTCCAAAGGAGAACGAAGAGTGCGTTAAAATATTTTCAAAACCTATCACTACAGTAGCTCTATCTAGGATATTGAGCACTTTTCTCCCGGACAACGCCGAGTAATTTGAATACCAAGAAGGCCTCCTGAGCACTACTGAAATCACTTAGGTATCCTCCCCCTCCTCCAAATTTCGCCTGAGGCGCTCACACCGGCGGATGCCGACACTCCCCCTCCCCAAATTTGGCCTGAGGCGCCCAACCGGCGGATGCTGCCCCCCTTATTTAACCTGAAATAAAGAGGTAATGCCTGGAAGGATTATATAATGATAACAGAACGGCCATAGTGAGGAAGGGAGGATGAGGAATATAAGCGTTAATTTATTATTAAGAAAGAAAGGTAGAAAGGGTGGGAGTGAGAGGGAAAGAAGTAAGAAAGTTGGTTTATATATAAGTGAAAACAATGGCAGAGCATAATTATTTCTCTTCTTTCTTTACTTATGTGTACGTTATTTAATATGTATACAAAATTAATGAAAAAATCGGTGGAGCATAATTATTTCCCTTCTAACTTTACATATGTCGACGTTATTTAATATGATAAAACCATAAAAAGTGGTGACCCAACAATAAAACGTAGTGATCCAGCAATAAAACGTGGTGACCATATATTAAAACGTAGTTACCCAACAATAAAAAGTGGTGACCCAACAATAAAAAGTAGTGACTCACCGATAAAAGTTGTGACCCAGCAATAAAAAGAAGTGACCCAACACTAAAACGTAGTGAGCAACAATAAAAAGTGGTGACCTAACAATAAAAGTGGTGACCAAGCAATAAAAAGTGGTGACCAAACCATAAAAAGTGGTGACCCAACAATAAAACGTAGTGACCTAACCATAAATGGTAGTGACCCAACAATTAACCGTAGTGACTCAACCATAAAAAGTGGTAAGCCAACAATAAAACGTTGTGACTTAACCATAAAAAATGGTTGGCCAACAATGATACGTAGTGACCCAGCAATAAAACGTAGTGACCCAACATTAAAACGTAGTAACCCAACAATAAAACGTAGTGACCTAACCATAAATCGTAGTGGCCCAACAATGAAATGTAGTGACCCAACCATAAAAAGTGGTTACCAAACCATAAAACGTAGTGACCCAAACATAAAACGTAGTGACCCGACAATAAAAAGTGGTGACCCAACAATAAAAAGTAGTTACCCAACAATAAAAAGTGGTGACCCAACAATAAAAAGTAGTGACTCACCGATAAAAGTTGTGACCCAGCAATAAAAAGGAGTGACCCAACACTAAAACGTAGTGGCCAACAATAAAAAGTGGTGACCCAACAGAAAAAGTGGTGACCAAGTAATAAAAAGTGGTGACCAAACCATAAAAAGTGGTGACCCAACAATAAAACGTAGTGACCTAACTATAAATGGTAGTGACCCAACAATTAACCGTAGTGACTCAACCATAAAAAGTGGTAAGCCAACAATAAAACGTTGTGACCTAACCATAAAAAGTGGTGAGCCAACAATGATACGTAGTGACCCAGCAATAAAACGTAGTGACCCAACATTAAAACGTAGTAACCCAACAATAAAACGTAGTGACCTAACCATAAATCGTAGTGGCCCAACAATGAAATGTAGTGACCCAACCATAAAAAGTGGTTACCAAACCATAAAACGTAGTGACCCAAACATAAAACGTAGTTACCCAAAATAAAACGTAGTGACCCGACAATAAAACGTAAAGTACCCAACAATTACACGTGGAGACTCAACGATAAAAGTTGTGACCTATCAATAAGAAGGTGTGACCCAACACTAAAACGTAGTGACCAACAATAAAAAGTGGTGACCCAACAATAAAAGTGGTGACCCAACAATAAAAAGTGGTGACCCAACAATAAAACGTAGTGACCTAATAATAAATCGTAGTGACCCAACAATAAAACGTAGTGACTCAACCATAAAAAGTGGTGACCCAACCATAAAACGTAGTGACCCAACCATAAAAAGTGGTTACCCAACAATGATACGTAGTGACCCAGCAATAAAACGTGGTGACCCAACATTAAAACGTAGAAACCCAACAATAAAACGTAGTGACCTATCCATAAATCGTAGTAACACAACACTGATATGTAGTGACCCAACCATAAAAAGTTGTTACCAAACCATAAAACGTACGGACCTTACCATAAAAAGTGGTTACCCAACAATAATACGTAGTGACCCAGCAATAAAACGTGTTCACACAACATTAAACGTAGTAACCCAACAATAAAACGTAGTGACCAACCATAAAAAATAGTGACCAAACAATAAAAAGTTGTGACCACACAAAAAAACGTAGTGACCTAACAGTAAATCGTAGTGACTCAACGATAAAAGTTCTGACCCAGCAATAAAAAGTGGTGACCAACAATAAAACGTAGTGACCAACATTAATAAGTTGTGACCAAACAATAAAAGTGGTGACCCAACAATAAAAAGTTGTGACCCAATAAAAAAGTGGTGACCGTACAAAAAAACGTAGTGACCTTACAATACATCGTAGTGATCAAACAATAAACCGTAGTGACCCAACACTAAAACGTAGTGGCCTCACCATAAAAAGTGGTGACCCAACAATAAAACGTAGTGACCCAGCAATAAAACGTAGTGTTTAGCAATAAAATGTGGTGACCCAGAAATAAAATGTGGTGACCCAACAAAAAAGTGGTGACCGAACAATAAAAAGTAGTGACTTAACCATAAATCGTAGTGCCCCAACAATAACACGTAGTGACCCAACCATAAAATGTGGTGACCCAACACTAAAACGTAGTAACCTAGTAATAAAAAGTGGTGACCCTATAATAAAGTGGTGACCCAACAATAAAACGCAGTTCCCAGCAATAAAAAGTGATTACCCTATCAATACAACGTAGTGACCCAAGTAAAAAAGTGGTGACCCGAACAATAAAAACTAGTTACTTAACCATAATACGTAGTTAACCAACAATAAAAAGTGGTGCCCAACAATAAAAAGTGGTCACCCAACCATAAAAAGTGGTTTCTAAACCATAAAACGTAGTGACCAACCATAAAAAAGTGATGACCCAACAATAAAACGTAGTGACCCAGAAATAATACGTGGTGACCCAACATTAAAACGTAGTGACCCAACAATAGAAAGTGGTGACCAAACAATAAAGTGCTGACCCAACAATAAAACTTAGTGACCCAGCCATAAAAAGTTGATACCCAACAATAAAACGTGGTGACCCAAAAATAAAAAGTAGGGGCCAAACAATAAAGTGGTGACCCAACAATAAAACTAAGTGACCCAAAAATAAAACGTAGTGACCACGCAATAAAACGTGGTGACTAAACGATAAAAGCTGTGACCCAGCAATAAGAAGTGGTGACCCAACAATAAAACGTAGTGACCAACATTAAAAAGTAGTGACCCAACAATAAAAGTGCTGATCCAGCAATAAAAAGTGCTGACCCAACAATAAAAAGTGGTGACCTAACCATAAATCGTAATGACACAACACTAAAACGTAGTGATTCAGCAATAAAACGAAGTGACCCAACCGTAAAAAGTGGTTACCCAACCATAAAACGTAGTGACCCAACCATAAAAAGTTGTGACCCAACAATAATACGTAGTGACTAAGCAATAAAACGTGGTGACCCAACATTAAAAGGGAGTAACCCAACAATAAAACGTAGTGACCTAACCATAAATCGTAGTGTCCCAACAATAAAACGTAGTGACCCAACCATAAAAAGTGGTTACCCAACCATGAAACGTAGTGACCTAACCATAAAATTGGTGACCAAACAATAAAACGTAGTGACCCAGCAATAAAACGTTGTGACCAACCATGAAAAGTGGTGAATCAACAATAAATAGTGGTGACCCAATAATAAAAAGTGGTTACCCAGCAATAAAAAGTGGTGACCAAGCAATAAAAAGTGGTGACCCAACAATAAAAAGTGGTTACGTAACTATAAATTGTAGTGACCCAACACTTAAACGTAGTGACTCAACAATAAAACCTTGTGACCCAGTAATAAAAAGTGGTGACCCAGCAATAAAACGTAGTGACCCAACCAAAAAAGTGGTGACCTAACAATAAAACGAAGTGACTTAACCATAAAACGTAGTGACCTAACAATAAAAAGTAGGGACCCAACAATGAAACGTAGTGACCTAGCCATAAAACATAGTGACCCAACCATGAAACGTAGTGACAAACAATTAAAAATTGGTTACCAAACCCTAAAACGTAGTGACCCTACCATAAAAAGGTGTGACCTTACATTAAAACGTAGTGACCCAGCAACAAAAAGTGGTGACCCAAAAATAAAACGTAGTTACCTAACCATAAATCGTAGTGTCCCAACAATTAAACGTAGTAACTCAACCATAAAAAGTGGTGACCAAACAATAAAACGTAGTGACCCAGCTATAAAAAGTGGTGACCCAGCAATAACACGTAGTGACCCAACCAAAAAAGTTTTGACACAACAATAAAAAGTGGTGACACTACAATAAAAGTGGGTTGCCAACAATAAAAAGTAGTGACTTAACCATAAATCGTAGTGCCCCAACAATAACACGTAGTGACCCAACCATAAAATGTGGTGACCCAACACTAAAACGTAGTAACCTATTAATAAAAAGTAATGACCCTATAATAAAGTGGTGACCCAACAATAAAACGCAGTTCCCAGCAATAAAAAGTGATTACCCATCAATACAACGTAGTGACCCAACTAAAAAAGTGGTGACCCGAACAATAAAAACTAGTTACTTAACCATAATACGTAGTTAACCTACAATAAAAAGTAGTGACCCAACAATAAAAAGTGGTCACCCAACCATAAAAAGTGGTTACTAAACCATAAAACGTAGTGACCAACCATAAAAAAGTGATGACCCAACAATAAAACGTAGTGACCCAGAAATAATACGTGGTGACCCAACATTAAAACGTAGTGACCCAACAATAGAAAGTGGTGACCAAACAATAAAGTGCTGACCCAACAATAAAACTTAGTGACCCAGCCATAAAAAGTTGATACCCAACAATAAAACGTGGTGACCCAAAAATAAAAAGTAGGGGCCAAACAATAAAGTGGTGACCAACAATAAAACTAAGCGACCCAAAAATAAAACGTAGTGACCACGCAATAAAACGTGGTGACTAAACGATAAAAGCTGTGACCCATCAATAAGAAGTGGTGACCCAACAATAAAACGTAGTGACCAACATTAAAAAGTAGTGACCCAACAATAAAAGTGCTGATCCAGCAATAAAAAGTGCTGACCCAACAATAAAAAGTGGTGACCTAACCATAAATCGTAATGACACAACACTAAAACGTAGTGATTCAGCAATAAAACGTAGTGACCCAACCGTAAAAAGTGGTTACCCAACCATAAAACGTAGTGACCCAACCATAAAAAGTTGTGACCCAACAATAATACGTAGTGACTAAGCAATAAAACGTGGTGACCCAACATTAAAAGGGAGTAACCCAACAATAAAACGTAGTGACCTAACCATAAATCGTAGTGTCCCAACAATAAAACGTAGTGACCCAACAATAAAAAGTGGTTACCCAACCATGAAACGTAGTGACCTAACCATAAAATTGCTGACCAAACAATAAAACGTAGTAACCCAGCAATAAAACGTTGTGACCAACCATGAAAAGTGGTGAATCAACAATAAATAGTGGTGACCCAACAATAAAAAGTGGTTACGTAACTATAAATTGTAGTGACCCAACACTAAAACGTAGTGACTCAACAATAAAACGTTGTGACCCAGTAATAAAAAGTGGTGACCCAGCAATAAAACGTAGGGACCCAACCAAATAAGTGGTGACCTAACAATAAAACGAAGTGACTTAACCATAAAACGTAGTGACCTAACAATAAAAAGTGGGGACCCAACAATGAAACGTAGTGACCTAGCCATAAAACGTAGTGACCCAACCATGAAACGTAGTGACAAACAATTAAAAATTGGTTACCAAACCCTAAAACGTAGTGACCCTACCATAAAAAGGTGTGACCTAACATTAAAACGTAGTGACCCAGCAACAAAAAGTGGTGACCCCAAAATAAAACGTAGTTACATAACCATAAATCGTAGTGTCCCAACAATTAAACGTAGTAACTCAACCATAAAAAGTAGTGACCAAACAATAAAACGTAGTGACCCAGCTATAAAAAGTGGTGACCCAGCAATAACACGTAGTGACCCAACCAAAAAAGTTGTGACACAACAATAAAAAGTGGTGACACTACAATAAAAGTGGGTTGCCAACAATAAAAAGTGGTGACCCAACAATAAAACGTATTGACCTAACAATAAATCGTCGGGACCCAACAATAAAACGTAGTGACCCAACCATAAAACGTTGTGACCAAACTATCAAAAGTGGTGACCCGACAACAAATCGTAGTGACCCAGCAATAAATAGTGGTGACCCAGCAATAAAAAGTGGTGACCCAACATTAAAATGTAGTGACACAACAATGAAAAGTGGTGACCTACCAATAAAGTGGTTACCCTAACAATTAAACTTAGTTACCCAACAATAAAATGTAGTGACCCAGCAATAAAAAGTGGTGACTCAACGATAAAAGCGGTGACCCAGCAATAAAACGTAGTGACATAACCATAAATCGTAGTGACCAACCATAAAAAGTGGTGACCCAACAATAAAACGTTGTGACCCAACTATAAAAAGTTGTGACCAAACAAAAAAACGTAATGACCAACTATAAAACGTAGTGGCCAACCAGAAAAAGTGGTGACCCAACAATAAAACGTAGTGAACCAGCAAGAAAACGCGGTGACCAAACATTACAACGTAGTGACCAACAATAAAACGTGGTGACCCAACAATAAAGTTGTGACCCAGCAATAAGAAGTGGTGACCCAACAATAAAACGTAGTGACCAACATTAAAAAGTAGTGATCCAAAAATAAAAGTAGTGATCCAGCAATAAAAAGGGGTGACCCAACAATAAAAATCGTGACCTAACCATAAAAAGTGGTGACCCAGCAATAAAAAGTTTTGACCCAACAATGCAAAGTGGTTACTCAACAATAAAAAGTGGGGACTCAACAATAAAACGTATTGACCCAACCTTAAATCGTAGTGACCCAACAATAAAACGTAGTGACCCAACGATAAAAAGTGGTGACCCAACCTAAAATGTGGTGACCCAACAATAAAAAGTGGTGACGCAACAATTCAAGTCGATACACAACAATAAATAGTGGTGACCCAGCCATACAACGTTGTGACTTAACCATAAACGTAGTGACCCAACCATAAAACGTAGTGATCTAACCATAAATAATAAGTGACCCAAAAATAAAACGTAGTGACCACGCAATAAAACGTTGTGACTCAACGATAAAAGTTGTGACCCAGCAATAAGAAGTGGTGACCCAACAATACAACGTAGTGACCAACATTAAAGAGTAGTGACCCAACAATAAAAGTGGTGATCACGCAATAAAAAGTGGTGACCCAACAATAAAAAGTGGTGACCTAACCATACATCGTAATGACACAACAATAAAACGTAGTGACCCAGCAATAAAATGTTGTGACCCAACAATAAAAATGGTGACTCAACAATAAAACGTAGTGACCTAACCATAAATCGTAGTGACCCAACAATGAAACGTAGTGACCCAACCGTAAAAAGTGGTTACCCAACCATAAAACGTAGTGACCCAACAATAAAAAGTGGTAACCCAACAATAATACGTAGTGACCCAGCAATAAAACGTGGTGACCAAACATTAAAAGGGAGTAACCGAACAATAAAACGTAGTGGTCACACCATAAATCGTAGTGTCCCAACAATAAAATGTAGTGACCCAACCATAAAACGTGGTTACCCAACCATGAAACGTAGTGACCCAACCATAAAAAGTGGTGACGCAACAATAATACGTAGTGACCCAGCAATAAAACGTAGTGACCAACCATGAAAAGTGGTGACCCAACAATACAAAGTGGTGACTCTGCAATAATACGTAATGACCCAGCAATAAAAAGTGGTTCCCTAACAATAAAAAGTAGTTACGTAACTCTAAATCGTAGTGCCCCAACAATAAAACGTTGTGACCCAACAATAAAACGTAGTGAACCAACCATAAAAAGTGGTGACCCAACAATAAAACGTAGTGACCCAGAAATAAAAAGTGGTGACCCAGCAATAAAACGTAAGGAGCCAAGCGAAAAAGTAGTGAGCCCACAATAAAACGAAGTGACTTAACCATAAAACGTAATGACTGTACAATAAAAAGTGGTGACCCAACAATGAAACGTAATTACCCAACCATAAAACGTAGTGACCCAACCATAAAACGTTGTGACCAACAATAAAAAGTTGTTACTTAACAATAAAACGTAGTGATACAACCATAAAAAGTTGTGACCCAACATTAAAACGTAGTGACCTAGCAATAAAACGTGGTGACCCAACAATAAAAAGTGGTAACCCAACAATAAAAAGTGGTTACTATACAATAAAGTTGTGACCCAACAAAAAAACGTGGTGCCCAACAATAAAACTTAGTGACCAAACAATAAAACGTAGTGACCCAGCAATAAAAAGTGGTGACTGCACGATTAAAGTGGTATTCAGCATTAAGAAGTGGTGACCCAACAATAAAACGTAGTGACCAACATTTAAAAGTTTAAACCCAACAATAAAAGTGGTGATCTAGCAATAAAAAGTTGTGACCCAACCAAAAAAGTGGTGACCCAACAATAAAAAGTGGTGACCCAACAATTCAAGTCGATACCCAAAAATAAAAAGTGTGACCCAGCAATACAACGTAGTGACTTCACCATAAACGTAGTGACCCAACCATAAAACGTAGTGACCTGAGAATAAATACTTCTGACCCAAGAATAAAACGTAGTGACCAACCATAAAAAGTGGTGACCCACCAATAAAACGTAGTGACACAGCAATTAAAAGTGTTTACCCAACCGTAAAACGTAGTTACCCAACCATAAAAAGTGGATACTCAACTATAAAACGTAGTGACCCAACAATAAAAAGTAGTGACCAAACAATAAAGTTGTGACCCAACAATAAAACTAAGTGACCCAAACATAAAACGTAGTGACCACGAAATAAAACGTGGTGACTCAACGATAAAAGTTGTGACCCAGCAATAAGAAGTGGTGACCCAACAATAAAACGTAGTGACCAACATTAAAAAGTAGTGATCCAAATATAAAAGTAGTGCTCCAGCAATAAAAAGGGGTGACCCAACAATAAAAATCGTGACCTAACCATAAATCGTAATGCCCTAACAATTAAACGTAGTGACCCAGCAATAAAAAGTTGTGACCCAACAATAAAAAACGGTGAATCAACAATAAAACGTAGGGACCTAACCATAAATCGTAGTGACCCAACCATGAATCGTAGTGACCCAACCGTAAAAAGTGGTTACCCAACCATAAAATGTAGTGACCCAACCATAAAAAGTGGTGACCAACAATAATACGTAGTGACCCAGCAATAAAATGTTGTGAACCAACAATATAAAATGGTGACTCAACAATAAAACGTAGTGACCTAACCATAAATCGTAGTGACCCAAGCATGAATCGTAGTGACCCAACCGTAAAAAGTGGTTACCCAACAATAAAACGTAGTGACCCAAGCATAAAAAGTGGTGACCCAACAATAATAGGTAGTGACCCCGCAATAAAATGTTGTGAACCAACAATAAAAAATGGTGACTCAACAATAAAAAGTAGTGACCTAACCATAAATCGTAGTGACCCAACAATGAATCGTAGTGACCCAACCGTAAAAAGTGGTTACCCAACCATAAAACGTAGTGACCCAACCATAAAAAGTGGTTACCCAACCATAATACGTAGTGACCCAGCAATAAAACGTAGTGACCAACATTCAAAAGTGGTGACCCAACAATAAAAAGTGGTGACCCAGCAATAAAACGTAGGGACCTAACCATAAAAGTGGTGACCCAACAATAAAACGAAGTGACTTAACCATAAAACGTAGTGACCCAATAATAAAAAGTGGTGACCCAACTATGAAACGTAGTGACCTAACCATAAAACGTAGTGACCCAATTATAAAACGTAGTGACCCAACAATAAAAAGTGGTTACCCAACAATAAAGCGTAGTGACCAACCATAAAAAGTGGTGACACAACATTAAAACGTAGTGTTCCAACAATAAAACGTAGTGACTTAACAATAAAACTTAGTGACCCAACCATAAAAAGTGGTTACCCAACAATAAAAGTGGTGACTCAGCGATAAAAAGTGGTGACGCGACAAATAAACGTAGTGACCCAACCATAAAAAGCGGTAACCCAACAAGAAACATCGTGTGTGTAACATCTTTATATTGAAACTTCTATTTCTCTCCCTCTCTCTATAGCCGTCTTATTATCTTTCTACTTTCCTCTTCCCTGGTCGCCCCATTTCACCGCGACTTACTCATTTTGTCTTTTACGAAAACTGATTCTTTCCCACCATTTCATCCTACGTTTCCCAGGGCAATAGTATGACATATTTGTATAAAAAGTACCACCTCTGTCTGCACCTTCTATATAGGTACTTATCTCCGCCCCGGTGTTCATACTATATACAAATCTATCACCACCCCGGTGCGCATTCTATATACATACCTATCGCCGCCCCAGTGCACATAATATATACATACCTATCGCAACCCCGGTGCAAGTTCCTATCGCAGCCCCGGTGCGAATGCTAAATACGTACCTTTCATTGCCTCGGTGCCCGTTCTATGTACGTACCGATCGCTGCCCTGGAGCGCATGCTAAATACATACCTATCACCGCCGTGGTGTGCATGCTATATACGTACTTATTGCCGCCCATGTGCACATGCTATATACGTACCTATTGCCGACACGCTGTGCATACTACATATGTACCTATCGCTGCCCGAGTGCAAATACTAAATATGTACATATTGACGACCCGGTGCGAATGCTAAATACATACCTATCGCTACCGCTATGCACTACTATATACGTACCTATTGCCACCCCAGTGCACATACTATATATATATATATATATATATATACCTATCGCCGGCCCGGTGTGCATACTATATTAGTACCTATCGCCGCCGTGGTGCGCATACTATATAATTACCTATCTCTGCAAGGGTACACATACTGTATACGTACCTATCTCCAGCCTAGTTCGCATACCTAAGAACTCATATTAATAAGCCCTTGTCGTGTCAGAAAAACAAAATAGTTTTCTCACTATCATAAATATAAATATTTTTAGTTAAGAAAAGAAAAATATACATTTTTTTTGCTCCCCCAAGAAATTTTTTTTTCATCCTCCCCCATACTTAGAAATATTTGCATTTAAAAGAAGATAAAAAATGTTTGACCCCTCCTCCCCATACATAGAAATATTTTTAGTTCAAAGAAAAAAAAAGATTTTACCCCCGCCCGAAAAAAAAATGTTTCGTCCTCCCCATACATAAAAAAATTTTTAATGAAAAAGAAAAAAAAAATTGTTGACCCCCCCGCCTCAAATTATTTTTACCCTCCCCATACATATATTTTTAGTTTAAAAAAAAATGAAAAAAAAAAAATTTGACGCCCCCCCCCTAAAGATTTTTTTTCATCCTAACCCATGCATATGAATATTTTTTATGAAAAAGAAAAAAAAAGAAAAAAATAATCCCCCCCCTCAATTTTGTTTACCCTTCCCCATACATAGACATATTTTCAGTTAAAGAAAGAAAACAAAATTTCCGAGATGTCTCGGTCATATCTAAGAACCATACTGCAGAAGCCTCCGGGTCGTATATTGTAGAAGCACCCCCGGTGCTTGGTCCTATACTGTAGAAGCGCCCCTGGCCCCTATACTGCAGAAGCACCCATGGTCCTTATTCTACATAAACCTCCGCGTCCTATATTGTAGAAGCACCCTCAGTGCTGGGTCCTATGTTGTAGAAGCACATCTGGTCCCTATACTAGAGAAGCACCCATTGTCCCTATTCTGTGGAAATTTAAATTGTGTTTTTAACGTGAGTTATCGTTCTTCCTTAGCTATCCTCTAACAAATAAATTTCATTGTTTTATGAACTTGAGGTATTACGTAATTAAATTGCAATATGACTCAGCAATTTCAAATTACTATAAAATATAATGAAAAATAATTGAAAAGCCCCCCCCCCCTGGATGAAATATGCCCCATGGACCCCTAAAGATTGGGTTTATAGATTCGGGAATACTCTCATAATCTTACTCTGTTAATTTTACATGAGAATACACTTTTATCTGTTATGTATATTCTCTAACCTTGTTTTAAAAACCTAAATTATGTTTTTAAACGTGGGTTATCGTTCTTCCTTCGCTATCCTCTAACAAATAAATTTCATCAAAAATGATGAATTGTTTTATGAACTTGAGGTATTACGTAATTAAATTACAATATGACTCAGCAATTTCAAATTACTATAAAATATAATGTAAAATAACTGAAAAGCCCCATCCCCGATGAAATATGCCCCATGGACCCCTAAGGATTGAGTTTATAGATTTGGGAATACTCTAATCATCTTATTCTGTCAATTTTACATGAGAATACACTTTTATATGTAATGTATATTCTCTAACCTTGTTTTAAAAACCTAAATTATGTTTTTAAACGTGGGTGATCGTTCTTCCTTAGCTATCCTCTAACAAATAAATTTCATTAAAAATGATGAATTGTTTTATGAACTTGAGGTATTACGTAATTAAATTACAATATGACTCAGCAATTTCAAATTACTATAAAATATAATGAAAAATAACTGAAAGATTAAATATGCCCCACGGACCCTCTAAGGATTGGATTTATAGATTCGGGAATACTCTCATCATCTTACTCTGTTAATTTTACATAAGAATACACTTTTATATGTTATGTATATTCTCTAACCTTGTTGTAAAAAGCTAAATTGTGTTTTTAAACGTGAGTTATCGTTCATCCTTAGCTATTCTTTTACAAATAATATCAAGGGGCCTTGAAAAGCCAGCGCTCGAGAAGGTGAGAACTCTGGCTATTAAAAATTGCCTGGGCAGCTACGTCGGGATTCCCCGGTAGGGGCGCTTCAGGCAGTAAGCAATAAACTTACTCCTCCCCAAACAGGGGAGACAAAGCCTGGGAGGGTGCACCTCCTAGAACTGCACAGGACAGACCCATAGACCGGCGGAATGAAGCCCCGAAGGCCAAGACGATACCAGTCCATGGGGTGCACGATGGGTATCCATCGTAAATCAAAAAAGATACTACACTAATACTAAACAGATACTACATTAATGTCATTTTCGGTTTAAAAAATGGCGTATAAAAGCTATGTTGAATTAGAGAAAAACGGCCTAGGGGAGTCTAACATTCTTTGTTGATCATTAAAACTCATGTAAGAATGTGTTAAATAGTATTATACAATGTTTGTTTAAAGAAAATCATAGTTATTATTACTTGTTAATTTATTAATGTAATTTGAACAGTGTCTAGTGGATAGACCGATGTACTGTTGTATATTGGTTATACATACTCCAGTAAATACATAAACATTTTGAATTTCGGGCGCTTTCTTGGCCTTTTGGCTAAGATCAAAGTGTAGTATCTGTTTCGGCATGTTATTGCCTTGAGATCAAGTGTATTATCTAGTCCTATCCGATAGGTGTCGATCTTACAATGTCGAATCAAAAATCAGATTATCATTTTATTTTTTAATACTTTTTCCTTTGGCGACCTTCCTCTCCCCTAAAGTACAGGCTGATACGCTCCCACGGTCGGGATCTCTCTCTCACTGACGAATACTCCCCTCTCCCAAACTTGGCCTGAGGCGCTCACATCGGCGAATGCCGACACTCCCCCCTCCCCAAATTTGGCCTGAGGCGCTCAGATCGCCGAATGCTGACATTCCCCCTCCCCAAATTTGGCCTGAGGCGCTCATACCGGCGAATGCCGACATTCCCCCTCCTCAGAGTCGGCCTAGGGGCCCTACAGCACAATATCGACCCTCTCCCTCCCCCAAATTTCGCCTGAGGCGCTCACACCGGGGAATGCCGACATTCCCCATCCACATATTTCGCCTGAGGCGCCCCACCGGCGAATGCCGACACTCCCCCTCCCCAAATTTGGCCTGAGGCTCCCCACCGCCGAATGCTGACACTCCCCAGATTTGGCCTGAGGCGCTCATACCGGCAAATGCCGACATTCCCCCTCCCCAGATTTGGCATGAGGCGCCCCACCGCCGAATGCCGACACTCCCCCTTCCCTCGAATTTCGCCTGAGGAGCCCCACCGGCGAATACCGATACTCCCCTCTCTCCCAAATTTTGCCTAAAGTGCTCACACCGGCGAATGTCGACACTCCCACGCCCCTAAATTTCGCTTGAGGTGCTCACGCCGGCGAATGTCGACTCTCCCCCACTCTCAAATTTCGCCTGAGGCGCCCCACCGGCGAATGCCGACACTCCTCCTCCCCAAATTTGGCCTGAGGCGCTCACACCGGCGAATGCCGACCCCCCCCCCAAATTTGGCCTGAAAGGAGGAGGTAATGCTTATCATGATAACAGAACGGCCATAGGAAGGGAGGGGGGAGGAATATTAGCGTCTATTAATAATTAAGAAAGAAAGTGTGGGAGTGAGAGGGAAAAAAGAAAGAAAGGAAAATATGGTTGTAGTGTGAGTGAATTTCTTCCTGCCACTCTCTGACGTCATTTCTGGTTTATCGTGACTTTGCATTATTTTTTAAATTATACATGATAGCATTGATTTATTTCAACGTTGAAAAATGGAGTTACAAGCCACCCCCCATTGGAGAAAACTGTTCAGTCGACCTCGGAAGAGTCAATTTTTTTTCCGGTTCTGAGATATTACACGCGCCTGGGCTGGCCGGTCGGAATGATGTCACCCTTGTGACCGTTTGTTGGGTACTTTCGGAAGAGAAGCTTTACATACATACATACATACATAAATACAGACAGTTGGGATTAATATAATAGACTAGCGGGGCTACCCGGCGTTGCTCGGGGCCATAAAAACATGTAATTGAAACTGCGACTTCTATATAGGTACTTATCTCCGCCCCATTGTTCATACTATATATGTATCTATGCAACCCCTGTGCGCATACTATATACGTATCTATCACCGCCCCAGTGCACATACTATATACGTACCTATCGCCGCCCCAGTGCAGATACTATATAAGTACCTATCATCACCCCGGTGTGAATGCTAAATAGTACCTATCGCCGCCCTGGTGTGAATGCTAAATACGTACCTATTGCCGCCCCGGTGTGCATGCTACATAAATAGCTATCGCTGCCCTAGTGCGAATAATCAATATGTACATATTGCCGCTTTCGTGCGAATGATAAATACGTACCTATTGTCGGCCCGGTGCTAATGCTAAATATGTACCTAATGCCGACCTGGTGCCAATCCTAATAATGTACCTATCACCGCCCCGGTGTGAATGCAAAATATGTACCTTTCGCCGTTCCGGTGCACGTGCTATGTACAAACCTATTGCTGCCCCGGTGCGCGTGCTATATATGTACCGATCGCCGCCCCGGAGCGCATGCTATGTACGTGCTTATTGCCGCATATGTGCACATGCTATATACGTAGCTATCGCCACCCCTGAATTCTAAATACGTTATCGTCGCCCCGGTGCGGAAGCTAAATACGTACATATCGCCACTCCGGTGTGAATGCTAAATACATTCCTATCGCCGCCCCGGTGCGAATGCTAAATATGTACCTTTTGCCGCCCCGGTGCGCGTGCTATATATGTTCCTATCGTCGCTCCGGTGTGCATGATATATATGTACCGATTGCTGCCCCAGACCGCATGCTACCCCATACCTATCACAGCCCCGGTGTGCATGCTATATACGTACTTATTGCCGCCAATGCGCACATGTAATATACGTACCTATCGCCAACGCTAAATGCTCAATAAGTACCTAGTGTCGATCAGGGGAGAATGCTAAATACGTACATATTGCCGCTCCTGTGCATACTACAAATGTACTTATCACTGCCCCAGTGCGAATACTAAATATTTACATATCGCCGGCCCGGTGCGAATGCTGAATATGTACGTATCGCAACCCCGGTGCGAATGCTAAATACTTAGCTATCACCACCTCTATGCACTACTATATACGTACGTATTGGCACCCCAGTGCACATACTACATATAAACCTATCGCCGGCCCGGTGAGCATAATATATTTGTACCTATCGCGGCTTTGGTGTGCATACTACATACTTACCTATCTCTGCAAGGGTGCACCCACTATATATGTACCTATCTCTAGCCCAGTTCGCATACGTAAGAACTCATATTAACGCTCCCCTGTCGTGTTAGAAAAACAAAATAGTGTTCATTCATGTATTGTCAGTATCATAAATATAAATATTTTTAATTAAAAACAGAAAAAAAGAAATTTTTTGCCTCCCCCAAGAAAATTTTTTTCCATCCTCCCACATACTTAGAAATATTTTGAATTTAAAAGAAATAAAAAAGAAAAGAAAAATGTTTGACCCCCCAAAAAAACATGTTATGTTCCCCCATACATAGAAATATTTTTAGTTTAAAAAATTTTTTTTTAAATTGTTTAGCACCCCGGCCCCCGAAAAAAATTTGTTTTCACCCTCCCCCATACATATAAATATTTTCAATGAATAAGATAAAAGAAAAAAAAATGTAGCCCCCCCCCCCCCAATTTCTTTTCAAACTCCCGGTGCGCATGCTGTATACGTACTTATGGCCGCCCATGTGGACATGCTATATACGTTCCTATCGCCACCGCTGAATGCTAAATACGTACTTATGGGATGACCTGATACAACTGGACACAATTTAGGGCAAGATTAACGGATTTACGGACGGACGTATCTAGATGGACGGACGTATCTAGACCGACAGACGTTGTTGGAATGATAGACAGAATGACGGACGGACGGACGGGCGGACGGACGGACGGGCGGACGGACGAACGGACGGACGTAGCTTGAGAGATGAACTGACATAGCTGGGACGTATCTAGACGGACGGACGTAGCTGGACAGACAGACAAACGGACAGACAGACGTAGGTTGAGTGATGGACTGACATAGTAGGACAGACAGACGGACGGACGGACAGACGTAGGTTGACAGATGAACGGAAGTATGTTGATGTAGCTAGACAGACAGACAAACGGACAGACGTAGGTGGAGATATAAACTCACGTATCTGGACAGACAGACGGACGCACGTAATTCGACAGCTGGACGGTCGTTAGTGGACGGATTTACGGACGGACGTATCTAGACTGACGGACGTATCTGGACAGACAGACGGGCGGACCGACGCACGGACAGACATAGCTGGACAGACGGACGGACGTAGGTTGACGGATTGACGGACGGACGTATCTAGACGGACGTAGCTGGACAGACAGACGGACTGACGGACGGACGGACGTAGGTCGACGGATCCATGTTTGTTCACAGAAAATAATACTTATTATTACTTGCCCCGCTGCAGATACTATATAAGTACCAATCGCCACCCCGGTGCGCACACTAAATAAGTACCTATCACTGCTCCAGTGTGCATACTACATAAGTACCTCTCGCCGCCCCGGTACGCATACTTCATAAGTACCTATCACCGCCCTGGTACGCATACTACATAAGTACCTATTGATGCATCAGTGCAAATGCTTAATACGTACCTATCACTACCCGGGTGTGCATGCTATATACGTACCTACTGCCGTCCCGGTGCACATGCTATATACATAACTATCGCCGTCGTGGTGTGCATACTATATACGTACCTATCCCCACCCCAGGGCGCATGCTCTATACGTACCTATTGCTGCCCCTGTGCACATGGTATACACGTACCTATGGAAAACCCTATGCAATAGTATATACGTACCTATTGCCGCCCTGGTGTGAATACTATATATGTACCTATCGCCGCACAGGTGCGCATACTATATACTTACTTATCTCTGCAAGGGTGTGTATACTATATATGCACCTATCACCAGCCCAGTTCGCATACCTAAGAACCTATATTAATGTGCCCTGTCGTATCCAAGAACAACATTCAAGTTCATTCATGTAGTGTCACTATCATAAAAAAGAACTCATATTAATCAGCCCTATTTAAGTTCAACTACAAAAATATTGTTGCCCCATTCCACACAAAAATGTTTATTCTCAACCCCCCAAAAAATGTTACACTCCCCCAACCCTGAGAAATATTTTAAGTTAAAAAAAAATGTCCCCTACCCCAGCCGAAAAAAAATGTAACCCTCCTATCCTACCAACCCCAAAAAACTTTACTCTCTTCCTATCCTTAGAAGTATTTTAAGTTCAAGAGAAAAAAAAAATTTGGACCCACCAGCCAAAAATTTTCCCCAACGCGCCCTCCCCAAAATGTTTACCCTCCACCCCACCCCAAATTTGTTTTTCCCCTCCCACTACCCTGAGAAATATTTTGAGTTAAAAAAAAAATTGGGCCCCACCCCCCAAAATTATACTGATTGAGACGTTGTTTAATATGTATACAAATATTAGTGAAAAAAATGGTGGAGCATAATTATTTAGTCGGTTCATTGTACTGATTGAAACGTTATTTAATATTTATACAAACATTAGTGAAAACAATGGCGGAGCATAATTATTTATTCCTTTGATTTCACTGATTGAGACATTATTAAATATGTGTACAAATATTAGTGAAAACAATGGCGGAGCATAATTATTAATTCTTTTAATTTCACTGATTGAGACGTTATTTAATATGTATACAAATATTAGTGAAAACAATGGCGGAGCATAATTATTTATTCCTTTGATTTCACTGATTGAGACATTATTAAATATGTATACATATGTTAGTGAAAATAATCGCGGAGCATAATTATGTATTCCTTTAATTTCACTGATTGAGACATTATTAAATATGTATGAAAATATTAGTGAAAACAACGGCAGAGCATAATTATTTATTCCTTTAATTTCACTGATTGAGACGTTATTTAATATGTATACAGATTTTAGTGAAAACAATGGCGGAGCATAATTATTTATTCTTTTAATTTCACTGATTGAGACATTATTTAATATGTATACAAATATTATTTATTCCTTTAATGTCACTGATTGAGACGTTATTTAATATGTATGAAAACAATGGCGGAGCATAATTATTTATTCGTTTAATTTCACTGAATTTAGTGATCGATTTATAGTACTTGCCATTATATGCTTAAGCTCGATTTTACAGCACCTAGTCACCATAAATACTCACACATTTAGTACTGGCCACGCTATGCATTGTTTAACTTCTTCTTTTTGACCAATAATAATGACAACAGAACGTTCTTAACATTGTATTGTTTTATTCCCGGACAACGCCAAATACAAGGAGGTGTACTAAATCGCTCTGTCTTATTCCCCTCCCTTTGGTAAGGGCAATAGTCCGAAGAGAAATGAAAAAAAATCAATAATAATGTGACGATGGCATAAAAATAGATACAAACCTATCACTATGACGTCATGTACCTATCAATGTGACGTCACGTGCAAAAGATAACATTAAAAATCGTGATCACATTAAACGAAAAAAATGGCTATTTGACCCCTTAAAAATGAATCTATTTTTTTAATTTTTAGATATTATTTTCTCGAGGTTATGACGTTTAAAGTAATACCTGATTTATGGGTGTTTGTATAGTATTTTTTAAGTTTTAGCGAGACATATTTTTGCCTTATATATATTGAGATGAGATTAGATTAAGTTGAAGTTCATATATGTGTGTATATATTTATATATATATATATATATATATATATATATATATATATATATATATATATGTGTGTGTGTGGGGGGTGTATTTATAGTAATCGACAAAGCATAACTCTTCATTGTGTTTGGCTGAGATTGAAACGCCACCATTTTGTCAACAGTTTAGGCTTTATAGACTGCAGTATAACCCGAAGCGAGCAAAGTGAGTATTACTGTTTATTTTTAAAAAAATAAGCAATCACAGCGTCCGCTATTTATAGCTAAAACATACTAAAGAGTGTAACTTTCTATACTGAGCAAACCAGAAAAGTGTTGGCATACACACACATACATACACACACGCACACACATATACACACCCTCCCCATACACATATATATATATATGTTTAAATTCCCGAAACAGTTTTTCATGGTAAACAACTGATGATCCCTTAAAATAGTGTTAGAAATAAACTAATATAATAACTGTAAACAATAAATTGACTTACATGAGTGATTTTCCACTGAACGACTTAGGACTATAATTTTTTTTTTTTTTAATATAGTTTTAATGGTTGAGAAACTTCCGAGACTATATATATATATATATATATATATATATATATGCAAACTGTTAAACAGGTCTAAGATTTAAATTCTAATAGTTCTTAAAAATTTGCTGTAAATCTTGATTACAGTTGTTCAGTTTTGTGTATCAATCTAAGTAACTCAGATAGATTCTAATTCTAACACCAGTAAAATAAATGCAGGAGACCATTTTTGAAATATTTTGTTGTAAGCCGAAACAATTGTATGCTGAATAAAAAATCAGTTTCATAAAACAACGTGAATATGTACTTTATAAGATTGATATGGTATAACATTCAATAAAACTATTGAACATGACATACTTTAAGCCTTACATTATTAGATTATTATAATTATTTCATGTTATAAAGTTCATATTTGAATATATATAAAAATATAAATATAAATTAAATGAATACACACACGTATATATATATATATATATATAATATATATATATATATATATATATATATGCAAAGGTAAGTTGGCAGAAATAAAATTAGCACATTATCTATATCAGTTCCAACAAACAACACAACGAATATTTGGCGTACGATCGTTCCTCATACGATTCAGAATATTTTATTGTGTATGATCATTTAGATGATTCCAAAATGTCTGTATCGGCGCCTCTCTCTGTCTCTCTTGCTGTATCTCTCTCTTTCGCTCTGTCTCTCTCTCTCTCTCTCTCTCTCTCTCTCTCTCTATATATATATATATATATATATATATATATATATATATATATATTTAAATTAGATTTTCGAATGTGAGATGATATATATAATTATTTCCGCAATCAGACAACGCCGCCGCCTACAACCTATGAAAGAAACACACCGGAAGTCATAGACTCGAATTTCGCTCCTCCTTTTGGGGTCATCAGTAGAACACATCCGAACTCTGCCATTGAATACTCTGCTACTGTTTGTAAATTTCAGACATTCTTGTATGTGGCGAGGTAGCGCAGTGGCAGATCACTCGCTTGGCCTGCAAGTGACTCGGATTTCGAATCCTGAGTTCGGATGTGTTCTACTGATGAGCCCAAAATGAGGGCGAAACTCGAGTCTAGGACTTCCGGTGTGTTTCTTTCATAGGTTGTGGGCTGCAGCGGTGTCGGATTGTGGAAATAATTATATATATATATATATATATATATATATATATATATATATATATATATATATATAATAATTGATTAACAGACTGTCTCACAATTAATCTAATCGTTATTGATGCTGAATGTGCGAGTTTTTTTTTATTTAATGAATTATCGTCTAAGCTCTTACAATGGAAGAATGTCCGTTTATATAACAAATAGTAGCAGTCAAGACTCTAATGACATTGACTCAATTGAATGTGAAGAGGAAAAAACGCCCACTTGAAGATAAATGTAGTCGTGGATTCAAACACTGCTGGTTAGTTCTCTATCACATGTTGTGCATTGTTCTTATAGAGAAACCAAATGATTAAAATTGTGATCCAAAATAGTAATGATAATTAAGTGTTTTATTGATGCGCATGTATATATGAATAAGCATTGTTAAGTATTGATTTTCAGAGCTTGACTATGATATTTAAAATGTTAATCATCTCATAAATTGGGTAAACTACTGAATTATATATATATATATATATATATATATATATATATATATATATATATATTAATGCATGCGTTGTTGAAAACGACATAACCTTTAAGTTTGGTGATTTCTTTTTTATTTTCTCTATTCGCCGAATGATCTTTTAACGTTGAAATGGAATTAATTAATGTAGGATCTGTGTGTTTGACTAACGTTTTCTAGTTCTGTCGTTTTCAACAACACATGCATTAATTAGAAAATGCTGTCTAAATACACACACAATATATATATATATATATATATATATATATATATATATATATATGTATATATATAATGTAAACTTTATTAGATGATCATTTTTTTCCGCTTCAAGAATTTAACACAACAACAATGTGTGTATGATCGTTTCTGACACGATATATTTTTATACATTTCGGATCTTCATCAGTACAGAGTAGAGACACACATTGTAAAATATACAAACATCATCAAGGCTTTTGAATTCAGCCGCTCAAATTATACAGCAAATTGAAACAAAGTGGGGATTATTAGTATCCATACATCAAATGAGTACCGAGCGATAGCAAACAATATTTGTGGGCGTACAGTACGACTCAATGTGGAATCAACGGATGTGATGTAACATGCAAGTAGGAACACATTACAAAGAAATATCAAAACATTATTGTTAAACATAAAAGCCATTATAAGTAGAATGCTCTCTCACTGTGAATTATTCACATACATATATCATACAATGTTAACAACGTTATTAAAGTTCAAATGGCCTATTATTAGGGATAAAGTAATTGGCTATTTTAGATTTAGCCAATAGTATTTATTTTCTTGATAATAAGTTATAGAAAAAGAAAATTGTAAATTTATTAAATGTTAAAGTAGTTGGGAAAATTAGTATCTATAGGATTAATTTAGATTGAGACACACAACTGAAATATTGTAATTAAGATTTACAGTACAATTTGAAACGACTATTGAAATATAAATAGTAGACATCTATTGATACCCTAGAAGAGACAGGATTATTGCGCGTCAAGGTGTCTGGTTTCTACACTTTCAAGGTGTATCGTTTTACCGGCGTTTCTAACCGTAGTAACACCAATCTCATTATTGTGCACACGCACTAGCGATTTTGACCACAGATATCAGGCATTAATCATAAATATAACAACTTCTTCAACAACACCCTAAGAAATCGCAGATATTCAGTTACGCAGTAATACCTCGAGGATGAGGAAATACATGAAAAGGCAAAACGAAAAGTGTTCCATTATCATTAATTAGGGTTTATAAAACCGGAAATTTTGATTTTAAAAATGATTTAATGAATAGTTCATTTATTTGACAAAATGTCGCGTGAATTTGTATGGTTTCTCAATTTTCAAAGTTTTTCATTTAAACGACTTTTCTAACTGTAGTAATACCCATCCCAGTATATATATATATATATATATATATATATATATATATATATATATATATATATATATATATATATATATATATATTAGTGTCTGTGCGTGCCCGCATCTATTATAATATTATTGTGTAATCGTTAAATAGCGACGAGAATGAATATTTTTTAATGTAAGCTTTAAATATATTTAAACTCTATCTGAAAGAATATCGATTCCTTTGTGTGTGCACCATTAATTGTATCGATTCGGCTCTGTTCCGATTTGTGTCGTCTTTAATAAATCGTTTACTCTTGTCACTGGCAAACCATGCACCCATTACTTATTTGCGCACAACTATGTGTTTATCGATTGGTTAGACATTTGATAGATTACTACATTCATGGATCCTTGTTTACGTAGACACATCTTACATTGCAGACATCGTCATCGCGCGAGAGATGATATCGGCGCAGAAATCTCTAGTGACCATTTCTAACTTGTCAAATCTGTCAAAAGTCTGTTCTTTTGGTTTCATTTATCGACCCCAATCCATATGTTCCTTTTATAAACGTCAAGTCGACAGAGGCTGGCAACAGTTTTGTTGAATTATGCAAATCGAACAGTAGGTGGGATGTTTCACAAGAAAAAAGAGAAAACGTGTAAAGAAAATACGAAAGTTGTATAAATCAAATCTCACCGGTATAATATGCAAAAGAAGGAAATAAAAATAAATCTGAACATTTGCAATCATAAAAATGATAAGAATAGCCACCACTGAATCCAATATAGCGCCTGCAAAAAATAGCTCATATTCATATGACGCGTCCATTAAATGTGTGTGTTTTACGATGTTAACGCTATTTCAAACTGGATTGTGACGGATCAACAGACGAATAGATGCACACGTGGAGATTCGTAGTCGCACCGACAAATTAAAAGTATAAACAAAAGCCTGATAATACAACAAAAAACACTACTTCAAATTAAAGACGACAGATGGAGCGACGGACCGAAACGCTTTTATAAACGAATTAACGCATCTCAACAATCTGTGCGTTTAGCGATGCATATCTATTGCTAACTTAGTCCTACCAAACCAGCTATAATGCTATTCAAACAGAAGCATGCCAGACCAATCTTTAAATAGATGTGTCTATTTAATCTGCGCGTTTAGCGATGCAAACTTAATTTCAAAGTTAAACCTATCGGACCAGCTAAAATACTATTTCAAACAGAAATTTTACATAAAAAAATCATTGAGCACCCCTGTGGTAGGGACGATTTCAAGCGTCGAAAATAAGATCTGTCTATTCAAACTGTGCGTTTAGCGATGCAGGAATTGTTTTAAAATGAGATCTAAAGGGTCGGCGAAAACGCTACTTGGCAGATAAATTGACAGGCGACGCTTCTTTTAGGGACGAGTTGACGTATTTAAAATAATATGCGTTAATTTTAATTGCGCGTTTAGCGATGCGAGACTTTTTTTTAAAGGTGTAGAAAATTATACTTAAAACAAAAAACATGGCAGACAAATTTACAGACGGCACCTCATAAGCGTGATCGTACGCATCAAACATAAGATAAACCCATTCAAACTGTGGGGTTAACGATACCAAATTTAAGTGTGACAGACGAGTACAAATGTTATTTCGAACGTAAGTTTGACAGAATAGCGAAAATCATATTGATAAAATAAGCATTCCAGTGTGTTATAATCTGAGCTACTTGAAGTAATAAGACGACTGCATACCCACTGTGCGTAGAGCTATGCAAATGTTATTTCAAACTGAAGCGTGACCGACAGACAACATATCTGGTAGTTATTGCCGGTAAGAAAACAAGACAATACAAGATTAGATATGCATCAATCGGAAGTGATGACTGTAACAACTGAAAGATATATGAAAGGACGTTTAATATATATATATATATGTCAAAGCCAACATTGACAACTCCGTGGAATCATCTGTAATTGTTCAGTCTCACGAGGGGGTCTCTCTATCGCTGATCGTGTCGAAAGCATTTGTCAAAAGCGTTAGGAAAATAGAACAATTTTTTTATGAGCAGAACGTGGCGGTTATAACGAGAAGAAGGGACAGGGACAATTGCTGCCAAGTTATGTTGGGTTATCTATACGTCAAAAGAAAAGTAAAGATAATAAACTTTTTGAAATCAAGTAGAACTCTATAAAATAGTGATAATAATATATTTATAAGCCTATGTAGGATATGTATACTGATTTATACACACATATAATCATAAGTATATAAGTACCTCCATATGATATTGCGGCATCACAACTTTTCTGTACCGCAGGTAGTTAAGGCCGCGATCAAACTTAACCGTGTTGGCCACAGGCAGGCGTCTTATCAATTACGGATACCAAGACAAACTTCTTAAGTCAAAATGCATGTGGTAAACATTTTTTATCATTTGAAATTGTTTTTTTCGAAAAAGCAAAGTATTATAAGTAATAGACACCAGACCACTTACTTACAAAAAGTTTTCTAGTCATCGAGGTTGGGATGGGGTGTATCATTAGTTACTAAGCATGTATATGTATATTGACAGCCGTAACCTTGGCTATAATGTTACGTTCCTTTTTAACTGCTGACGTTGAAGAATATACCCCGTCTTTATAAGTCGTACTGCGTGTCCATCATGCTCTACAATAGCAACAGCTGGGCAACAACAAAAGCCATGCTTGGCAAGCTGGATGCGTGCCACCGCAGACACCTCCGTTCCATCAAAGGTCACTGCTGGCCGAAAAAAACTTATCAGCAAAAAGGCACTATACGAGCTGTGCAACGAAAAACTGCTCTCCACAAAGGTCGTTGAACAAAGATGGTCTATGTTAGGCCATGTTCTAAGAATGCACCCTGACACTCCCGCACAGAGGGCACTAGACTTTGCCGTTACTGGCTCGCAAGCTTACCAACCGCAACTAGGTCAGCACTGCACACATCTGCTGGACCCACTAAGTGCTAACCTCAAGCAGGCGGGACTAGGACCACTACGTACAGCAAAACAACTTCATTGCCTACGACAACTTGCGAATGACAAGGCCAGATGGCCTTGAATAGCATGGATGGCTGATTGTAGCTACGGGATGCCATTTGACTACCGTAGCCACAGAACACAGTTTTTAATGAATAAAAATATATAAATGTTCGCTTACTGACATGTATAATTTTATTTCTTATCATTTTCGTATGGTTATAAATGCTGGTCTCATCGGTAACAGCGTCGGATTTGGAGTTATAAACAAACACATGTCGTCCCGGAGCGCGAATTGTGCGACCGGCTTGAACGACCTCTTCTACAATGATGAGTCCACATGGATGAAACGTATAGTATGTAAATGATAATGAAATATCTATTATAAAGTGCATTTATATACATATATATATATATATATATATATATATATATATATATATATATATATATGTATATATGTATATATATATATACATATATATACATATATATATACACATATATATATACACACATATACATATATATATATATATATAAATAATTATATAAACACGCATATAAAAAGTAGTACACCATTCAAATCAGCTGTAATGGGCTTCAAAGTTTAGTAGAGTGTCTTTGTTCTGAGCAGGTTCTACTCGACTTATCACTTAAAATTATTGCAGATTATATGCATTTAAATTCACATGCCTCCCTTAGGTAAAGAGAATCAGGACCGTTTAGCAATTTGGGCTATCTCCTTTTATTTATTTCGTAAATATATATATATATATATATATATATATATATATATATATATATATATATGTAACAAATTTGCGACTAGTGTCAGACCCTCACTAAATAATATACATAAAACTCACACCCACGTATACATACGACGCAGTCGATATTCTCTGGGGAAAACCTTCCAGAAGTGGCCGTTTCAGAAAATATGTGTAAATTACCATGTAATTAGAAGCCCCAGCACGAAACACGGTAACATGAAATAGAAATAGAAAGAAATCCACGTATATTCTTTCGAAGTAATATATCAATAATTAGTCGAAATGGCATTGGAATGGATTCGCAGTGGCATCTTTCTGATAACATTTTTCTATTTGTGTAATGAAATATGAGAAACATAATTTAACTTTAATCTGATAATATTTGAGTTATTTCATCTTTAATATTTTTAGCCGTGAACATTTATTTACGTAAATTTTTTCCTGTATTTATAAATAGGGCACTTCAATTTAGTTTAACTCTAATAACATGTGTTTACATTCAAGTAAAGCCAACTGATTGCTAATCTGTTGAAAATAACTCATGAAGAGAAAGCCAGGGGCTGACATGGCTGTTCACTCTCGATAGAGGAAAGACTACCTAATTATAAATTATGGAAACCTTATTAATGACTGCTTATATATATATATATATATATATATATATATATATATATATATATATATATATATATATATATATATATATATATATATATATATATGTATATATATATGTATATACATATATATATATATATATATGTATGTATATATATATATATGTATATATATATATATATATACATATATATATACATATATATATATATATGTAATTAAATGCACTGCAAAATTAAAAGCAACAGCAGACGACACGACGCCTTCTTATTGGCCTGCCTATTTACGTACGTACAAATATATAACAATATAAATACTGAAGTCGCTTAGTGGTCGCTTGACATCATAGATACTTGTATGCTTCCTAGATATTTATTCAGAAGAATAGCAGACGAATACAATATAAACATAATACTACCGATAATTATATTATATATAGATAGTGAGATTGTAATAGACGAGTATATATGTATATACATACATATATATGTATATATATATATATATATATATATATAGTCATCCACATACAGACTGTTTCGCTGTTTCACAGCTCATCATATGCATACATATATATATCACATATACAATTACACTAAAATGCAGTTCTACTTGTTGTTAATCACAATGGTGTAAACACTGGAGTTTCATTCGATAAACAGCTACTAAAACAACAGCAATACGACCACTAAATATATATATATATATATATGTGTGTATATATATATATATATATATATATATATATGTGTATATATATATCTATATCTCTCTCTCTCTCTCTCTCTATATATATATATATATATATATATATATATATATATATATATATATATATACAAGCAACGTTGTTGAAGGTCATAGAACTTTCTCGTTTGTAAATCTTCTTCGTGAGGAAATCAAGTTAAACTGCAGGAGAAAAATAAAAGCAAGAGGCGAACGTCTTCAGAAATGTATTTCACCAACAGAAGGAAACCGGTCAAACCTGTTGTTTTTGTTTTTTTTTCCTTTGCACTTAAACTTGTTTTCCGTTTGTCATATTTCACACATTTTGTCCACCACGACATTTCATTTTCATGAATTATCGTGTACCTTACCCCATATATATATATATATATATATAAATATATATATATATAAGTTTCCCCAAGACACACACAGACAAACGCAGTACTTATATTAGTCATACAACTACAACCCTCTCCCGACGCCTTACGCATCACTGTAATGATACTAATGCCATGCACCAACACATTATACCACATAAAAAAGGATGAACTTAACAGAACTATGACAAATATTCATACCTAATACTGAGATCATACATTAAAACAACTGCACCAACAGACTACACATCTTCGAAGCCCAGCACATAAAAAAAATTTAAACCACCATTTAATAAAATAGAATTCACCACTGGTACTACCGCCCGATCAGTTTTTGACAATAATGCGGAAACCAACCCACATAAACAACGAATGGAGAACAAACACATGGAAGCACAAGAAAACAGAACCGGGAAAAATACAACCGCACGAGAGAGGCGCAAGCATAGGCTGACACCACGAAAATTATGGACAGAGGGTCGAGGAGGGAAAGCGCAAACCAGACGTCCACTGGAAGAGCGCGAACAGCTCAGGGACCTTGGGGAGGCGTGTTGCCACTCGGGCCCCATAAGGGGCCAATAGCCCTTATCAGCGGGAAATCGATGGTAGGTGGCTGTTGCGATACCGCAAGACTATCAGCGGTGATAAACGAAAAGAAGTGGAGCATACTGAAAGTCTGAGGAGACTTGTTGTCACTCAGACTCCAGGGAATACCACAGGTTGTTGACAGTGGGCGATCACTGACGATGACCAGTGTGATAACTCCTAGTGAGTAAATAATAATAATAATGATAATAATGATAATAATAATAATAGAAATCAAAATTGAATTTAAAAAATGGAATAAAATAAATAAATAAATGAATAAGGATACACACACACACACACACATATATATATATATATATATATATATATATATATATGAATGCATATGTAAATTATTAGATATAAAACTTACTAAATAAAACTATAATACGGCTCTTAATGAGACACACCCTCTTGAATACGGTGTAGACCGAAAGTACAACGTTAAGTTCCATACTCCACCAATTAACACCAGAAAATCAACGAATCGCCTGCCGCGTCGAGAAATTAACAAGAAATATAGTGAAGAGAGAAACCTCCGTGGTCTTTAACGACGCGTGTATAAGAAATGCTTTGCTGCCGATATATATATATATATATATATATATATATATATATATATATATATATATATATATATATATATAAAGAGAGAGAGAGAGAGAGAGAGAGAGAGAGAAAGAGAAAAAAAAAGAGTGATAAATATGCGACGATTGTCCAAATTTATTTCAAATTCCAATTGTTCAATGCAAGGTGTATTCAGTAATAAACTACTGTTTATTATTCTTTCCTTAGGCCAAGGCTTTTCAAAGATCGAGATCTTATCATCAGAGAGGAAATACAGATAGATAAGTTGGCTTTCGAAAAAACCAAAGTTCAAATATTTGAAAATTATATGAAAAATATTATTAAAAAAATGCAGTGAAAGGCAAATGACATCTAGTCCAAAGGAAATCTAAATCTAAATCTTAGATTTAGATTTTCTTTGGACTAGATGTCATTTGCCTTTTTCTATGGTCCAGGAAGTTATCAATAATGGCCAGATTTTCTCTATTCAATTCCATTTAAGTGCGTTTGGATTTACTTTGAAAACTTTCTCCACACTACGCAAAAGTTTTTTTCGCTTTCTACAATTCATTGGACATCTTTTCAACAGAAATTTACCACCGGACAAACCACATATCTTTTTTTCGGAACTTCTCTTTCACTGCATTTTTTAAATAATATTTTTCATATATTTTTCAAATATTTGAAGTTTGGTTTTTTCGAAAGCCAACTTATCAGCGATCCGGAACTTCGCATTGCCTTCAACTATTTTAAAAACTTCCAGCAAACTATAAATTTATATATATATATATATATATATATATATATAAATATATATATATATATGCACGAAATGTATACGTATATAGATAATACAAAGAACACTCATTTACTATGTGTCGCTCCTAGGAAAAGTAGAGCACTGTAAGGGTTGTATTAACACAGCATGACGTCACTAGCTTTAAATGCATCGTTCCTTTCAATGAAAAAAAGTAGAACGCTCTCAGACGTTAAGCCGCCGATAACGTGTTAACATTATCACAGTTTATTCGCTGTTCAGAATTGTCTGAGTGGTTAAGGCGTCGGATTTGAGTTGCAAAATACTCGTAATCCGGTGTTTTTAATCGCGTGACCGGTAGTGAATAGTCATATCTCTACCGATTCACATAATGTCTAGCTACTCCCCCCTCTAGTTCCCATCATTACTAATATAAACAAATAAAAAAATACGAACAAACACCTCATCAGCCCATATCCACATTAATTTCAAGAGACACAACTTCGACTTTCACAAAAATATTTAATTTATTTATCAGTCATTAGACTAATCTAACAAATCCATTTAAACAACCTCAAACCTTTTTATTTCCAACAAAGTTACCTCCCTTAGATCCAGAAATGTCTTTATTAAAATTACTCCGGGCTGTCTAAAAGAATTTTAACACGATGTTAACTAACGGTAATTTCTTTGAGAACGCAAACCTTCAAACCCAAAAACAGTAACGGCTAATTATACAAATTCATAAAATTGGCTCACGGGAATTACATAGAAACTTTTTTTATTTTTTTATTTTTTTATCTTTTTATTTCTTATGTTTTAATTTAAAATGTTATTTTAATTTTAATTTAATTTTTATTTTATTTTTATTCCCTTTAATCTTATATATCTCTCCAAATCTCCTCCGGGTTTAAATCTCAACAGTTTCATTACACTAAAGTTAAATTTAAACAAACATACACAACACATTAAGCAAATAACGCGTCCGAACGAGAGTGTCATGTGACTTCACATTTCCAAAAGAGATTACAACAGAAGCTGAAGAGAGCCAGATGGCTAAGACTTCCAGTGCTTGAAACCGACGGTATAAATATTATACTAATTTTTCTGTACCAAAATAAATAAATAAATATATAAATTTGTGTGTATATATATATATATATATATATATATATATATATATATATATATATATTACGTGTCAATCACGGTTTCAGGTACTAGCTTGTCTAGCTGCACTGAGGAGCTTTGATGCAGCGAAACTGTATGTATGTTACTGACTTCATATATGTATATATATATATATATATATATATATATATATATATATATATATATATATATGTGTGTATATATTAATATGTATATACATATATACATATATATATATATATATATATATATATATATAAATACGGATGTATGAAAAGTAAGTGTTAAAAAATATAAATGTTTTATATTCTTTTGATTTTTTACCTTTACCTGTTGACGTATAGAAAAACAAACTGTCTTGTTAAAGTGTCTTTATTAAACAATATTTTCGGGTGCTTCCTACGTTTTATTTTAGTGTGATGAGTGTTGTGTTCGGTGTCGGATTGTCGCAGATATATACAGTATAACAGATGAGATGACGAGATGTTTACTTTTGTGTGGACATCAACATATCTTTGATTTTTTTTCACACAAAAATGTTTATAAAGCAGGTCATGTCATTAAGATTTTTGAATACTAAAATGCTTTCCTGCTTATGATGGAGTAAGAAAGGGGAATGTAAATCTTCTTGTAACAGATTTTGAGCAAGCATTGATTTGCTAGCGGGCTATCAGACGTAATAAGTATGTTTGCACTGCGGCAGTTTAGGAAGTTTAGACAAAAACACGTTTATAAGTTTATATGAAGTATTCAGCGAGATTACCTAGACAAAATGCAGTATAATGGAATGGCTAATTAATGTGTATGAAGAGGATACTCCAGTATATATATATATATAATATAAAAAAGAAGTTATTATAGGAACAAAGTTAACATTAGCAACCACTTAGATAAAATACCAATTACAAGAAGGTAAGGTAACTTATTTTCTCACTACATACACATTACCTATCGTGTAGGTTAATGTTTTTATATGTTTGTTGTATGAGTATTCATTGAGTGATCTCAAATTTTTTATTAGATCTTGAGATATAGTTGCTAACTCCTAGAAGCATTTCAGTTTCGTATTTCATGTAGTGTTATTTTGTTGTTTTTTAAATTATAAGCTCAAATGATTCATTTGATGTTTTCCATGGTTATTATTGAAAGATTATGGGGCATGGCTCCTGTGTTGAGTGTGGATTTGTCTATAATGTGTTGCTTGTGACTACTGAAATGTAACCTTAACTCACGGCCTGTTTCACAAACATGTTTGAATTTAGTCCATCTTGTTCAGAATTACAGCTAAACCACATTCAAATTATTGCAAGCGAGAAGAAGAAGGTCAAGTTATATGATAGATTTTGGAAATGTGAATGTTCGTGTGTGGTGTAGTGTTAGCATATTTCGTGTTGAATATTGTGTTTCTTTTAGATGCGAGAGTTTGATGTATCCTGCTGAATTTTAGTCAAAAATGTAGGTATGGGTCTCTTGTTTTGCACTAATGGGTGGTTAGTTGTATAGATTGTTGATACTATAGCAGATTCTTGCTGTTGGAATACATTTTTGATGAGGTCGTATTATTTTTTTAGTGGTGTGGTCAAATTCAATTTTCATTAGTGTTTGTGAAGATAATTGTTGTTGTTGTTTTCGTTACCAACAAGTGATGCTTTTCTTATGGATTGTGTAATTATTTTCATGAAACAGTTTCTACGGATGAACTGGTTAGCAAACATTTGTAGTAGCTACTTTTTATTGAAGGTGATATATTTCTCTATGATAATAAGGTATAGGCTATCGAAATTATAGTAACTATGTCCGTCGCTGGGTTTGGTATAGAGTGATCGGGCTATGTGTGTTTCTGTCATCTTTACAGAGGCGTATACAAATAGGATGTATGAGGCGGTGTGTTCTGTGGTGCACTTTATTAGGGTATTGGTAAGTGTTTATAAATGACTCGTCGCCTTGTGACCAAATGAGAAAGATGCTATATGTATACCTATAGTAATGTAGTAGTTTGTGGTTGTAATGGTGTATGTATTTTTGTCCATATGTGTGTATGTTGGTGTTGGCATAGTTGGAAGCAATTAGTATTCCTATTACTGTGTATTTAATTTGTAAGAAGTGTGTGTTCTTGAATTTAAATTTTGTGTGTGTCAGAATAAAGTGTATAATGTTACATATATCGTTAATTGGATTGTCAAAGCCGTGTTAAATATTTAACTGTCGATAAAGAGAAAGGAATAGTGGCTTTAGAATTGATTTAAAGCAGCATATTTGTGTGAGTACCTATATATTCATTAGTTTCTGATAATGTGTTTGCTAATTCCATGTCACATTTTGCTGCGTTCATGGGTCTACATGTTCGTTTGTTTCTAAAATTCAACTTATAATTCTTCAGTGTAATGAATAATTATTTAGGGCTAATTAATTAGTTTTATAATAGATTTTGAATGTAGCTTCTAAGTTGTTTGCCTCATTAATATGTGTGCGGATACTGTATTTTTCTAATTAGTAGTTAGGGTTGTCCATTGACAGGCAGGTTTATTTTTCCTTATTAACATTGTCGACTTCTTATATTTAATCTGCAAGGACAAATATGTGGTAATTTAATTTGAGATTGTCTATGTAATAAGATAGGTTATTAGATAGTTATTTTTTTTTTAAGTTGAACACACTGAGGGAATAGTATCAAACATTGCTGTTTCAAACTTCCATCTCTTACACTTTTGGGATATTTGCAGGATTTGGGTTCGTAGTAGTTTGTGGGGGTCGTATCTTTCGCATTGGTGACGGTGATAAATGTATATCCTATGCCTCGGGCAATGTCTTCTATCTTATTTAACGCATGTTCTATGTGGAAAGTATTGTTTTTGGATGTATTATGTATAATAGTTTAGTTCCTGTTAATTTGTTCGCTCGATGGGTCTTCTTAGTTGTAGTTATACTCAAAGGTTTATTTCGAGGAGTGCTCAATCTTGTCACCAATGTATGTGAAAACTCGTAACAAAAGGGGTTAGTATATATCATAATTTTGTTTAGAGGCATTAATAAAATACCCGGTCATAAGTTCTACAAAAACTTATATAAAGAGTGTAATAATGGGAGCTCACAATAGTGTTTATATATGTGACGTAGTCTGACGATAACTTTCAGATTTAATCGAAAACAAATTTCCTAACGAATAATTCGGACTATACCGAGGTCTTATGTCACGTTAATTCATATATTGACGAGCCAATTAAACATCGAAAGTATTTATGGGATTTAATGTTAACATTTGTCAAACTTCTTATCGATTACATTGCAAAACTGCATTTAATGGCATATGTCTCATTATTGAATTATCTTTCCTACAGTGGAAATATTTTCTCATGCGAAATGTGTTCAGAGCAACGGAAACACATTTCAAGGAGTGACACATTAATAAAGGGGAGAGACTCCTTGTTAAGTAAAGCTAGTTGATCATAAATTAAAAGTAATGACGCTTGCCAAATGTATAACAGCAAATTCAGTGGAAGCAAACGCATGTCTATATTTCGATGCCTCGGCATCGTTATCATAATTCTACTTCATAACAATAAAACTATAATGACATCACAAATCCGACATCGACCCCGTCTTAATGTCTCTTGAAATAATATCATTATTTTCTTGGCAATATTTTAGTTAAACAGATTCCGTTTTGTGATTTAAAACTACTTATATAGGATCGTTGGCGCGGATATTGGGTCGTTTTTAATTGTTGCCCTTTCTATTTTGTTCATTCTGTCAATAATGTCTTCGTTGGGATAATAATGGTATGTTATTAAATGTTGCTTATTTCTTGTTCTTGTCTCGCTGTTTATTTTATTTTAAAATGAAAAATGACGAAGCTGAAATAGCTACTCAATAACGATTGCATCTTTGCATGGGATTATGTCTATTTTTCTTGTTGGCGAAACTTCAAAAGTCGAAAGTCAATTTATATTTCTGGCAAATAAAGCAGGTTCAGCATATATGTATATATATATATATATATATATATATATATATATATAAATAGTATATGTGTTTAGATAACCATTTGTTGCTACCGCACACAGTGGCTAATTCAGTAAAACAACAAACATGTTTTATATAGATTAAAAATATCAGGTGATTCTTAATAACATCAACAAGTTATCAAAGGTCTACTGTTTTTCATGTTTGGTAATTTCAGGCTCAAGTTTAATTCTCTGCACAATCCGATGTCCAATAATAGTGTAATAATGCATGTAAATATTTCTCACTTTTCGGTGAATAAAATATTGAATTTTTTTTTTATTGAAAATCTTGCTCTAGTTTCAACATCTTCGGGAAAAGTTTAAATTTAAGCAAACTTAATTATTAGAAAACGTATTGTTTATTACAATTATTTAATGTAATAGCCTTCCAATGAACTACCTAACATATTTACTATTGGGTCAATAAGGTATAATAAAAACAACATATGAGGCAATCTAATGTTTACTTAATAAAAGTTAAAATAATGCAAGTATATTTACTAAACTACTTTCATATTGGTGTCAGTAGGCTTATATAAAAAACAACTATTGTCTTTATTAAGTCAGACAAATTCTCAGGGGTGATAAGTAGGACATACCATAATGGCAGTATTTATGGCTTCCTATCAGATTTTTTTACCAATTTACCCTCATCAATATAAATATATTGTTTTATGATTATGACACTTTTAAAGTGTGCAATAAAGGTTTTTTTTAACGGGAAAAGAGTGTAGTCAGATCAGCTACCCCTACCTTTGGTGTTAAACTGGTTAAGAAGCAGAGTCCAATAAGCGAAATAATTGTATCACAAAATCGTGGCAAAGAATTTCATAAGACATCATTTTTACTCATTCTCGTACTTGAATAAGATCGAACGATCTATCCTCAGCAATGTCCCTTATATCATTACTGCCCCACGGTGTTTGTTGATCCCTTAAAATATTGTGAGAGTATTCTCCGAAATGCCCAACCATTGGCGAAGTCGTCAGGTTCATCACAGTGTATCATTAGTTAAAGGTATATGACTATTGTCAATCTTAAAATATTTCATAAACTAAAAAGTTTTGTTTGGCCGGATGGGGGTACTTTTAGTGGAATGTACACTTCATCTATCGGTATGTGAAGACGACTATCTACGGAGAACATGGGGTTGTTTTTTGTTCCGTGCCCTTTACTGAACTAACGACGATTACACCTTTCTATTGTATCGGTGACTTTCGTAGAAATACTAACATCTGGTTGTTTAGTCTTTAGTGAGTTTTCCTTAAATAATCTTTACTCAGTGTCGACATGTAAACCAATCATGAGTGCCAAAATATCCGCTGAGTTAACTCGAAAATAATACTCTATTATAACTGCTATATCGTCGTCGTTTATAACTGTTCGATAGCCCATCGTTGTTACCGATATGAAAAGCTATTATCACTGATCATAATCAACACTCATACACAGTGTTGAAGGCACCGAACAACGAATGGCACTGCAATGTGAAGAAACACAACGTTGTTGCCAGAACGTAACAGATTAAAAAAAAAGAACTTAATGGCTTGATCACAAAAGATGCAAGTTATTTACTTCTATTGCGTAGCTATTATAGCTGGTCGAAGTGTAGTTTGTCTTTTTAATCTTGCTTCTGTCTGGTAGCTACTCTAATGTTCAACCTGTTCAACGTCAGTATTTTTCGTGGAGTTTGAATGACTATTCTAAAGTTTTTATTTTACATTCTCGAATGACGGACAACATTTTAGCAGATTAGCAGAGTAGCCCGATAGGTTTCTAACAGACGCTTCCATAATTTTTATTTTGTTATATGTATTTACTTTTGACGCAATTCTGATTTACATTTTCCGAACCGTATATTAAAATATTTGTAATCTCGGTTCACTCTGGGTAAGTGAAATGAACTTACTATTTTACTACTACTGTACCGAGTTTCAGCGACTTACAAATGCACTGGTAAAAATTAAATAAAATATTGCTGAAATATATAGCCGTTTGATTACCGACATTTCTTGCATTTTACAAAATTAAAAAAATCGTAATGTATTGTTTTTTATATTTTTCTTTTAATTCGCTTTTTCAAATAAAAATTGTCCGTAAAATATGCATTGTGTAACAAACTTATGATTCGAGGACCGATTGTCAATAGTATTGCTTTGTTACACGAGGTTGTTTTAATAAAGGCTTTAGACATGTGACGCATTAAATCGTAACCCATATTATACTTCATTAATTCAGCAGAGCAGCACTATAGCTACGAGAGCTGTTATTCATTTTCACGAGAATTATATATAATTTATTTATTTGCCTTGCACTGAAACCTATACATTATGTGTGCGCCAATTCGAAGATGTTCTATAAAGAAATATCCTACTTCGAAACAGCCGCATTAGTAACGAGGGTTTGTCCCTTAGTCGTTATAATCTGTGGGCAATTGGCTAAGGGTTAGCCAAGAACATGTTCAGACAAAATAAGCTGTCTACGGCCCATTATGCTATAAATGTCTTAGTCCCTGTAACGTCCGCAGCGCGCACAGTTTCCGCTTTATTTTTCTAATATTGCCATGCGTACTTACATTTACTGTTAAGATAAACAAATAAGAAAACGGTTTCGCGTTATATTGAATTCACCACAATTATGAAAAGTAACGGGAGGCACACCCACAGACATTACTACCTTTCAAAAAAAGCATGCGTGTCTTGCTTGTCATCTGCGGTGCTCGCAACCGTGGGGAGTGCTAACTTGACGGACAGGGACATTTCTGAGCGAAATTTAGTTCACCGGTCAATTAGACTGCTAATTTACATTCATTGTTATCGTTACGACCACTGCACGTGCAAGTCGTGTACTAGTCGCGTCAGGCGCTCTCATTCGTGAGTATGTGTCAACGGGACCAACACTCATCTTTTGGATCGAATTAGACTTTAATCCGTCTCTTAGATTATCAATTGAATTTAACTATTTCGTTACGGAAACTTCGTGCGTAGCATCTCCGTAGTATTTTATTTAATCCTAGAGTTAAATTAGTAGTGAAGTTAGGCAGGGCACATATTTGTCATTCGTTATATCAAATATTATTTTCATCAAGTGGGTGTGTTAAGACACCCGACTAAAAAAACAATGACATTATACAAACTCGGGTAGGTTCTTTATAAAAGTACTAATTACAGAACTATCATTAATATTCATAGCTACGTAAAAAATGACTAAAACTATTCATATGGAGTTCAGAGGTAGGATCCCGAGTGTTCTGCGTTCTTTGAGTGTGTGTGAGTATGTTGCTGTGTGTGTGTAGTAGTAGTAGTAGTAGTAGTAGTGTAAAGAAATGAAAATAAATTTTAAAAAACATTTTAATGTCTTTACATAGAGTCATCCTTTAAATTAAGGGCCGAACGCCTAATTTAGCTCATTTATTTTTTGGGGCTTTCAATGGTTCTAAATTTGTTTGGCATCGCCATCAAAGGAATCTTATTTCTTGCATTCAATTCATTTACTCACGTTTCAATTCTTTGTATTCTATTCAATAAATGTCATAAAAACGTTAGAGAAAAGCATTCATGAAATAAGAATAAATATTTTTAAAAAAAATGAATGCGTTATTTTCTATTTCTAACCATTTCATTTCTAAAAACATAACGAGGTCAGAATGTAGAGTAATCGAACAACCCACTTATATCTTATTATGTACAGACATATATTGAAAACAGACATATATATATACATGTATAGACATACTCCAATTTATCCGTACGCATATCCCCACACATACACATCCACACACATCTTTAAAATAGTACCGTTTTTTAACATTGAGACTAAAACTGTTTTCACAATTTCTTTGTCTCGTTCATTTTTTGATTTATTAATTTTTTTGAGATAATAGTTTTTTCCCAAATATAAATGAAATTACGTGTATAAGCAATGCAGTCCCGTGGAAATGATTTAGTGTGTGCGAATATTTGTATCGTAAATAACATATAACATATGATATAATTTTCTCACTGCCACTAGCAGCTTTGTTTTCATCATCCGTAGAGCAGCAGACGACAAACACCGGGCTACTGGTTTCATAGTTTGATACGCCTAGCCACACTGATAAATAGTAGGAACGACGTGTTTTGCGGATGATTATATATATATTTATCCACGGCTACTTGTATCTACGCCTCATCAGTGTAGCAAGATCTCGCAAGATTCGAAACCGGGAACTGAGTGACTGAAACATGGCGCCCTTACGATTGGGGCACGAACATTCACAAGTAGATTCTAAATTATTTCAAACGAATGTTATTAGATTTGATTCGAACGTGCAAATTAAACGAGCTGAATATCTTGTGATTCAATGATACAGATATATTACATAATTGTGCATTGATTAACAATGCATCTACATAATGTTAACAATAGACGATTAGTGTAATCATTATTCATGCGCGTTTCGAATGATGTATTCAATTACGGTTAAGGACGGAGCATTTATCAGTCTATTTCTTATATCAATCAAATTATTTCTTTCTCGTCAAAAGGTTACAGAGCAAATTAACACATACTAAGCTATAGGTAACATCATGGCAAGCAAAACTAAAGGTTAATGAAAGAAAATATATGTGATAAGCATGTCTAAATGCAAATTCTGACATTAGATTATCCACTGTTTAACAGTAATTCTAAGAAAAGGCAGGTTCGTAATTGCAATCAAGAGTAGTATTGCGAGATTCTTAGTAAAGCAACTAATTCTTATTCTATAAATATTACCATTTTATTATATATTTCAGGGTTCAATGTGAATAATTCAGGTGTTTCCAGAATTCTATTTTTATGAAGTATCAAGTGAGTTATATGAGAATACATAATGTCTAAATAACTTGTCAATATTTATAATTTTAAATGGAAGAAAGAAGTTACCCAAGACGGTCAAACAATACGTCGAGCCAGAAATTATCTAGTTCCGAATAGGACGAGGTTCACAACGCGTAGTACAACCGGATATTTGCTTACAGTCAGCACAAAGAAGAACGTTGTGAAGGCCAAAATCCCTCGGAACATAATAGGTCTTTGGTGTGTTTCCAGCGACGCCCGACAACCCCGAATACAGACAAACTTAAGTTGGTATATGATGAGTTGTTGAAGAGATAGGATGGCTACAGGAAGTCCCTGTGTGTGACAGTAATATTCATATCTATAAGTTGTAATACAGTAGTATGCGTCTTAAAACTTCCACGATTACACCAGTCCTAACACATGTTTCCCTACTCATCTGATTGCAACCACATAGTCACGTGTGGCCGAGGTAGTTGAGAAAAACAAGAATCATAAAATTTGAAACATGATGAACGAGCTGGTTGCCAGTACAACATTGATGTCCGGTCGTATCAAGAGTGGCATTGTGATGGTAAAGTTTTCCAGGTTCAGATCACGCATGAGACGGCGTCTCCGTCGTAGAATTCGGCAATAAGGCCCCGAATAGATGAACTGTCATTGTTTAGCAATTTCACTTATTGATATCATTTGCTTTCTAACATTGATAATAGTCTGGAAAACTCTGTAATTTTGAATAAAGATAATGTTAAACATATATGTAAAGTTCGTAGTTACATTATTTAAACGGAATAATGTATTTAATTATATTTAAAGAATATTATAAGTTTGACTAAAACGCAGGGGAGTATCAATATTCGTTTAAACATTATTCATAAAATTCACCTATAAACTAATACACTTCAATGAAATAGTTTTGTATACGTATTGTTGTGACAGGTTTAGTACAGTAATAACATATCAAGTAAAGTATATGCGATAGACAATGAATGTAAGATATGCCCCGTGATTGTTCATTGTGTTGCTATTTAATCAAAATTACTCTTTTAAATATTCCTATGAATAGGAAATGCCAAATTGAAGTTTTAATTTTGTTTATATAATTAACAAACGTAAACATACTGTTTTGGTTTTTAGAATCAGAGTATTAAACGAACAATCAACAGGTTTTATTTACCAATATATAACTGCACACAAAGTACACAAAACATATTTATGAAATATTCACACAAAACATATTTTATGAAATATTCACAGAAAACATATTTTATGAAATATTCACAGAAAACATATTTTATGAAATATTCACAGAAAACACGATTATACTTTTCGATTAAAAACTGATGCATTCGCCTCAAGATAGCAGACTCACTTACCAGATATTAGGACCCCCCCCATCAACATCCATAGAAAAAAAACTTAACATTTTTTTCAAAGCTATTTAAGCTCAACCTTTATAATAAATTCGCAAATTTCAATTGGTAGTAAAGATTATCATCACGGCCCGAAAGGGACTCATACCAGTTAAAAGTACTAGAAAGGACAATTAGTTTCTATAAACATCCGAACAAAGTGTCATATCGATTGGGTACTAGGAGGCTAAGGGATAAAATATGAAAAATACAAAGCCTCTCAGTTCCTGTTATTCACACATACACAAATAACATCATACTGTCGATGTAATATATATATATATATATATATATATATATATATATATATATACACACATATACATATACACACACATATATATATGCATATTATTTCATGTATCCTCATAAAATGTCAAAAGGAGATATACTCTTTTATGTATCAATTGCCAGTATGTATTTCAACAGTACTCAATCCGATCCACTGCATGAAATACTGAAGTAAAATACCTAAAAATGTCCCACAGCTGCTGCTAAAACCGAGAAATTATAATTCAGGGCCACGATTACAAAACACAACAATAGAACACCAAAGAAGGTAACAATAAGAAATTGCGTGAAAAAGCGACCACTATAGAAAAATCACACTAAGAAGAACAAAAATATAAGCACTACAATAGTAATAACCAAAACTATAACAGCAATTTCCCATTGAAAAAGTTAGTAATGAAAAGATACGCTGTAACTGCATAATAAGCGCATTTTTCTCACCACAAATAAAATACCTAACCAAAAGTACTCGTTACTAAGCCACAAGTTTAGCCAAGGAAAAACCTTAAACAAGAAGTATTACGTGGGTATGAGCTCTTTAGATTTTAAAACCAGATATTACGACCACAAAATCACATTTAAAAACAAAGAATGCCGAATAAAAACAGCACTAGCAAACCTTTATTGTAAGTTAAAGGAAAGCGGACACTCACTCATACTGCGACAATCCAGAACATTTAGACGACCAATGTCGACTATGTCTGAATAAGACATTTAAATTCCTAACCTTTGAAGATCCTAAAGATATATTAAACTGTGGAAGTGAAATGGCAAACAACTGCTTACACAGAATAAAATTGACCTGATGTTCACAATACATTATAAAAAATTAATAAATAAATACACAAATAAATAAATAAAAAATATACTAAACTAAAACCTAAAATAGTTATAGAAGCATGCGCGTGTTAAAATAAGATCGCCTATTATTTCGACAAATAGAATAGGAAATCGGAAGTAAAACAAACCTAACCTTTGTTTGTGAGAAGTCTACGATTGGCTAAGAGAAAAACAAACAATTGTATTGGTTGACTAGCTAGAGTAAACACCAGGTGAATATACAAAAACAGCCGGAAAAACCAACACTATGCATTTTAGTCTGCTGATTCCCTACTGGGATGAAACGCAGAAGCCTCTGTGTCGCTTAAATACCATAAATATATTTGTATAACTTACTAAATATATATATATATATATATATATATATATATATATATATATATATATATATATAATAAGAAGAAGAAGCGTAATAATAATAATAATAATAATAATAATAATAATAATAATAATAATAATAATAATAATAATAATAATAATAATAATAATAATAATAATAATAATAATAATAATAATGATAATAATTGGAGTTGGGCGGTTTTGAAATGTGGGTTTCGGTATCGGTTTAGGTGGTTTTTCCCTTAAAACCTCGGTTTACGGTTCGGTTTTTCGGTTTTTTGGAAAAAAAATTTTTTATTATGGAAGCTATTCATTCTCTTGTGTGATGATTAGTTATTATTCAACGTTTAGTTGAATTATGCCATTGTTTCGATAATTTTGTGACTGAATCATTCTCCATGATATGAATCATAAGTTTTAAGGTGTTGATTGTTGTAATCAAAGTTCTGATACCTTTTCAACAGTTAACTCGTTAAAACAGTGATCAAAGATTCATGAAAGATTTCTGAAGAATAAAACTGAGTTTGAATATACATTCTATCTAATTCTTTAATCCATAAGACGCTAAAATATAACTCAGAAATGCAAGAAATTAAAAAACGAAAATTTATTTAAACAAACCAAATAATTTTACAAATAAAATTAAGCAAAAATGATGATGAAAATGAAGTTGGATTGGCAAATACATATTTTCTTTTTAAATGTTTATACTCGCTCACTACTTTTCGTTTATTTACTTTTACAACAAGTATTTTTTTTAAATTTCATTTTAATAACTTATTTTTTTAGATAACTCTGAAACAAACATAAATAATTATTTTACAATTTTGAGTTGAATCAAATAGATTTTCGACATCATATGGAACGCGTTTGATTTTTTCTTTTTCATTTGTAAAATAGTTTATGCTAAAAATACGATGTCATGTTGTCGGTCGTATTTCTCTTTTTTTAATTTGAAAATTCAAAATGTTAATAATAAACAAACTGTAAACAAATATTTCTTCCTACAAGTCAATTAAATGTTTTTATCATATATTTGTTCAATCTGTCCTCTTACTAATATAACATTTTTTGGTAATATTCAATTTTATTCAAATCGGAACATCTTTTCAACCGTGTTTCCTTGTATATGGTGGCTTACTGTAGTAAAAACACAATATCGAACGGTTACGGTTTAAAAAAAAAAAACCGATTCGGTATTCGGTATGGAGACGAAACCGAAAAACCGCGGTTTTTCGGTAAAACCGCCCATCTCTAAGAATAATAATGGAATTGTGCTGTAAGTATAACGAACATTTAGGCTCTTCCATCCTCAATAAATACTGGAATAAGCTGTTTCTCAGTGTTGAAAAAATCCAGTCTGACAGGAACTGAGCTCTTTACGGTGGACTTTTATCCCTCAGGCTGAAGTATAGGTATTGCTCCTAGAAACTTCTAGGAGTCTCACCCTCCAAGGTATTTCCTTCTCCTCATTTTAATGAAAATATCTATTGCTTACTACCTAAGGTGCCCTGATCGGGGAATGTCGACGGTGCTGCGCAGCCAATTTTTTAAAGGCCAGCTCCTTCTTAAGTGTCGCTGGCTTCATATATTCCGGCGGTGGGAAATAATTAAATACCTGAATAAACCATAGTATAGACTGACAATCAGAGAAGTATAAACAAATATTTATAGCCAGAAGTAAATAAATCAGAAAAACGAAACACGGATTATGTTTCAACCATTAAGACTTGTATGAAATGGACTAAAAATAAATTGTCGGCAGAAATGGCAGAAGTTAAAACACAAAAGGTAACCAAATTTACGCTGAAATAATCGAACACCAAACTGAAAGAAATTAAGGCAAATTATTTGGATAATCAGTTGCAGGTTAAAAAGAGTGAAATCATGGTCCCAGAGCTGGACGCTCTAAAGTTACAACTCAAACAGTGTTCAGAAGAGCTAGAGACTATGAAAGACAAGATGCCTTGTCTTGAAGGTAAATGTCGAGGTAAACAAGATATATTTTAAAATTTAAAGATGTGCACAAAAATCAGACATCTAGAATTTAAACAAAATGGATGATACCAGATATGAATTTAATAGAAGCCATCAGGTCTTTCCTAAGAACCACATAAACCTAAGTAGGGGAAGACTATCGGAAGAAATCGAGATCACTACCCAGGAATAAATTATTGTTACCAAAAACAAGACTTGCGACATATAACTACCTCAATCACTCTGATAATAGTGCAAATGCAAAAAGGTAACGAGACCAGACACCGGACAAGGTGAGGCTTTGGAGAAGGTATTATGAAACTTACTTATAACGAACATTTAAACTCTTCGATTCTCAATAAATATTGGAAGCATCAGCTTCTGAGTTTTGAACAGAGCCTTAGTCTACACTGGCAGTGAGGGCTAACGCACAGCCACTTGTGGTGCTCTGGTGTATCCTATGCTCTCCACTATACTTGTTTTACCTAACCTCTATGTTCGTGTGTCCATTCTGAACTCAAAACAGGGTCACAACAACAAATAATAATAATAATAATAATAATAATAATAATAATAATAATAATAATAATAATCTCCACTCTCCATAACTTTCCACGTTCCCACTTCCATGATTCCCCTTTCCCCTAAAAAATATTTTACAAAAAAATCACAAAAGGTTCTGCCTAAAGCGGAAACTACACAAAATATTTCTAGAGATTCAGGGAAAGTGAGAAAACAAATGAGGAACCAGCCACACTAGACCTCCACTGGAAGAGTGTTGAGAGTCCTGGGACCTTGGGGAGGCGTATTGCCACACAAATACTAGAGAATACCAATAGTCCTTATCAGCGAGAACGCAATGGTAAGCGGTTGTTGCGATACCGCAAGGTTATTTGCGGTGGGCATCGAACAGAGGTGAATAATACAAGAGATCTAGGGAGAATTATTGTCACTGAAGATCCAGGGAATACCACCGGTTGTTGTCGGTGAGCAATCACTTATGATGACCAGTAGTGAAAGCTCCTACAAATAATAACTACAATCTGTCTGGGAAAGACAATCTTCTGGGAATTATGCAATAGTAAAAAGTACAAACACAAATTGGAAATAATATTGGAAAATAAAACTCATAAATTATCTGCAAAATGCAGGTAATAGCAGCCCCGACATGATAATTGGGAATGCAGAGAGAAAACACTGACAAATTGTAAATTTCTCAGCAATTATAGAGTGAGGACAAAAAGATAGAAACACCTAACAAAGTTATAGAAATGTACAGCGAATTGAAATCAATATGGAACATAATGCAAATCACTATAACCCAATAATCGTAGGAACATTAGGACAACTGGGAAAAGGACAATGAGAAATCGAAAAGGTATGACCTACAACTCACAGCAACGATTGACAAACTGTTAATGAAAATCCTCAAATACGGAAACGCACGTATATAAAAAACGAACGGCTACCAGACACATGCAAATAGTAATAGTAATGTTAACACACAAGCTACTAGTAACTGCAAATTTCATAAAATCTATAAACGGACTAATATATGTGAGGATATGTACTATAGTTTAACAAGCCTCAGAGAGTACCACACACCATTGTATTGAAGGATCAATGAGAATTAGAAGACCAAGGAAGGAAAGCACAAACGAGACGTCCACTCTAAAGGTGCAAGACGACAAACATCTTGTTAAGAAGCTTATTATAAATACAACTCAAGAGAAATCTAGCGGTAGTCGCTAGCGATACATACGGCTCTTTTAATAACGCAGACATGATTTTCAACGGTTATCACAAAAGATAGAGAGTGCCAGTGACTTACCTGGAATTGCTGTCTAAAGGTAACACTACTAGTTTTTTGCCAATAATCAATAGATGATAATCACAGTTGTGAAAATATCTATAGAGTAAATACTAACTATAACAATTATTTAAAAAACAATCCGAATAAAGACTGATTGAGTATGATAGTTACTATAATCTAACACCTCCTTCCTAAAATATATCGGTTGACACAACAGAAAATAGCTCTTGAGTAAGGAAAAGAGACAAATGGCGAACAGCACGCACATCTTGAGTGGAGGGTGACATTGCAATCTTAGGTAAGCATATGATCACGCAACTTTCTTTAGATACTAATGGGTAATCATCAACGGGATTACGAGTTTTACGAAAACACCAAGTGAGTTTCACTGGTGATATAAAGAGGCAGATTATACTGAAAATAAGAGTAGACTTGTAAGTACTCAGATTCGAGGAACACAAGCTGGTGTTACAAGTAAGCTATCACTGATAATAGATCGTGTGATAAATATTAGTGAGTAAATAATAATAAAATAATACTAATAATACTACTAATAATGATACTACTACAACTACTACTACTAATAATAATAATTGGAATACATAAGACTAATCGTCGTGTGCAGTCAGCAACCCAGATAAACCACGAACGCTGCCCATCCATAGAGAAGGCGCAATTAAGAAATTAAAGAACACGACGCAAACTAAAGTGAACAACAACTGCAAGAACTCCTATATACTACCCCCCCCCACAAAATAAATTAAAAGCACACACACACACTGTAATGACACCTGCTCCGGTTTATACCACACACATAATTGTCAAAAAGGATGTTTATACCTAGTAGGGAGAGCACTAACCACTCTTCCACTGGAAATGTGAATATAGATCTAGAACTTTGGGGAAGCTTATTTACCACTCCAATCCCAGATGGGCAATTGTCGTTGCCAGCGTGAAATCAATAGTATGTGGTTTGCGATGACGCAACATATTTTACAATGGTTATAGAAAGATGCAGAGAATACGGGAAAGCAAAATAGACTTGTTGTCACTCATACTCCAGGGAATACCACCTGTCCCTGTATGTGAGCAATCACTGATAACGACCTGAGGGTGTACTCTTAGTGCGTATCAATGAAAGTTACATGAACACAATGGTTTCACAAGAAAACTGTAAAGAATGAACGGTATAAAAGTAGGTGGCATATTATTAGGATGAGTTCTACAACTTAAAACAAGGTGGCATATCATTAGGATGAGTTCTACAACTTAAAACAAGGTGGCATATTATTAGGATGAGTTCTAAAACTTAAAAAAGGTGGCATATCATTAGGATGAGTTCTAAAACTGAAAACAAGGTGGCATATTATTAGGATGAGTTCTAAAACTTAAAACAAAGTTTGTTTGTTTCGGTTTAAAAGAAATAGCTATCCCTCTCAGCCGATATGATCTCACTGTTAATCTTACATTGTGTCTTTAATGTGTATGTGTTATTTTTTTATAACAATTTAGATTTGAATCTGCTACACCACTTTAAAATATATTTTTCTATCAGTTTTTCAAGAGTATGTATAATCGTAATATCAAGAAATCCTTTTACATATTTTTCATTTTGTATCTTGATACAACGGAAATAAACGGTAATTGTCTAGTCTTTGAATTAGAGGTGTTGGTATGATTTTTATTTTATAACATTTTAGTTAGTTTTTTTTATCAGAGAAATTCATATATTAAAAATTAACACAAGAGTAGTCATGTTGTGCGAAATATTAGATTATTTATAAGAACATTTCAATTTCAGGTCGGGCTATGCTGATTACATATGAATATATACAACACTCTACCTATATAAAAAAATTGCAATGTATTTAGTTCAATTCATAATAAAGCAAGCGTACTTCAGTTTCCATACAGCCATGGCTTTTCATAGAAATGGATGCAATGGCCCCGCAATTTTGCTGCACATTGCTGCGTAATTGGTGCATTTAATACATTTCCTTGACGCCCAATTTAAAAGGTATTGATATCCGGATCCACAAAGCAGCGCTGAGAGAGTTTTTGGTAATGAATTGTGCAGTTTTTTTTCTGGTGCGGAAGAGAATAGTAGAGTGTAGGTCAAAATAAGATTACCGCGTAATCGTCGACGCTTAAGTGCGAAAGGGTTTAGCGTTTCGAGTCGGCTTTCATAGAACATATTCAGCTGTGCCTGCAATTTTCGAGTGACTCTCTCATTGTTATACATATCACGCATCTGGTGTGTATTTGAGATCTTGACACCATCCTCTCACAACAGTCTTACAAGGGCGACATCAAATGAGATAAATATTTCAGGGGTTACTTTGCAGAGGGAACGTCGAATTATGTTGCCAGCCTGAATAAAATGCTTAGATAGTTTAAAGAACGAGTCAACTTTTAGCGAAGCTGTGTCCACGGCGAAAGTAAAAACCGAGTCGGAATGAAAGGCCAGTTGAATATTGCAGCATTAATATCAATTTAGACTTGAGATATCCAATTTCGCTTATAGGAACCCAAAATTAAACTCATATATAAATAGGAGTACGTTTCCATATATGGTGTCCGCTATGTCGTTGAGATAGTATAGAATAAGAATCAGACCCAACGGAGATTTTAAACACCGTTACATCAAAACGCTTAGACGACAGAATGCATCATATTTTTATTAACTTAGTTCATCCCCAAAATGTTAAGTTAACACTATAGACGCAAGGGACTACTTAGAGTTTAGAACGCCCCCCTAAATTAGAGACTGTGCTGCGAGATTAGTTTTACATTTCTGCATGTCGGTACAGTCGTGGAAAAAAGAAGCAGGGATGGTGTTCTAAAGGCTGGCAGCTCGGGGAAAAAAGCTATTGGAATAGAAGGCTCTCAAACATCTGGGGACCTCGACAGTGAATGAATGGGATTTAACTGAATCCCGGGTGTGTCGAGTGGATATACGGCAATTGGGCCCTATAGCAGTAAGTTTATCGGAACACATTTCATTGAAGTACTTGTAAAACAAGAACATGGATGCCATATTGCGGCGATGTGACAGGGGCTGGAGCTTTGTAAATAGTGATGGACCAATGAGATTACCGACTCTTTTTGGGGACTTGTCTAAGAGGGAGAAACTAGTGGATGGTGCAGCAGCCCAGATGGGACAACAATACTTATGCAGGGGCGAATGGTGGATTTATAAAAATATAGGCTACTGACAGCTGATTTATTTACATCATATGAGTACGATCACCAATAAACACTCTACTTTATAACCGATACATGGGGATCATAGGTGTAGAGTGTATGTAGAAATAAATTGTGATTACTAGAATCGAAATCATGTCGAAGGTCAAAAAGTTATTATGAACAGTATTTAATTCATGAAGTCGGTTCGGTATATAGTAGTCCATCACAAATAAATTTGTTTCAGAATTAAACCATGTTAGAATAGTGAGATTTCAACGATATACGTAACATGAGTCATGATTATCCGTATGTGAAGAACTTCCATAGATTTCGAAACGATAGATTTGAAGCTTTTTTCATAACTGTCTTGAAATATTGAGAACATTGTGCTCCCCCCCCCCCACACACACACACACGCTCAGAAGGAGTAACTCTGGTTGTCAGTGAAACTTGGAAAAGTGTCGTTAGATGCTCAAGAATTTTCTGTGCTCGATCAGGCTGCAGAAAAATAACATAGTGGATCAGTCTGAAAATCACAGATAAGTGCGTGAATCAATGGTAACGAGATAAAAAGTAACTAAATTTATTCATGTAATATAAGAATATGTTTGCGATGGTATCGGGCACCGTATACTCATGCACATAAAAACGTTGAACTAGTGTAAATAAAAATTCTCTTTTTGTAAACATGATGAATAAAAATTAAAAACATTAAACGGCAAGCTAACTAAATATAACGTCTATTGATTCAATTGTTTATCTTTCTCCTTTCTCTCGCCGTAATCTCTAGAGCATTTCTTCTAATGTTACCCTGGTTTTACTCTGTTTGATCATGTTTAAACATAAATACGATCTTTATATAGCGATACTAACGACATTTGGTAGCTGTACTATATGCACCTCCCTTCGCATAAATATATCTAAAAGTCACTTCCTGGCGTGAAAATGTCTTGTGATCGAATAGTTATGACAATTGCTTGAGGATACTTGGTTGATGCTGCAGCAGTGGTTCGAAACTTTGCGACAGTCTAATATTATAATTCCTTACACTGATGAGAGCGAAAGCTTGGAATGCTGGCATGAAATAATAGAATATTATTTACTCCAAATTAATGTTGTTATAAACGTCTTTAATAAGATTGAACTTTAGCCCTGTTCGTGGAAATTTAAAATAGACTGACACGTAGCTCTAAAGCATATTCCGACAACGTTCGTAGAATTCTCTAGTCTCTGCCTCCCTTCGCATAAACAGAACGTACACCCCCTTCTTAGCGTCGTAATGTATCGTGACCAATTGTTCATGACGCTTGCTGTCGGAATCTAGGTTGGTTCTGTAGCAAAGGTTCGAAGCGGTCGACTGTCTGAGATTATCATCCCCTACACTGATCAGAGCGAAATGTTTAGACGCTGGTGTATGTAGTTAAACTAATTTAATAACATTTATTTTAAAGTAATATTGTTGGAAGCCTATTTAATACGATTGAAGTTGAGCTCTTTTCGGGGAAGTTAAAAATCGACTGTCACGTAGCTATACGGCGTATCTCACAAACGTGTGTTTAATTATATAGTCATACATTCTATATGTCCTTCCATCGCATAAATAGAGCATACATTCCCCTCCTATCATGGTAATGTCTCGTGGCTGTTTGGTTATGACGCTTGCTTTCGGAGTTCAGGTGTATCCTGAAGCAGTTGTTCGAACCTTGCGACTGTCCTCTTTTTGTTGCTGGAACAATAGTTGATTCACAGTGTAGCGATACAGTAGTTACTCCTTTTACCAAGTATATTATGTATTTTACTTAAGATTGTTCACTGTAACTATCAAATATAATAACGATTTTTCATATTTGAACAGTACGAATTTAATATATACATACAATATTTATCTAAATATGAGACCATGATGCGAAATAATCCGATGTAGTTATGCTTCTCCATCCAAAACAAAGTGTCTACCGTTTGAAGTGTTCATTATTTGCACCAAAGCGTGTTTCATAGAGCAGTTCTTATAATTGCTTTACTTGCAGATCTGGGAGGAGCAATACAATCAACCAGATGTTGTTTAACGGCACAGTTCATATTTAAGTAGAGCCTGTATATAAAAGGTATATTTTGTTGTAACTAATGTTAGGCGTTGAAACAGTGATTGCAGATCAATATGCACCAGTTTTTGTTGTCTATAATCATATCTGGTGTCGATTCAAGGACAGGTGGGTTTTTTCTTCAATTGAATGAATTGTAAGATAACTCATTCCCTCCAATGGGTTTACGAATATCATAGCAAAGAGTTTCCGTTTGATCTAGATTTAGTGAATCATATACAACGATACCTGAGATAATGCTGTGCCGTTACGTTTCAATATGCTGATATGCTGGCTTATACGTGGCTTATACGTGCAGATTCTCTTTTGACGGGTGTCAGCTATTTTTTTGTGCTGTTAAATAATTTTATAATTTACAACAGTACACTTCTGCATAACTTAATTTAGTTCAGAAGAAAGCGGGCGTATTCCACATGATTCGCTGCTTTTCTAGCCCTTGTGAGTTAGCCAGTAGATTTGATACTTCGCATACACAATAAGATCAGTTGAAAGTTTTGGCCAATATTACTATGGCAAACACATGTAAACTATTTTTTTTTAAACAGACTACACATCAGAATGGCCTCTTGATAAGGTAGCCATTTGTTGAGGATATAACATTATGTTCTTATTATACAAATTGTGAATTGCAGTAACAAAGAATGGTAACATGTTATATAATGATGCGATATTAAAATGTTCAATTTCCTGTTCTTTATGCCCAGAGAAAATGCTTCGAAATGTCTAGCATTTTCTCATATTCTAGCAACTAGCAGCAAGTACGATTAGAGAAATAATTCCAACTGTTCATGGATAGTCATAGCTGCTATCATAGAGTATTCATCTACGATCGTATATAGATTAGCAATGAGTTTTGCAAGTATGTTTTCCGCTGAAATTATTGTACTTCCTGCTAAATTAGATTCTCTCACTTGAATTATATTAGATGTATCTGTCGATGTGAGTATATTTTATTCACTTTGAGTTTCAGTGTTAGGTATAGAAGGATGTGGCACAGTGAGTGCTAATGGGTCTGCAAGAAGTAATATATTAAGTGCACTGTTAAATAAAGTAAATTCGTATGAATGGTTCAACTTTGTTGACCGGTTTGATTCTGTTGTCAGCGTATTTGCAGGATGGTCAACGTAATGGGTGCCAACATTTCTAAGTGGAAATTATATCATGGAATCGACTGCATTCGAACTTGGCAAACCCAGGTCGTCAGTCCGCGTCGTTTTCCACATACTTACCGTCACTTCCCTTCTATCTTTTAAGAAATGACGTATTCATACTTAAGCCAGGGTATTTCTACTAAGCATATTTGACACTGAGTTGTGGGCATATATCTATTCTAGAACTATTGACAGTCCTGTATGTTCCATTAGATTGCATATACATATGTATCAAGAAATTTGTTTTTTATATGTAATAAAATAGTTCCGTCGGAAACTAGTTTGGTGCATGGGCAAACAATATGGCTACCAGCGAATTTAATATTTTATTAAAGTTCAATTCTCAAAAGTTTACAAAGTAAATTAGAACGTTATTTCAGGACAAGAAATACACTTAAGACCAGTAATCAATGGTATCGAACATTTTAGAAGAAAAAAGAAAAATGAACACGAGATTGTTTAGATTTCATTGTCATAAACACTTATTATTGCAGATCAGTTTTTGTCAAATGTTCAGATTTGGAATCGATAGATTTTTCTGGAATGTGAATATGTTCACGTAGAGACCTCATAAATATGCATTGTGCAAATAAAAAAACATGTGTTGTAATTGGTTTTACCTTGTTCAATGATTCCACTGAATAAATAGTGTATTAGCAAACTAAAAGTATTGAAGGCATCATTTAACCACCAAAGTCATATTAAAATAAAATATGTCATACCTTTTAAACCGCAAAGTGAGCAAGTTTGACCCTAACTCAGAATCTAACGGGGTTAAAATCAGCTTCATGGTTTCATTTTACTAAGAGCTCCGTCCCAAAAAAACGTAAACAAGTTTTCCGTACTTAATTACTTTTTTTGCTCGCTGTATTTACTCGGGGAAATGCACGCCCGCATTAATAAGTGGGCTCTCGGCGAATTTAGGGTTTTAATCTGTTCAGTTTTTCATGTAATTTTGAAAGTGGTTATCCAACGTGATGATCCCACCGAGCAAACGAAAGTAAAAAAATATAAAGATTGAAAACAGTTTAGGAAATTTTAATAAAATGATGTATTTTATGGGTTGTTTTAATTTAAGTATTAACAGTTGTGTGTTCATGCTTTTCAGCACTTGCGTAATAATGCACACAACGAAGTTGAATTGTCGCTCTATTTATTTTTTCTTCGTATTAAATACCGTCTTACGCTGAGGCAGAGTGTCAGATAAGGGCGTTCATTTTTTAGTGATTGGCGTTTGGCTCCTGTTCAATCAGTTATTAACACCTTTTTTGAAATCTGTCCAATGAAAATATTCCGATGAAACAATATCACAAGGAAAGCAGGAAGTCATTCGAATGCACTCTTGTCTAAACACTTTAAAGTTATTTAATAAAATATCTAGTTAATTGCTGCCTGTCATTATTATGAATACTGCGTTAGTTTAAAGGTCCACATCAAACATTATTCACATATAAGACGTGCAGTACATTTTAAATATGAATGTATACTACGACTTTTTTCAGAGAAGAAAAAAATTTAAAACGCAGGAATATAAAATAATTTTATTTATATCATTTCCAGGAGGTTTTACACATGGTCGCCTGTGGTTTTGATTGGCCAGCGCACTATGATTAGCGCGCTTAGTGCGACAAAAAAAGCTTAAACAGCCACATCGGCACTCTCCAGTAAGAGCAACACAGACCCTTATCAATAAATGTAAGTCTTCTCAAACAGAAGGTAAAACATGAAATGTTAGACATCTAGAGATAAAATAGCACTTTAGCCCAGTCCGATAGCAGCAAAGTTTATGTTGGACTGATTGTCGAATACGTATCCTCAGTAAGAAATATAAATATGTATTTACATAACTACGGTAATATATATATATATATATATATATATATATATATATATATATATATATAAATTAAGTCAGGTCGTCCAAGGCATCTCAATTTGCTGTGGAATATTAAGTCGTCTAGTTTTTCGGCTTAGTACTTATACAACGTAAACCAATACTACATGTTCGATCGTATATTGTCGGTTTATCTGATTAGTTTTTTTTGTTTACACCCTACAACCTTAAAGTCAAAAACTGTCAAAGGGCGGGCAAGCTCTATGGGAGTGAACGGTCATCCATACTGATGAAAATAGAACAATTATTTGTTTGTATGGGTAATTAGAAATATTTGGGAGACAGGGGCGTCGGAAGTATTACATCAATTGTCTAAAATTCAGAATCTAAAATAATGTGCCAAAACATAAATAAATAGATCTTTCTCCAGACTCTTAGTTCGTCTACTGTGAGTGGGGTTTCCTTTGCTATTGTTACAACATTTCCTCAAAAGAAGGCCACTTCGATAAACACCTGTGGCGTCATGAGCATCCGAATGTGTTCCATTATTATAGTTTGTGTACGAACATGTCAGAGTTTGTAGACAAGTGAGATTGCTCGTGTTCAAAATCTACTTACTTCCAGACAAATGTATTATTTTTATATATGTCACTTATCAGAGCTAAAACAACTCGAAGATAAAAGTTAGTGAGATTGATGGATGGATTGTCACTTTGAATATGAAAAATATGTAACCATTATATGGCGATTGAAAATAAAGAATAATACTAATATGACATTTAATTAAAGGCAGTCATATTATAATCTAGAAGAAATCAGTTACGTGGTAATGTGTTCTACAAATCTAAAGTTCTTTGAAAGTTACCCATGTTTACGAAACTACATACGAATCTTTACACAAATATAAGAAATGGAAAGTAGTTTCAGTTGTGTAAGTTCATGAGCTATTGGGGTGACTGTTGTGCAAAAAGGGTGATGTTCGGTCGAGAATTACAATGGCAATGAAGATGGAGTAAAGAAACAGTAGTGATGTATCTTCATTAGGAGATAGACCGAACGAAACAGATCAGATTATCTCCCACTAAAATGTGAAAGGGGGCCTGTACTCAAGTCAAGAAATTGAGCTCTGAGAAACACCGCCCCAGCTGTGAGAGCAATATATCATCTGGCATATATGCAGAGTATTCAATCATGAGTCAGGTATCTCTGGAGAGGTGAAATGAAGCAATCAATTTTCCAACCATCTATCAAAAGTTTTTAATTTGTGATATGGTGTTTAAATCAGTCATGTGAGTTTATCAATATAAAGAGGAAGCCTACTTTTAACCTAATAAAGGATTCGAACGTAGGTGGTGAAAGGGGAAATGTTTGGTTATAAAGGTAGTAAAAGTTAGAAGACAATTTTTTTACCTATTTTGCCACCTGCTTTAAATTAGTAGAGATCTTCATGATCGGTGACCTTCGCAGTGCGGTCACAGGTTAGGGTTGTACGAAGGGGCATTCAATAATGAATTCCCCTGACCCACTTTCAGATGTCTCATCTAGATAAGATTTTGCATGTCTAATGATATGGATTATGATGTAACAAACCAATTTTGAACTAATTTTGTATTTTAAAAAACGCACACCAAAGGAGACTTTTGATGAAATGAAATACATTATGGTAAGTATGCCCCATCATATGACCTTGTAAAGCACAGGCATCGTGAATTAAAACATGGCCAGAAGACTGTGGCAACAGCTCCCAGACCTGGTCATCCCTCTTCTACCATTGATGAGGCAGCTGTCCGTCAGGTTGAGGCTGTCCTTTTGGAAGATCGACGCATTAATATTCGCCAAATAGCTCAACAGATCAAGATTAGTACAGAGTATGTGGAAACTATCATTCATGACCATTCGCATATGCATAAGGTGTCTTCCAAATAGATTCCCAGGTGGCTCATACCTTTCCAGAAGCAATAACGCGTCAAGTGTTGGAGGATGAATTTGGAGATGTTCCGAGAAGATGAGTCAAAGTGTTTCAAGACTGATTACAGACGATGAAAGTTGGGTCCATCACTATGACCCAGAGATCAAAGCCCAGTCAAGCCAGTGGAAGCAGTTGGATTCCTCACCTCCAACGAAGGCAAGGGTGCAGCCCTCCGTTGGCAAGGTTATGCTCACAGTCTTCTGGGACCAAGACGGCGTAATGATGACAGATTTCCTGGCAAATGGTACCACGATCACAGGAGCGTATTACGCTTCACTTTTGATGAGATTAAGAGAACCTATCAACATCAAGAGGCGTGGCAAGATCAGGAAATGTATCCTCCTCCTACAGGACAACGCTCCGATCCACAACTCGTATGTCGCAATTTCAGAAGCAGGGACGTGTAACTATGAAATCCCCCCTCATCATCCTTTCTCTCCTGGCCTTGCACCCTCTGACTTTCATTTCTCTGCAGCCATGAAGTAGTTTTTGAAAGGAAAGCGTTTCGCAGATCATGCATCTTTGATTTCTGATGTTACGACGTGATTGGAGGACCAACCTGGGGTGTTCTACAAAACGGTGTTCAGAGCTCCAGGAAACGATAGTAGAAATACATAACTATGGGTTGTTCCTATGTAGAGTCTAATAACTGTGTCAAGTTTCATTAATCTACTCGTATGAGAAATGTGTCAGGGGCATTACTTATTGAACACATCTTGGATTTTCTGCACATATGTCGGAAAATGATATGAACACATATATTTGAAGATCATTAATGAGATCTAGAAAAAGGTGACGTCGACGATTGATCCTGGGTACACGCTGGTCTTCATATTATAACTATTAGATGTTTGCCTAAATACAACACTTTTTATAAACGTATGCTCGAATAACTTGGTAACGGTTGAGAACACATTACATATATGTGATGCTTCCTAATTTGTTGAACAACTCTTAATGTCAAACCATATCAAAAGTCACTGATATGTCGAATGTTTTCGCCGTAGAATGGAGGACCCCACAGGGAGATTCACTGATCCTATGCAACATTTGTGTCAGCACGTCAGCAGTTTATCTGGAACGACCAAATACTTATTACTCGTCACTAAATATGTTGCTATCGCTTAATTGATTGACACTTTCTTTATTCAAAGCATGTTCAGCCGATTCAATGTTTAGCCATTTTTGGACGTTTAAATAACTAACATTGATAAATATTGGCTTTTCTCGCAGTGGCAGAACGACAACCTGACCTATATATTTCCACCTGGCGTGAATTGGCTGAACAAAGTTAAACAAAACATTTTTTCTCGAGTAGTCAAAATGGTAATGTGCGAATCAATGGCAGTAAGCCCCTTAAACTGTTATTATGCACGTGATCCCCGGCAAGTGCAACACGACATTGCAATATAAACTTGGTTGCAATTCTGTGACTTAACAAAAGTTTATAACTATGTAAGTGTTGGTTGGCAGAATGTTTAAACATTGCTAGACATTGAATTAGCTGGATCTCCTCCGAAACGGCTGTCTGTACATGTTAGCCAATATAAAAAATGTAATGACATGCATATCGTAAACTTATAGAGTCTTAGATAGATTCACGCTTTACTAGAAGGAAACCAATTGCCTCTAAGAGAGAATGTGTCCACATTTGTTGTCCGACTATTAAGATTAACATCCATATATAATGCAACTAAACGAATGTAAACATTCCTTATTCCAATTTGTATCAAAATGTGTTGAACGATTTTGGTACTTGAAAATGTCTGCAATGTAAGGCTTGAAAGGAAGAGGTATTACATTTGATATAACTTCAAGGTATATTATTAATACGTATCTAAAAACTACATACCAAATTCAATACAATTCTTAAATATTTAAATGTTCAAATGGCTCGTAGCTACTATGAAAATATTAAAAATAAACTCAAATTTGAAGAATATTTATTAATTGTGGTAAGACACCTATGGTTTACTTTTATAAAAAATCAACTATATCTGCATTTTCACGAAAGGGTTCAACGCAATTTTTTCCTCTTTTAATGTTACTAACGCAGCCCTTACACTAACAGCTGTGGTTTAATATTCATGATGCTCGGTGAATCGAATCCTATACATATACATATATACACATGGAAATTAAGAACAAAATTAAGAGTTGACATATACTTTCTCTTAAATATTATAGTCGAAGATTAGAAAATATATGTAAATATAATTACAAAATATAATATATAAAAAACATCAGTTCTTATTCACATACACTTGTTCCATCCTACTACCAGCATCTATATAATGTTCGAAATGTATATGCATTTATTTTTCTAGAAGAGGCTATCATAAGTGCTCGTAAAAACATGGTCACTCTCCACATAGGAAACACCTCATTTGACATTGAACAGATTTTCTCTTAAACGGCAGTCGATTTTCTTTTAAACTACAGCTAAATATAAGATAGATATATTGACTAACAGTTACTGTACTGGTGTTAGTTTTTATTTCCTTTTCTAGGCTTCTGTCGTCTCTTTTGAATCGTTTTCTCATGTGTCTTATGCAAAGCTAATATTTACCTAATGTAATAGTAGTATTGTAAACAATTCACATCTGATAAACAGTACATAAACAAACATTATCGTCGATACGATCCGTAGAACGAATAACTTATTCTAACTCTAATTTTCAGCGTAATTAAACTCAGGTACATCATAATATTACTGTATGTGAGTGTTTTATATCTTCTTTATATCTTATCGTATTCTTATATCATTTTAATATAGAGAACTTTTACTCAATTAATCTATCATTTACATCTATAGGTCTCATGTTCGCTGCGTATCCGACTGATGTAAGTTTCAATACAGTCTTAAACTAAAAAATGTATAACACATTTTGAAATGCATGTTTATTTAAATAAATATTACTTACCTTCATCATGAATATTTTAATGTAGGGATTTTATTTGACTATTTTATTTTACAAAAAATCATGTTCCGATTAAACTCACGGTCGGTAATTTGAAAACAAACATCCACATCGATACGGCTAAACAACAAGTTCTTGTATGCGTGCTACATTATGTCCTGACTATTACACTAATTTAATTACGTAGATTTTATCATTTTTGTTACTTTATGATATCCTTATTGTTATAAATGTGACGCTCTTACAAGAAAGTAAGGTTTTAGTCACGTGTATTATATATGTTGTACATATATGTGAGTTATTGTTTAATTATAAGAACTCGATCAAACTTGCAGTATATTCTTAATTTAAAATAAAATAATATACTTAATAATACCTAGTTTTTATTTAATTCACTATTTTTGTTAAATATCGCTTCATTATATGGTTTCTTTTAATAACGGTAGATTGTCTTATTGTATATAATGTGATAATTCGACATCCTAGAATAAGGCATTTTCAGCAAGGCCACAGCTCTCACGTTGTATAACTTTACATTGTCTTATGTCTTAATAGAAAAATCTGCTAGGGTTACGTTTTGTAAAACAAGACAAATTGTTAAATACAAGAGATAAAGTAGGGATTAGTTGTTGCCATTTAAAACAATTTACATTAGATTAATATAGAAGTAACCAAAATAATGTCTTATAATTTCTTACGAATCAATCAATGATTAATTATTATCTGTAAATATAAAAATGTTATCTAATTAAACATACACATAATATACGCATTAGTTAAGCATGTGCTAAATATCATACTAATGTGTTTATTAAATGTAGTTAATATTCAATACACGAGTACAGATTAGTTTTAAAAAAATCAATAAAAAGCGCACAGTGGATAGTTTCATTTTAATAAAAACATGGTGTTTATTAAATGCAGTTTAAATGTAAAAAATGAATAAACAAATAAAACTCCCGCAGTAAATAGGCATAAATGCATATTATATAATATAATAGGATTTAAAATACAATTCGTTTCACCAGCATTCTATCATACACACGTAAACTGAAGTTACAATGTAAACATTTTGGAGTTTTCAATGCTGTATTATACAGTTATGTAGCTTCATCTTTGTGAATGTAGATTTGCATACATGTTTATGTAAATATGGTTATAGATATATCGGTGTGTATTTTGGGGCGCGTTTGCATTGTTTCACACCTAATTTTGTTTATTTCTGTGTAGGTTATCTGATGCATGTTGGCGTACTTATATGATTATTTAAAATGTGTTAAGTGTATACTTAATCCTTGTTTGATTGTTTCATTTAAATAATAAATCAATCAAAAGTCTTTAATTTATAAATTTAATATTAATTAAATAAATTATAAAAAAATATGCAAGTTTACAGCTATCGCTCAATTGATATGGTATAATTGATACATGAATTAAATTCACTTACTTTCATCAGTGATGACGACTAGTTCTTGTGTAGATCCTGAAGAGTCTGAAGATTGTAAATTGTGATACTTAGATATATTAGATTAGTTTAGCAAGGTAAGTGTGTGTTAACGTGTATCCATGTGTAATTATGGCTCTAGATACATTCGTTTAACTATGTGTACGGGTGTGAATATGTTTATTAACTCATATAAATGTGTAGGAAGTGGAGCCTGTTAGCTTTGTAAGTGACATGTATATGTATGTGTAAGTTGAAACTTCTGAGAGGTTTAATAAAGATATATAATTCTATTTGTGCGCGTGTGCTTTGCATATGTATATAGATATATAGTCTCATATGTGTGTGTGTTGTGTGCGTTGGTGTATATTGTATGTATATTTACTTTAATGTGTAATCTATCAGGGCGGTAAAGGTGGGGGGAGGGATAGGCGAGTTGAAAGTACAAAAGAAAGTAAGATATTTTGTACAGCTTACCCTCTATCACCATTATGGGTGCAAGCCTAATAAATGTGTCGGCGTCAAGACAGCGGCTGCCACTGATTGGACTATCTGGAACTCCAGATTTATATAATGTATGTTTACATAGTTAAAGATTTAACTCGTATTGCCCACTTTTGAAAAAATATCGGTGGTATGTTCATTGTGTAGATATATTTGAACTTGTTTTATTAACATATATTAAGCACCGTGGAAGTTGAACAGTGTCTTATTAGTATGGTAGTTATCTATTTATCTCTCTATCTCTTTACACACACACATATATATATATATATATATATATATATATATATATATATATATATATATACATATATATACATGTATATATATACATATATGTGTGTGTTTGTTTATATATATATATATATATATATATATATATATGTATATATATATATATATATAGTGAGAGAGAGGGGGAAAGAGAGATAACTGCATTGTTGAATATTGATATTGTGTATAACGCCTTACATTAGTAATACGGAAAAAATATTTGGTGAATTCAACCATATATTTGTTTGTCGTTTCTGGAGAAGATAAGCTTCTTTATTAGTATAAATAATGTCTTATATACAGTATAAATCACGATGTATAGCTATCTATTCATGCACCCGTGTATGTCTATCTGTGTGCATATGTGCATACTAATCACAACCTTACAGTGACACCTTATTTTGTAAATAATGTAATTGTTTAAATAACTTTCAATGAACGGGTTTAAGTAATACGTATTTCGGCTACTTCGCATCATATTTATATCAAACACACCAATCCGTTTTTTCTTTTCCAGATATTCCCTTTTGTCAGATTCACAGCAGCGCAAATGTTATTTCCCCTTCAAGCTTGCGATAGAATATTCTATTTATTCGCCAAATAAAAAGTTTATAAATACATTACAACCGAAAAGTTTATGGTAGACAATGGGAAGCTGGTTGTTCAAGTTAGCAACATGTTAAGCATGCAAAGATTTAGCTGTGAGCGTATTGTCTCACGTTATCTCTTCGATTTGTCTCCCATAATTTGATTTACTCAAAATCGAATCAATCAACTGCAGTTCCTGGCGCAAATATATATCAGCTTCTATCTCTATCGTCTCCAAAGCCCGCGTACCTGAGATATTTCTCACTTAATATAGACGTAGATAATATAGCGTAAGAGTTGACAATACCGATGGGCCTCGGTCGACAAGTACACCAGAAACTAGTACACTAGCAACGCTCCGACAACAACTCCTACAATTTATGAATATTTAAGCCGTGTGTATGTCTGTCTGATGGCTGTCTGCCAGTGTGTTATTATGTACCCATGCATGTATGTTTCAAAGTTATTAATATCAGGAAAATCTTTTTAAACGTCTGTCATTACCTGTTCAAATATTCTAAGAATATAATCATTTGTGGAGCTTCTTCGTACTATCTAACGTAGTCTTCTTGTGGCAAATATGTTTCGACCAGATAGTGTAAGGGTTGAAGGTAAGTCACAGGCGCATTAACTCTAATTTCCTTCGAACTAACATACTCGTTAATTATGGGTGACTGTGTCTCTATATCCATCATATCCGACATATAGATTCAGGTTGTTCTCGATTGCCGTTCATCCAAACATGACATTAATGCAGGTTTACCACATGGCACGGTGACTAGACTTTTATTGTTCTCGATTTTCATAACTGACCGCTCTGATGACATCGTTTCTGAGATAGGTGTATTTGCTGAAAACACCACACTCTACTCTCGTCATGTAAGAAAAACAGACACGCAAATAACTGAATCGATGACTGAATTCTTAGAAAATGTCTTCAAGTCTGTTGTGGAATAAGGTCATGAATGGAGGGTAACATTTAATGCTGTTAAGTCAAATCGAATGCCATTCAACAACTATAAAAAACACATCTTAAACTATCGATTGGCCTGGCAAATAAAACCCTATCTGAGTATCCAACGTTCACATTTCTCGATCTTACATTCACAGATAAAACCCACTGGAAAACTACATAAACGATATTGCCAACGCTACTGCCAAATATGGCCCCCTCTTACGAGTTAGAAAACTTCTCAAACCTGACAGTATCTTATATATCTACAAAGCTACTTTCAGAGCATTCATGGAGTATTGTTGTTACATATGGGCTGGTGAATTATCCACTAGTTGCTCCCTCTTAGTCAATTTCCCAAAGAGTCGCTAATCTAATACGTCCGTCACTATCCACCAAGCTCCAGCTTCTGTCTCATCCCCGCAATGTTACATCCTTGCGCCTTTTTTACAAGGACTTCAATGGAATGTGTTTCGATTGACTTGCTGGTCTGGTGCCGCCCTGATGTAACTACACTCGACCAACCATACAATCAGCTAAATACAATCCATATAGTGTGGAGGTCCCCAGATGCCGGTGTAGCTTCTACTGCTATAGCTGTCAGCCTTTGGAACTACCTCCCTTCTCCGTTTTTCACCTATCTGTACCGACATGCAGAAATGTAAAAGTAATGACAACATGCATGCCGCTGCACAGCGCACAATTTAGAATGACGTGCTAAACTTTTACCATAACTCTCAGTAGTCCCTTACGTCTACAGTGGAAACTTGCCTTGTTTGGGGTAGTCTAAGTTAAAAAAAGGAGGAACTTTGATTTAAAAAGCAGCGTAGGTTGAAGTACTCAGCCAGCTGTATGCCTTACAATCTAGTAGATGACAACTGATTAAAAACTGCGGCTTAAGTGATTGCCGGGCACCTTGCTTTTGCATGACACTGGTTTATAATAATGAAGCGTCAACGTGTGATATTCCGCTTATACAGGAGTGCGTTAATCAGTCCAATGATATACACCTATTTCGTTGTTATTTTGTATCACTCAACACAACTCAACAATATTAAATGTTGATGGTGATGGAACACACTGTAGCGGGCAGATATAACTTGTTGGGGGGACGTACACAGTTGCATTTTGTCACATACGTTTCCGAAATTGAAAGTATGAATGTTACTGCTCACCTACGCTAGAAGCTATAAAGGCATGCATCGTGTCTAAAAGCCTTATGAAAGAGAAATAAGTGACATTGAGGAAACGTGATGAATACGCAATCTTCTGTGACATAACGACTAATTATGTTTGCATTACAGACACGTGTGTATGTTTCTCTGCAAGACTCAGTGAACATTAAACTTATTCAGTAGCAAAAAGAACCAATTGTGTAAACTGCCCATTATCTCTTCTTCATTTGAAACACGATTTGACAGCCATAATATATGATAATATATGCGGTTAACAGATGGTAGGGGTTTTATGTGAGTACGTAGTGTCTATTGAGAGTGAGTGACTTGTAGAGTGTTTTCGAAACGTCACAGTATGAGACAATTAACTCCAATATAAACGCGCCTTTTTACTGATCCATATATTTCGCACAATTTTTGTGTCGAGTTTTGTTAAGTGAAAATGAGAATTGTTGTGTTTGCAGCACTGCACCGAAAAACATTACACAATCATTGATTGCACACATTTTAATTCTACTCAAGATCTTGAATTTTGAAATCCCGTAGCGTTGGTATGATATTGACTATAAAACCGACTTGCCTATGTAGCTGCAGCCTGCAACCTGCTTTTTATCTCACTTTCTTCCAAGTAGGAGAATATTATACTTATATACGTTTTTGGAAAAATATTGGTGTAAATCTGATGTTCAATCAATTCAAAAACAATTAGTCTAAGATGAGAAAAGAAATAACAACACTCTCTTATAGATTATTCCTTTGTTTGTTCTGGTTGCTCTGTGATTTTTCATACAATTCGACGTGATTAAGCCCTTTAAAATTGAGGAAGAAAATGTTTCAATAAATATCATCATAACAAAATGCAATTGAATGATATTGTGAGAAAACCCATGATTTAAGTTACAGAAAATAAAATATCACAATCAATTATGGTATAGCAGAACGATATTTAATTATTTAAATTCCAGGGATGCTAAATAAATATAGGTAAGTAATAAATATTTTAATAAAAAGTGTCGTTTAACGTACGATTACATATTCAAAAATGTGTGATAAACGCGTTAATAAAACCATGTGAACTGCGGTAAGTGTATACACACGGCATGGTCTTACACACAAGCACTGATTTATAAATGCATTTTATTTTCGAAGTAAACGTGGTTTTTACTACATGCTTACGTAAACTTACAAAAAAACATTACACACATCATGTAAAAAGTTTAGATGGGAATCCCCTAACCATATCTGTATTTTTATCGACCCACGGTCACTTTTTTGCTGGTTATCAATTTAATATCACATACATGGGAACATTTCCCGAGATAGTGTCCGTATATCCGGGCGTAAAGATAAATATACAAGGCATACAGATTAGATACAGATTACTAACATTTCATATAAAGACCGCATTGCTAATGTTGAAATAACAGAAATACAGACAAGCAGTCGGGTATATGAAGATATACTTACTATTGTGAGGAAATTGAGATGAAGTGATACGGGCATGTCATATAGTCATCAGGTCTCGCAAGGAAATGTACATGAGGGAGAAAAAGAGGCAGACCCATAAGGGAAGGTAGGACAACATAGGAAAGTGTACAGGGTTGGGATTGAGTAACACACGTAGGATTGCAGAACATCGGGAGTGGTGCAGAAAACAAGTCATCTTTGATCCCGCACATGTCATACAGACGAATAGACAAGTGGTCACGAGATGATGATGGTGAACGTAGTAGATATAGTTCCTGGTCCGGAATGTACTCTGAAAATATATTTTGTTAAGAGAAAAATTATGAGTTGCTTTCAGTGGAGAAGATCATAAGTGTAAGCATCTGGCTTTAAAATAAAACAAAGTTGTTTGTTCCCTTCGCTGAAACTTATATTGATTCTATTTATCATCCTCCCATAAGGTAAGATGTGACACAAGGTTGGGAAAATGGGAAAGAACCAGCGCTTGAGATGTTGAGCACACTGGCTGTTTAAAAATTGCTTCGACAGCCCCGTCGGCATTCCCCGGTAGGGGCGCCTCATACAGTAAGCAATAAAACTGCTCCTCACCAAAGAGGCAAGGCAAAGCCTAGGAGGGTGCACCTCCTTGAACTGCACAGGACCGACAACTAATAGACCGGCGTGAATCCAGATCCGAAGGCCCGGACAATACCGGTTTATTAGGCGGGGTAAAAAAAACCTGGTTGAATCGTATACACTTATATTGCTATGCACAATAAATATTTAGTAGCATCTTCTCAGAACTATAGAATAAATTACGCTATAATATCGCAATATTTGAATGAATAAAAAATAAACACACAGTGACTAGAAAAATCAATATAATTGCACAAGCATAGAAAACACAATTACCATACACTTATAAGCATTTGAACAACAACATTATTCAAATAGAGTTGTGTTAATCACAGTTTTATATAAAACAAGTTAACAATTACTAAAATCCATTTGTAAACTTTCCATTCCAAAAAGCTGTAAACGTAAACATGCATGATAAAAGTTCACTTTAAAAAGTATCATTGATTTGTATTGTATTTATTTAAAACAGTTTAAGTGTGCAAACAATTTAAAAAAATAACTACATGATAATAAAAGATGCATTTCTCGTGAAATTATCCGCATAATTTAGAAATATCGGCCATATGAGCATATAATTAAGAGACAATCTCCAAAATAATGATAGATCAAGCATTACGCAGGGCATAGCAATATTTTAATGAGAGAAATAATAGTGCACGGTATAGACAAATATTCGGTGATGTTTATAATTTTTTCTTCGTCTGAACTAAATCAACTTCCGAGGTTGACGATCCAGTCTATTCAAAGATTTCACACAGAGCGAGGTCAATATCTATTGTAAGGATAAATCGATTAATACGTTCCCACAACGAAATACGCCAGATTAACAGAGAAATATTACACGGGGTAAAAACAATTGCATATTTGTTATAATTTTATATATGTATGTTGTACTGTTTTCAATCTACAGGGCAAACTCCGTCTCTCTCACCTCTGTCTCTCTGTCTGTCTCTCTATCTCTCTCACACTCTCTCTCTCTCTTTCTCTCTCTCTCTCTCTCTCTCTCTCTATATATATATATATATATATATATATATATATATGTATATATATATATAGACAGATAAACTTAATTTTCCAAGCAGAAAAGATTGCATTATATCTATGATCGCTTACCAATATTACTATTACGATCGAAATACGGACTCTATACAAATACTGTAATTACAATGTACACACACACACACACACACACACACACACACATATATATATATATATATATATATATATATATATATATATATATATATATATATATATATACGTCATGAGGTTTAAAAAGACTAAATATACATTCGGAGTGTACACATTATAAGTTATTTCGACCGTAACTAGGTCTCCTCGGATGTGTTTCCAATCACGATTCAAACCCAAATGGAAGAATTTTAACACCTTTATATCTTTTAAAACAAAGTAAAAATAAAAAATAAAATAAAAAATAAAAAGTAGAAAAATAAAAAGAATTTCAACGATATTCTATTTATTAATTGGCCTCAATAATATAGAAGGGATGGGAAGGGGTGATTATGTTAATTAATAAATTAGGGTGGTGGCATTAACGGAGTATAAAAATATGTAAAATCAAAGTGAAAAAAAATATTTAGGTTTCCTATTTATTCAAGAAGTTAATCCTCGATTTAAAAGGTGAATATAACTGATCATGATTAAAACCTAATTGCGTTCGTTTAAAGGAATCAGATTTTTTTAAAATTATGTAACAATGCGAAAGTTTTTATTAAATTTCAGATTGCGAATGTTATACGTTTAAAAATTAAAATACGTAAATTACGATTAAAATAGGTACTGCAACTGCACACGATTAAAAAATGTTATATTATATGATAAGTTTTGATAAAATTTTTGATTGCGAATGTTATACGTTTAAAAATTAAAATGCGGAAATTACGATTAAAATAGGTACTGCAACTGCACACGATTAAAATATGTTATATTATATGACGATGAATTAAAAGTATGGTGAAGTTAATATAGGTTTTATTTACAAAAGAAATAAATAAAAGTAAATTTAAAAATATATAAACAGTAAAAAAAATAAATAATTTACAGGTTAGTTATTTTAAATTTGGGATGGTGTCTACATTTTGCAAATAATTCGTCCCTTTTATTTAAGATATTGCTGTCTTCATATTTTAGGATTCTAATTTTTTCTTCCAGACATAGATTGCATCTATGTCTGAAACCCCTAGGGGTGCTTGACTTACATAATATAGCCCAATCAATTATTGGTTTGACTCCCTTATTTTTTAAAAACGACACCTGATTTGCTAATTCAGTTTCATTACTGTTTTACGGTTGAATATTTTATATAGGGGTTACTCCTGGTGAAATGCTTGTCCAATAAATTTAAAAATGTTCTACCAATATTAATATTGGATAGTTGACAGAATGGAGGGTTGAACCAGATAATTCTCCGTCCTCTTTTCGTAGGTTTGCTTTTCTTTGTCTCTTCAACATATCTTAATTTTTCCTTAAAACCACTGTTTACTAATGCATTATCGAATGTGTGTTTACTTGCGTTAAAAATATTTACATTGGATGATAGTTTGTTAATTCTAGTGTTTATTGTTTTTGGAATATGTTTTATAATGCATTTCGGACGTTGGATACTAAATTGACTGCATTGCTACATTACTGAAACCGAGAATGGAGAAAGTTACACCTGCTTACCCTATGAGGAACATCCCCTATCCCAGCCTACACAGTTTCCCTTTTTCACTAACAGAAAAAATTACAGACTTAATCAATAGATTGAGGTGGAAAGCATTTTTTTACTTAAAATCGGAGACCAGAAGTGAACATAAGGACACGTATAGTTTTTGAACTGAAAATACAGCTAAACCAATAGAGGCATTAAAACCTTTCGAAGCCGATCTATTTAACATAGTGAGAAATATCAAATTTAAAAAACACACGAACAAATTTCAATCATAACTCGCCAGAGACATTAAACATTTAAATATATCCAACAAAGTGTGGGTTAAAGCGGACAAATCAGCGAATATATATAAAATGGACTCAGCTGAATACAACAATTTAATTACAGATAAAATTTCGAATACATACAGAAAAGATATTTTCAATAACGAGGATATAATCAACGAGGATACAAAAGAATTTACTTCGAAATTAAAAATAGAGGATAGAGTAGGTAAAATTGACAGACAAATGCATATATATATTGATAAAGGATCATAAAAAAACTTCCATAACAACAAACAATCCAGATTAATTAACGCTACCAAAACAGAATTAGGTCATGTATCCAGAAAAATATTGCAAAAAGTAATTAGTGAAACGCTAAGATTTACTAAATTTAATCTATGGAAGGACTTAGGCGACACTATTGGTTGGTTTAAAGAAATGAATAATAAAAATCAAGCCTCTTTCATCCAATTTGACATAATAGACTTTTATCCCTCCATTTCTGAAGACTTATTGACCAATAGTATAAACTATGCGAGAAACTTTTCGGATATTTCAAAAGTACAAGAAGACATAATCTTGGCTTGTCGGAGATCAATTCTAGTCCACAATGGAGTAAATTGGATTAAAAAAAACGGTAATGAATTTGACGTTCCGATGGGGTCATTTGACTCTGAACAAATTGCAGACATAGTGGGAATTTTTATTATATATGCAATTAGCAGAATTATAGACCCTAATTTGATAGGCTTGTATAGGGATGATGGACTAATTATAGTTCCTAAAAGCAATGGCCCCTTAGTATCAAGTATACAAAAAAAGTTGTGTAGAGCATTTAAATATGTAGGTTTAAAGATCGATATTACATCAAATTGTAAGGAAGTAAACTTCCCTGATATTACATTAAATTTAAAAGAAGAAACTTTCAAACCATATACCAAAGACAATCAAACTCCCATATACATAAACGTAAAATCCAATCACCCGAAATGCATTATAAAACATATTCCAAAAACAATAAACACTAGAATTAACAAACTATCATCCAATGTAAATATTTTTAACACAAGTAAACACACATTCGATAATGCATTAGAAAACAGTGGTTTTAAGGAAAAATGAAGATATGTTGAAGAGACAAAGAAAAGCAAACCTAGGAAAGAGGACGGAGAATTATCTGGTTCAACCCTCCATTCTATCAACTATCCAATATTAATATTGGTAGAACATTTTTAAATTTATTGGACACGCATTTCACCAAGAATAACCCCCTATATAAAATATTCAACCGTAAAACAGTAATGAAACTGAATTAGCAAATCAGGTGTCGTTTTTAAAAAATAAGGGAGTAAAACCAATAATTGATTGAGCTATATTATGTAAGTCAAGCACCCCTAGGGGTTTCAGACATAGATGCAATCTATGTCTGGAAGAAAAAATTAGAATCCTAAAATATGAAGACAGCAATATCTTAAATAAAAAGGACGAATTATTGGCAAAATGTAGACACCGTCCCAAATTTAAAATAACTAACCTGTAAATTATTTTTTTTTTTACTGTTAATATATTTTTAGATTTACTTTTATTTATTTCTTTTGTAAATAAAACCTATATTAACTTCACCATACTTTTAATTCATCGTCATATAATATAACATATTTTAATCGTGTGCAGTTGCAGTACCTATTTTAATCGTAATTTACGTATTTTAATTTTTAAACGTATAACATTCGCAATCTGAAATTTAATCAAAACTTATTATATAATATAACATTTTCTAATCGTGTGCAGTTGCAGTACCTATTTTAATCGTAATTTCCGTATTTTTATTTTTAAACGTATAACATTCGCAATCAAAAATTTAATAAAAACTTTCGCATTGTTACATAATTTAAAAACAAATCTTATTCCTTTAAACGAACGCAATTAGGTTTTAATCATGATCAGTTATATTCACCTTTTAAATCGAGGATTGACTTTTTGAATAAATAGGAAACCTAATTTTTGGGGGGGCACTTTGATTTTACATATTTTTATACTCCGTTAATGCAACCACCTTAATTTATTAATTAACATAATCACCCCTTCCCATCCCTTCTATATTATTGAGACCAATCATAAATAGAATATCGTTGAAATTCTGTTTATTTGTCTACTTTTTATTTTTTATTTTATTCTTTATTTTTAATTTGTTTTAAAAGATATAAAGGTGTTAAAATGCTTCCATTTGGGTTTGAATCGTTATTGGAAACACATCCGAGAAGACCTAGTTAAGGTCGAAATAACTTATAATGTGTACAATCCGAACGTATATTTAGTCTTTTTAAACCTCATAACGTATTCATGCTCTGTTTGAACGGACATAGAGCTCTCTGATTCGGAATCCTATCGAAAATAATCGAACCTGAAAACTATATATATATATATATATATATATATATATATATATATATATATATATATATATATATATATATATATATATATATATATGGTAAACATCTTAAAAGGGTATATAGTATGGTGTACAACTGTTATATTCTGGAAATTAACTTTACACGTTTTTAGTAGGATATATTTGTATGATATATATATATATATATATATATATATATATATATATATATATATATATATATATATGAAGCAATCCAATAAAAGATATAAGCGTCAACTAATATCTTATAATTAGTGAAACATCCGGATAAAAACTGAAGCTTAATATACTGGATAGAGCATTAATATCAGGATTTTGGAACTCTGATTGGACTTTCTGTATTATTTGATTTATTTATCATTAACATTGAATATTGACACATTTCGCGACTGGATAACCTTGCCGGCTCCTTTCAATTTCACGTATATGGAATGCTGTTTATTACTTGGAGTAATGTCTTTCCTGATTATGCTTCTCAATGTGTATTACCTGGATGGACTGTATGGATTCAACAAAAAGTATGTGTTTGGGTTGATATGTTTGATGTTATGTATTTTTATGTATTTGTGTATATAATTTTATATATTTTCAAAGCGTAATATTATTACCTGTAGTAGTATAACTGCGGTAATAGTCCTATGAAGAGAAGAATTATCTTTGCAAAATCATGAGCTAAGGACTTAAGGTAGGGGTGGGCTATAGAAACAAAATTTTTCAAATTTATGCCAAAAGTGGCTTATTACCTTCATTTATATGTAACTAGATGGGAACAAGTGATTTTTTTCAAAACGGATCAAAATTGGAGGGTCGCAAGCCTCAAACGAGATTTGGCCGCGTCGATCCGCGAAAACGGCCCAAATTTCACCCCAAAAGACACTTATTGCAAGTCTTAGGGTACATTTTTTGACCATCGATTACACAATTTTTCTCCACAACTCCCAAAAATCGATGAAAATGGCCCTAAATTCTTGGATATGATACTGTAAAACTCCACAGTGTATGAAGCATTGATTTGGTACAGAAGCATCTAAAATTTGCATATCAATTCATTAAGATACTTATCATTAACCAGTAAAATATCAATATAATGCTTTAAAGAGTTCATCTATCACATCATAATTCTCTAGCATAAATACTGGTTTCCGTTTCGTCAAGTCCCATGCACCAATGACATTGCACAGCAAAAATTGAATTTTAAATGTCTTCTGCTCCTCAATCCGCGAAGGATATTGCCATGTTTTCTTTCTATTGTGGTTGGGAGGTGGTTCTAGATATTCCACAATATATTCATCCATCCCAACTTTCTCCCGTGTCATACCAATGAACCACTCTCGTCCCTTCGGTGTATCCCATATGGCAACGCACGGTTCGTTCAGCTGAACATCATCCCCCTGATCAGTATCGGTGAGCACAGGTGGACACTTGCCAGATTGATGCAGCTCATTGTACATACTATCAGCATCCGGAAACGAAATTGTTTCTTCACTTGGTGTCTCATGACTGCCAGACAGAAGAATCCCCAGATTTATCTTCATCTGTACTACAGGCATCGACTTCACCAGGTACAAATGAGGAAAATCTTTGCAGTCTTGAGGGTTCAGTTCTTTTCTCAGGAGGATTTCGTTCCACAAGGTTCTCTTCTTGTCCTTTTCTGCTCCCATTGACTTCAATCCCACCTCAAGCTCGTTTACTGAAGTGAATGGACCCCCATGACTTTTGCAGATTTTCAGAATTTCGTTTGCGCGATCCACCTTTTTAAGCGCTTTCGTCGTCTTTTCTGTGAGCTTTCTTCTGGTGATTTCCTCTTGGCTCTTGAACCACTGTTTCTCCTGTTCGTCCAACAGCTTAGCAATTGCTCTCGTTTTTTTATCAATCGACACGACTTTCGACTGATAGAGAGTCATGTCATCTCTCATGCTGCTTGCTGTGAAATTTCGGTTGGAGCAAGATGCAGCACGAATAGCTATCTTATCCATATGAGATAAGTCTGTTTCACACACCAAGTTGTGGGATGGCAGATTCGACAGAAGCTTTGTATCAACTTTGGTCAGATCAGAACAACGAGGCTTCTCTCCTTCGATGGCAAACCCAAATTCTCACCCACGTTGTCTTTGGATATCCATGGCAGCTTGTTGACAGAAATTTTTCAAGATGTGGATTCCAAGTTTGAATGTTGGTTCTTCCAAATTGAAGGAATAGTCGACTTTATACTGCTCCAATGTATCAAGCTTTGTATCTTTCAGATCGTTATAGAGCGTGGGGAGTATGTTGAGCATTGCATCTGGGGTTTCAAGCTCGCACATATTCAAAAATGGTAGCGTGACTTTGAAACCAAACCAGGCGACACATTTCAATGCCACTTCAACATATGGAACCTCGAGGTACAGTTGACACGCTTGAACGAGTTGGTTATTGGCTCCAGTCTCAGAAAGAGTCTCTCTGATATCTTCAATGTGATGCATCAATGCAGCGGCACTGTATGCAAGGAGACCAAATCTTCTCTCTTTGTACAGCGTTAATTTCTTTGGTTTCTCTTTCTTTCGCAGCACATCATCAAATTCTTCATGAAGCGAAGTCTTGTGTCCATCATTTGACACCATCTTTCCCATGGCCTGAATCACTGCTGGAATCAAACCTTTTGAGAGAAATGAGCGTAAACAAGGCATCATTTTGATAAGTTTGTCTGGTATACAGAGTTGTCTTTCAATCTTCTTCAAAATTGACAAATTGCCACTATTAAACACCTCGCAGATGTGACTCACACAGAAGATGGAGAGGTATATGTGCTGATGACAAAGTGGCTGCTACCAGATTCTCGATTTTTGCTAACTGAGTCTGTCATCAACGCTGTTATTTTCTCCCAGAGATCCTTCTTTTCTGAAGATGAAGCGACAGCAAGTCTACTCAGTGAGGCGACCAACACATTTACAATGTTCTGCCTGTCTTCTGTTGCCATTTTCAGTGAACAAAGGCGATATTTTCTTCCGTTTGCTGAACGCAGAACGATTGATGGCCATTCTCCATTCAACCTCTTGCGCATGGTTGTATCATAATGAAGCGTTACTGGATTTGATGGCACCATATCAAGTAAGGCCAGGGCTGTGTTTCGCTCCTCTTGAATTGCGAGCAGATGCTTCATCGCCATGATGGTTTTGGCAGATGGAATAACATTTAGATATTCCATGTATTCGACCTTTGATCGCACTCTTTTCACCAGTGGTTCGTCTTCAGCTCTGTCTTCACCATCACCATTCTGCTGTGTATTAGGTGGAGAGAGTTGGTAAGATGCTCCAAAGAATTGCTCACTAGTAACCTGAAAAGCAATTCTGGCTTGGTGGGGCGAAATGTTGGCTGCAGCACAGGAGTTTGCTAGAGCTATTTTGATAGCCTGCTGGAAATTTTGTGCACCAATCCGCAAGTTGTAAGTAACATCTGTTTGGATGGCAGTCTCGTTACATGAAGGAGTATTCCGGATGGCACCTGATCTATTCAATGAGTAGTTCAGATTGTTTGATGAGGTGTCGAGCTGTGGCAATTGGTCGCTTATTTCATCTACTTCATCAAACGGATCATCATCAAAATGATTCTGTTGTTGCTGCTCTGCCTGAATTCTTTCTTCGTGTTCCATATCCACATGGAATGTGTCGATAAGCCACTTACGTGCAAGAGACTTTTGATCAAAAAAGAATCTACGCTCATGGTCATCAAAATCATCAGGGTTCACATCTTTTCCCAACAGGTTGAAAAGGACACAGTGTTCTCGTTTCCACTTGATCATGTTCACACGTCTGGAACCTTTCGCTTTGTAGACGTTCGTATCGTAGACTTTAGCAATCGATCAAATTTATGTTTGATCCCAGGTATCGTTACATAATGAACATCACTTCCAAAGGCTTTCTGCCCCAATTGTAGGAGCCGCAAAGAGAACTGATGAACATGGTTTTTCTGTGTTATGGTACTGTATTTGGCAGCATGATGTTGTATAGCTTGAACACACTCAGCCTCAGTCGGAAGAGAATCAAGCAGAAGAAAAGTCCAATCATCATAACTGTAATTCTCATCAATCTGCCCTGCTGCACCAGCCATGTTCACTGCATTTACTAACTGAAAAAGAAAGCATAGTGCAATGAATCATTTCACAATTAGTGCAATGTAGTGTCATCAAGTCCATTTAAAGAAGACAATGAATTGCTATTAAAAGGAAACATTTCCTTATATGGTAATTTTCATTAAAACTCAGTGTTGGCCCTTTTTCTCTTATTTTTGACCACTTTTTGTCATTTTTAACACTTAAGAACACCAAAAAAGAATGGGAGAAGATAGCAGGGTGCCCATTTCAGTTTTTCCCAACTGCTAGGAGCCATACAGAGTTGTCTTATAGACTAGGGAGATGATAATAGCTGTTTTTCGGCCAAAAACCGCCATTTTGGCTTATTTTGGGGCAATTTTGACCCATTTTGGACCCTGAGATACCCTAAGAAGCCCTATACTTGTAGGACAGTATATGAGAATGACAGATGCTGGTATATAAAGGCATTTCTGGTCAAAAAATGTACCCTAAGACTTGCAATAAGTGGCTAAGTGTCTTTTGGGGTGAAATTTCGGCTGTTTTCGCGGATCGACGCCGCCAAATCTCGTTTGAGGCTTGCGACCCTCCAATTTTGACCCGTTTTGAAAAAAATCACTTGTTCCCATCTAGTTACATATAAATGAAGGTAATAAGCCACTTTTGGCATAAATTTGAAAGATTTTGTTTCTATAGCCCACCCCTACTTAAGGTTACTTTGCTTGAACTTTGAATTCTAATAAAATTTGATTGACACCTTATTTTATTACTTCATTTTATACTATAATATATATACATATATATATATATATATATATATATATATATATATATATATATATATATATATTAGGGTAGGTCGATTTTACACTTTTTTTAAATACTAAAAAAAGGCACGTACCGAAAGTTGTATATAGACCTATTAAATAATCATGCAAAAAATTAGATCAAAAACTTCATCGGTTTTTTGAGCGTTTGGTATCAAAGATCGTAGACAAGAATATACTGAAAATTCCTCGTTTTTGCAGGATTTGCTTGAATACTGGTGTGAAAACCAAATAATTTGTGCATTTAAAATAAGGGAATGTCCTTTTATTTTATAAAAAATGATATTAATTAAAGAAATCTTCAAATTGAAAATTTCCTCCCCCCTCCCTCATTTTCAGTATCTGCTTTTGTAAACTACCTTTTAACGTTATGAATTAAACAGTAATATTTGAATACCTAAAAAAATTAGTTTTATCTGTTATAAGTGAAAATATAACAAGCAAAGAAATAAAGAAAAACCTAACACTATTTTAATGGAGCTTAATATTGAGAGTCAAATTGCTCCATATAAGACCCCTTAGACAAAAATGCTGGTCTCAATTTCTGACTCAAAACTTTGGCTGTAATGTGTTGATGCCTTGCTTCAAAACCATATACAATTTGTGAAGCTTCTGTTATTGACTTAACTGCCTGTTCCACGCCCTGAGAATGCCAAAAATGCAGCATAATTTTAAATCTATTAATTGTGTCCAATGTGTGGCATTAAAATTAATAGGTGGTATTCTTTTTAATCTTTTTCTGGTTGACTACTCACTCCTGAAAGAACAAATTAATTAATTGAATTATAAAAAAATTCCAATCTGTACTGCTTTAATAATTATGGTGAAATTAGATAAAATCTTTAAAAATCATTCCATAAATTGGAATAAATAATTGAGTCAGAGATATATGAATAAATATTACTTACCTAATGGCCAAAATTCTTTTTAAAGCTTCTTCTCTTACTTCAATCTCCTCAGATTTAACCATGGAATATAGAAAGTTTTCAGGCAGTAAACAAAATGTATAACCTTGTATATTTCTAAATGTGATATCTTGGATTTCCTGAGGCTGCTCCTTAATCCTCTGGATCATATTAAAAATGTGCACTTGCTGATTGTGGAATTTATTATTTCTTTTCATTTCAAACCAAGAAGTGACATACACATTTACTACATAGTGTAGTTTTGTTGTGTGCCTTTGTGGGTATGCACCACGAGTCTATAAACACATGAGCCTGATGGGCAAAGTTAACCATCTTGCTTGGTTTAAAGGACCAATTTTTCAGGAGGTATATCTAGAGTCAACCTTACCTCTAGAAATACCTACTGTGTATTCATAAAGGAGTCTTTGGTCAGAACTAAGATCATGTATTTCATCAATTTTAAAAATTGACTCTAGAGGATTGCTAATAGTGGAAAATGATATTTGGGGTAAATCATGGCAATCATTTGAGCATAATTTCCCCAGAGGGCCACTGAATGTTGTAGGGCCCTTTGCGCAACCATCTATGTTTTTAAAAAGGGCTCTGAAAGGTAGTTCATCATGATGCAAAGAGCAACCAATTGTGTGAAGATTTTTAAAACGTTTTCTTTCTAAAATTGCAACCATTCCACCTTCGCAACCTGTGTTGGTATTAGTGTTGTCAACAAGTATAGCCTTGATACTGTTCTCACTGTGGAATTCATGCAAAACATCCACCACTTGATCTGCATGAACATCACCTGTTGCACCACTATTAAGAAGAACTCTGTGTCAGATATTTACTTTCACATAGTGTTTCTTTTGTAAAAGTTAAATGGTGTTCTGGTCCCTTTGTTTTTTTCATAATTCTCTGTCTATTTTCATCCACAATTTCCTGCGCTATAGAGGTGAGCACTCTGACCATTAAAAAATTGACTGGGCAGCTCCGTCGGCATTCCCCTGTAGGGGCGTCTCAGACAGTTAGCAATAAACTTACTCCTCCTCGAAGAGGGACGGCAAAGCCTGGGAGGGTGCACCTCCTAGAATTGCACAGGACGGACAAGCCCCAATAGACGGGCGTAAATCCAGACCCAAAGGCCCGGACGATACCGATTTATTTGGTGGGGTAAATAACCCTGGCTGAACTAGATTTTATTTATCTACCTCCAACAAGGAAAGATTGACACAAGGTCAGGAAAGTGGGATGAGAAAGCCAGTGCTCGAGAGGTGAGCACTCTGGCAATTTAAAAATTGCCTGGGCAGCTCCGTCGGCATTCCCCGGTAGGGCCGCCTCAGACAGTAAGCAATAAACTTACTCCTCCTCAAAGAGGGAAGGCAAAACCTGGGAGGTGCACCTCCTAGAACTGCACAGGACGGACAAGCCCCAATAGACGGGCGTGAATCCAGACCCAAAGACCCGGACGATACCGGTTTATTTGGTGGGGTAAAAAACCCTGGCTGAACTAGTTTTTATTTATCTAACTCCCACAAGGTAAGGTGTCACAAAAGGTCGGGAAAGTGGGATTAGATAAGCCAGCGCTCGACAATTCAATATATATTTGTGATAACAGAATCAACACGTGAATTCAAATTCGCTCGTTGAATTTTCAACCGGTGAATGCCATAAAAAATATCCAATAAATAAAACGCCTATGTAAATAAATAATTATTTATATATAAAATTAAATATTATAGTGTTTTATTCCTTTTTAATTTGAATATGTACATTTAATTTCTTAAGAAAAGGAATAATACACTTTAAAATATTTATTATTAAGTAATGTATTACTTTTTTTTGTTAAAACCCGGGTTTAATTTAAGGCGACACTTCTGCCGGTGAAATCTAGGCTGTGAGAAAAAATCTCGATTTATTTGATCTTAAAGTTGCAATGCTCAAATAAATACAAAGTTTTGAAGAAAAATATTTCTTGTGGTAACTTTTGACATTATTTGGCAACTTTCTTCGAGTGCGATAATTTACAGTTTCAAAATCGACCTCCCCTAATATATATATATATATATATATATATATATATATATATATATATATATATATATATATATATATATATATATATATATATTACTAGATTCTTTTAACTGTTATTTTGTAACGGTATAGTGTCGCTTGCTATTTTCGATTTTCGATTCACACAAGAATCTTCATCAGGATAACATATTATATTCGTGTCTTCCTTTTATAAGGACATGGTGTCGCTTGATCTTGTGCTTCATTTGTTTACGAATCTCGAGATGTAATCATATCCACAAGTAGTGTATGGGTTTCCTGGTCGCACGTTATAAGTATTACTAACAATGGTTCCACTGTATAGAATGCATTTAAATTTTGGAATTTGAAACGGTGTTCGAAACCAGTAAAATGCAGAGACTTTTTAAAAATGAACATATTATTTTTTCAATTTCAAATTTTCGATTCAAACAGACAACTTCATCAAGAATATAAACATCAATTGTCATCTTTCTTTTTTTAAACGACATGGTGTAACTTGATCATGTGCTTCAGTTGCTAACGATCGTCGTTGTCTAATAATGCTACGAAGTGGTGTGTCTCACGTTAGAAGTATTAACAACAATGTTTCTACTGTATATAATGCATTTACGCTTCGTAATTTGTAACCGTTTTTGAAACTAGTAAAATGTAGAGGATCTTTTAAATAAACATGTTATTTATTTAAATTCAAATGTTAGATTCACACAGGAATCTTCATCAGGATAATAGACAATATTTTGGTCTTCCTTCTTGTTTGAACAACATCTTGTGCTTCCGTCGTTAACGAATGCAGTTCATGTGTGAATCGAAATTTTGAATTATAATAAGTATACTTATAGCGTGCAACCAAAGTGCACACACAACTTGTGGACATTATTACACAACGAGCTTCGTTAACAAGTGACACACAAGATCAAGCGCCACCATGTCGTTCAAAAACAAGGAAGACACTAATATTGTCGATTATCCTGATAAAGGTTTCTGTGTGAATTGAAAATTTTAATTTAAATAAATATGTTGCTTTAAAAAAAGCCTCAGTATTTTACAGGTTTTAAAAACCGTTTAAAATTACAAAACATAAATGCATTCTATACAGTGGAAACATTTTACTAATACTTATAACGTGCGACCAAAGCCCACCCCACTTTTGGACCTCATTCCACAACAGGCTTCGTTCACAACAAACGCACAAGATCAAGCGACAGCATGTCGTTTAAAAAAAAAGAAAAAAATAGTGTCTATTATCCTGATGAAGATTCTTGTGTGAATCGAAAATTTGAATTAAATAAATAAAGGATGGCTCTCATTTATTGGATTCTGACAGATACTTCTCTTCGGATAAGAATGCACCTGATATTAGTCGTAACTAATCGGGGTGGCTCACTCTTCTAACTTGCTATGTAGAAACTTATCATTGGCCGGACTTTAACGTCATAACCAGGACTTGAATAAACTGGTATCACACTCATATAATTAGTGTTCACCTAATTGGAATCTGACTAATTTGGTAGCATATGCATGTACTGAGAAAATACTGAAGAACATGAGAGCGTACATCGGCGGATTTAACTGATTTCGCCTTCGCCTTTTTTTTCAATTGATGTCAACTGACAAGCCACTGTAATTTCCCAGATAGTTTCCGGGCAGAAATCTAGTTAAGTGCTAAAAGCTAATGGTGCGTAACACCCCACAAAAATAAGTCCGAATAATTGCCTTTCTCTTTTACGGTTGGCGTATGCGACCAATAAGATTCCAGATATCCCCCTCCGTCACATCATATGTATTTTGTTCACGTTACATTCGACATCAACATCTTTTTAGACAATCAATTTCACAGTTTAATTTTCAGTCAAAACGCGTGTTTCTGACAAATTTAAATGTTCTAAAAAATGAGAATAGATTAAAAGCATTAAATAAAAAAGGGTAGACAATATCAAAAGGGTGAGGAAATTCAATAATTCCTTTATCAACTAAATACATATATATATATATATATAAATGTATAATACATATAAATAATACATATAAAATACATACATATAAATGCATATATTGGTTATTCAGATATTAATAAAACAAATCCACTTCCAAGATACTTTTTCATAAATGCAAACACAGGACAATTGCTTTTTAATGGCCGCCACGTGATTGTTTTCTGGAGTATCTCTTCGTCTGTTCGCCATGATATCATCCTTCCGGATCAGTGCACCTTCATTGTAGGGGTTACTGTAGTACACGTTCGTTCGTCATCATACTACCTTCCTCTTCATTTTGTACTCATTTGTGAAGATGTAGTGTAGTATATATGTATTGTTATGAGCCCATCTTCCTTAGAAATACTTCGTCTTTTGGGTGAGGCATCGGTTAAATTAAGCTTGGTTTAGAATAAGAGTCTACTAGGGTAAATAACAAGGTTCATGACAATATTTTTATTATAAGCGAGCACTAAATGAAAAATGTCCAAAACTGCTAATTAAACTACAATAAAAAGAAAAATGCAGATGATTACGCAATTTTCATTTGATGATTGCATACAAGTAAAGACGTCACAAACAAAACGTCTTCGTGGTATTTTCAATAACGTATGTTCAGAGTAAACAATCAGTTATCGACACACTGTCAGAATCGCCGTGTATTTCGATATCATACACGTAACGTTGATTCGTTTCGATCTTTAATCACTCGGCGTTGACAGTGATTATTTTCACTTTAATTTTGTTTGGTTTTGTTTTTGTATTTTAATTTTCTGATGAATTGCTCCATGTAAATTGTTCATGAAAATACTATATTCAAAAACAGAGAATTACAAAGCTTAAAAAACTATTAATGTAGAGTTATTTTATTAAACTACAAATAAAGTCGGATACTTAAAAACTTAAACTAATTCTGTCGGATTAAAGTGGATATATATTTCTTTATCAAATAAATGAAGTATCTAAGTTCTATTGATAACATATCGTTTTATGTTCTGATATTGTAGTTAGGATTTTCAATAGATAACTGATTTATAAAAACTAATAAATAATAATGCGTCAGTTAAGTATAAAAGAGAAAATCAAAGGCCCCCACATACATGCACGTACTCACACACACCTACACTCACACACATATATATATATATATATATATATATATATATATATATATATATATATATATATATATATATATATATATATATATATATATACATATATACTCATTTTACTTCGGTATACATTCTCAGCGATCTAGGGGTGCTTTCCTGGGGCTTTCATTTGATCTATATATGAGATACACAGATATCCGAGTAGTCAATCATATTTCTCAGTTATTTCACAAAAGTTGAGTTAATGAATGACTGATGAATATTTATTATCCCATTCCCAAGTGACCAGTTAACTAGTTTATAGTATACCTTTTATGTGGTCTATTGGTCTTACCGGATTCCAGGACTAGAATCCATCTGGTCTGATAGATTATCCAGCTAAATGTAGTTACTACAGGCAACATCACTTAGAGGAAGTGCACCATTCCTCGTATGAGCCAGTGTAGCCATACAATGTAATATTGTACAGAGAGACTGAAGACACTCGAGGATGGTGTCTAGTGGTTAATTCTACAAAGTAGGTAATTCAAACTCGCTCTGTGATCAGTCAAGTGTATTAATAGGCAAATTTAACGGGCTAAATAAATTGATGTCATGAATATGGTTTTATGCATAAACATAACGTAATATGTGTGTTCATCATACACGCTATATAACAAAGATTAATTATTTCTATATGAATAAAGAAGACAGTCAGAGTGGTAGGGTAAAATTTATCATTAGCACGTCGATTTCTTGCATACTGTTAAACAGTAACTTTTGAAAAATATGTTTTATGTGAATGAAGAAATATCTGTACAACTATACACTTACGTTAACAAAATTAAATACAAAAAGCGATAAAATATACTTAAAACCTGTATTATTATTATTGTATTGTTGTGTCCTTCATTCAAGTCGTAAAACAAATGAATCTAATGTCTCTAAGCTAATATTGTTTAACTCTGTTCATTAACAACATTAATCGTGAAATTATGATTAAAAACCATTAATAGATGTTATGAGTAGAGCCGCTATGAACTTCGAATTACGTTCTACTTGTTTTATAAGAACACCAAAACTATGTCGATATATAAGATGAATATTTTTGTTATTTTAATTAAAAAAAACTTGGGTGTTTTCGAAAAAGTTATTTCCCACGTTGTCTTTTTAATATCAAGAAATAATCGAACTTTTAAGAATGAGAATAGATAGTTTACGAATACATAATTTATTTAAAATAATGAGACTATATGACAAAAGTCTTACTTTTTAACATGTTTTTTCTTAAAGTCTGAAAAGCAATATCGCCCAATTTCGATTATAGCGACCACGAGCTAATCAACTCGTGGTCGCTATAATCGAAATTAGACGTAAACAAAAACACATTAAAAAGTAAGATTTTTTCTTGTAGTCTCATTATTTAAAATAAATTAATTGATTCGTAGACTATCTATTCTGATTCAAACAGCTATATTTTTTAAAATTATTTAGAGTCTTATATAAAGTAGCATAATGCATCTATGATAAATGATTATTGTCTGCACCGAAAATGGGTGGATAATTTAAAAAATAATTCCCAAAATATTTTATCCGAAAAGAATTTTCCATGAACGTATTGTTTGATGAAATACTAACAATCCATAAAAAATATGCTCAGCTAGCTAGAAGACTTTGATAATGCACTTTTAGTCTTTGTAAACCACACATCGATACCGTTGCCTACCCAGCTTCTATGATTATCCAATGTAGAATAACGGTGAACATTGGTAAGTGTATTTGGAAAGACTGGGTAGTTTGTGTCACCGATATTATCTGACATGAAATAAAGCGGACTTTTACTTAGATGGCAAATTTCACGGCTGGAAATTAAATTTCACGAGTTCTCTAGGGATATATCAGTCCTTTTCCGAGCCATGTCTTAAATCGTATTATAGATTAACAATCTATTTCATGGGTGCGTGTAAGAGTGTATATGTTATGTATAACTGCTACTGTAGTAGTGTAGCTTAAACAGAAAGTAAAAATAGAAAAAGAGGAAAATAAAAAAATCATTAAAGAACAAAAAAATAGCAGTGAATTAATTAAAAAGGATTAAGATCTCTGGTAACATTATTGGGTGCATAACGCGGATTGCCATTCATTTTTATGAAAGCATATGTCAAACCAGAAGTAAGCAAAGCAATTAAAATCATGTGTAAGTCGTCACACGATCGCTTTAGAATGGGAAAAACTGAAAATGACTGATATAGAAAAACCTTATTTGTTTAAATATAAATATATATATATATATATATATATATACATATATATATATACATATACACACGCACACACACGCACACACACACACACATATATATATATATATATATATATATATATATATATATATATATATAGAGAGAGAGAGAGAGAGAGAGATAGAAGTAAAAAGAATGATAAATATGAGACGATTGTTCAGATTGATTTCAAATTTCAATTGTTCAATGCAAGGTGTATTCAGTAATAAACTAGTGTTTATTATTCTTTCCTTAAGCCAAGGCTTTTCAAAGATCGAAATCTTATCATCAGAGGAGACATACAGATGGATAAGTTGGCTTTCGAAAAAAACAAAGTTCAAATATTTGAAAAATATGAAAATTATAATTAAAAATTATTAAAATAATTTTTGTTAAAAAAAACGTATTGAATGAAAAGAAAAGTTCCGTGAAAAAGATATGCAAATTGTCCGGGTGGTAAATTTCCGTTGCAAAGAAGTCCGGTGAATTGTAGAGTGTGAAGAAAAACTGTTTGTGAGGGAGAAGATTGGAGAAGTGCTCAAAATATAGGTAAGTCCAGACGCACTTAAAGGGGGTTGAGAAGAGGAAGACAGGCCCTTTTTTATGTACTTCCATGGCCCAATAAAACAGATGAATCTCATTCAATGTTTAAATCCGAATGAGACGAAAAGGCAAAATTGTTAAAGATTTGAGGTTGACAGAGGGGGGAGGTATTAGGTACAGGATTGTTTAAAAAGCCGCTTTGTGAAATTGGGGGAAATAAAAAAGAAGGGAAAGGAAAAGGAGGAAGGGTTGTATGGGGATGCAGTTAAAGTGACAGGTAGGTTAAGGGTGGGGGCGGTCGGTCGGTAGGATGTAGGTTTAGGGAGTGGGATTAATCTGAAGTGGGATGTGGGTATAGAAATTGTTGATTCTAAAAATAGAAATCAAATGAGTGAGCTTCTAACATTTCAGGCAGCTAAGAGCAAATTAAATTGTAATTACCATTTTGTTACTGGGGGTTTAAAAAGAGGTAAAGTAGAATTAGTTAAAAGTATGGTAAAATAAATAGAGGAATGTGAGAGAGTGAATGATTAAAATTAAAAAATTAAAAATTAAATTTAAAAGGGGCTAGGGAATAGTTAATTAAAATAAACAAATTAAGGGTTAGATGAATAATTAGGAGGGACGTTAAATGACCAAACAGACAAGAGGGGGAAATAAATTGATGGGAAGAGAGTTAGTGAAATTAAAGATCAAGTCTGTTCTACTCGGATATATTGAAATTTAGGAGAGGGGAACAGTGTAAGGGATAAGGATAGATTGTTTGAAAACATTTGTTTACAAGTAATAAGGGGTGGAATTGGGTTGGTTCAATCAAAAACTTGAGTGCAGTGTCATTGTTATAATCTATGGTTTAAATGGTGAGTGAGTCGTAACAGGGTAACAATTAACAATTACAGTTTAAAATTAAATTAGATATATAAGGGAAGCTTGCAAGGGGTTTCCAAGTAGTATGAAAAATATGATTTGAGGGGATGGGGGTGAGATTGGTCAAAGATAACATAAGGTGAGCAAAAGGAGAATAGACCGATAGAAAATGGCTCGCGAGTAGTTAGAGTGATTAGGATTATTCAAAATAGGCCAAAATAAGTAGTTATGTAACTAGCTTGAATCAATCAATTAGTTAAAAAGATTTCACAAAGGGGGTTATGGAGGCTATTAAGGAGATAGGACAGAAATGCTAGTAACAGTTGAAAAAATATAAGTGTTATGGGCCAGGGTTGGATAGAAAAATTAAGCAGACTTGCGTTTTGAAGCAAGTGTGTTAGAGATCTGATAAGAATTACAGGGGGATATACATGGACTCAATTGGAGGGGAATTCAAAGGTCGTAGTTAAAAAGAGGACAAAAAGAAGTTACAGGGGAATATGTTGCAATTAGGAAGAGTCCAATATAAGGACGGTATAGTGGAAGTGTGGGAGATAATAAGGGGGTGAGAATTAGAGGCCATGAAGGAGTTTGTGCCTGGCTTTACGGACAAGAGAAAACATGTGATGAATATAAGAGGTTAGGAGTGGAGCTGAAGTAAAAGGATAATAGGAGCTATATTGCAGATGAGGTATAAAGGTCTAGATATTAGATATATTAATGATCGGTGGGAAGTAGGAGGAGTAATGTTAGTTCAATCTACTAAATGTGTCACGGGTAGATATAGGTGTTAGGTGTAATGGGGAGGAAACATTTATTGGGAGGGGTAATTGGTGAGATTAGGGGCGTTAAGAATAGAAGTTACAAGTTTACCCTGGGATATAGTTTAGAGATTTGTCAGATGCTAAAAAATGGGGGGAGTTATTGGTTGGGAGGACGAGTGTCAGAGGGAGTGATGAAATTAATGTATTTAAATTTTCGTTTGTGTCTGCAATTTGAAATAAGTTCATTTTTGGAGTTAATGACATTTAAGTTCTTGTGTGCAGTAGCTATCATATAAGTTTCCAAGGTACATAGTCGGCAGAAGGTAGAACTAGGAGTACATGAGTTTGACTTTTTTAATATAGACCAACTTAGGGAGTAGGGGATCTTTTTGATGTTAAAGCTTTTGATTAGGTTGGAAAGAGAGGTGCTAGTGGTACTATTATTATTGTGTTTAAAAGAGTAGATATGGTTAGAGATTCGAGTCTTTATGGGAAAGCACTGGCACCAATATAGGTATGAATTTTGTGGGGGGTTATTGTTGTATTATGTGTGTTGTTTATATTATTGGGGATTTTTACGGTTTGTATGCTCGGATTCAGGTCAACGTTTAAGTTCGGGTTATTGGTTGGGGAAAATGGGGTGTCTTAGGGGATGAGATCGGATCCATTATTAGTTAGTGGTAGTTGTTGGTCAGTGTGGAGGGTGTTATTTAGTGAAGGGGGTTTCTGATGGGGATGGTTGAGGGGTAAAGGTGGAGATTGTATGTTTGCATTATTTTGCATATTTGTATTAATTTGTGTAATGGTGTATTGTTTAACAGTAAAGGAATATATAACGTTACTTTGTATGCAATCACCGTTCAATGGGCATTCTCTAGATTTTTGGCATTTTCAGTTATTAGTGGGGTGTATGGTAGGTGCTGTTTGTTGGGCAGAATTAATTTTTTTGTTGTTAGATATATATATTTATATATATATATATATATGTATATATATATATATATATATATATATATATATATACATATATATAAGTGTAGTCATCTACAGCCATCGGTTTCGGCATATAACAACTATTCTGTTAAGATATACGTAGCAAGTGTAAGAAAACACGACCGTATTACGAAACCCGAACATCAGATGAAATCAAAATATAATCAGCCGTGTCACTTGACTGAACCACTGCACATGAAATGCGTCACTGAAAGATAAAATAATAGCGCTATCAGTATTTTCTTTATTTACATCTATTTCGACGTTACGTTAACGTGAGTGCAAACTACTCTTAATAGAAAATTTTTCTCATCCAAAGTTAAACCTGTGATGTCTAACATATATATATACATGGTGTTTCAAAAGTCTTGGGAACATTACAAATGCGTATATCTCATGAACTATTCCAGGTAGAAAAATGAAACTGGTGCCATTTTAAAGCTTGCTTAATCAAGTTTTTGGTCATTCTAATGGTTTTCGTGTTATCTTTCCAGGTGCAGTAATGGCGTTCTCTAAACAAGACAAGGCATTTTGCGTCCTCCAATTTGCAAAGACTGAATCGTGGACATGTGTTCAGCGTGCATTTCGCAGGAAACTTAAAAAAGAAGCCCCTGAAAGGAAATCCATTGTCAGATGGCATGCTAAATTTGTGAAAGATGGGTGTTTGTGCCCAAGTAAGCGAACAGGTCGCCCTTCAACTTCAGAAGATGCAGTTGAGCAAGTTCGGACAGCCTTTCAGCGGATCCCCCGTAAATCAGTGAGAAGAGCCAGCAGGGAACTTCAGCTTGCTCCAGCAACTGTCTGGCGTGTCTTAAGGAAACGACTGCAAATGGTACCTTACAAGCTCAAGTTGGTCCAAAAGTTGAAGGACACTGATAAGCCACTTCGCCGTGACTTTTGCATTGCAATGCAAGAGAAGTTGGAAGATAACGGCTTTGATGACCGGCTTGTTTTTAGCGATGAGGCGACCTTCCATCTGAATGGCAAAGTTAACAAGCATAACACTCGCATATGGGGTACTGAGAATCCTCATGAACTTCTTGAGCACGAGCGAGATTCACCAAAAGTGAACGTGTTTTGTGCAATTTCCAAGAAAGGTGTCTATGGACCGTTCTTCTTTCAAGAGGAAACTATCACTGGTGAATTCTATCTACACATGCTGGAAGACTGGTTAATGGCTCAGTTGGAACAAGCAGAATCTGATGACTTCATTTTTCAACAAGATGGTGCACCACCACACTGGAGTCTTAGAGTAAGGCAGTTTCTTAACACAAGGCTGCCTGGTAGATGGATTGGGAGATCTGGGCGAGGTGATGACGTTCTCATGCCCTGGCCTCCTAGGTCTCCAGATCTTACCCCGTGTGACTTTTTCTTTTGGGGCTTTGTAAAGCAACAAGTCTATGTGCCGCCCCTTCCAAGAGATATTGACGAACTAAAGGCTCGAGTAACGGCAGTTGTGGAAACCATTGACGCAAGATGCTGGAACGCGTTTGGCAGGAAATGGACTATCGACTAGATGTCTGCCGTGTGACGAATGGTGCTCATATTGAGCAACTTTGAAGATTCGCCACAAAACTTGAAACTTTAACCTTTCCAACGGTACCAATTTCATTTTTCAACTCCTAATAGTTTTTGAGTTATTACAAATCGTTATGTTCCCAAGACTTTTGAAATACCCTGTATATATATATATATATATATATATATATATATATATATATATATATATATATATATATATACTAGAAAAAAACATGCGGACCACTAAGTATTTCATAGATGATACTGTAGTTTTACTAAGAATGATAGTTTAAATAATGTTACATGTACACACACACAGAATATATATATATATATATATATATATATATATATATATATATATATATATATATATATATATATATATATATATATACTAGACTGAAACATGCGGACTCATGTGTATTAATATTCTTACATATAAACCTGGAACATTACAGAACAAGTTGAATTGTCTCTGAACATATTAAAGCTGGAATTGAGATTTAAAGACTTAAATGTACACTTAATCACACTTAATCACAATATTTCTAAAATGGCAGACATATACAATGTTTTTAGCTCTATCTTGGATATTAGTTTTTCAAATAACACAAGAATGACATAAAACAGCACAATATTTTCATTAATTTATTATAATGGATATTCCATCAAAATAGTCGCTTCAAGTAAGCAAAAAAGTGATGTCTTGGGCGTATTAACAAGTTAGGGTAACTGATTTGTGACTTGGTTTAGTTACTCAAACATTTGGTGACTTAGTCATTCAACGTTGATTACTTAATAACTTCATAACTAAATTAAAGTTGGACATTGTTTTTGAAAATTTTGCAATTAAAAAAAAATGTTTTCACTTAGAAAAATGGTGCAAATTACTGAAATCAGGAAAGGTTTTTACAAATAGAAGTTGGAACACAATGGTGCTTATAATTAGAGAGAGTTAACTATAAGCAAAAGTTGAATGTAGGTACATTATGTCAAGGTCTTATTTTGTTTTAATTTTTTTTAAATACATGTGCTTCGCATGTAACACAAACAAATTGAATGTATTGACCTGTGCAGTATGGACACATTGTTAGCTACAGGCAGATTGCATAGTTGAGAATAATAAGCTGTATAATAAGCTCCACTCAAGGTGATGTGGTTAAGCGCAATTGTTCATTGATACTTCATATTTTGAATAACACTTTAAGCAAATTAAACTTTATTAAAGTAATCACCCAATTCATTATTGTTTATTATTATCTTTACATTGCTTATTTTACTCTACATTTTATTCTCAAAATGTCAATTCCATTAATATTTTAAGAGTTAATAGCACTTGTTCTCTACTTTTCCAGGTTTATATTTAATAATAATTATAAAAATGCGTCCGCATTTTTCAAGTCTAGTCCACTTTCTTTAATGTATTGCAGTTGTAGAATGTACAATGTATGTTTCATTATACTTTTTAAAAAATTACGATACCCCAAAGCCTAACTTTTAGTAGGTCGAAATTATAGTAACATTTGTGAATTGAGTAAAACAAATAACCATTATGACATCAAAATAATGAAAACATCTAAATTATTAGTTAACACGCCTTGGATGTATTACTTCTTATCCGTTGAAAAAAAGAAATAATTTAAAAGTTCCTTCGTAATCTGCATAAAAGTAATAATAAGAAATACTAACTTACTCCATAATCATAATTACAATAAACATGAGTATATTAGTATAATTATTTTAAAAATTACTTTTTTTGACAGTCTTACTGCATTATTTAGTACTGCCCATAGAGACAACATCACAACAAATTATATTGTAATAAATCTGAATTGAAGTTTAGAAATTAAATTTGAAACAATAATATATTTACGTGTGACAAAAAAAGTGTTAATAGAATCCATCAAATTAACAATTTGCTTTTTCTAGACAGCACTACTACATAAATAAAGGAAAAGGGAAAATGACTATACCTGAATCATTACAAAATTAAATTTGACAAATAAAGTTGTTATAAATTTCTTAATGAAGATTGCAATTAAAAATAACTTCACTTATTTAGTTTATGAAATGTAAAAGTTCATATTAAGAATATAGTCAATTAAAATAGTTTCATTTTCTGTACACCCCTACTGCATTCCGGCTGCCCATAGCGAAAAAACACAGTTTAACATACTTGTGAAATACATTTATAGATTTTATTTAACAATTAAGTTATTTGGAAATAATAACTAGAAACACAATAAGAAATATATTTATTTATGTTATTCATGAAAATCATTTTAAAAATATTATCAAATGACGATATTTTATTCATAAATTAATGGGTTAACTTAAATAAATGAAGTTACTAAAAATACGTTTACAAGCAAAATAAATAATGGGGTTGATTACAACTTATCCATCCCGTATAACCGTCGTAAATCCGCAAACTTTTCTCATTATGATGTAATATTCTATTAGAACATCATAATTTAAAACTAAATATTTGTCTTTTTATGTATATTTAATAATTGTAGGGGTGTCTCTTTTTAAAATACTAATTTCATATTCTAATTCAAATTAAATAATTTTAAAAGAATTTCAACATTTTCAGAATTTAAATTTGCAGATTAAAGTAAAATAACATACACAAATATGTTGAGTATTTTAAATGTGTATATTGATAAATATAGAGAAATTGATTTTTAGAAAAAGCTTCAGTAAAATAATAATACATTTAAATTCATGTGTTTCAAATTAGTTCAAATAATTTATAATTGACTTGACTTTGACTTGACTTGACTTGGTCCTTTAACCCCCTCCTGGGTCGTAGGGGCGCTGCACCAATGAACTCCACACCAGCTGTTTCCACTTCTGGCGGTCATGGGCAATGGACTGGGTTGTAGCGAAGTTGTAGCCCGTCCACTCTTTGATGTTGTCCGTCCATCTTTTGTGTTGTGTACCTCACCTTCTCTTGCCTTGCACTGCTCCCTGCAGGATGGTTTTGGAGAGACCACTGCCCCTTGTCACGTGACCATACCATCCAAGCTTTCTTTTTCTTACAGTTGTCAGCAAATCTTCGTAGTTGTTCAGATTTGCGTTGATGAGCGCGCGAACTTCTTCGTTTGTGACACGGTCTGAGTACGAGATGCCAAGCACTCTTCTGTAGCATCTCATTTCTACCGTTTGGATTTTTCTTTGGAGCTCGGCTGTCAAGGTCCATGACTCGCATGCATACAAAAAGACGGATAATACTAGTGTATGCAGCAGCTTCAGTTTGCAACGGAGACTAATGTTTCCGTCTTTCCAGATTGATTTCAATTTTGCAAGTGCTGCTGCCGTCTGTGCTGCTCTTGCCAGGATTTCAGTCTTGGATCCTTTGTTGCTGAGTATAGCGCCAAGGTATATGAACTGGTTTACGGTTTCCAGTTCTTGGCCGTTGGCTGTTATCGTTGTTGATAATGGTTGTCCACTATTCGTCATCAGCTTCGTTTTTTCAGCATTGATCTCCATTCCGTACCTCGTGGATGTTCTGTCGAGGCGGCTCACTAGATTAGAAAGTTCTGTTTGATTTCCGGCAAGTCCATCACTGTCATCGGCGAATCTGAGGTTTGTGATGGTTCGTCCACCAATGCTGACTGTGCCCACGTGATCATCCAGGGCATCTGACATGATTCGTTCAAGGAGGATGTTGAAGAGTGTTGGCGACAACAGACAGCCCTGGCGAACACCAACCGCAGTGTGAAACCAATCCCCCACTGAACCCACTTGTGTGAGAACTGCACTTGTGGCTTTAGTATACAACTCCTGTATTATTTTGATCATTTTTTGACCCATGTTGTATTTCTTCATTGTTGACCACAGTGCGCAATGCCAGACCCTGTCGAAGCCTTTTCTGAAATCAACAAATACATGATATAATTCTTGTTGTTCTTGTCTGTACTTCTCGCTCAGAACTCGTAGATTGAAGATTTGTTCTGTGGTGCTTCTACCCCTACGGAATCCAGCTTGTTCTTCAGCGATGATCTCTTCTGTTTGTGGTCTAAGTCTGTTCAAAATGACCCTCAGCATTACCTTGCTGGCATGGCTGATAAGACTAATGGTCCTGTAATTTTGACACAGCTGTAGGTTACCTTTCTTGGGAAGCGTGATGATGAGTGACTGTGTCAAACTTGACGGCCACTCTCCAGTCTGCCAGATTTTGTGGCAGATTTGTGTTAGGATATCGGTTACTGTTGTTCCTCCCTTCTTAATCATTTCGGCTGGGATGTTGTCTACTCCTGCTGCTTTTCCCGTTTTCAACGATTTAATAGCATGTACTACTTCTTCCCGTAGGATTGGGTGGTTATCACTGTTCGTTGACTCCTGACTGGTTAGAACACTGATATCACCGTTGTTCTGGTGGTTGTACAGCTCTGAGCAGTATTCTGTCCACCTGTTCAGGATGCATTGATTTTATGTTAGGCATCGGCCCTCTTTGTCGTGGATAGTGTTGGCTCTTGATGGTTTCTGCTTCGTCAGGTCTTTCACTATTTGGAAAGTTTTCTTGCTATTGTTGTTGTTTAGGTTCTCTTCGACTTAAATGCAGTGTTTGTCTATCCAGTCTACCTTTGCCTCTCTCATTCCTTTCCGGATTTGCTTGTTGATCTTTCTGTATGCATCCACTCCTTCTTCAGAGTTCTTGGTTTTCTTGAGCTCTCTCCTAAAGACGCACATATCGAGGATTTCATCTGTGACCCATGGTTGAGTTTTCCGGCGCTGTTTCCCCAAGACTTCGTTCGCTGTTTCGGTCATCACTTTGTTGAATTTGGTGGTCAGTGCTTGCGTATCTTCTTCAAGCTTGAGGAGAGCAGCAAATTTACCGCCAATTGTTGCTTGAAAGGTTTCGAGTATGTCGGGATCTTTCAGTCTGTCTAAATTGAACTTTAATCTAGTGTTCTTTGGCCGATTGAGCTTCTTTAGTCGTACCTTGAAGTTCAGTATCACTAGGTCATGATCACTTCCCATAGCCGCTCCTGGAAATGCTCTTGACCTGGCTCTGTTGATTCCCGATCTGAACCGTCTCTGTACCATGATATAATCAAGCTGGTGATGTGATCCGTTAGGGGCATGCCACGTCCATCGTCTTGAAGCCTTGTGCTCACCAAGAGTGTTTGCCAGCACCATGTCGTTGTAGCTAGCGAATTCCAGTAGGCGCAAACCGCGCTCGTTGGTTGTTGCGTTGCAGGAGGGGCCGCAGTAGTTTTTCCAATCTTCGAGTGCATCTGCACCCACTTTAGCGTTCCAGTCTCCCTGAATAATTAGAATGTCATTCTTATCCACCTTGTCGATGGTTTCATGTAGTTGAGCGTAGAAGTCCTCCACCTGGTCGTCGCTGTACTCAGTTGTCGGTGCGTAGGCTTGTACTATTGTGATGTTGAATGGTGTTGCTCCAAGGCGAATGGCGATGAGCCTGCTGTATATTGGATGGCACCCGAGTACTGAGTCTTTGACGGCTTTATTGACAAGAAAGCCTACTCGGTTTATGTGCTTATCCACTTCACCGCTGTAGTACAGCATGTGGTGATCATCTGTAAGGTGTTCACCGATATTCTTCCATCTGACTTCGCATAGTCCGACAACATGCCATGTGTAACCCTTCAGCTCATTTATGAGTTCTTTCAGCTTTCCTGTTTGGGCAAGCGTTCTGACATTCCATGTGGCTATACTGACATTGTCTCTTCCTCTTATATCGTTGTTCTCGTTGTTGCATCCGTAGCACATTTTTCACCCTCGCCCTGATGCGAGACGGGGGGGGGCGCGACCCTTGTTAACCCGTGCGACGGCCGAGCCGGTATGGATTTTTGTATTATGTTCATTTTTTTCCATGCAGTGTGTCTTGGGAAAATGTAGTCTAGCGGCGCCCATCCCTCTCCAGACTGCTAGCCCCGGTCGAAGTCCCTCGTGATATGAGGGTTCGCCCTGGCCCCGGATATATGGTTGTTGGACTCGCAATGAGTGTCTTCCGCTCTGGCTGTTGACCTCAAAGTGGTTCATCCGCCCATTGATGTTGTATCGACATCACCCCCTCACGTCGTTTAGCCCGCCAGCTGAAGCGGTTTACCGGGGTATGGTACTTGGAGCCAGCACGTGAGAGATTTAGGGATAAGTGAGGACCAGTGACACCCGTCCACCCATACAGCTAGGGAGCAGCATGACGAACGCCAAAGGTACTACCTCTCCTCAGGCCCCCTATACACCCATTTATAATTATTTCAGAGTAAATTAAAATGTCATAATGCATTTAATTTTAGACTCATTTTCATGATATTTATTTAATTGTTTCAGATACAATTTAATTATGTTCGAAAGGCAACAGTCTAAATGAAATGTAAAAAATATTTCTACGTGTCAAAAACTGTTACAATCAAAGATGTCTTACCTATAGCTAAAAAAACACAGAAATTCAATAAAATTTTAAATGTCAAGGAATCTCCTTTGATAATCCTTTGAAATATGAATACTACTTTTCTGGAGCAATTTGAAAATACGTACGACACTGAATTTTAAAAAAAAATACGTACGTTTTTTTTTTAATTGATTAATTATCCGAATAATCTCCGTGCAATGGAAAATTATCCCAGCGATCAAAATAGAAACAATTAGTTCGCCGAAAAAAACTATGTATGGAATATCATAATCGCGCTAATATTTCAGGTTATTAATTTCATCTATTATTATTATTTGATAGAGAATGTATGGAGTTGTAATAGAACATAAATTAATCTGGGAAAATTATTAGAAAACCATCTGGCAGAGGATTTTCTAACAATTTTCCCGAATTATTTATTTATAGTTATATTAAAATAAATATAAATAGTTTATCTAGTTTTATTACAAAGTTACTTTTAAGGTTTTTCTTTATTTTCCTATCTGATTTTAAAATAATATAAAAATTCGTAAAATATCGACGAATATGTTTTAGTTTTAACCTTTTTTATTTTAAAAAATATAAGCTTTAATTGTAAAAAATTACATTGCCTTTTTCGAAAGTGAAACGGGAAACTCAATGATTGTCTCTAAGTAAAACTTCGATGACGTCGCATCGTTGATAGTGTGTGGCGGTAAAACCTGTGTTTAATTGTAAACTATACTTTTACTTCTTCCATACTTTTGAAATTAAATTTTAGTCAAATTTAGACCACTTTAGAAATATTTGTTCGCAATGTTTCTGTTTTTCAATTTTTCAATTTTGTTTTGTTTTCAAGATTTAAAAAAATGAGTTTTTTACGATGCTAGCTAAACATTTATGCGTCGACGACACGCCAGTTATACTTTTGACCTCATTAAAAAAAAATAGACTTTACTATTAAACGGCATCGTGTAGCACGCGATGCCCCAGCATTTAAAATAACAACATTTTAGCGCGTGCCACTATAATATTAAGGAATTATAAACATTTACAAATCCTATTTTTTTTGGGGGGGGGGGCACCCCTCTTTATAGAACTATATTCACCTCAAACATGTACTGATAAATAGTATCTTGGGAAGGCGTGTTTTTATACATTAAACTTTGCTAATAATTTTAAGCAAGTTTAAATTACTTTCTATTCGACAGTTAAAAGACTTCCACATTATTTTAAAATGTCGAACAAAGTAATGGAGTTATTATTTCAACTTTACAAACTATAAAAATGTTAGGTTTTTTTACGGACAAACCGAAATTTATAATGATGGATATTAATCTCAAAATACGATTTTTATTTACTACTGTTTCATTTATATGATAATTAGAAACAAATGGAACATTTCTATTTTACGGACCGAGTGAAAATTATAATATTATATATTAAGTCATTTTTAACATGTAAAGAGGGGCTTTGCGAACGATTCTGTAGTTTCACTTAACAATTTAATAAAAAGAAAGACATCGTAAAAATGTAATTTAACTTGAAAATCATATCTAAAAAGTAATCTGGTCAGTAAACATCACAGGTACCAACAAACTATTACAATAAGTGTTAATTTTTGTGTAAAGGGTAGGGGTTAGCCCAGTATTTACAACTATATTCCCCGCAAGAATAGTTATAAAATATGTTAAAAATCGATATTTTTTCATACTTATCGAATATTCCTACTTTGATAAAATTGACGATTTTTCTTTTGCCGAACTTTTCATTTGCCGAACTTTTATTTGACAAATTTCCATTTGCCGAATTTTCCGTTGAAAACACAAGGTCGTTTTGTAATCTGTGGTTAATCAACATCTCTAAAAACGGGAACTCTGGATTGTAACAAAAATGAGAAGTGTCTTCATCTAGAAGGATTTCTCCTTCACTGACCTAGGACAGAATAAGTCAAGTGTAGTATTAGAACATATACTATGTTAGCAATATTTATTTGCACACAATTATACAAAAAATGATATTACATTTTGCGTTTAGCTAAAAGGCTAAGAAATTATGTACCTGTTGTAGTTAAATTATTTGGGTTGCCACGTCGACTATACGTTATTCCTAGAGTTAAGTTATTTGGGGAGGGACTGCTTTCACATGGACTTAGTGTAAGTTGTAGGATTAATGGATTTTATTTACCCCCCAAAACAAACACACAATTGATATTCTTTTGCGAAATATAGTGTTATATGCTCTAAAGACTCTATCTCGATTTCGATTGTCCAGTAATTGGTGATAATTTGTCGTTGAATTTATATGCAAAACTCTAAATTCTATAGTCATTGCTTTTGATTCCCAACACATCGTCGCTTAAAAAAAGAATAATCTCATTTTTGTTAACAGGAGGAAAAGGCTGATAGTAATTATCTACAAATTTATCAACACTTATTAAAATACAGCATGTTCAAATATTCTTTAAAGTCTTCCAGTACGATACAAAATCAATATGTGTACTATAGAATATATTATTTATGTGGCGCAAAAATGATATAAATATTTTTTTTTTAATTTCCACAAAAAGTGTATGAAAAGCCCATAGTTTCAATTTCATAGGGGACATCATTTCTTCCACCGCTAGGAACACAATACAAAACTAATAGAAAAATACAAATAGTTTGGGGTTAACATCTTAAACATACCCAAAAGTATATATATTTAATATAGCCAGTTGTCTTCATTTTCTTCATTAATAAAAATAATTTTTAATGTACCATTTTGGGGGTGCGAGGGGCTGACTTTTACCTAAAAGTGTGACTTCAGTTTTCAGTTTAGGGATTTAAGCCTTTTTTCCTGAACACTCTGTTTTATTTTTCCACTTAAAGTCACACATCACTGTTTTTATGGCACCCATACGTCTTATACTAACATATTTATAATCCGTTTATCGAGTTATATTCTTCTGTTTTTCATCCTATAATTATATTTAAAATTTATCAAGTTATGTCGAGAGTTACTGAATTGGCATTTTTGTCAATTTAAGCTGCTACACCATTCCATATCTTCACTTTCTTTCAGTATATTTATAGTTTTACATTCATTGTATTATTTGCCACATTTGAGGTGTGAATAAAATACTTTTTTGAAATAAAAAGAAATTATGGTTATTCAAAGTAAATGGGCGGTCGTTATCCTACACGCTGATGACGACACATATTTTGAATACATGTTTGTATACATTTTTATAGAACAAAAAAACTATGCACTAGTCTATTCTAGTGCAACACACGCATTAAGTATGGATTAAAACTGAATTAATGACATTTCCAGTAATTGGTCAGTATTGGGTGAATGTTGACCGTAAGGATATTATTCACACACTGCCATGTTTGAATTATATTTATATATATATATATATATATATATATATATATATATATAAATATATATATATATATATACATACAAAGTAGAAGCTTTTAGTAAAATAAAAACATGTAACTTATGAGTGTAATTATGTTTATTAGTTTTAATTCCGAACGGTCCTTCCTCAATGAATTTAAAAACATGTGTAACAATGAAATCTTTATGTGAGGTATGGCATTCTAACTATGTAAAACGCGCATTTCTTCATCTAAACTTCTGAGGCGGTACAAACAAAATACCGAAAGAAGCTATTAAATATTTTTCTTATGTTATTATTATATGTATTTACTTTATTTTATTGTTAAATGGTGTTTAAATACCACACCATAAAATATCATGAGGATTCAACACTTTTTCTCAAGAGAAACGTAATCGTGCTCATTTTGTTATTAGCATTCAGCCACCATAATCCTTTCATCGAGTGTACACTCATTTCAAGGGGAAATTAATCTGAGTCTATCAATAGCATATATCAGATTTCAAAGCTGTATGTAGCAAAACAAAAATATCATCTCAGAATCGGATGTCATACGAATCAATATGACAGATCTTGCACACACTAATCGTTATATACTCCTTGCATATAGAGCCTTTAATATATATATATATATAATAAATATTTGTTATTGTTTATTATCTATGTACGTATACGTTTCGTCCTTTTTCAATCGGGACTCATCAGCATAGAGATATGACTATTCACTACCGGTCGTGCGATTCGAAACCCCGGACCTCAAGTATTTTTCAACTCCAGTCTGACGTCGCTAATCGCTGGGCCAATTGTAAACAGCGAATAAACTATGATAATTTTAACACTTTAACGGCGGCTTTGACGTCGAGGCATTCTACTCCTATTAAGGGAAGGTATGATGCATTATAAGCAAGTGACGTCATGCTGTGTTAATACTACCAATTACAGTGCTCTACTTTCAAGGAGCGACAAATAATTTATATATATATATATATATGTATATATATATATATATATATATATATATATATATATATATATATATATATATATATATAAATTATCATGTTTAAAAACGCTTCTAAAACTTATACCCTTACAGTTTATCGTGTTTTTGAACTAATTTGGGATACGTGCTATATATATATATATATATATATATATATATATATATATATATATATTTATAAATGCACTTGTGCGCACGTGCGTTTTTGTTTCATCATGTGTGTATATAATGTGACTCTTATCCAAGCGTTCTACTATTACACGAATTATAACACGAAGAATGAAGGACAAATCCGAATACAACAATTTTATTTCATTGATTCAAATTTGACTGGTTTAAAAAACTAATCGAAGACATGTTGCATTAAAACTGCTTCCGGTGAGAAACTGCATAAATGCATCTCACCGTAGGACACATCCGCGTGTTAGCAATCTCGGCTCGAACAACACAATGCAAATAAAAGCTAAAAATGCAATGAAAACCTTACAGATGTAAACACTAAAGAGAAAACAAGAAAACAACAGCGACAAATAGATTTCTCTGTGAGTACCTGTCCGTACACACACACACACACACACATATATATATATATATATATATATATATATATATATATATATATATATATATATATATATATATTGGTTATTACGTATGTACGTATACAGTTAATCCTTTTTAATCGGGACTCGCCATTATAGAGATATAACAATTCACTACTAGCCGCGGGATGCGAAACCTCGGGTTCCGAGCATTTTACAACTCAAATTACGACAGCTAGAACCACACGGCCACCGCTGGATAGCTAAATAAACAGCGATAATTTTAACACTTATTCGGCAGCTTAAGTTCAGATATATTGACAAAATACAAAAAAAGAAATATTCGTTTTCAAAAGTAGAGCATGATTCTATATATACAAAAGAGTTTGAAGTGGAGCGGATTCTTAGAAAGCTTCCCACTCATTATACAATGCAAATAGTGAAAATAACGTAATTTGATAAAATTGAAATAAACTGGCAACGATGGAATGTTGATCTAATTAGTAAATGTAAATGACGAAGATCTGTTAAAAATGGTCGAAGCAGAAATAAACAAGTTTAGAAAAACATTTAAAACTCTTCATGAGTAAAAGAAAACACATATATATATATATATATATATATATATATATATATATACATATGTGTGTGCGTATGTCTGCTTTGATATTGCTATATAAACATAGAGTGTAGACTAAACGATTCATTCGTATTGATAGTTTTCTTTAAAATCAGTTGCGTTTTGCGTTGAATCTCTTCGTATGTGTATATTAATAAACATATTAATAAATAAAACAAATGCACACAACCTAATATTAAATATAGGCATACGATTAAAGTGGGACCTGATATTGACATTGGTGTTTGTCGGTATTCACCTGATAATACGAGTTAAATATGAAACGTAATCACAATTAACTTTAAGTATAATTATTTTTAAAAGTACTTTTGAATCTTCATAATATTTTATAATGTGGTATTTAAACACCATTTAATAAAAAAATAAAATAAATAAATCTAATAATTAAATAAATAAATATTTAATAGCTTCTCTCGGTATTTTGATTCATTTCTAGGAAACTATAATCTACTTTAATTGTAAGGGGCACATCCCCCTCTTAGGTTCGCATTTAACAGAAACGTACTACTTAAGAGAAACAATCTGGGTACTTAATCTTATCTTAGTATTGATTAAAATGATTCATAAATAAATACTAAACATCTTCCACAAAAACACTGAAGCATAACAATCATAATAGTTGCTTGAATGGATGACTGAATCTAAGAAACTGGATCTAAACAGTTGAACTTAAAAGAGACCAGCTGCGTTGTTAGTTTCGTATCCAAATGACCTAAATAGACATCTAAAGGCTAAGTGATCTAACTTACGGCAGTAAACATTACCCTCAAATGAATAATATTTTTTAGAAATAAATTATAGAACTTATTAACTATTTGAAGAAAGATTATTGAGTTAAAATGTATAAATGTTGACACAACTTTTAGGATGTACTGGCTCTGAACGAAAAATTCAAAATGGGGTATTAGTGGGTTCCCCCACGTGTGAGTTTGTTATTTTCCTTGTTTTTTGTTTGGTGTCACCCAAAAATGAACCATTAGTGTAGGTTTTTTCAATATACATTAATCCAATAACGTTTTACTCTTTGGGAATTGTTCTGATGATTTTGTAATGTTACAGAGACGATATTAAGATAACAATGTTGGTTGGCACAAGACAAATGAAACGTACCGTAAAAATATATATCACAAAAAAGTTATGTTGTTTTGAAATTTGAAAAAAAAACAAAAAAACATGGTTATTGGAATATAATATGAACCTGACTTATATTTGCCCTGTTGGCAGTAATTGACAATCATCGAGCTGAATAAAGTAAGTTCATATTTTATTCCAATGACCGTGGTTTTATTTTACTATTTTTATTTTATCACATTTCCAAGATATATAAGATTTCTGTGAGATATATTTTTACGGTCCGTTTCATTTGTCTCGTGCCAAACAACATTTTCATGTAAATATCGTTTCTGCAACATTACAAAATCATCAGAACAATCTATGTGCACATGTAACGAATAATGTGTGTTTATTAAGAAACATGTATAGTATATATATATGTATATATATATAGATGACATAGAGTCGAAAATTGGTTCATTTGCTGACGACACCACGCTTTACTTTCGGCAACACAGACGCGATCATATCCGAGGCAATGCCTGAATCTTTAGAAAATTACCTCCAGGCTGTAGTAGATTGGGGTCATAAATGGTTGGTAACTTTTAATGCCACAAAGACAAAGCTACTTTCCTTCAACACCTACAAGAAGCCTCTCCAACCACCGATTGCCATGGCAAATAACACCTTACCTGAGAGTTCATTATTCAAACTCCTCGGACTAACATTAACAGGTAACATGAATTGGAACAAATACATTGAAGACATTGCCAACGCTGCCGCAAAGAAGGTTGGCTCCCTCTACTGTGCTAGTAAACTCCTCACACCTGACATTATCCTGTATCTCTACAAAGCCACCATCCGCCCATGCATGGAGTATTGTTGCCACATGTGGTCTGGTACATAATCTACTAGTCTCTCCCTCCTTGATAAGGTCCAAAAAAGAGTCGCCAACCTAATAGGTCCCTCACTGTCAACCAAGCTCCAGCTTCTGTCTCATCGCCGCAATGTTGCATCCGTGTGCTCGTTTTACAAATACTTCAATGGAATGTGTTTCGATGAATTAGCTACTCTGGTGCCCCCTCGACGTAAATTAACTAGAGTAACTGGAAAACTAGCTGAATCTCATTTTTTCACTGTGGAGGTCCCCAGATGTCGGAGAGCCTTCTACTCAAATAGCTTCTTCCCTCGTGCTGCTGGCCTCTGGAACTCCCTCCCTGCCCCATGTTTCCCCGACAATACTGACATGCAGAAATTTAAAACTAATGTAAACAGATATCTCGCTGGTCTAATCCGAATTTAGGCTGACCCCCCAACCTTCTACCCTTTTCTTTTGTCTCAGTAGCCCCTTTCGTCTACAGTGGCGACCTGCCTTGTTTGGGGTGAACCATGTTAAAAGAAATAAAAATATATGCATTTCTTTTTCCATTATTCTTACGGTTTTTGAAGTTACTCGTTAAAAACACGTGTACAGACTTATGTTCATGTACATGCATCACTATAGAGTGTAGGTATATCGATACCAACTCACAGATATACATACATGTGTAAATGCTTGTTCTAGTAATATTGTTGTTATACTTTAACATACTGGTATACAATGTGTATATATAAAAATACCTACCCACATATATGGACATGCACGTACACTACATACATAAATAAACACAGGGACATTTAAATATGCCAGTTAACCTACGCATACGCTCACACACAATAAATATGAAAATAAAAGTATACAACTTTTACATCTGTATAATTATAAGATAGTAGTCCAAGTATCCTTATACATCCGTACGCACACAGCAATACCGATTTATATACGCATGCATGCATATATATATTTACCACCCGGACAATTTGCATATCTTTTTCACGGAACTTTTCTTTTCATTCAATACGTTTTTTTAACAAAAATTATTTTAATAATTTTTAATAATAATTTTCGTATTTTTCAAATATTTGAACTTTGGTTTTTTCGAAAGCCAACTTATCCATCTGTATTTCTCCTCTGATGATAAGATTTCGATCTTTGAAAAGCCTTGGCTTAAGGAAAGAATAATAAACACTAGTTTATTACTGAATACACCTTGCATTGAACAATTGAAATTTGAAATAAATTTGGACAATCGTCACATATTTATCACTCTTTTTTCTTCTATCTCTCTCTCTCTCTCTCTCTCTCTCTATATATATATATATATATATATATATATATATATATATATATATATATATGGATAGATAGATAGATAGATAGATAGATAGATAGATACACTAAGCTAATTACTAAACAAAAGCACAAAGGCCTGCAATCTGAGCCAGGGCCGCAAACAAGATCTAAACAAAACAGTCAACCACCTGCTCTTCATGGATGACCTTAAGCTGTATTCTAGTTCAGATGCTGACTTAAGCCGACACTTACAGGTTGTACATACATTCTTCAAAGATATGGGAATAAATTTCGGCCTTGACAAATGTGGCAAGTGCTTCCTTGGAGCTGGGAAGAAGATCCAAAAGGAAAACATACAGCTTGAAAGAGGATCTCTCTACTATGATCAGGAGAGAATGATAATTGCTGCTCAAGATAAAGGCTTTATCACCAATGCCTTTAAAAAGATGAGTGGTCTCAGCAACAATAACAAGTGCAGGTTCTGCCACACAAAAGTAGAGGGGGTGAGCCACCTGACATCCAGTTGTAAGGTTCTCCTGGGGGATGGCTATTATACAATATCTTCACTGGACTATTTGTAAAAAGTCAAATATCCAGAGTAGCAGAAAGTCCTGGGACCATATACCAGAAAGAACAGTTGGAAAAAAATGTATAATACATCCACTATGACTATGCAATCCCTACATCTACATATCTAGAAAACAGAGCTGTTAAACCTTACATCGTAATATGGGACAAAAGGTAGACAATAGCAACCCTAGTTGAAGTCACTGTCCCTAATGATGCAGGATTGAACAGCAGAAAGAGAAAAGATTACGAAATACAAAGGTCTTCTGTACGACAGGAAAAGAAACTTGAATCTTAGGAAAATCTCTATCATTCCAGTGAGTGTAGGAGCAACTAGACTAATGAAGAAGAATTTCAAGAGCTATTTGGCGAGTATACCCGGTGAACCGAGGGCAAGAGGAATACCAACGACTGCACTTGAAGGAGCGGTTAGAATCTTAAAGGATCTCTAGGCTGTTGTGTCTGAAATAGCCGGTAGATGTCTGGCATCCGGTAGGATGCCCCATCTCCAACAAAAAGAGAAAGATTAGAAAACTAATATATATATATATATATATATATATATATATACATACATACATGCACATAGATATACTCATACATACACCCTCATACATACACATATACATTCATACACACATACATACATATACACGAGTGCATATACATACATACACATATATACATATAGTTATGTATGCATATATACACATACACACATACACACATACATGTATATACATATACACTATTACAGATACATGCACATATACATACATACATACATACATACATGACATAAACATTCACAAAATCAGTATATATGCACGTAGACACATACACACACATACACATGTCTATACAGACCCACATAATATGCCCACACATATAGACATTTCTTTAATTAAAACTAAAGTACTTATATCATTCTCAGTTCAATTTGCTTACATTTATACCTGATCTAATATTAATACAAAACACTAACAAGATAAGTACCATAAAGGCAAGCAAACAAATTAAATACAGTGTATGTAATTGCGATAGTTTAATCTATATATAAACAAGTGACAACTATGAGGAAGTACACACCTTATAACATTATAGGGTGAGGTAAAGTGATTTTAGATAATGTAGCTTACTTAAGTTAAAAAATATAAAAACATAAAAATTTCAATACACAAAAAAAAAATTAAAAAAAAAATTAGAAATAAATATGAAATAAAAAAATAAATAAAGGAAAATAAAAAAATAAGTAAAGCTTATATGAACATTGAAGTAAATGACAATAAAGTGAAAATTATAATTAAATTACAATGTGACGTAATAGTAGTTATTCGTAATGTTTATGTATGCTTAGTGGGTGTTCCCTGAAATGTATGCAGTTTAAACTCATTTTTTGTCTGATCTATGCATGCGTGTATGTGTATTATTGTGAATAAATGTAGGAGAATAAGTTCTAAATTGGTCCAGATGTATACGTATGTATGCATGTGGATACTTAGACTAATATCTTATATATGTTTATACAGGTAAAACATTGTATACTTTTATTTTTTAAATTTGTTTTGTGCGTACGTATGGGTAAGTTCATAGGCATATTTATATGTTACTGTATGCATTTGTGTATGTAGCGTATGTACATGTCCATATATGGAGATATGGTATACCAATATGTTAAATTATAAGTAAACTATTACAAGTACAAGCATTTACACATGTATGTATATCTGTGAGTAGGTATCGATGGAGGTACACACTATCGCGATACATGTGCATAGACCTAATTAAATACACGTGTTTTTAACGAGTAAATACAAAAACCGTTAGAATAATGACAAAAGATGTACACACATATATATATATATACATATATATATATATATATATATATATATATATATATATATATATATAATAATAATTATAAAATGTTATGTGGAACTAATGAGGGGGAAATAGATGCATCCATTGGCAGTGTGTTGATGTATGTTTGCATATGTCTGAGTGGATGTGTATTCTGAATCTATATGTATGCATATGTATAGCTATGCATTTATGTTCATGTATATATATATATATATATATATATATATATATATATATATATATATATATATATATATATGTGTGTGTGTGGATATATATGTGAATAGGTGTGTAGAGATATATGCGTATATATTTGTGTTTTTTTATTATATTTATATATGTATGTTGATATTTATTTGTTTCTATTTCTGTCAAGGTATATATTTATATGTATATATATGATATATTTATTCATGCGTTTAACTTTATGTGGGTAAGTTAAAACTTTGAAGTGTTAAACAAGTAATTAAAAGAAATAGAAGAAACGGTTGCTTAAGAATACATAATGAAGGTAATAAAACTAATAGCCAGTCTTGATTGAGTTCAATTTAACATCTCAAAGTGTACATCTCCACTCGTCAGGTTTTAGCTGGTTTCTACATTTCCATTCCTGAATTTGGAAGTAAACTCAAAGGTTGTGGAATTTCGTAGCTACTCTTGTTGGTGGTAATGATTTGGCCTAAAGATACTTTAGACATTTTGCAACTTTTTCCTTAAAGCGCCTCAGTTGGAGATGATTGATGGTTTCCCCGGCATTACTATTGTACAGGTACACTAAAGTATTCTTCCAAACTTCAATAACCTGATAACTGATATCCTTGCCAAACACTTCTGCCAGTTTGAGGAAGTTTCTATTTTTCATCACTTTTCGAAGGGATGCTGCATTCCCAATTCCATGAACAATGGATTTAGAATCACTACCCAATAGTGGATGGATGAAAAGAATGTTGGAACAGACCACATCTTCACAAGATTTCCTCATCTCTTTGATGTTCTAGAATTTCACACTTTTTGCCGTATCCTTTAGTTGTGGGGTTATTAAGACGTTGGACGCATACTCTCTATTGGTATAATAAAATAGAAGTACCAATAGTGTTATCTGTTATCAAAATGATTTTTCCTGTATGTGCCAGTTCTAGAGCAGTCTTCACAATAAATACGTCAGCGTCTACAGATGAATGAACAACTTTACATGGTGTTCCCTCCACACTCCTTCCCAGCAAACACTTGTTTGTTTTCTTAATTAGCTAGGAAAACATCATTTTTATGTTGAACACGATTAAAGGATTCAGTAACACAGTAATACCAACAAAGCTCTCTGTTCGGCGTCGGTGAGTCGCGTCTTTAATGGATGGACCACTTTCATACCCATCAAAAACAATGCATGGTCTTCATATCTAGTTGTGATATATCTGCGGTATCGGGCACATATCTCATCAAATGCGCAACCATTTTTACATAGGAGGCGTTCAAGTAGTGCTCCACCATCTAGGAGATACTGTCTATCTGAGGACTGTGGGCCTAATTGTACAGGGGAAGTCAGTTCCCATATTTCGTCTGCAAAAGCCGGCTTGTTTGCCTCTCGCAGTAGTCCTAAATAATCATAAAGTGCAGGCTCGTAACCACAAAGCTCATACTGGATATGTTTTTGCTGCTGCTGAGTTGAGGATTCATTGGTAGATAACACACACGGTCTCTGGAAAAGGAGTTGGGGATTAGTCTCAACTGCTTCATCTTTACTGAGTGAAACTTTTGACCCAAGTGTAATTGCCTGATATTCTCTATTGAAAGTGTACTCGTGGACATTTTCTCTTACCATTGAAGCTATGAGGGGTTCTCCTATCGAGTTTACTTTGCCCACATTCACTTTCTTTCTCTCCAGTTACTCCACTGTAAATTCTGTGAATAGACGGATCTTCTGTGAAACGGTCGTATGTCTGGGAAAACACAAGGAGCTCTATGTATCCCTCACATCTCGCTCTTTTCTTGCTGAAGTAGCGTATGGGTGGTTGTCAATAGTGGCAATACGAATGCCTGCTAGTTCTTGCATTGTAAATTTGATTTCAGCAGACGATGGCAGTGATAGCGTCCAACCTAATCGTGGAATGTCGTCCATTTCTCTGCCATGAGTAAGACCTCCAGACGGCTTCATGTTTCTTATTAGCACCTGCTAAACAACCAGATCCGTCGACAAGCCAGCCCAGAAGACATCACTCGTCTAATCACATGGAATCTTTCAGAAAGTTTCGTATACACTTCAGGATTGCTTTTCGGCAGCCCCTCTGTTTGCTGCAAATACAAGTAGGTCGACTTTTTATATAGGATGTGTCCTGCTGCATCGACTTTTTGCAGTATTTTCATTACAGCGTCAAGGTGCAATTCCCAATTCCCGATTCGCTCTTCATTGATAAACAGTTGCAGGATCTTTACCATATTAAGGTATTGAATCGACAATTTTGCTGTTCGCTGGTCAACCATCGCATCCTCAACATGATTGATTCTCTGGGCAATCCTGGTCATAGACTCTGATGACAGAACATCATTCAATGTATCAGTCACATCAAGAAGGCCTTTCAATAGCCTTTGAGCTTCCTTCAGGGTTTTCATTTTGATGAAATGGCTCTTCTGCATCAGTGTTGAGTTGATCATCGTCGGTGACATGTGAAACTGGCAAATCATAGGTTTTGGCTAACAAAATAGCATTCAGAGCAGCATCTACTAAGAAGTGAGCACGAATGACTCTGGCAATTGCCTTTTAACTTAGTATGTGCTTGACTGTGTTTTCACAATACACAAGTTCAAAACCTGTCACCAAATGACCAATTGACCCCAGAAAGCTCATCTGTGTATTGTGTCCACCAAGTCGCAAGACAAATGATTTCAGAGACTATGGTGTGACCCGACTTTCATCATTGCCTTGTACCAATATGATTGATCGAATGTTAGAATTGTTGTAATGTGGGGTTTCCTGACTAAATCACCCATGTATCATAACGTTGAGTGCAAACAGGTTGGGTTACCAGGGTCCATGTCGATCATTGGCAACAAAAACTGTGGCTGATTTCCCAGGATGTGTTCCATTGTGCATTGACTGCATAAGGCCTGACAATGCGGGTCTGGACGAATGTGAAATTAGTGAAACCTCCCTTAAAATGTCAATATTAGCAATGGAATCGACAGCTTTCTTGGTGTGGAGCTCTTTAAATATCACTGGTGGTTTGTTGGTGTGCTGTGAACTTAGGTACTTTGTGTTGATCCTTCCAACCCTTATATATTCTGAAAGGACCTGAATTAACTTTCCCGGGCGTAAAAGATGCTATAATTGCCATACCGTGGAATGTGTTCAATCAATCAATACTCTTTACATTATGGTCTACATTATCAGCTACGAACTTCACAAATTCAGTTTCAACACGGTAGAGTGGGTCAGCGCCATGAACAAGAGCAACACGTCCTTCGAATTTATTGACTTCGGAGTAAGATTAAAAGAAGCCATTTTTATTAAGAGTGTAAATTAAGAACCTCGATCCAAATTGGTCATGGAGTTCCACTGTTAAACCAAACTGCAACGGTTCAAGAAGAACTTTAGGTCAAGCAGCCTGCATTATTGCTTGATCAACTGATGCAAGTTTCAAATCATTGTCCTTGCCGGCAAATATCTTCCTGAGAAAAATCAACAATGTTTTAGGAACATATTTTATAATTGCATCCTGTTGAAGATCATTCTTTGACGGGTAATATTCTGAACTTGTCTGGATACCTTTAATCGAATTCTTCATAAGCTTGACTTCTAATGGTTTCTGATTCTGAATTGTCTGTTGAGTAACGGTGTGCATAGAATTCAAGGATAATGAATTTTGTTGTACTTAAGAATGTAACAACATTCAGTTCACATTAATTCCAGTCACAATGATGTTGTCTTTGAAATATTCTAACAATCGAGATTTAATGTATGAGAAACTGTATGGCTCAACACCAATGTTCTTGGGGAATTTCCTCCATTTTTTCAAAAAGATCGAAAATTCTGAGTGTCTTGTCATTTTGCTTCAAATATTTAGCAACTTCCATAACTGCCTGTTTTCTCCTTCAATCCTCTGTTTTTCCAAGAAGAGAATGCTTTATGAATTTTGTTTTGGGATCTAAGTTTGGAAAACATGTTCTGTGATAACGAGTTTCTTCTCAAACAAAGTCAGCTACATAACTTATTCTACCCTTAACAGTGGGTGCCCATCCATCATTTTTACAGACGTTCTCACAAACGTTAAGACTCAATAATTTATACATGGGAAACATCAACACCTCTTTTCTTTCTATCACATTTTGCTCGAGAACCAGAAAAAGACAATGTTCCGTAAAGTTAAACACACACAAAGAGCAGCTGGCACGGAATAGCATTTCATCACGGGTGTAGCTGTTTGTACGGTCAATGTATATGTATTTGGTGTTAATACAACGCTGGTTTCATTCCCTGTGAAGACGTTGACTAATCTGAATTATGTTCTTCTCTACAATTGTTCAGAAGCTCTGTTAATGGAATGGATGCACTTCTGGCTGACGATGAAGGTTTCTTCATTACTGGACAGTTCATTGTTGCATACAGCACATTTGTCAACATCCATAACTATCGGTACTTCACTTTGGCCAACCTGAAAAAAAATATGACAGAATATTAAGCTCCTGCAGTAATACATCAAAAGAGACAAACATAAAGCATACAAAGTTATAATTATATATATCTTTACGTCAACTGTTGGTTTTATCCAATTTAACATTGCTACATTTGGTACTTTTTAAGATAAATTTACAGAAATTTAGTTCAGAGAGAAGAAGTTGGAATCGGTTGCAATCTTATAAAAACAGTGTCCGAAAAGAGGTTATTTATGCCTAATATCCAAGTTCATAACCTTTGTTAGCAATGCGTTGTATGTTCAGCCAACACATCAACTAGATTGGCTGGACAACTATTCTAATTGGCTGGTTTGTCCGGTATATTTACGTCAAGGAGGCACCAGAGAAGCCAGTTAATCAGATAAAATTTCCTTGAAAAACATATACAGAGATGCAACATTGCAAATGAAACTTGCTGGATAAGGAGATTGTTTTACTATATGCGACTTTTTTTAGGATCCTGCTTAAAAGAAACGTATATATATATATACATATATATATATATATATATATATATATATATATATATATATCGAGAGAGATAGATAGAGAGAGAAGGGGATGGTGCCCCAGCCTAAGTATGATAACTATACTGCATACGTGTTAGGATGGTGACCTTGTAGAAATATAGAATACTGGCAGGTGCGAGATGTTTCTGAGCACGGTAGAGAGAACCTAATTTATTTGCAGCAGCCTTGGTAATTATTTCTATGTATTTGTTCCAATTCATGTTACCTGTGAATGTTTGTCCAGATAGATTGTACGCTGGATTTTCAGGTAGGGGTGTAGTAGCCATAACTATTGGTGGTTGAAAATGTTTATTGTACTTGTTAAAGAAAATGAGACTGTTTCTTTGCGACATTGAATGTTACAATACATTTATGACCCGTAACACTGCAGACTGAAGGCCATTTTCTAACACTACAGACTGCAGGTCATTTCCTAAGCTATTACCTTAGATATCTGCGGGTCCGTTTTACCCACATGTCGAGAGTCGAGCGATGTGTCAAATATACTAATCTCAGACACACTGTTATCAAGGAAGTATTTTATGAAAATCCGGAAAATAGTAGTAACATATTTGGTTCTCTTCGGAACACCCGCATTCATATCATGATGTTTGGATATACGGCCATAAAGACCAACTTACATATTCGTTTTCATTAAGAAATAATATAATTATATTAAGTATTGGTCCACAATTACTATACGGATTAGTTTTCCTTAGAAGCCATTCATACCATACTTTGTCTAAGGCTTTGGATATATCAAGGACTACCGTCTAGCTTCTCCTGCTTTGTCTAGTTTATAGTATATTCGTTAGAGATGTCCGTTAGTACCTCCTCTGTAGAACGTGCTTGTATAAATGCATACTGATGATCAGAAAGAGGTCGAGCATTAACGAGATTGTAGATTATACACTTGTAGACGACTGCATGAGAGAATGTATTTTCATTTATCACTCCTATATTACAATCAACACAGATGAATGCTGTGTATATCAATAATACAACATACTATTATGAAATACTTTCGATATAGAACCGATAAACGATTCACAGACAATCATTTGAATTCTTAATTCGATAAATATTATTTAAACAGTTCAGAATACATTAATGTTTGGTGTTATACATTTGCAATTTTATTGAGCCAGTTTTATATATATATATATATATATATATATATATATATATATATATGTATATATATATATATATATGTATATATATATATATATATATATATATATATATATATATATATGTATATATATATATATATATGTATATATATATATATATATATATATATATATATATATATATATATATATATATGGAATAATTTCGTCGGTATTAACAATATTTGAATGGAAAAGTGTATTAATACATGACAAGATTTACTAAAAATGCCTCCAACATCGCTCTTTAAAATGATTACCGATAGGGAAAAGCGAGAAAAAGAAAAGGGAATGAAAGGAAGCGAGTCCATGGATGGGTCGCTGGCTAAATGGATTTATTCTCTCTCTCTCCTTCCCCTCTCTCTTTCTCTCTCTCTCTCTCCCCCTCTCTCTTTCTCTCTCTCTCACCCCCTCTCTCTCTCTCTCTGAACCTACTTCCACTTAGCGACGCCGTACTTTTCTCAAGAGTATCTTTCTTATTTTGTGTGAATTATTCTGTTGTTGGTACTACTTTCCCCGATGTTTTTCTAGTTAGAAATCTTTTTGGGAAAACATCGGGTACTATGGGGAAGGAACACGGAAAGGTCGCCAACATCCCTAAGTGACAGTGATACTGTGGAACCGACAAAATTCGAACTTTGAACACCCAGGTATTTAGTCCGTGTCGATATCCACTAAACCATCGTCACCTCCCTCAAGTTTATTAATTTCCGCTTGCTTTTATTTGTATTTGAGACTTATTCAAATAAAGTTTACCAACATATTAATGTAATCTATTTATACGAATAATTTCGAAAGTTTTAGCGATGTGTTTGCAAGAATGGACGAAATGTGTGTTATGAAAAATGTTGGGGTCAAGTATTTTAAGTAGCGAGCGTAATACACAGATGTATCGGTGTAGCTTAATTCCCATGTGTATATTTATATTTTATATATATATATATATATATATATATATATATATATATATATATATATATATATATATATATATATATATATGTATATATATATATATATATTAATCTAAAGTTACTTTCTGAATTCCTTTCTTCATATCTTCTGTGTTGTATAACCTCTTATATTACTGGTATGTTCATTTGTCTTCAATAATATTGTGTGTTTCTGGTGACTTTTCTGAAATGTTATCCATTTATGAAGCTTTCAACGTTTTATTTTATAGTTATATTTTCCATTCCGCGTTCTTCTCCCTCGTCGTGCTCAACAATGCATTATGCCTGCGCCGGATCTCACATATGTACAACAACAATAAAAAGCTGAAACAAACACATTTATAACAAAACGTAAAGATAATGGATACAAAAGTACAGACTCGAAAAAGCCATGTTGTAAAAGAGAATTTCATTCCAACGAGTACTTTATGCTTATTGACATTTAAATGAATATTTAGAAGGGACTTGGATGTTTGTTTTGAACTGAAGGTTTCTGACTTCTAATCCAGGTCTAAGACGAAAAAACGTAATTGATATTTATAAGATGCGATCAACCAATCTGCGATTTTGAAATGAAAAACTGACTGACAGGAAGACCGACCGACCGACCATTTATCATTAACGTAAGCATATTATAGACGATGTGAATATATATAATAAGCTACTTATTAAACATAATTCTTATGACTTCTTCTAATTTCAGAATTTTTTAGATAAATACTAATAATTTGTATTCGAACAACTGTTCTCGTCTCTAATTATATTGTAACTACGCTGTAGCTGATATAACCTCTGAGCTTCTTCAGATGTTTCTTGTGTAACTTTGCACGACATTTCGAACGGAACTCCTCCTTTAATTCGCAGCTGAAGATTTCTCTCATTCTATCAGCATGTTGAAGTCTAAAGTAATTCTGAACTTGTACTTATGATTGACTTTGCAAACTTTAGAATGCTATAACTTATGAGTTATTAATTGAGGCGTTACCCCATTTTTTCAATTAGACATCAGTCGAAACGTTGTGAGAATTACATCCGAACAGTATAATGTTTCTGACTGTTTTTAGATAAGGATTGATAATTTGTATTATTTGAATTTTTCGGATTACTGTTCTAATCTTCAGCATTATTCTCACAACGTCTCGTTTGATGTAACCTCCGACATTCTCTACATGTGTCTTGTCGACCTCGGGAATCTTTCTGTCGAACTCCGGAATCTGTATTTCAAATGGAACCCTTTATTTAATTCTCGAGTAGTAGCATGCTCTTACTTAAGACTTTTACCCGGTTATCGCTGACGGAATGCGAGTGTGCACCACCCATGGATTAAATAGAGGGGATCGTTCGAAATTCTGTACAGATTCCTGAGTCCACCAGAAAGATTCCCGACTTACACAAGATAAACCTGAAGGAGGACATGTGTTACATTGGCCGAACTGTAGAGAGAGAAACACTCAAGATAGGAGCAGTATTCCGAATGATGCAAATAATACCATCCGAACAGTAGATCTAATCATAACATAATAAGGATGTTATTTAATCTGAGCGTTCACCAATACAAATGGTATTCATAATTAACACGTGACGAACCGAGACGCAGAAGAAACGTCGTGTAAAGAGACATGTATAACAACATTAAAAAAAAATCGCAAAAAATACACTAATATTGATCTCTGTTGTTACATTAACATAAATATTATGTTAGTGTAAACATATGTTTCTCATGAAAAATGTTAATCAAGAGTGACAATATCGAATGACAACTTTCGTGTTAAAGTGTTTGTTTTAACAGAGGAGACCGGAAAAATTGACTGAATTGTAGGTTTTAAACGTAACACACAGTCTCGATATTCGCCGACGTTTGAGGAAAATGTGCCATAGTCACCTCTGTCTCAACAACGGAAACACACCATTATCTATCCGTGTTACCGCTTCCTTGCACAGCTTAACAAATAAGGTTATAATGAATCCTTCCATATCCAGGTTTTAAGTTGCTGTCATGAAATATTTAGACGGTATCTAGATGCAATATATTCTGTCTTTTTAGATGACTTGCTGAACTTCGATAATTTAGCCAATAAAATTTATTGATCGATTTCTTGATATCCTGAAGCCATTTTATTTACAAGTTACATTTTTTACTAAATAAAAGAACTATTTAAAATACACACATTTTATAGACAGATACAATACTTCATCTATAGGTTGCATCGAATGACTGATTAATAAAAAAAAAACTTTAAAATGATTTCAATAAATCTAACAACTTTGTGAACACAATTTACTGGCATTTACCAAATAGCCTATGATTTAAAATCTACTATTCTGTATGTGATCTAAAATATCAATTTAATAAATAGTGACAAAAAATAACTAACTTAAATTAAGATTTCATAGAAAAACAAAAAGAAAATAGAGGAGTGTATAACGAGTTCAGGTATGAATTCGCAAGTATTATTGTAACAGTATTACATGATAAGACGTAAAGTTCACCCATGAATATACTCGAAACAACAATAAATGAATAACGGATTCTTTTGTGATATAACTATTATAATACAATTAGTAAATGATTTTGAAAACTCCATTTGCCTTATCAGTTTTATGACAGAAGTCAACGGACACCGGTCATGATAGATTACAGTATTTAGTAAACAAAGATATTCATAAGTTTATCTGTAAAACCCCAACCAGATGAATATCGTTGGTTACAAATTGGGTGTTTATAAAGAATCTTTATATACGTTAATTGTTGTGTAAGCTAGAATAATCGATATAGACAAATTGAAGGAAACACATAGAAAGTGCACAGACAAAAGAAAAGTAGAGACGAGAGAGATGTAGAACAAAAGACCAAGTGGACAAAGTATCTCAGTGAGACACACATGTATGGCGTAGTTCACTTGATCCAACATACGCAGACACATATCGCATACCAGCATACCCCCGGAGGTTCGTGTAACAGTCTATCTGTGGTTTATCCCACGCAAAGCAGCAAATACCTTATGATATAAACGTTTTAATAGAGTATTGTTTAGTTTAGCATATAATTGATGAAAGTCTATATATCGGCTAAAGATTATAGCGTTAGTATTATGTTGTGGTGTTATTTTTGCATGCTCGTAAGATACAGTTTTTATAATAACTTGGGCATGGCAATAGATGCATACATATATATGTACATGCATTTGATGGGTTTATTTTGTAGGACTTTTGTTGTGCATCCGAGTTTTTTCTGGACATTCAATTTGGTAGCTTGTATAGTGCATATTCCGCTATTTACGGGGTTGGTGCTTTGCGTTAGTTTCCGCCTTTATATTTTATGTGTTTACTTAGCAAATACATTTGGAAAACATGATTTGTGGGTATTCACTCGCATTTATTCACATTTAAATGTAATCATCGTTTCTCAACAAAAACTCAAAACTACCAGTACAACAACCTATAATTTCATATATGCATTATATTTGTTTACTTCCACTTACCCCTAATAGCATATGCATATATTTTACAACATATGATTTTTGTCCATGAATTAAAACCGTTAATTAATCTACTAGACAAACTATATGTATGTATATATATATATATATATATATATATATATATATATATATATATATATATATATATATATATATATATATATACGTATGTCTATCTCTGTGTGTGAATAATGAAATCAATATTTCGTATTTTAATACTCACATATACGTACATAATATAATTTTGATACATATTTACAGTAGCATCAAATGGTTCTCTTCTATTTTTGCGTCATAGCCATTTTTGAATAAGGATGGAAAGAAAGTAAGATGGAGATGGAAGGTAGAAAATACAGAACCATTTCGTTCTCACCACTTTTCATTTAGGATCCTGCTGACTCGCTTGAATGTCTTCAAAACGTGTGAAGCAATTTTGTACAGAAACGAAAACATATTATTTCCCACCCAACCACCTTTGCCTTCCCCGATGTTCGCCACCAACTATTCTTCTCCAACATCGATTTTGTTCTCTTTTATTCGTCTGCTTTCTGCTCGAAATAAAGCGCCAAAATTCATCGTCTCACCTCTTCTCAATCGAACATTTTAACACCTCTGTTCTCTTCATATCTCGCTTTTAAAATCACACATTCATTAGGTCTTTTTCCCCTCTTTTTCCTCCGTCAGACTCTAACTATAACGCTGTTCTGTATGCCAGTCATCCTCAGAAAGTGATGTGGTCGAGTGGTGACAGGTGCGGACTATAGTCTCCGAATTGTGGGGCCCAGTTTTATCGGGACGACTGCATCACTTTCATATATTTATAGTATGTATGCATCTAGATATAATCCGACCAGTTAGTGAATACATTTCCCGGAAGTCCTTTCGTGTTTTTGCAACTAGTCAAGAAAGAAATACTCAGAACTAACACGAGTCTTTCTTTGATTTAGTAGTGTATTTTAGTTATACTTATCTATCTGAAACAATTTCAAATCGGTTGTTGTTATTATTGGTCTCGTTTGCTCATTCGCTTTTCATGTGGTTTACTATTTTGTCACTTTGTCCACAGAGTCTACAAGTAATTATTGTTGTGGGTGTTGTCTGTCTTAGCTTTGTGATAGCTTGTTCTTATCGCGTTGTTCATACGGCTGTCAGTAGCGATTCTGTTTTTCTGTTCACAGACATTCTCGCAGCCATGTCCATGTGTGGTGTGCCATTTCCCTTGTCAGTTTTATGAATCGTTTACGTTGCTGATTTTATTCGCTTTTTACTTCATTGCTCTTTAGATTTTAGCTTCGATGTTCGAATCTTTCATTCACCCGGTGACTTTTGCTGCAAGGATCAGCTTTTATGTCACAGAGATTATGTATGTTTATGTTTTTGTTGTGCCATTCACACAGTCTGCTATAGATTCGGTTAATATCATTTCGGGAGTGTTATAAATATAGTATGCTAATTAGTGCCCTATTTTCTGATACATGTGCCTGACTTTTTCTTTTGTTCAGCCCATCATATGTCTAGAATAGCTTACAAGTAATACTTCATGTGTATCAGAACTTCTTATGATTGTCCACGTTCTTCACAGGTATTCCTTACAACACTTCTCTTTCATTTCTCTTGATGTGATAGTGTTTGTTTTCAGAACACCTACAAAAGTTTTTGTATCAGGTGCGCCAAATAATTCCATTTATTCCGTGTTCGGTTTTCGCATGCCTTCCACTCTCTCAGGTCTTCTTATTTCATCCTTAGTAATGCACACTCTACAATTTCGAATTATTTATTAATGTTCTGGTGGTGTATGTCAACATTTTCAAATTCCTTTTATTTTGAATTTAGCAAATAAGTCCGGCTTCTTCATATACATGAGGTTGTTTATTCTTTCTTCTTAGTCAGTATATTAGTATCCAACATTACACCTTTTTAGAATTTTTCTGAATGGCATGTTGGCTATAATAAACAATAGTTGAGATAGTATCCTAGAAAAACTGATCTCTGTGTGTGTATATAAGTCAAGAGTTGTCTCTCGGCTGTCATTTGCAGTCTCAAATTTGTCAAATTCTTGGTAAATCTTGAAGAATTAGTTCATATAAGCTTGGGAAATTCTGTCTAAGAATGTATGGTAGTCAAAGCATTCTAAGTCTATGTAGTGTTTTATTTTTTAACCCCCCTTCGGTACATATCAAGCTAGTCGCTTTCACGCATCGTTTCTATTTATCAGGGAGTTGTAAACAACTATTAAGTGATTGACATTACTATTTACCATCCATATACTTGGTAGACAAATTATTTTTCTGTAGTAACGTGTGATCTTTCCATTCTGGGTATATACTGTATTAGCGTAGGTATTCCCTTGATAATCTATTCTGGTGTGTTTGTTTTGTGTCTATGCCTCATTAAACTTTGTATATGCGGTGTCGTGGAGTTTTGAAACCAATATACATCCTAACATTTGTGTCGTTTTCCTTAGGGTAATCTTGAATGTTACACCATTATTTTCGGGTTATGTTTGATTCTTCAATCGTGTTGTGCTTTGTGTCATGCTTCTCAGCTATTCGAGATTTTCGGTGTGCCCTTGTTCATTTTCCAATATATCGACTTAGAAGAGTTTAATTTCTATCTAGTCTGCGTGTATTGCTCTTGTTCTCATTCATAGTAGAAAAGCTCACATTCATTTCAAATATTCTGTTTGTACTGGACGGATTTGTATCTATACGGTCTTAGTTGCCACACTTTTCTTAGAACTGTTATTTTAGCCTTTTATGTTTATTATGTCCTATTTCTTCTTCATTCGTTATATTCCCCTCTTTCCAATTTTTTAATGTTCTCTTTTGCTCTAGTAACTTGCTTATTTACATTTTGTAGTTTCTTGATTTGGGTTTCCAATCCGGTTTCCCATCCAGGATGTGCTGAGACATTTTTTGCTGAAGTTCTGTTTTTTTTTATTTAAGTCTCACATTTACTGATTCCACTCCTGAATAAATCAGATTGTTTAGGTACGTAATAGTATCTGTTGATAATGCATAGGATCAGTTTGTTTAATATTTTTGTTTCTAATTTTAATTTTTCCAATTTTTCATTTAATTTTAAATGCAAACTCATAATGTATTTAGTGTGCTCAACTGTTGCTGCCTTTTCCTCATGCAGTTCTATGATTTCTCAGCAATTTGTAGATGTCATGTTTATGGTGTGTAAGTATAATATATGTTAGTTTTCAGGTATTAACTGTTACCTAACTTTTGTTATAGTTTGTGGTAGTCAGTAAATATTTGCTATAGTTATTGCATGCGTTTCAAATAGTATAGCACTTTTTTACCAGTCTAATCTCCTTAGGAGTCCATTTCTTCCACAGATTTCATTTTGATTTAGTGCCATGTATATTATAATAGTTCTATGAAGTTTTACTTGTATTTCTCCTGTAGTGTTCTATAATAAAGAATAGAAGGGCCAACATTCGCTGGGTGTGGAATAGGCCCCTCATCAGGGCTTTCAAGCAAATACTTGGAAATCATTACACGCTCATAGTTCTTTAGAGTCCCGCGAGTATATGTTTTATTTCATGTCATTCCGTTACTTTCCAATACCGTTTATATGAGGTAAAATCGTTTTCCATCTTTATAGATTGTTCGAATGTGTCCTAACTTACGTTATTAGGTGTGTTTTGTGAAATAAGTCGTGTTACATAACATAGTTAAGACTAAATAAAAGGGAATGTCCTTTTTAGAATAAAATAATATAGACGTCATATTAAGAAAGTAGTATCCGTTATTTTCTAAGGATATCAGCTGCATGGCTGCGTGACTGCGTGACTGTGTGACGGCGTGCAGAAATAACATGTGTATTTATTAAGATTAAGTTAAAAGAATTAGTTTCAAATATGTAGAAAGGTATTTTATGTTTGAGCGGTCATTATTTATCCTAGACGCCGTCTATTGCTCTATCAACCGTCAGACGATCGGTTGATAAACAACCGAATCTAATTTAATTTAAACAAAGTTAATAAGAATCACTTCATCATTTACATGGAATATTAGATTTTTAAAATACACATTTGGATTTAGTTTTATTCCATTTTCTGCGGATATGAATATTAACTGCGTTATAAGCATATACAAATATTACTATTCTGCACGGGTTTATGAGGAGTGAACCACTTACCATTTGAGTAAAATAGGTATTTCCTCGAAATATCTCATGGAAGAGGGTCAAACACATTAGATCACTGTGTGCAGGTCTTACCTAATCCAGTAAAGTTGACTCTGAAAGAAAATGAAAAAATAACATCTTCTTTTTTTTACTTCTCAACGCAGACACAATTCTATTTCTTGCATTGTGATAGCCTTCTAATGCTAATCTCTCGCTCCATTTCTCTCTTTCTCGCTCTCTCTCTTTGTGTCTATTTCTCCCTCTCTCACCTTCTCCCTCTCTCTCTCTCTATATATATATATATATCTATATATATATATATATCTATATATATATATATATATATATATATATATATATATATATATATATATATATATATATATATATATATATATATTTGCAAAGATCGGCATCGGCAATCATTCTGGTTCTAAAGTTATATATAAGAATACAAATATAGCTATGCACTGGTGCGTGTGTATTCGCATATATGTATTGTATATTATAAATATATATATATATATATATATATATATATATATATATGTCTATATATATACATGTGCATTATATGTATGTATATATATACATATATATATATATATATGCATGAACATAATATATCAATGCGTGTACATGCGAATATACATATATATATATATATATATATATATATCTATATATATATATATATATATGTCTAGAGAGAGCAAATAAATCAAATATATCATTCGTCTAATATTATCATAACTGACAAAAGGTTCTATATATTAAAAAAAAACTATAAAAATATATGTGTGTGCACGAATCCGCAGACAGTTGCATATATATATATATATATATATATATATATATATATATTTATATATCCAATTTTAATCGGCCTATCTATACCTCAGTATCTCGCCAACATCTATCTGCTTGACTTGAACACCCCGAATTATCGATTCGACATATTCTTGGCAACGAATTAGGAACTTGATTTTGGATTTTTCTTGTACGATTTAGACTGTTTTTCGTTCAGTGATCTTCCTGGCCAGGCCAATGGACTATACGACTGACCACATCCAGCATCTCTAATGTGGTTGTTGTCATAATAATACTTCTATATAAAATTAGTTATACAATCTAACTGAAAATTAAAAATGTATATATATATACTTATATATATATATATATTTATATATATATATGTATTTAATATATATATATATATATATATATATATATATATATATATATATATATATGTGTGTGTGGGTGTGTGGGTGTGTGTGTGTGGTGTTTTGGTGTATATAAAACTATAGATAGTTTTTTGAAGATTAAAAGGTTTTTTCACTTACAGGCGCTTTCGTTTTTTTGCCCTCATCAGCGCAGGAATGACCGCTGTAGGCGGTCGCATGTGACCTAACGCAGTTCGTAGATGTAGAATAAAATCACGAGGTAAACGTTCAGAGCCACACGGCTGTAATAATCAAAACTTACACTTATTTATATCAAGATACACCTACCAAGGAAAAAGGGCTAAGCGTTATTGCTGCCTACAGTGTTCAACGCTGAATATATATATATATATATATATATATATATATATATATATATATACACACATATATATGGGTGTCTGTATGTGCGTGTGTGTTTCTGTTGTTATACTATTATATATATCCAAATTATTAGAGAAAAACACTATAACATGTTGATAAAATAGATAATGTAAACTATATATGATAAAGAGGAAACATATTTACATCCAAAATAAAAATAGTATATGATGACACAAAAAGAAACAATATACAAAAACAGTACAAGTCTAAGCAATTATACCGAGAACTATAAAATGGGAAACAGTTTTTAACGTAAATAACAGCAATTACAAATTGTGCTCGAATGTAAAAGACACTTTTAAGACAACAGACGCTTAAACAAATAACTTGAATTAATTACAAAATCCAGACAGTTTTAAATGCATCGCTTATGCAAATATATAATATATATATATATATATATATATATATATATATATATATATATATATATATATGTGTGTGTGTGTGAATGTGTGTGTGGGTGTGTTTACGTATGAATTAAAAAGAACAGTAGACGTACGAAGACTAAACGTTTCGCCCAAGTGTGGCGTTCGCTTTTTTCAAGAGCCAGCAAATGGTAAAAGAGGTAAATAACGAGAAAATATGTAATTCTGTGGAATATAGGATGATACTTTCAATAAAATATGAATTAATTTAGGGAGGGAAGATATGAAAATACGTACATATATACGTATGGATCTGTATATAGATTTGCGTACATATATATGTTTAACTTTTTTGTCATTTTCCTTCAGTCGAAGTTCCTAGTAATCATCAGGCCCGTTTCTGGGGCTAACACTTCTTCTCTATATGATAGACATAGATATTCGAATATTCTATTAATAAACATACTATATATATATATATATATATATATAAAATGTTGTTGATCATAGCCGACAACTAATGTCTGGATATCATTGCCTGAATCATTTCTATTCGCCGAATTATGTTCTTTGTTTCGGTAGGGAATTCCCGCCAAAACTACCTTATACACATTAACAGCATGGTCTTTACCAGAATCCTTGAAGATGGGCACGAATGGGCCTGAAAGTACTTGGGACACATACAGGTATGGCAAATTCTTCGGCCAATTCCCTACTGTAACAAAGATTACGATGCAGAAAATTGCATTATTTGTTTTAATTATTAGTAGTAGTATTACTTTTATGTAAGCATAAAATATATAAAAATATATATATTAACGAAAAATGCGTCCTATAAAGTTACGGTCGACTAATAAGGCAATTTTCTGCATTTTAATCACTTAAGAAGTGAGACAATAGAAATAGTAGTAAGCCCCCCCAAAAAACCAAAGGACGCTGCAATCACTAATACAAATAATTACATACAAATACAGGCGATAAAAATCGTACATATTTCTATACAGAGCTTGTCGCTACAATAGTAAAGTCGCTGGACTGTGGACATCAATATCGAAGGTGCAATCCTTGTCTAAGTAAGCCATGCTGATGACGACTGTGAGCCAGAAACACGTTCCATGGATTACTTTCATGTACGTATAAAATTAATAATAATGTAAAAAAAATGTGTATTGATACAGTCATTTCATATTAACACAGCTGTTTTTCTACACATGAATATTTTTCACAGTTTGCTGGTTATGTTCTCCTACCAACTGGCGTCTTCTTGTCTCTGTTCGTTTCCTTCTACACGTCTCCCTCTCTCGCGTGTGCTTTCTTTCATTCTTACAATCGCTTTTTAGATTTATTTCACAAGTGTGAGACTATTATCGCTTTCATAATTGAAGGGCGTCTCTGTGCAAACAAGTGTGTTTAAGTTAAACTATTTTATCATTTTAAAGTAAGCATTTCTTTAATGAACAAAAACAACATTTAAACTTATTTAAAGAATTAAAGAAGGACGCAAACTTTAGAATGCGTTTGAAAAATTAAACTTACAATGATATTACTTAAATAATTTAGTTTAATTTGTTTATTTATAAACAAAAATGATTTGCCAATAAAAAATAACGATATATCGCACGAAAATAAATATCGGATACACTTTACTGACATCAATTGAGGATAAAATTTACCATTAGAAAAAACAGAGATTGGTAATTACCGTAATTGATCTGATAATCAGAAGTCCATAGATATTTTTAAAGGCAGAAGCTTTTTGACAAATATAAAGGATTCACACATATACACACGCGCATCCTCCACCTACACACCCTCACACAGCCTACACACACACGTATATATATATATATATATATATATATATGTATATATATGTATAAATCCATAAATAAAACATGTTATCCCCGAAGAGGTCTAGAAGTATATATATATATTTATATATATATATATATATATATATATATATATATATATATATATATATATATATATATATATATATATATATATCATTGTATGTATACACATAAAATGTTATAAAAGTAAATACTTTTTTATGTATTAATTTTCAGTATTAAAGTAAAGTTAGGTAGCAGGTTATGAACATATATTCATGGCATTTAAGCTGCCCAGAGGCTTCAGCGTTTCATCCTAGGAGGGGATCGTCAGGCTAACATGCATAGAGTTAGTTGTGTCGGGTGTTTTTTATAGACAAATCTACCTAGTTAACCAATCATATTCTTTGTTGTTCTATTAGCCGATCGTATGCTTCTCACAATCAAATGTTCGGTTGATGTTTCGTCTTATTTTCTATTCTATTGTTCTGTGTTGTATAGGATGACTATCTTGTGTGTCTTTGTTGTTTATTTAGCCAATCGGTGGACTCCACAAAAAGGTTCGGATAATTTTTCCTTATATTCATATTCTATTGATCTTTTATATATAGGATGACTCATCCATTTTTGTTTTGTTTTGTTGTGTCAATATAATGGGTACCTTATTTTAACACGTGTTTGCTTGTATTTAATTTAAGGTTTTAAGTTTTACGTTTTTAGATTGTTTAAATGTATTTCATTGCTAATTTATTTATTCATTCATATATTATGTATTGTTAACCTAAAGTAAATGTTAGTATCTACAGTTAAATAGGAGTTGTTGGTCTTTAAAGTTTAGGATTTCAAATTTCTCTACACGGGTCGTTGAAATTTCTACCTGTACTGGCCTGGCGTCTTATTTTTCATTCAATTATTGGTGAGCGTTCGCTTTCTCTAAGCTCCCATCCCAATAATGGTTTGCTAGTGCTGTAAATTTAATGCTCTCTGTTTTTCAATGTGCTTTTGTGGCCGTAATGTTTGGTTTTAAAATATAGGGAGGGCATACCCACGTACTGCTTCGTATTATTCGTTCTTTTCCTGGCAAATAATTTGGATTTGTAAACAATACTTTTTGTTGGGCATTCATTTTGTCGTGGGCAATGTGTGGTATTTATGCAGTCAAAACTTTTTCCCTTAATTACTAACTTTTTCATTTCTATTTGGGTGATTGCTATAAGACCAATGGATGAATGCTGCGAAAGCAATTACATAAGAAGTTTAATGATAATAATATACATCGATTAGCGGCGGGGGTGAGGAAAAAAACAAGGATGATACATTTGATAGAAATATGTTATACTTTTGCCCTCGGCATCGACGCGCGGAGTGGGGGGGAGTAAAGGAGGATATGGGGAGACCGTGTCGCGAGTCAGAGTGGGTGTGGGTGAGCGGGCGACCGGGAAAGAGACAGTTTTTGCCCCGAACAACAGGGAAAAAGAGAGAGACTGTTACAATGTTACCTATTGTAGGAGCCACAGGCAACGCCGGGTACCCCTGCTTGTATATATATATATATATATATATATATATATATATATATATGTATATATATATATATATATATATATATATATATATATATATATATATATATATATATATATATATATAAAGATAGATAGAAGAGGGGTAAACATGTACGAATGACACTAACATCAACATCTTTCTATTGGATTTACTTCATTCTTGAACTCTTCTCCATGCTGCCTTCATCAACCCCCTTCATTTCCATCTGTAAATCTCCTTCTATTTGACACCTCATCAACGGACATTTAACAACTGAGCAGACCTCATATCTTTTTTTACACGAACTTTTTTCACTCTCCATTACTTAATATTTTTTCAAATTTTGAATGCTAGCTTTTCCACTGCCAATTCATCCATCTATGTAATTCATCTGATGATAATATTTTAATCTTTGAAAAGCTTTTGATTAAGGAACAATAGTAAACATAACTTTATTACCGATTATACCTTGCATAGAACAATCGAAGTTGAAATAAATTTGTCATTCGTACATGTGTATCCCTCTTCTTTCATCTATCTTTATAATTGCTCTATCTCTTATATTGAGCTTAAACCATTTCACTATAGGTTCTACTTCCTAATAGTATACTTTAATTTCATATTTTATCATATATATATATGTATATATATATATAAATATATATATATATCATAATATTTTAATCATTAAATCGTAGTTCACTTACAGACGACGTCGTTTTTACCTATCTTACCCTGAACAGTGTAATAGTGGCGATTGCAAGAGGTCGCATGGGCTGAAACGCAGTTCGTAGAGTAAGGCTGAACATCTAAACAAATACTCAGGAACACGCCACCGTAAGAAATCGAAAACAAACATAAATATACCATACTACAATTCCTACTTATTCATATCCGTAGATATCTTTAACATCGCCCTAGAGTGACGTTTTGACCTATAATAATGACACACTGATTAAAACAAATTTAACACCCCTTTTTTATTTTACCATGGGAACCCTTGACTCTGCGCAGACATTAGCTGTTGTGGGTTTATTTATTTCATATAAACTCACAAATATATTTGGCAATACAGCTATCAACTTATATGATATGATAGATTTGCGATAATAACAGATTCCAACAAAGTCAAAGAGAAAACTTTAAAAAACTATACATAAGGAAATGAAAAAAATTAGGCCTATGAGTAGAAGTACTGGCTAACATAAAATAAACTCACTTTCTAGATGGTACGTTATACTCAAATAAAAATACTTACGAACCATATTTTAAAAAGTAACCTAATCTAATAGATGCGTCATCCTATAGAGAACAGAACAATAGAATAGGAAATATTAAGTAAAATAATTTGAACCTTTTTTTGTGAAGCGCAACGATTGGCCAAGAGAACAACAAAGTAGCAGGATGAATCATCCTACAGAAAACAGAAGTATAGAATATGAGATAGGAAGTATAATCAACGGACCTTTTTTTTCGTGAGAAACCCAACGACTGGCTGATTGGTTTACTAGGTAGACGTGTCTATAAAAAACACCCGCCAAAACTAACTACATGCCTTTTAGCCTGACCATTCCCTCCGGGTATGAATCGAAGAAATCTCTGGGTTGCTTAATTGCCATATATATATTTTAATAACTTACTTAATATATATATATATATATATATATATATATATATATATGTGTGTGTGTGTGTGTGTGTCTGTGTGTGCGTGTGCGTGTGTTTGTGTTTGGGAGGGGGTGCGTGTGTATGTATGGGTGGGTGGGTGTTTAGACACGGGTGTATGCGTGGGTGTGTATTTAAACAAGCTTGTGTGAGAACATTAATACACAAGATATTCAATTTGCATCAGCCACACTTGTTACAATTACTTCAATTTCGATCTCATAAACGTTCTATATAGAGAGAGACACACAAAGACGGTATAATTGTATTAGTAGGGAACTTCATTTATTTACTTCCGTTCACGATTTAACATTAAGACATTCAATAATAAACTGAGATAACATTGTAGATAGATACACTCACATTATAATAATGAATCTGCTAATATTAGTTGACGTGTCTTGGCATATTTCTTTTATTTTTAATACGTGAGAATACGCGTGCAGTGGTAACAATGTTATGTGTCTTAAAACGTACAGGCAGGGAAGATGATGTTTACCTAATACGATAGATCAATATCTTGTATAAGGTATGAAATATCACACAACCATGAACTCAGATACACTAATTCTCTCTGTATTTGCCCCATTCTTCCTATATACAGGGTGGGCAAAAATAAGGGTCCTATTTTTAAAAATTCATAACTTTTTTATTTATTGATTTTTTTTTTTTTTTTTTTTTTAGAATAAGTAAAGGACCCCTTCCGAAGCAAGCATGAGCCGTATTAGCCCTAAGGAACGTACCCTCATTTAGAAAACATTATTTTTGCTTAAAAAACTCAAAACAGTGTAAAAAACAATACTTTAGTTTTTGTAAGTTTTAAGAAGTGTTTTTCGGCTAAAATTTGTTTTGTTTATTTCAAAAAATCTCGGAAGGGTCAGTCTACACACACATAAAGTTTGGTGAGTTTAACTTTTATTTTGTGGAAGTTATTCAAATTCAAGTTATTCAAATTTAAAGATAGGACCCTTATTTTGGCCCACCCTGTATATATATATATATATATATATATATATATATATATATATATATATATATATATATATATATATATATATATACATATATATATATACATATATGAAGCAATCCAACAAAAGATATAAGCGTCAACTAATATCTTATAATTAGTGAAACATCCGGATAAAAAACTGAAGCTCAATATACTGGATAGAGCATTAATATTATAATATAAAATGAAGTAATAAAATAAAATAAAATAAGGTGTCAATCAAATTTTATTAGAATTCAAAGTTCATGCAAAGCATCCTTAAGTCCTTAGCTCATGAGATTTCAAAGATAATTCTTCTCTTCAGAGGACCATTACCGCAGTTATACTACTACAGGCAATAAAATTACGCTTTGAAAATATATAAAATTATATACACAAATATACAAAAATACATTTATCATTAACATTGAATATGGACACATTTCGCGACTGGATAACTTTGCCGGCCCCTTCAATTTCACATATTTGGACTGCTGTTTGTATCTTGGAGTAATGTCCTTCCTGATTATGCTTCTCAACTTGTATGACCTGGATGGACTGTATGGATTCAACAAAAGTATGTTTTTGGATTGATATGTTTGATGTTATGTATTTTTGTATATTTGTGTATATAATTTTATATATTTTCAAAGCGTAATTTTATTGCCTGTAGTAGTATAACTGCGGTAATGGTCCTCTGAAGAGAAGAATTATCTTTGAAAACTCATGAGCTAAGGACTTAAGGATGCTTTGCATGAACTTTGAATTCTAATAAAATGTGATTGACACCTTATTTTATTACTTCATTTTATATTATAATATATATATACATATATATATATATTTATATATATATATATATATATATATATATATATATAAATTTATACAGAGAGAGAGAGACAGAGATGGAGAGAGAGAAATATATATATATATTTATATATATATATATATATATATATATATATACATATATATATATATATATATATATATATATATATATTTATAGTATAGTTATTTATGTATATATAATATAGTCATATGAAGCCAGCTGTTTCGTCGTTTACCTTATGATCAGTTTAACTAAACCTACCAAACATATCAACACAAATATTCGGAACCTGGATGCAAGTTCATTTCCAACAGTGATCCCTGTAATTTGATGTGTCACCTCCTTATCAAAGCGATGTATATGTATATATAATTATTTTAATCGCAACATCATGGATATATGTATCAAGTATTAGAAAGAAAAGTTATGAATACAAATTATCGTTTTGTTATCAAAAACGATAACATTATATACATCTACAGATTCATATGTTAATCCTTAGATTTTGAATAGCACTGCCTATACATTTGCTTTAGTTAGGTACTTCCGAATTAATACCCCCACTGCCACATAAATGAAAACGCTTCATTCATTTTATTTAAATACTTCATATTTAGTTATATCGTTATTTGGAGTTAAAGTTTAGTTTACTACAAATAGTAGCTGGACCTGCTCTTTGACCTTATAGGCGAAACTCATTTAAGAAACGTATTTCAATGTATTCTTGTCTTATGATTTCCTGTTTTGTTTTCTTTTACAATCTCTGCTGTTGTATTTTGAAAACAATC
>OY744515.1:6991303-6996303 GCA_963556195.1 Sepiola atlantica
GATTGCATGAAGGGTACGGGGAGTACCGGAAGCCTTGAAATACGTGTTATCACTCAAATTCCAAAGAAAGCATAGTCGTTATCAACAAACACCTAATTTTAATAGATTGTTCAGAAAACGTTAAATGATTATCACGATCATTGGCAGAACGGATGGTACTGAAAATCTCGAGATATGATGGCTCTCAGATTCCAGGAAAACCACTCGTTCTTATCACTGAATGATTACTTCTAATGATATGTAGGAAAAATGTTGAAGTTATTAAAAAACAGAACTAAAGAACACTGTAAATGTATGGAGGGATGCCAAAAAGTCTATGACACAATATCGCAATGTGTATGTTACAAACTCTCAGCTGGATATAAGACCTGCCAGAAATACAAATTTAGAGGGGTATCTTCCAGCAAAACTCTGAATTATTACTACATTCTATAATAGCCTTAATCCCACTAAAAAAATATGCAGATTAGGTGCAATGCCGATACAGATTAACAGATGAATGAGGAGATATGCCACCGCGTGTATACAGACGATTAGCAACTATTTACAAAAAAGAAACAAGGCTAGAAACCTTAATAAGTACAGCCGAATTTGGTAGTCACAATATTCGGATGAAATTCAGGGTGACAAAAGGTGCACTAGTTTAAATAAAGACGAGAAAAAACCACACAGTAGAAGCCATAACACTACCCAATCAATTTGTAATTAAATTGCTAGAAGAACATGACACATCTCGAAGCGGGCACCATTCAATCAAGCGACTAAGGCAAATATTACAAGAAAATGCATGAGAAGTATATATATATATATATATATGTATATATATATATATATATATATATATATATATATATATATATATATATATATACTATAAGATATATGAATAATAAAAAATTCATATAAAATCAAGATTTCTAAATGTGTAAAATGACTTCCAATGAGTTAACACAACCAAATTTCCAGATATGTAGTAGTAACAAGGAATGCTTTGTTTATAAACTATACCTATAATAGAAAGGTAATATCAAAATATGTCTTACATAGTTTAAAATAGTCTCTTAACGAGTAGACCGTTCGGCGGTTAACCGGAAACTTAACAGTTTAAATAAATATGGATTCATTTTCTTACGTTTACGCCATTACTGACAAAAAAACTATATAAATCAGGAGTAATCACATTCTAAAAGTAAGAGTGCACTTCATTTAAATTTTTAATTTCTATTAACCTAGTAGTTATGTAAATCCGAACTGTCGATAGCCTAAAGTACAAAACCGGATGTTTTAATATTCTAAAGGAAAAAAGAATGTTGATAGATATGGGGAATGTAATAATCATGGAAAATGTTGATAGATATGGAGGATGTAATAATCATAAATAATGTTGATAGATATGGAGGATGTAATAATCATGGAAAATGTTGATAGATATGGAGGATGTAATAATCATGAAAAATGTTGATAGATATGGAGGATGTAATAATCATAAATAATGTTGATAGATATAGAGGATGTAATAATCATGGAAAATGTTGATAGATATGGAGGATGTAATAATCATAAAAAATGTTGATAGATATGGAGGATGTAATAATCATAAAAAATGTTGATAGATATGGAGGATGTAATACTTATTAAAACATACCGCATACGTTTTAGGGACTAATAATTACATTAATCTAGAAAATGGGTATTTATTTAAAATATATTTTTTAACAGATTGACCTGTTTATTTATAGATAAAGCATAAATAAGTAACAGTCGATGTAAGCTTTTTATAATTTACCTTCATGTCTATTTGTTATTTAAAAGCTCCCCGTTCCAAAATAACGATTTAATTTTATTATTCTGTTCGTCCGAAACCCTGGCTAACGCTAGATATCCTTGTTAGTATTATAATATGAGTTTAATAATTTGTTTTCAATGCACATTACCAAATTCCAATTATTTTCAATATATATATATATATATATATATATATATATATATATATATATATATATATATATATATATGTGTGTGTGTGTGTGTGTGTGTGTGTGTGTGTGTGTGTGTGTGTATAGCGTTTGTAATTATAACATATTTTAACAATATTAAACTATCATCGCCTGAATTTCTTTCACTGTATAGTCACTGCCAATATTTAAATAGCCATTCAATTCTCAACACCGAACAATGGTTTTAGTTTAAAGGGCTTGCAACAAGTTCTGGGCGTAACCAAATTGTCTGTGAGATAACAGAGATTATAATCTCTCGTGTAAAGTAAACTAATTTCCTTGTGGCAATACCCTAGCCTGACGCACAGCAACTTTCCAGGTTTCGTACTCGGCGCGAATTAATTGATTCTTGTGTTGGTAAATGTCCAATTGGCAGGCATGAGATTTTTCGCATTGAGCCAATTTATGACAGTAAAGCGATTATATGCCCCTTCCTGAACCACTTGCTTCGCGCCTTCTTTCTGTATTGTCGTTTTGGCTTCACGATGCGGTTCTTTGGTGCTTATTCCTGATAAAATATTGGGGTCGGACTTTAAAGTGTAAAATGAATGGGCATAGGTCGCGATGGCGTGCTAGGGTGTGGGTGTGCATTTGCAGGGTATCGGACTGGGATAGGCAGTAGTTTGCGAAAAATGGCGGGAGGATGATGAAATTGAAAATTTTACAGAAAATACGAAAAGAAATATGATTAAGATGAAAAGGAAAAAACAATGAAAGAAAAAGGGAAATACGAAAGAAAGAAAATAAAAGAAAGAAAAAATGCATAGATAAAGAAAATATGAGTAGAAGAAAGAAAAAGAAATGGTGCATGCACATATAACGAGGAAGACATATAATAACAAAAAGTGTTAAAATCGACAAAGCAAATAAATGAAATGAGTATAGCAAAAAGATATAGAAGAACAGAATAACAAGAAGGTTAAAAGGATAAAGAACAACAAAAAGATTGATGGATACATAGATAACAAGAAGTAAGTAAGACGCAAGAAGAAGAAAAGAGAGAACACAGAAATAACATCATTGAAATAAAAGTGCTAGAAAAAGATGAAGAAAGAACAGAGAAATATAGATAAAAAAAGAAAAAGAAACAAATACAGATATACACCTGCATTGTTTTAATTTTTAAAGTAGTAATTTTCTTGCATATAATAACAATTAAAAATGTGACGATGCTTAAGTGGATACCGGTACGGTCTACGGCCTAAATCCGTTAAGTTCTGATGCAGTCGTTTCAAAAAGCCTACGTTTATTTACGGATGTAGGCAACTTCAATGTTGTATCCTCTACAAGAATGCTAACCATGAATCAAACGTGTCAACGATATTGTACCAAGCTGACACATATAGATGAAGCTTAATATTTATTAGACTGAATGGCGTTGCACAATCAATATTAATAAGTTTGATTGTTATATTAAAAACGATTCGGTCGATATAACCTCCAGCCTTTGAGATGTGGCTTTGTTGTGATGCATACTGACAAGTATTATTTTTAAATGGAAATCGCTCCAGACAAAGCATGAAGCCACTTTGTGTAAAGAGTTACAAAATATCATTTTAAATTCTAAAATAAGTCAACGATAAGAGTTATATGTATAGATATCGACCCAGAAAACAGCTATCCCCCCTCTTGTCAGAAACATAGCACGTGGAATATAAAGACTAAATGACAAAATAAGAGAAGCGACAGTTACAAGACTGCCGAAAGTAAGCCAAGGTCTACTTATTACTCTAAAAAATGAGATCGTTGAAGTATAATTAAAATTCAGTTGAACATATAAGTGTATATCTTTTGCAATATCCTCAATTGTTTATAATAATGTAGGACATTTAGGCTGTTGAATAACACGACGAAATCGCAATAGAAAGTAATTCAAAACAATTAGAAAAGCGCATCGATGGATAACAAATACAGGACATATAACTTAAACAATTTAGGTTGTGGATTGAAAACAAAGTTCAATTTATAAAATAAAGTCTTAAGATGATCAGAGCTATAACATTATTTCGTATATATTAGCAATTATGTTATCGATTGAAACAAATAATGACATCCGGTGACACACGGCTTATATGATGTAATCAAATACTTGGAGGAGTATTAATGTGTAATCAAGACTCTTTTGGAATACGTTTAGACAAACGAAATTAGCTCAATTCTGAGACTAAACAATGTTACTTTGTACCACTGCAGTCGAAAATTTGTTCTCCTGGTAGCGTCGCACATATTTGACTAGCGGCTTCTAAAAAAGTGCTATGATGTGTTAATGCCATGAAGTAGTAGCAGTAGTCATAGTTGTTAAAGTAAGAATAGCGTTTATAGTAAAATACGCCGAAAAAGGGTACGCTCTCAAGCAACTACAGACCAATGACCAGTTCACAAACCATGTTTAAAATGTAAACGACACAACTGAGAAAACAGATCCATTGACGATCGTGGAATACTGTCGAGGAACAAAAACGATCCTGGAAAGGAACAAAAAGGCGCACGACCTGTTATACATAGATCAAAAGACATGAAGGGGGTAAGACGTAGAAATGGGAACGTAGTTATGGCATGGATTCACTACAAATAGCTTACGATATGATGCCTCAAGGATCGATTATTAAATGCTTTAAATGTACAAGTAATTCGACCAGATTACTAATATTATTAAGAAATGTGAACATGGAGATTAAAACTAACAGCTGGATGAAAAACGCATTGAACTGTCGTACTAAAAGGAGATGAAAGCACTTGGCAAACATGGTATCTACTCATATTAAGGAGTTCTGGAAGCAGACACTATCAAATCTACAGACATAAAAGAGAAGATTAGAAAAATCATAACTCTGCAGTACATGGAAACTCTTAGAAACAACATTATATAGTAGAATCCCAGTTATACGAATACACACCTGGGAAGTATCTTTAATAAGATACTCTGGACAATTTATAGGTTGGACGGAAAATGTACTTAGACATCTTGACCAGAAGCCGAGGAAACCAATGATCAATCACAAA
>OY744515.1:7001303-7028803 GCA_963556195.1 Sepiola atlantica
TCAAACAAAATTTAGGATACATATGTAGAGTGGATGACCTCATCAAAACGATCACGTTACAAATTGAAGACTATACAAAAGAGGGGCGTACAAAGACGAAGAGAATCAGTCAAAGTGGATGATGTCACAGAATAATGACAGAATCAATTATATGAGAAAAAGGGCAATAAGAATTCGTATATCTAAACTGCACCTGATCATTTGTACTAAGGGGACTCTCTACCATATGAATGTATTGACTCCCGAAGAAATAGTTATTACTATAATCCTGATTAATGATCATTATTTGATTCTAATTTACCTGAATTCTAGCAGCTGGCTTAGTTTTTTTATATAAAATAAGAGCTGACAGATTGACACCCGTCCAATATTATTGGATGCTATTAGATTCAGAGATTTTAATTGACTTGTCTTTATGTAAGTCTATTTATCATTCACATTCTATAAGATTAGTAGATCAAGTTGCGGCAAATGTGGGATAGCGCAACACGTTAGTGCATGTGTGTTGCTAGAGTGTTTAAAAGCCCATGTAATAATTAAAGTACAGTAATTCCAATAAGTGTATGGGCAGAAAGAACATTTCTAAAAAATGAAAAATCGACTAAAAGAAATTGGAACTAAAGAGTGAAGTGACACAATGCGAAACAGGCAGTAAGCTGCCATAGGAAGTGCAGTAAGGAATCAACAGAAACAGATTACCGTGGCCAAACATGAATAAAAATGAGATGGCACTGAAGCCCACCACACCGAAAAGTATTGATAACACATATAAAGCTGAAAGCAAGGGTGATGAGACAACTTCGCTATAGCCTATACACATAAAAACAATACTAAAACAAAACTGCAGTATTTTAACATCGGTTGCTACGAGGAAAGTTGGTTGGCAAATGTCTGAGAAGGTGGAAAAATTATGAGGGATAGATAGCACTATTCATATACAAACTGGACGGAAACGGGTAGACATTGAATGAATATTTACAATTAAGGGAATAATTCAAATCTGTTTCGCATTTATAATAATTTAATTAGGCAAACTGAATTCATAAAGTGTATGGTGTAACTAAGCGACAGCATATATGATTAAAGTTAATTATTTCACGGTTTGAAAGTGCTACCAATGATTGAGTGGCAATATTTTAATTCAGTGAAATTGAGTAGAAATATAAATATAAAAGAAGTGTAATGACATCCGCATTGGCTTATATCAAAAGAATAGTATTTGTTCTGTATCGGAATGGCATCTTCCCAGGCATTGAGTCCTCGTTCCAACCCTCTGTTGCCTCATCAGCAAAGGAAAGCTGTCAGGACCGACCATGCTATTTTTGAGGGTCCCGATTTGCGAGTTGGATTCTAACCATTAACTGAACCCGTGTCTAACCCTGCGCTGTAGGAGGCAGGTAAACAAATCCGTACAAGGAGAATTCTAGCAGACAGACTGATGAAAACGAAAACACGAACAGAGAGAGAGGGAGAGAGATACACAGACAGAAAAAGAGCGACATGGGCAGATGAGAAGTATACAAATAGAGAGGGGCGAAGGGGAGAGCTAGGAAGGAGAGAAGCTGAGCGAAATAAAGAGATTTGAAGAAAATCAGGTTGTTTGTCTCTTGTTCAATGGACGTTGGTGAAGTTGGTAATGTTTCTGCCACAAACTCCACCATCTATAACCTCTCCTTCTCATTCCTGCTTTCTTTCTCTCTGTACATAATCAGTAACTTTTATGTATTCTGTCGTGTTTGTTTCTTGTCGTCTGTGATTCTTTAATCAAACCCACGCAGTCTTAATCCTGTGATTTTCAAATATTCTATCACGACATTATTTTTTTATGTATACAGATACAATTTTATTTTTTGTTTTTGTTTTTAATTCTCATTTACTTGTAAGATGAAGAGGATTAAGAAGAATCAGTCCATATTGCGATGGAATCAAACCAGCTTATGCTTCGGCTTTATTTAGATTCAAAATCACTTCTCTTTTTTGTTATTACTCCAGTCCTCATTTAACATAGCAACTGTTAGTTTTAGCAAGAAGAGGCTTACCTTAAATTGCCTACTTTTAATTTAGTTTTAATTACGTTATATGTTCCTAGTTACTTGTTTCCCCACGGGGGCAGAGTATGAGATACCGTCGATTTTTAATGTGAGGAAAGCAAAACTTCCCTACAAAAAGGGACTGGATTGGAATCAAAAAACAAATTGCCTATGTCTAGAAGAAATTATTTTTCACTTAACAAAGACAGAAAAGAGGAACTGTTAGATCTGAACAGATACTTCACTTTGCTCGCAGCCAATAAGCCAGGAGATGTGTCCATACCTTCCACCGGCAATTCTGAGAATTTATGTTATTTTTACTAGGTGATAAAACGCAGTGTTTATATTGATTTTAAACAGAACACGGTATTCATCGCTTAAAGATATAACTGATATGCTTAATGCGTATTATTTGGATAATTCTGACAATTATTTTTATTTCGCCTGTTATTCTTTGAACGTGTTTACTGACGTCACCTCCGACTTCATTTAGATGTATCTTTTCGAACTCTGGATGTCGAACTCCAAAACATCAATATTTAATTTCGAACGGATCTTTTTATAGAATCCACGAGGGTAGATTGTTCTCGTTCTGCCAGTTCTTAAGAAAGCAATGCTCATGTTATTCCCAGTTTGTATCGGCTGTATTGAGGAGTGAACGAGTTCTTAAATATGGACTTGACGAAGTTTTGTAGTAACATTGTACGACACTTGAAAATCACACTCTAAATGCTAATAGTAGTCCGAATGACCCAAATAATCAAAATAAAACCGGCTCTTCGGAAATAATCCGAAACCTAACATGCTTCATCTTATAATTAATTATTTGTAGCGTGTTGTTAAAAACGCCCCAACAAGTCTACTTATTCTGTAGATTAGTATATTTTAAAATGTGTTACTGACACGTTGACAACAGATGTTGAATCTTAGCCGACCGGTAAAGGCAGGACATGCCTGGCTAAAGGCCAGTACTGAGGATTTAATTTTTTTTTAAATGGCGCTTAAGCGGTCTGTCATCTACATCGTGTATTTGATTGTTTAGACGTTTACTCCTATATTAAATTACGATACAGATGACACAGGTAATATACATACAATTCTTGCAAATCTCGGTATATGGATGCTTGGAACATTATCCAGATTGAATGTATTCAAATGGCAACTTTGTTAGAATGTGTACCACTGTAAAAGAGTGCAATTTTCGCGTGTTATAAGTAAGAATTAAACTCAAGGTAAGCGATAAAACTTAATTGCCATCGACAATTTTTTTAAGAAAAAAATAAAAATAATGTATGTAAATATATATATATATATATTCAATAATTGCACTTGTACAATTAATAAAGAAAAACATACAGCAAAACAGAGGTAATACACACAATGCTCGTTTGAAAATATATGTTTCGCGCGATATTGTTGAATGAAATGTGATAAAGTAACACATTGCACGCGGTTGGCTAAAATAATACCTGATCGTTTAGTCGTTGAATGAATAATTTTTGTCGTAATGAAGTAAGCCGATGTCTGCAGTATTTGCGAAACCGGAAAATGCGGATACGGGCTAAGTTTACGTGTGTATAGAGGCTGACCCACCAAAATTCTAAGTAGGTATTGATTGGGTTACATTTCCGGGCCGATCCACGTGACCCTTAAAGATGCAAGGGAGACAACGCCTGAAAATATGTTAGCGCATTATAAGTTCTAATAAGTACAAGTGTGCAAGACTATCAAGGCTTCTGTGCAGCGCGTTGAGCATTTCATGAAATGGTTTCAGTGTTTCTTCTTTGTTACCAACCATTTTCAACATAAATACAGTATGAGGAGAAGTAGATAAAGGTGTAATAGACCTGGTGTGTGTGTATATATATATATATATATATATATATATATATATATATATATATATATATATATATATATATATATATTAATAATGGAGTTAATGTATCTGTCTGCCTGTCTGTCTGAAGTCAACGAAACTCCATCAGAGTAGCATGGTTATTTAGTAAGTCCGCAGCTTCCTTATTTACTGCTAGAAAACCGCCGGAAACACTATGCGCGTTTCTCAATTTACATAATAAATTGCTTATCAACTTCTAATAAATTACTATTCGCAAATATACACTCATGATTGTTCTCTTCAGATATCCACTAATATTTACGCTATTTTGCACGATAATAATATTACTTATAACTTAGACAGACAGACAGACAGACATATAGATAGATAGATAGATAGATAGATAGATAGATAGATAAACTCCATTATTAATCGATTTCTTTTATTTGCATATATACATACATGTAATGCGTTACGTAGTTAACAACGCTGGCTGTTTAATCAGTTGTTTCCTCCCTCCCTCCGGTAAATAAATCTGGCGATCTGATTCAACAGCCAGCGTTACTACGGCGCGTTAATTGAAATGTAAACAACAGCGCTGGCATTCACCGTGCTTATATTTTTATTTTTAAAACTGTTCTAAGTTTGTTTATTTTCTTAATCTTCTAAGCCATTATGTTTTAAAACACAAATTCACTGAATCAAATTGTTTAATTAAAATAATAATTGATTTAAAAATTACTATAAAAAACACGCACACACACATTATAACGAAATTAGTATTTTGACTTTAGGACCCGCGCTAACTTTTACCCCGTTGTTACGGATAGGGTCAGATACCTTTTTCACATTGTTCCAGGAAGTCGTTGACGATTTCAATTCAGCAACGCTGGATAGAATCACAGAAGAACATCGCATAACGTTAAGCATTTTAAAATGGTACCATTGGTTTCATATGTGATATTGTTCATTTTAGGTTGTTGTGTTTTTATTTAGATAGCTTCCAGTATTTTTTAATTTATTCGATTATCTTAAATAGGTAAATGATGTTAATTTACAATGTGTATCGTAGTATTTTCATCTCTCTCTCTCTCTCTCTCTCTCTCTCTCTCTCTCTCTATATATATATATATATATATATATATATATATATATATATATATATGTATGGGTGTGTGTGTGTGTGTGTATGCGTGTGTGGGTGTGCTATTTTTGTTAAGTTTCGTTCTGTTAATCTGTGTGTGTTTTGTGCGTGTGTTTACAGCCCTGTTCTTGCTTTCGGCGGTCAATCTGCGAATTATCATCACTTATTTTGCCACAGCAATTGTGGCGGTCCCTTGTCACATCAATAACTGTTCTGCTTCTAAACGAAGCAAATCCAGTTGAACGTGTTCTACATCATAAACGTGTTCATCACTGAGGAACAACGATTTTACCGTGGATGCCTTCTGTCCCTCTCGTATCAAACCGATCAGCCCTGTCGCTTCTCGTTTCTCTTCACGTGTTATTTGCTTTAATGTCATGCTTTATTCACGCAAATACCTGAAACAGTCGGCTAATTGAGTATGACCACAATCTGAACTCATAATCTTTTCGCAGCTCTCCATTAAAATTTGACGCAAAATATTACCATCTTTTAAGCCCTAAAAACGCACTCAGATTATATAGGAAGTCTATCCAGAAAGATGATTTCGCTATATATACACACACACACACACATGTGTTAAAACATATTCTCTATTTGTTACTATGTAATTTCTAATTTCTGGAATAGTAAACCTGATTCTGTGAGTAAGTTTACCATTGCCAATACGTGCTTAGGCGTAGTAAAATAAGCGATATATACACCACCAACATCTATTTAACTGTACATCATTGCTATTTTGTTACGAATTGATTTTGACTCTATTCGAAAAGCGTTCTTGCCCCTACCATGATAATTCCATGACTTTTAAAAGAAAATGTAAATGTAGTTTTTATTTGCATTACAAAGGAAGTTATTCTTAAGGATCAGATATATGGTGAAGCAACAAGCGACCGCAATAATTCCAAAGTTATGTTATTTATCGTCAGGCTTCATGAATAACGCATACGGGTCTCGTAAAATAATGCACCCTTCATAATAGTCGTATATGGGTATCTAATTTAACCGTTGACTCACTTTCCATTTTAGTAACTAAGTGTCGCTATCATCTCGAAATATTTAAAAAAAAAACTTTGTCCAGGTTACATTCTATCAGTTATATTAAGATTTTTCGCTGAAGTTTCTTCGATGTAACTCCTTTAAGCGATGCACAAAAGCAAGTCACTAGCCGATGCATCATTGTCTTAATCTAATTAATCATGACCAGTCAAATAATATGGTAGGTTTATTTCATCCATAGCATTTCATACAACAACATCTATTCAAATATATAATTTATTTAAAGTCCTTAACGTATGAGCTTTCAAAGAAAATCTGAAATTGGAATTGTAATAAAATTTGATTCGTACCTAATTTCATTCTTTCATTTTTTCTATTGCTATTAATGCTCTATCCAGTATATTGACCTTTATCCTAATCCGGATGTCCACTAATTGAAGATATTAGTTTCCTCTTAAATCTTTTGTTGTATTAACCTTATATATATATATATATATATATATATATATATATATATATATATATATATATATATATATATATATATATATATATATATAGGCGATAAACAAATGTATATATACATATTTTCAGGGAGGACAGATGACTGAACCTTCTTGGCCAGAATGTGAGTAGTGGTAGCAAAACAATAGCACCTTCTTCTGTGCAGCAGACCATGGCTTTGCTTTTTAGTATTTGATCTTTCTTATTTAGTTGCTTTACTTTTCCATACTCCATATCCCTTTAAATTCTCTGGCAAGTTACGTGTATTTGCTTTGTTTTTTTTTTGTCTCCTTGATCTATACCCTGCGGTCAGCTGGGACGGTAAAATCTAATAATTTGCAGTATGTTTCTTTCTTGTTTACTATGATGTCATCCAGTCTCCTTGCTTGTATGAGTGTATATGTTGGTACCCGTATATCCCAGATGATTTTACGTTTTTTTTCGACTACTGTATCAGGTGTATGTTTGTACCATTTGTACGAGTGTTTGAAATGCATGTGCTTGCATAGCTAGCAGTGCACTGCTGTCCTCAGTGCACTGCAGTCATGCCTATTGTGGTATTCTTTTTTAAACATTCACTTATTATGTGATTTACGTTGTGGCCCCTTTGTCCGCACAATCTGCATTTAATTTTTTTAATGTGTTTTATCTATGCTATCTTTGATTTAGTGTGTCCTAAACGAATCGTTTTGTGCAGCAGTCAGTAGGGATTCAGTTTTTCAGTCCAGGTGTCCTTTTCTCAGCCATGCCCAATTATTTTCGAGCCTCTCTTCTCTTTTCATTTTAAGGAAACGCCCATCTAGTTGTGTTTCTTCCCACTTTTCTTTTTTTGTATGTTTCTTTCTCATTTCTGGTTTATGTATTTCTCCAGCTTTTTTTGACTGTCGTTTACACAGTTTCATACACTTACCAGTTTTCTACCCCGCTTCGTGTATCTTTACGTTGAGTCTTTCTGTCTGTCTGTCTGTCTGTCTGTCTGTCTGTCTGTCTGTATGTATGTCTGTATTATCATATGTAATAAAATAAACTTATGTTTTACAATATGATTATATGACTAAGAAAAGAGTGGCACTATTTATCTAAATGATCACAAATATATTCAGAGATAGTAGTGAGTTATGTAATCAACATATAGTGATAGGTGTCGAGAGAACTACATTGTTAAGATTAATATGGGAGACAAATCTAGTTTATTAAAACATTACGCTAATTAGAATATGTAATACCATGTTTTAAACATATCTAAATTCCAGAACTACAGTATAGCTGTGTATGATGTTTGTGTTAGAATTGTATATACAAAAAAGTCATTGAAGAATAAAGCTTTATGAAATAACATTTAGTATATTAATATACATATACTAAAATATGAAATTGATTTCGATTTGATTAATTCATCAAATCGGATATGCTTTCTTGAAAAGCATTTCATTTAAGTCAACGTCAATTTCACATAAATCTTCAAGCTCATAATTGAGCTAATCAGCTCTGCAGAAAAAAGTAGACAAAAACTTTCATTGATGTTCTCTACATATTAGTCATCGCGGAATAGTATGATATATGTTTCCGTACATAATATACACAGTTGAATGAAGGAGATGAGAATGTTTTGAGAAGATATAGGGAAAAATAATCTTCATCGAAGTAAGAACTGGCTTTTTTAATGTCCTCATTTGAACATTATATGATGCTGTAGCATTACCATTCCCTAAGAATGCATCTGTTTTTCTTTTGATCAAAAATGTTTAGATGTATCAAGGATCATGTTAATGAATGAGTCATATTTCCTGAATGACAAAAGTCACTTGAGAATCTGCTTATACAAGATAGATTGATTCAATTATGAAGAATATTATACGAGGATTGAAAGTGATGAATGGAATTGCCAATATCTGGTTAATTATAGGAAGGATTTATGACAAGTATTGGCGTTACTTACAAAGTAGCTACAATAAAAGTTGGGTAAGTCTTGTTTTAAATATTTGTATAACTGTTATTTTTCCCTAATGGTGAAGTTTGAAAAAAACTATCTTTGAATAAAATAAGTTCATGCATTTGTGTTTCAGTTGTCTGGTAAGGTGACATATGGTAGTTAAGTAATAACTAAACACAATACACATTGTAAATAACATACTTTATCATATTACTTGAACACAAATAATTATTTCACAAATAGCTTGGAAAAATGATTGTTCGATACCTGGTCCAATCGTATTGGTTTTCACATGGACAACATAGGTTCGATTAGAATTGAACCCGTTACAACCGATTCCATAGACAATCACGGTGATCATTAATCCAAACACTCACTTAATTTATTTTCGTTTAGTTTGAAGAATACATAAACTTTAAAAAAAAATGTTTCACGGTTCCGACTAATTTTGGATAGGGTTTGATTAAACTAAAGGCGACTGATTGACGTTGGCGGATATCTACGCTCTTTACAGTGAATTCTAATTTTTTGGCATGTTTTTGATTTTCATCCATTTCGTATACATGATATGAAAGCATTATATGCATTGCACATTCAGATTCAGACCTTTTATTTTCGATACCTCTCTCATGGGGAAATTGGAGAGCATTCTATTCTCTATATTTTTCTTTTTTTCGCAACGTAACAAAGGCTTGTCTGTGGATATCGTGCTGGCGCGTTCTCAATTGCCAAGTACAACCATGTTGTCTTCTCACGAATAATGAATCTTGACATTCATCGTCTGGTTTGACCTTAATGTCGACCGACGCTTCAGGTTTCTACTAAACGTTCAGGGCGAACGGCTAGAGAAGATATCTTTATTTCGTCTCAGCTGATAATCGGGTTAGAATGCCGCTGTTTAATCTTAAAAATGCACAGTTGATAACAGGTTTTTATATTGAGCATATCTTTATGCCCTCTTGTTTCTCTTCGTTTCTCTCTCTCTCTGTCGCGCCCTCTCTTTCTCTCTCTCTCTATGTCTCTCTCTCTATATATATATCTATCTCTCTCTATCTCTCTCTCTCTCTCTCACTATATATACATATATATATATAAAGTTTGTGATGTGCATATGAAGAGTATGAATGCTAAACGCGATACATCCAATTTGTTTGCATTAAGACATCAATCGCTACAAGGACGCTTCTATAAAAATCTAGACTTCGACAAGTAATCTTTTTTAATTGAAAGCAAACACAAAGTATAGCTGTATCATATATCATGGAATACATAATTAAGGTGTGTGTTCGTGGGTTGAAATGCAACATTTTTTGTAGTGATAGCCTCGTTAATTTCAAAATAGTGTTTATCGTGTTTTGCATTCGATCTCTTCATATGTTTATATATACCGTTGTATACTAGTCACTTCTGGATTAATTAACCGATCATGATGAAATTCGGAACTAAGCTGCTAGACTTAGGTGTGTGTAATATGGCCTACATTTAGTTAATTCCGATTTATAGAAAAGAGAATAAATGGTAGACGTTATTTCTGAGAATTCATTTATTGTGAAATGTTTACAATATGTATGAGGCATCAATTAAAAACATTCCGCAAATTAAAATTTCTTTTCGGGTATTTTAAAGGAGTTGATTATGCATAATACGAGCACAACCGTCATTTAAAAATTCAAATATTTCAGATTATAATTAAATTTAGTCAATAGAAAGTGAAAAGCCAATCAAGCATAATTCTCTAAATTTTAATCTTTTTAAGACACATTAAATTAAGACATGTGCTATAATAAAACAATCATGCAATCGGTTTTGATGAAAATCGTAATAAGCATTATTGACCTCTGTTTCAATGTATATTTTAAGTCAAACAATGTGCCATACTTTTTGATGATCCTAGACTCTTTTGAGAATAAAAGCTAACAAAAATGCAATGGTTAATCCTAAACTATTAAACGCAATATTATGCATTTTTAACAAAAGAGTGGGGGGATGAGCTATATTGAGGTGAATGTTCTTTCATACAATGTGGATGAGAAAGGTGTAAGACCTCCGTGAGAATTCAGAGATTTCCGATTTGTGCAAAATTTTAACAATAGGTATTAAGCATAAAATGACTAATATTCCATCAATTCCAGTTTCTGTGGAGTATTCTATAGATATATAAGAAAGCATACTATAGACAGAATCTCCCATTTGAAAATTCAATTTTTTCAAAGTTGCATTGAATGTAACCTATACACATTAGACACAGTTATAAAGTTCCACGAGAAACAAAACCAAATCCTAAGAAAAAATATATAGTCAAATATATTGCTAAAAGCAATGTATTATCAAAATTAATTCGAAATCGAAATGCCTATTATCATAATTAAAATAGGAGTTTTAAAATACACTAAAATTCGCCATATTTGTCTTTCAAAAAGCTGTGTCATATAAAGGCGGCGAACCTTAGTGTGCTCTTATAAAAAGAAAGGTAAATGTTAATTTTTAATTATTTTTACAATTTAAGGTTAGAACACTAACGTCATATCTTCGGATAATAATTGATATATTCTCAAAATTAAATTGCATCTTTCAGATAACATCTTACACGAAGTCGGCTAATACGAAGAAGACGCCCTAAGACATATCCCCAGCCTTCAGACATGTCATAAAGCTCGAGCACGCGGTCTTCCCGATTTCCATTAGAGACGTTTAGCCACAATGTTCTATCCTTGCAACCAGCTTGTATTAATGTTGTTGGTAGTACGGTGTGCGTCTTTCCACAACTGCGCACACCCATAACTGTCCACGGGGTTGTAATCATATGATCATTGGCGATATATTGTGATTGCTTTAATTGTAGAAGTTTTTATACAGCCACTTCTAATTGTGACACGGGTCATTCTTCCATATATATATAGCGTTTTCGTAGCCAAAATTAATGCCTAATATTTGACAACAGTAAACAATAATCCAAATAAATCATCTGAATTATGCATGCGCTGGTTTTATAAGATGCCTGGTGGTATATCGTAGCTTACGCTTGAAACATATTCAAAGAGCGTCTAAGTTCGAGGAAACTTTGTCTTAATGACGCGTGAAATGTTGATTCTAAGTAAAGTACTAGTTGTTCTATTGTGCAATTAATAATGCAAAGAACCAGGACATTCCTGACTTGACTGGGTGTTTGGCCATTTGATGTTTTTCTTGGTTTTCATAAGGTATGTCTATTAGGCTTCTCTGAAGAGTAATTGCTCTTTGAAGCACTTAAATGAAAATTAACGAAGATTTTCGTTTGCCAGTTTTGATAGTGCTACTCTGATTACTCACTCTATCACTCTGTTTTTCTTTCTGTGGCTCGTCAACATTTAAACTGCCTTGTCTTTTTGTGACAATAAAGAGGAACACTCCCCATCAGGAAAAATAATGAGGTGCTTTGCATGTCGTATGCAGATTTAAAAAGGGTCTCTCTTCATAGGTGCAGGTGTTTATGGTGGTCTGATTTGCATATGTGGATATCAGGTGAGATAAATGAAAAGGGCAGCTGGAAAGGAGGAGAAGCGATTTTGGATTGGAGAGAGAAAGGCAGAGAGAAAGTGGGTGGCACGAAATTTTGTTGGTAATTGAATGACAGTCAAAACTTGTGGAGAAAAAGGCAGAAAGTGGGTTGCACGAAATTCGGTTCAGTTGAATTACAGTCAAAACTTTTTTAAATTTTGTAATTCTTTTATTTTTCTGGCACAGTTAGTTAACACTTTTATCTTGACAACCCGGTGTGTAGCTACTTGACGAATATAGTTGTGTAGATACCGTCATATCCCCTACTAGTATTCTGCATTCCAGCCACTTCTTTAAAATCTCCGCCACAATTGTCCAGCTCGAATCTCACGACCATGAACGTGTTTAACATGTACTGAACAGTAGATAAGTTTTCAAAATGTCGAAACCCGGCACGAATGTCAATATTTCGATGCCCTCAAAACATTCTCAAATATATCTCAGACTCCCATGCCGGCTAGTTTTACATATGACCCTACGTCGTTTTGGGTCGACTTCTTTGGTAAGTGTTGACGTAAGTTGTTATTATCGATAATGGATTTTTCTTCAGAAAAAGGTTTGTGCACATACTGCCGTTTATAATGGTTAATATGAACATTTAGATTAGATACACTGCAGTAAGCTTATTCTGCAAGGATTAATTATTAAAGTTGCCTATTCACAGAATAATCGGGTTTTCATCTAAGTGTAAACAAGTTGCCTCCATAACACCACTAGAGATCTGTTATACTACGAAAATGTCTGTGGATTAATATTCATACACACACACACACACACACACATATATATATATTAAATACTGTCTTGTTTTTAAATTCCCGAAACAGTTTTTCATGGTAAACAACTGATGATCTCTTAAAATAGTGTTAGAAACAAACTAATATAATAACTGTAAAAAATAAATTGACTTACATGAGTGATTTTCCACTGGAAAACTTGAGACTATAAGTTTTTTTAATTTTTTTTTTTTTATATAGTTTTAATGGTTGAGAAACTTCCGAGACCATATATATATATATATATATATATATATATATATATATATATATATATATATATATATATATATATATATATATATATATATGTATATATATATGTGTGTATATATATATATATATATATATATTTAAGCTCCTATAAATCGAGCCCTTTCGAGAGATAATACATTGATGTAGCGGGGTCTATCAATTAGGAGATCGAAACTCCCTTATGAATCACACTACTTGTGTTTACGTTCAAAGTGCCTTAAGAATCACACTACTTGTGTTTACAGTGAAGGCATACGAGGTGTATTTCTCTCGCATTTACAGGGCTGATCCTCGCGATGACCGAATAGTGCCGCGACTAGGGTTCGTAATAATTAAATCTGAGGTTTAAATTGTGCGACTGTGGAGACGGTTACATAATTCTATACTGACAAGCGTAAAATAAGATATAAGAACGTGAGATATATATAAATATATATATATATATATGTATATATATGTTTATGAATATTAAAATAAAGTTATTTACTATATATATATATATATATATATATATATGTATATGTGTGTACACATATACACATATTTTTTTTGGTACAGAGAAATTAGTACAACATTAGTGCAGTCGGTTTCAACCCATTTTCTCTCCCTATTTCCTTTACCAGACACATTAGTAACCCGTAAAACTGTAACGGATAATACATGCTACTTGTAAACATTGGCTCACTCGATTTGTATAGGAATATATTTTATTCTTCATTATTTAAAAATATATTTTTAAATCTTTTCCATTTGAAATCCTAACTGTTAATTTGCACCCCCTTTTTATACTTTATTAAACCTGCCTTACACTAAATTTAAACCAACATACATATTACCCTAGGCAAATAACGCGTCCAAACGAGACTGACATATGGCTTCACATTTCCGAAATAGGTGACAACATAAGCTGAAGAAAACCGGATGGCTAAGTCGTTTTGTGCTTGAACCCGACTGTACTAATGGTGTACCAATTTGTCTGTACCCAAAAATAAATATATATATTACGCTCTTTATTTTAATTTTAATTCTCAATCAATCGAGCACTTTGCTAGAATTTTTCTTACCATATTACAAACAAGTATATATATATATATATGTATATATATATATATATATATATATATATATATATATATATATATATATATAAAATTAGACAGCAGCTAAAGACAAAAATATCGTAAACGATTGAGGCATACACTAGAAATATCGAAACCTTCAACTTGAAACTGCAATAATCTGTTTAATAAATATTGTTATTAGTTTGCATTTAGTGCTGTTTGACTCTTGTTTACATATTTGGCGGTATATTTGCTATCATAGTATGATATATTCAGTCGAATTCACGGTTATAATTTTAAGTTATATATATATATATATATATATATATATATATATATATATATATATATATATTCCCGAAGCAGTTTTTCATGGTAAACATCTGATGATCCCTTTAAATAATGTTTTAAGCAAACTAATATAATAACTGAAAAAAAGAGAGCGAGAAAGGGAGATAGAGATAGATAGAGAGGAGTAATATATGGCTATCACAATGCAAGAAATGGAAATATGTCGGAGTTGAGAAGTAAGACAAACACAAGTGAGTTTAGTTATATATGTTTCCAAAAACCTTTTTAATAATTTTTTCTATATAGCAAATGTTACTTGATTAGACAGTACTTCAACACTGATGTAATCTGTGTGATCGTGTTCCATAATATTTCGAGGAAGACCTCTTTGTCAAATGGTAGGTGTTTCAAATTTCAAAAAAAGTATGGCTGTCAATATTGCTTATAACGTTGTAAATAATAATATCCGCAGCATGTAATAAAACTAAAACTATAACTAATTGTTTTTATGATTTTAATTACTTATGTAATTTTATTTTTTATTTTTTCTGAATATTGTATATTTGGACCCACCGCTGAAGTGCCGCATATTTATATAAAAAAAGAAGAGCATAAAAGAGAGACAAGAAAGAAGAAAACAGCTAAGAGCGGTGTTCAATTATATTTTTTCTCATAGTTATTTAATTCTTTTTCATATATACTATTGTTATCTTATTTTATTGTAACAATATTTACTTCTTTGCTTTTATGAGAAAAAATTGTAATTTATTTATTTCTAAAAAAATTTTTTTTCTGATGATTAACGGCTATAGAAGACACTTCATTACTATTTTGCAAGAGTTAGGCCACTTTCTCGGTAGGAAAAAATTAAACTAAATTTTAATTTTAAAATAAAATCGTTAGTGAATAAAACTATGAATTTTAATAACATTTTGCTGAAATTATAACAGCATTAAATAGTTTTAGATTAAGTAGATAATGATAATATTACAAATAAATTTAACAAGAATTGAAGAATTAGTTCCGTTCATAACATTTACTGCGTGCTACACACAATCTGGCCAGGGTAGAAATCAAAACATATTTAGCCGTTAATCATGAAAATAAATTTGAGGAATTGAATCATGATTTTACGAATCATTGACCCTATTAACGTTAATATTTTAATTTGTACGTGTCGGTCGATGAACCGTCTAGTATCCTCCATAAGAAATTTACTAGCCTGGTTACTCGGTTTTAAATATGATGTGTGTAGTAATTGATCAGATATAAGTACATAATATATAAATGTACATAAGTATTCCACGAGGGATATACATCTACATACGGATTCATCATAAAAAGGACAGACACACTGAACGTACAGAAACAATGCATTAGAAATTCGCAGAATAACTTAACGATTTTAAAACTTGTGCTATAACTAATCTCATTGAGATTGGATGTAATACTTCACACGGACAAACTAATATGAATATGCAGTGATTTATTTTACTTCGGTTTGGTGGAATTCTTTGAGTAGACTGTACGTGGTGCGCTGGGCTAATGTTATCATGAAAAAGCAAATATGTAATCAATAATATATAAAACAACTACAATATTTTCAAAAGGTTATATGGATATATATATATATATATATATATATATATATATAGAGAGAGAGAGAGAGAGAGAGAGAGGGGGGAGAGAGAAAGACGTAAATACATATATAAGAATTATATTGGACATATTGACTATGTGTAGTTGACAGTAAATACAAGATACAAAATACTATATATATATATATATATATATATATATATATATATATATATATATATTGAGAGAGAGAGAGAAATCGAACAAGTCAGAAAGACAGACAGACATAATAAAAAGAATTTGCAACACAAATGATACAATTTGAAGTTCATCTTTATTTTGTCTTATATTTAGTCAGGTCGATTCTAATATTAGTGAGTATAATCCTTTCATTTAAGCCCAACGTTATTCGATGCCTTCAAAGCACGTGAAGAAATAATTAATATATTTTTATTTTTCTTCATCTTTTACATTTTTCCGCCCACCTCTTGTGTTACCACTTTCTCTTTGTTTAACACTCTACACACTCCTTCCTCTCGCATCTACCTTACTATTCGCCTCCTACTCTTACTTTTCTTTACTTCTTAAACTTTCCTATAGTCAATGTTACACCGGCCGTTCTAACAGAAGAGAAACTTCACCGGTTCTCACTATAAATAGTGCGAGTAGACAATCACCAGGGAGAAAAAGGACAGTATTGTAACTGTCTAGCCGAGTGGTAGTCAGTGTCCTTACCTTTGTACCTTTTTATGTTAATACACTTGTTATCTTAACCCAACCTCGACTTGACTACTTTTTACTGTTGGACTACTTCAAAACAGTCAAGTACCCAAACTTAAAGACATATTGCCCCCTACTCTAACTACCTTTTTCCCCCTACTCAGGGTTTCCTCCGTCAATATCGAGTTCTGTACTATATATATATATATATATATATATATATATATATATATATCGAGATATAGAGAGAGAGAAAGAGAGAGAGACAGAGAGAGAGATTTATATATATATATATATATATATTTCATTTAATATTACAAATAACATGTCTGTGCATAACTTTTATTTGATCATTTTTGAAATCCTGGTTGATTTTCTGTTTCGAGCATAAACTGGAAGATACATTTACCTTACTGGTTGTGTGATGTAGTGTTTTCATTTGTTACTAGAGCTATATGTAAGGGTGGGGAAATAAAAGGGTGTGTATTTTTAAATGTTAAGTGATAGTTTTAGCGGAAGCCGTGTAATTGTTTGTAGTATTAATAGAGTAATGATATTTGTATTAAAAGCTTTTTAGGATGTATGCACTGTTATAAAGATATTTTTTTGTTTTAATGTCCAGAGCTTGTAATAGCTTTAGTCTTGGTTTATTAGTAACCTGTTCAAAGATAATTCTGCTATCTACAAGATGTTTTTCAAGTTTTACGCGGGGGGCATACTTTTTTAGCTTTTAGATGTAGTGCTATTGTGTTGGCGGTAGATAAGTGCATAGTGAGACGTCTCGAAAGAATTGTGGTATTCGGCATATGTTTTTTTCTTTATTGTTGGAGTCACAGTCTCCCAAGTGACAGTTCAAGTTATATACTAGGTGTCTTTTATCTAAAATTCGTTGTGAAAATACGATTGCTTATGATGAGGTGTGAGGTGTTTAATTCCATATAATTGATAATAAGTATTTTTTGATTTGGATTGGTTGGGAATACATTTTTATTAATGATATTTTTCAATACGTGTTCCTCTATTTTATAAGTATTAGGTAGCTGCTTCCGGTAAAATAATGTTATGTATTTATGTAAGTTGCTTGTTAGTGTTATTAGTATTTTGGTAGCAATTATTACTAATTATTGCATTGCGCTTTTCGTCTATCATGTAGTTGCGGAAACACTTATTGACGAAGATCGGTTAAATATTTGTAAGTTCGTATAAAACATCGTTAATGAGGATTACATAAATTGAGCCCGGGTAAATATTTGTTTTATTATGAAGGTTTTATTAAGGTTTTGTATCGGAAAGATTATTCGCTGTTACAGTTACGAATGCTGCAATAGTTAAGAATGCAAAAGTGTTTATTGGTAGGTTTTATATACGTTTATGTGGAAAATACGTTATTGTTAGTAAGATTATGATTTATTGTTGTTTTTCATTTCGAATGTAAACTCTACTAAAGTTTGATTTTTAAAGTAGTGTTAAAATATGTTGAGTAATTCTTACAAGTGCACAGCAAGAAAACAAAATATTTATTCTCATAACGAAACACAATTTTTTTACAATATGTTGATCACATTTTAATACTTACCTAATTATTAATGCAATTAACGAATATTAAATTACCCTTGTGAGACTGTGTCTCTTTCAATGAAGAATAAAAAAAAACATATATGAGAGTTTGCCAACCAGAAATTTATCGAAACGTAACCTTATGCACTTATCTAATAACAGCGCAAAAGCTAAACGTCAAAAAGCTAAATATTCTTGCACCGACCCTTAACTTCAGAAATGTCTGTAGGCAACACAATTATATAAGAAGCCGACACTAAAACAACTATGACTATAGATATGTAAATCTCTGCACATCAAAACAATAAAAAGCCATCCGTTAACAAAATGCATTTAAGTAACAGTGAAATTATCTCAAATGTTAAATTACTAATACTAATACTCTATTTACAAAACAAAAAATAGAACGGTTCCCGGTAAAACAATCACAACATATATTTAAAAAATACATGTTCTTTTCTCAATACACACCTTTGAAGATGGCTTCAGAAGAAACAGAACGTACTAGGCTAAACAACGTGTATGACAAATTAATCTGCCATTTTATTTCAGAAACATGAAATTGTATCCGTAATGTTGAAATGATCAAATGAAAGACATGCAGATATATGTTATTTCTCATATTTGAATACATGTCTTTACAACGATGTGTTGTCCAAACAAAGATACACAACCACACACACTCACACACACACACACTTATATATATATATATATATATATATATATATATATATATATATATATATATATGTGTGTGTGTGTATATACATTTATATATATATATATAAATGAACAAATGGGAAAGTTGTTTTAATTAATGACACGTTGATAAGAATCAAAAGGCTACATGTAAACTGAACAATACAAGAATTCCTGCGAAAATATTGTATATATACACATATATATATATTTATATATATATATATATATATATATATATATATATATATATATATATATGTATATATGTGTATATACATACAAATATATATATGTATATATATACATATATAGATATATAGATATATATATATGTATATATGTATATATATATATACATATATTGTAATTTTTTAACACATCTTGTCCACCACGACATTTCATTTTCATAAATTATCGTGTACCTGACACCACATATATATATGTATATATGTATATATATACATATATATATAAACTTATATATATGTACATATACATATACATACATATGTATATATACATATATATGTGTATATATACATATGTATATATATGTATATACATATATATATATGCATATATACATATATATATATATGTTATATATACATATAAATATATGTATATATATATGTGTATGTATACATATATATACATGAATATATATATGTGTGTATATATACATAAATAGTTATATATATATATATATATATATATATATATATATATATATATATTACGGTGTAATAATCCAAAGAGACTTGTTGTGCGTGCTTTATTATTTTTACATTGTTTATAATACATTACTGTTTAGTGCATTTCACTTCCGATTCAGTGCATACTTTTCTCAAATTTAAATAGTTTTTGTCGATATTTCTATTGAATTAATTGAAGTGATGTCTTAATACAACAGATAAGTTACCAAAACGTTTCTTAACATATGTTCATTAATGTGTAAGTGACGTAATTGAAATTAAATAGTTTTTTTGTCGATACTCTTTCGATCGCAACTATAGCCTAACTGGATAAATAGCATTTCCTATTGCTTCCGCGTCAACTCCATTTTCTCAGATCAGACAACTAGCTGTTTGCAAAGCAGATCATTTCTTATGCCAATAACTCCAAACAAGCTATGAAGCAATTGTATATAAAAGTAAACAAGCACAAACTATGATTTTCGCAAATATAAGAGATACCTAGTGCTCGTAGTCTTCAAAAGACCAAGTCTATAAGTAGTACGAACAAATCAGAATAAGTTCCACCAGACAGTAGTTCTTGGAAAAAACTACTGGCATAGAAAGCTGTTTTACAATGAGGTATCGAAACAGCAAATTGAAAAAGACCATGAGACAACTGACTTAAAAGAGCTGGAAAAATAAGGCAATGAATATATCAGAGGATTCTGAAAAAACACATGCCATAGTATTTATAGATAAGCGTGAGCCTTGCAACCTCGCGTTTGAGAGAGAGGATGCAGAGAGTAAGAACATATGGGGCAATCACATTAATGATACGTGCCTGCACCTTACTAAGAACACTCAAAAGTGACAGAGATTCACAAGCCTAAATATGGCAATAGTACTCAATGCATAGTAGATTTGTCGGGGTAGAGAATAGCCTCAGGTGTGAAAAAGTTTGGGAGCGATAGATATAACCGTCTTCACAGGAAGTAGAAAGAGCAATCGATGTATGTATTCATTCTAAGAAGGATTTCATTAAAAATTAAGACACATAAGTTCCAGAGTTGTTTTCTCTACAAAGGCAAAGAAAAGCAGAGCAATCCATGGAGAAAAAAGAACACGTCTACGATTAAGAGACTAAAGCTTAGTCTTAAAAGTAACAAAAGGAGCATGCGATTTGGTACCCTAATCAACAATCGAACCCATGTCAACTTCTAGATCAGCTGCATATTTCAACTGATCCCAGTGAAATGGACTATGAGTAACATTAGAATAGAGTTCATATATTAATCTGAATAACTTTTTTCAAAAAGATGATTGATAAAAAGCAGATACAGTATTGCTCCAGTGAAAGAGATATGACTTGCAGAAAAAGCGATATCGAAAACTGCGATGTTTTTTAGGCGAAATATAAATCTTTCTTTAAAAGAGGCAACGAATTGTTAGAGAAACCTCAGAATCGGTGTATCACCCTACATACAGATGTTGTTGACGAAGTAAGTCGTATTTCGCCTAAAAAGTTGTTGTTTTATTAGTGTGGCTTATAGAGTGTTGTTTTATGATTTTACATTATTGAATGTCATTTTCATAAGACTACAAAAAATGAAAATCATATCGTCGAGGTATCTGTACTGGAGTCATGGTTACCGTGTTAGTCTTAGCAGAAGTGACGGTGAATTTCATGATGCTGATTTCCGTAAATCGTTCGAGACATGAACACATACATGAACTTGTTTATGTCTGTTCGACGAGAACAACATGTTTTCTCCTGAACATTTTCTGCCGAAAACAAAATTCATCAAAATAGAACACAAATAGGAAAGAAGAAGACCCGCGTTGAATGGCAGTTAAATACGATATATTCTATTGTCACTATTGTACGCTTGTTAACGTTTCAAAAGCAGACATATGAAGCAAGCCATGCGATCGCCTGTCGACATCACGGAGGCAGAATGCTGTCGTCTGTATATAAGAAATAACATGAATATTTACTCACGTAATAGAACCACATTAAAAAACAGAGTTTCATCCATGGTGTATCTTGACTTGCCTCTTTCAAAACCATACCTGATCCCCTGGTTATTTTGAGTACAAAATGGTCTTAAATGTCTTCCATTACACGATTATTGATTTCTACACATTGGCCTACATTTTAGATATTAACTTTTAGAAAAATGGATTGGTAAATTTTTAGTTGAAAATATAAAAAAACGTTAATTTTACGATGTTATGTTTCGTGAGAAATCAACGTATTTTTTTTCTCTCACAATAATTTATACAAATTGTAATTGTTATATTTACAACTGACGAAAGGATAGTGTTCAGGTCTATTTTCGGAGACAGGCGTTGGACTAGTGTTTTTACCAGCCTAATGCAAGTTTCGTGATAAATAGAGGAACACTCATCTATGCTTCTCTTTTCATTTATGAAACACAAACTCATGTCAGAGAAATTGAGATTAGGAACAAATTAAATAACATTATGGAAAATGAAGCATTTTCGATTTTGCCTTACACAACCATTTGTAGTCCGTGGATGTAAATCTTGAGAGACACTATGGATAAGCCGTCAGAGACGAAGACGATGAAAGAAAGATGCGGCGATACAACCTATATCATATGGTATCGAAACCAACACCTTAATCGGGTGATATATATATATATATATATATATATATATATATATATATGTATATGTCCGTATGTGTTTGTGTGAGCTATATACAAAAAAAGTTAGAGGAACATCATGAAATCTAAAAGTGTATTATCATGTAAAATTAAGCAGGGAATGAAAATATTCCCGAATCTCTAGATGACAACCTATTGGTGGTATGCGGCAGATTTTGCCAGGAAGAGAAGGGTCGAGGTTTCCAGTCCTAATCTGAAATGTTAATGTATTCTTTCCACTAAAATTTTATTTCAAAATTATTAAATATTTCTTAAGCTTCTATTCGGACTAAAAAGGGAGTAAGAAACTCGTAAAGGGTGCTTTCAGTAGTGACTTCGAAACATCCTTAATTAAGTTGGTTTCAGACGTGTGTAAACGGGGACAATACATGTACAATTATAGTTTTACATTTTGTAAGTGGTATATAGTAATCCAAAAGTGCTCAACAGGCTTGAAAGAGCAAGTGTGTCTAAACGTTGCGTTGCCCCGGAGAAATAACTGATACGTTCTTATTTGATTCGGTGTTGCCCGGGAGGCATAATAGTAATAGTACAGTATTATATTTTGTAAGTTTTATAAGTTAGTCCTAAGTGCGCAATATCATAGATAGAGCATCTGTGCTTAAACAATTTAAATGTGTAACGTCTGGCTTAGTCATTAATTGCTTGAGGCATGGAGCCTAGACAGAGAATGAATTCCACAAAAGCGAACCGATCTAGCGTTCAGATGTGGAATGCAGATACACCCACTACAACAGTTACACAACATATATTGAACAGTAAAAGATTGCATAAACTAATGAGAAGCATTTGTTTTACATACGTCATATTTTATTGATTAAGTCATTTAATAAAAGGTTTGTAATTACGAAAAACAGTTAAATATTATACAGGATTCAATTTAGTTTATTATAACCTCTAGCCTCAGTGAAGTCAATAAACGCTTAATACATCATTAACTAATTATATAGGTATATATTTTATCTCATAAACGTATCACTCGTATTTATTCTACTTTGTTAAATTTTTAGTTGTATTGAATGATTTCCACATAGATACTCTGATGAGTGTAAATGAAAGCCGATTCAGTTTTTAAAAATTGTTTCCTCTCGTTTTTATACTTTTTCAATTTCATTCCACCCCCAAAAATGTCATAAACGTCTGTTTACCTTGCTGTAATACAATTTTGTACCACGAAAAATGTATTTAAATATATATATATATATATATATATATATATATATATATATACACTAGTAGGGCTTCTACTTTCTTTCAGTTCGAAATTTTAAAAAGAACTATGACATATTTAACGACTAATAATGCATTTTATTAACTTGATTGTTTTTTTATTATTTTTATTATTATTATTATTATTAATATTATGATTATTATTAATAGTATTATTAGTAATTATGTTATTATTACTGTATCAAACTCTTATCCTTCTTTCTTATTATTATATATAAATAGACATTTATTTTGTTATCTTAATTTACGTACGTGTGTGTAGCGTGTACACTGAACGAGACAGTTACTCTTACTTTCAAGGATCGCGTAGATATTAAAACATATTATTGAGATATGGAATACACATATAGTTGGAGTTCGTGTGAAATGCATAACAAAGGTATTATAAATAACGCCTAATTAGACTAATTAAAACAGAGTTTTCATCGAACATAACTTGGTAATAATTTAAGATATATTTAACTATGCATTTTGTTTCATTAAAGTGCATGTGGAAAATGACTTAAAGAAATAAAAGGTTGTATAATGAAAAGAAGTAGGGGAACGTGGGAGAAACAATAGGTTAAAGAAGAAAAGGGAGATAGACGGAAACCAGTGGAAAAAGGGAGTGTATGGGCATTCATATTTTATTTATTCGTCATCAAATCATATACAGAACTGATACCCACAAAAGTGCATTCATAGTTTTGCATACATTACTTTATTTACAAATTTACAAAAGGTTAAAAGATGACCCCAGAAATAAAATATCTGAAATGTAAAATAATAGGAACAAATAAATCAAGTTTTAATATTTAAATATGTTTCATATTGACCAGTCATGAATATTAAAGATTAAAGAATCAATATTATTCAAATTAAATCAATATAGATAACGATTTTAGGTATATATCGACATAAAAGCGGGAGAAATAGATTAAAATATATGAATAGCAATACAAACTGAAACCTAAGTGGAATGAAATGAGCAAAAATAATTTTTATATTATTAGATAACAAAATACTATTTTTGTTTTCAAAATAAAAATGAAAAATGCTCAATAAAATATATATTCTTGAAAAAAAATTCCTATATATTTTACGAACGTCAATTACACAATGCATATTTTAAATACAAAGAAAGTTTTACTTTTTTTAAGTTACGAAAACGTATTTTCTAAATAATTTTCATGCAATCCTCAACAATAATATATATATATATATATATATATATATATGTATATATTTTTTATTTATACAAATACAATGTTTGTACAAATAAGAATATATACTTATGAACAGCTCTACTTGTTATTGAGCACTTTTTATAAACACTTGAGTTTCAACGGATGTACATCTACAAGAACTAATACAATACATGTACTATATATATATATATATATATATATATATATATATATATATATATATATATATGTTCATATATGTGTGTGTGCCTGTGTATAGAAAAAAAAAACGATTCAAAAATCTAATACAGAAACAAATAACCACGTAATGAGAGATTTTACCAATTCCTTGCAGATCAACACACGTCCTCTAAAAATGACAATTTAAAATTACGGTGAAACCAGAAGAAAAAGAAGAACGCACTAAGATAGTTCAACGGCTCGTGTTTAACAAGGGGAAAAAGAATACAACAACGCGTGCAGAAAGACGTAAAAATAAGAAAAATGGAATAGAAAGAATAAATGGGTTGATTTAAAATATTATGTATAAATAATTATATATATATATATATATATGTATATATATACATACATATATATACAAATATATATATATATATGTGTGTGTGTGTGTGAATAAAGAATACGAATAGTATATATTGTCATTTGAACGAATATTTCAGTAAATATTATATATATGAATATATATATATATATATATATATATATATATATATATATATATATATATATATATATATGTATATATATGTATATAAATATATGTGTGTGTGTGTCCTACATGATAACTACAAACATAACTGTGAAAAGCACTTAACCCATATATATATATATATATATATATATATATATATATATATATATATGTGTGTGTGTGTGTGTGTGTGGGTGTGTGTGTGTGCACATGCAAATCTGTGTACGTATGAGTATATTTGCGTGTTGGTGCGTATGCATATTGCGTTATGGGCGATATATGCGCAACTCTATCTATCTATCTATCGCTCTATCTATCTATCTATCTCTCTATCTCTCTCTCTCTCTCTCTCTATATATATATATATGTATATATATACATATATATATATACATATATATATATATATATTTATTCTTATATTGGCTGGTATATGTACATATATGGCGTTACATATATATAGGCGTGACTGTTCTGATATCTGTGACTGCTTGAAATTGTAAAATCTATAGCATTATCTTGAACAATGTATAATGTGTGGTTTTAGTTATGTATTCGTATGTGGGTGTTTGCCTACCTTCCTATGACTATTTTATTGACCGGTTTGTGAGTGCAATACTCATTAGGCGTAGGTGTATGTGTTTTAATATTTACACAGGTAGGCACACTAAAGCAGGGTGCCTTTTATTATATCGATATATATATATATATATATATATATATATATATATATATATATATATATATATATATATATATACAGGGGAGAAGAAAGTTGACCTTATGTTAACTTTAGACAGACTCCTTACTCTCTATTCTCTTGTTTAGTCCTCACATTCTATCAGCGACGTTCCTGACACATGGAGAATAATTAATGGTTTCTGGGTAGAAATCAATCAATTGAACATTTATCGTTGGTTAGTAGCATTTTTGTACTCCGTTACATCAAGTGGATTCATGAAGTGTCTCGAGCGATTTTCATAAATATATATATATATATATATATATATATATATATATATATATATATATATATATATATATATATATATATATATATACTGCGTTAAAGTGTAGAACTCTTGTAAGAAATTTGAGTAAGAATGCTCAATGTAGAAAACAAAGCAAGAATCACATTTTTGGGGCTGGTGAATATTGTTTTTTTCCGTCATTTCCAGTAGGTAACTGTCACCTTAGCATTCTGAAGAAGCCAAGAGGTCGAAATAAATTTTAATGCCGACATTTACAATGTGTATGTGAATACTTTAATTCTATATCCTCTCTCTCTCCCTCTCTCTCTCTCTCTCTCTCTCTCTATATATATATATATATATATATATATATATACATATATATATATATATATATAATATATATTACTTAAACTTGTATAGTATACATTTCTTTATTTATTAAAGTTCCTCTTCTGAAGTTTTACATACCGAAGATTATACTTGAGATTAAAATCGCGACCACTCGTGCACACGCTATTATGTACAGGCAGACATGAATTGAACATGATGTGTGTTTTATAAGTGTTTACAATAACGATTTGGTAGTGGTTATTATATTGATGTGCCTCCTGTCTTGAGGTTGCCATTTGGGAGCTTTTGACGGGGATGAAATAACCCCTTAGTCAGACTAATAACTATATCCAATATTATCTGGAGTGTTAGTATCTGTCAAGGCATTATCTCTCGGTTGATAATATAATGCTTTACACACATCAATGCAACTTATGTTCAAACTATATGTATGCTTTCGGCATAAAATCATGGAAAACAAACATTACAATCACTACTAGCTCCAGCTAACTGGATGAAGTGAAAGAATAAACTGAGGTGCGAATCAAATTTTATTAGAATTCAATGTTCAAGCAAAGTACTATAAATCCTTAACTCATGAGTGTTCAAGGAAAATCATCTCCTCAGAACGCCATTAGCGCAATGACATTTCTGGAAGTAATAAAATTAAACTTTGAAAATATATCAAATTATATATATTGAAAAATATATATAAAACATACATAAAAGAATAAAAAACATTAAATATTAATCAAGGACTTTAAAGTACTTTGCTTGAACATTGAATT
>OY744515.1:7043803-7056303 GCA_963556195.1 Sepiola atlantica
TTCATCAAAAAGGCCTGAGTTAGAGATCTTTAGTAAATCTCCGTGCCCAGTGGAATACAGTATCTAAATAAATTATATTAGCTCTCTTATATGATCGATCACTTTATTTGATTTCTTTTCATATACAACCTGACAACTATATATATATATATATATATATATATATATATATATTGTGTGCGTATTTAGGCAGCATATTTTCATATTTTCATTTAGGTAAATATTATTAAATAAGACGGAGTCTTATTGCGTGATAACATTTTTTTTTAGTTTTCTCAAATAGTCCATTTAATATATCGGTCAAATTGGTGTACGTAAGTTTCGAGTAAAAAGTTGAACAACAAACAATGAAACTTACAAACGCAAATAGAGCCATACTACAAATGTGTATATTTATATATATGCATATATATATATATATATATATATATATATATATCTATATATGTATATATATATATATATATATATATATATATATATATATATATATATATGTATATATATATATATATATATATTGCTATGTGTATGTTTGTGGGTGTTCGTAAAGAACTTTGTATATGTACGTACTTACATTAAGAGGGCTTGATACGTATGCCAATTAGATCTATCTGCTTCGATCGTGCATCGATTCACATGACCCAGTGTTCTAAAAAGGCTTCATCAAATTAGCAAATCAATCGATCTTATTGTTTATGTCGCAACTCCATTATTCTCTCATTATAGTTGTCACCTTGCTTTTTTTTTTGGGGGGGGGGGGTATTTTGTATTTTGTGTTCTCTCTATTTTCATAGACGGGAAACGTAATAGTTTCTGCTTTCGGCAAACAACAATCGTGTACATTTATTCCTAATGATAACACACACACTACAGATATATATATATATATATATATATATTCCATTATTAATACATTATACGTAGTAGTAGTAGAATTTGATATGCAAATTACAATACCACATTGTAGTCTTAAAGATAATGTTTTATTATCATTATGATTATTATTATTTTTATTATTTATTAACTTATATATACATATATATGTAAGCAATTGTCATAAAGAAATACACAGATTGATAACATTATTTTTTACAGTTCAAAGAAGTCAATATATACAATGGTCTGGCGTACGATCGTTTGAGAGACGATTACGAATCCTATTTGATTGTCATTGTCTTTATATTTATATATTTATATATATATATATATATATATATATATATATATATATATATATATATATATATATATATTCCGAATATGTTGCTTCTTAAGCGTCGCATGTGTATGAACACCAACAGATAATTGAGTAAAATCATCAACATCCTGTACATAATTCTTAAACATTTACAATACCACTGATAAGAGAAAACAAATTAAACACATATCATGTTAGTTCCACAAATACTTCATATATAGGCATCATCTTCTCTTGCAGGCAAGTATTGTTGAATATAAGAGACAACACATGTTTAGATATCCTTGGGTGGATGATTTCAATAGCTCGAATTTGGATCTTAGTTTCGGAGGGAAATTGGCTGATGAATTTCCCATAGTTTGGATTTTATACCCAAGTATTTTCAGAGCCATCCGGGTCTTTCTTCAGGGGAATGAGCTCAATCAGGTACAAACCATGTGTTAGTATTATAGAACGTTTTGGCGGGAATTATGTAATAAGTACGAAACCATATTTAGCACTATAGACATTTTAGTATATCATTATTTATATTAAAGTTAATTCTATTAATTAGGGGTCTTTAGTTTTTATATTGTTTTTTTGGGGTTCGAATATATTAAGTTGTTGGTTTGTTAGTACTCCATTCAAACATTTTCATATTTTCTAGCAAGAGTTTTCTGGATTTCGATCGTGGGCAAGAGTGGTCGTTAGTTAAGTATTGGGGTATGACGCTAGTATTAGACAAATGCATCGTCAATCTTCTCGATAAATTTGTGGTAGTCAAACCTATGTATATGGTTGAAGAGCGGGAGGAGACTTATAGGACGATAATGTTCGGATCAGTTATTTCAACAGAGTATTTTAAAACTTGTAGTACATATGCAAATTTCTAGCTATCTGAGTAGAGAGATTAACAAGGCATTTGTTGCAGAGTTTGAAGAGGGTCTGAGTCAGCTCAGGAGAACATTTTTTATTACTATAACATAGATAAGATAAGGTTTACAAGCTTTGTGGTTGTCCGTGGTTTGTGATATCAAAGACATGGGAAGGAGTGATGATTAGATAATCAAGTGGGGTGTGTGTCTCTAGTGATACATTTGTAAGGGAGTGGTTTCTGGGATTCAAAGTTAAGTTTACGGTGTACCGCGGAGCAAGACATTAAACCTTATCCGTTACTGTGCAAGCGATATTATAGTGGTTACACAATAGAGTAATTGATAGTATTCATTGTCCACCAACTTATTATAGGGTTTTTCATGAGTTACCATACAACAAAAACATTTCTGATGACTATTAGCAAACACGCAACACATAATCATCGGGCAACTGTATGATCACCCTGCTAGTAAGTACTCGAGCTGATGTATTACACTAAAAAGCATTCATTAATCCTCGACTCTACCTTGAGAAGTAAGCGAACATATTGAATGTAATATTATTTCCACAATAAGATATAACATACATCTTGAACACTACAAGTGCATCGTATTACTTTTTACAAAAACTATCATAAGTACACGCCCACACGAAACACCCCGGTACTAGAATAAAACTAAACTAGAAGTTCCGATAGTAGCAACACTACTCAAGTCTATAAACAACTTCACTAATAAATCAAAATGCACATACACTAGACCTAACACAAGAGCTGACATATATTAAAGAAAAGTAACTACGATAATACAAGAGCCACTATAATAAATTATTACCAACTCGCTTCTTCGCCCACATGTTTGAATTCAATCTCACTTTAAACTACCATAAAATAATATTGTTTAATTCAATCCACAATCAAAATATTCGCCGTATTGCTGGTCGGCAATCAATTCCAATTCCGACTACAGCATTAAAACACTGACTTGTGTCTACTACATATATATATGTATATATATATATGTATGTATATATATATATATTTATATATATATATACATAAATATACATATATATATATGTATATATATATATATATATATATATATATATATATATATATATATATATATATATATATATATATATGTATATATATATATGTGGTAATCGTTAATATTCCGACATAAATCAGTTCTGTACGATAGCTATGTTACTTAGTACTTATGTACAGCAAATAAAATTGCTTTTATATTATTTTAAATAATAACTTTTTTTGATATATTCAGGCAAATAAGTCACAAATAAGTTGAAAACACAATGCACTTTTTAGAGAATTTACCAGTGTAACGTATAGACATGGTTACCATATATATATATATATATATATATATATATATATATATATATATATATATATATATATATATATATATATATATATATATTGAGTAAGCATGCTAATTTCTCATTCACTTACCAGTCATTATCTGCCAAAACTAGACAACTGAAAAGAAAATAAGTCACATAAAGCAAGAAAATCGTAATTGTGTATTATGACAATATTCCTTGCGACCAGAAACTGCCGAATGATCAAAGGTTTCTCAACAGGTCATTGTCCAGTTACAAATCATGTAAACAAAGTGTAATTGTTTTCTAAATCTTAGATTATTGAAATACATTATGAATACATCATGCAAAATAACAACCATAGGCCGCTTATTTCTTTTATACATATTGCTCACAAAGTACTTAGCGAAGTGATGCGTGTTGCTAAGTGGTTAACGACACGGATTCATGAACTGTGGGTTCCATGTTCGAATCCAGGGTATATTACATAAACAGATTTGATTTAGGATGTTGGCAACTTTCACGTTATTCCTCCTGTAAGTGCACGATATATTTCTAAAACTAATTCTGACTAGAAAACTATCAGAAAAACCAATGCAAACACTATAAGTATCTGATTCATACGAAATGAATGAATGAGTACTTAATAAGTTACATTTCACACATATACATATATATATACATATATATGTATATATATATATATGTATATATATATATATAGAGAGAGAGAGAGAGAGAAAGAGAGAGAGAGAGAAAGATACTACGAGAGAGAGAGAGCGAGAAAGAGAGAGAGAGTGAGAAAGATACTACGAGAGACAGATAGAGAGAGAGAGAGATAGAGAGAGGGAGATAGAGTGACAAAGATAAATTTAAGTGTGCATGTGTATAAATATACATTGATATAAATACATACGTTTATATAATTTCAAAATGTATGCATACAAATATCTATTAAAAAGTAATACATATATATATGTATAAATCCACGTATTATATATATATATATATATATATATATATATATATATATATATATATATATATATATATATATATAAATAAATATTATATTAGAGTTTCAACTTATTGGTCTCATCAGTGCAGTTCAGTAACAATTTCAGACAGTCGGGACTTGCCAATCAGTCTCACAGAGTCAGCCTAGAATCTGCAATAAGTTGCCATATCAAGTCTGTCACCGGAAACTGTCACGTAATTAAGAGAATTCAAGATCAATATGCATTTGGAAGCGGGCACAGATAGTAGACTAGTCGAGAGTGTTCGACGAACGTATTCAGAATTTTGCATCATAGCTATTTGACAGTCTATTCTTAACATCCCCGAGAGTGCTCAACTTACATTTCTAAAAGGGGCTTATTTTAATATTTATAAATAAATATCAAATTAGTAATCGCTTTTCAAGTGTATTGCTATCATCAGTGTAGTAAAGTAAAAATTTCAGACTGTCGGGAGGCACGAACCCGCTTCACAGAGTCAGCCTAGAATCTTCAAGCAGTTACATATCTAGTCGGCCACTGGAAACTGTCGCGTAATTGAGGGAAATTAAGATCTACAGCTACCTCGAAGCGGGCACAGCTAGAAGACTAGTCGAGAGCGTTCGAAGAACGTATTTAGAATGTTATTTAAGCATATATATATATATATAATTAATATATATAATTAAATATTACGGAAAAATTGTGTTGCATATCTATCTTTTGCTGCTTTCTAGGTGTCTTATCAGTTTTCGTATTTCGAGATGGAACTGGCCAATGGACTAGCTGTACCCGTTTTGAGTACATTTAGATCCTACTTCAGGCGTAGTTATCATGTAAAGAACATGTATTTGTATGTAGTTACTAATAGTTTTAGAGTGTTTGTAGTATTTCTTAAGATATTTGTTTATAACCAATCCCATGGTTCCCGCTAAAATATTACAAAACATAAAAAAACGCGTTCATTACTTTATAACGACACCAGAAGAAGGATCTAGATGCATCTAAAGTATTGATGCTCAAAACGAGTACGGAAAATACATCGGCCAGTTCGAGCTCGAAATCTAAAAGCTGATCAGGAATTTAGAAAGGGTCAAAAGAAAGATTTGCAGACACAAGTTACCCGTAATTTTTAATGAAAGACGCCTTAAAGAAAAAATGATTAACTACACACACATACACACACACACACATATATATATATATATATATATATATATATATATATATATATATAATTTAAGCCATACAAATAAATGCGCCTGCCATCATTTACCCGTTTTCTTGCATAGGTATGGATATCAGCAAACTCCGATTCAGTTTTCAGTACTTACTTTTTTTCACATTTTAATTAAAGAAACCTTAAAACCGTCTGCCCTTAAGTTAAAATGAAATCGGAATAAGGAAAAGCTCCATTGTTTTATGTTTAATTATGTAATATTTATTCATCTTTTGTTCATTTCATTAGATATTTGAATTGGTAATGAGATGAGTTTTTTTAAATATGTGTTTCACTCGTGGGAAGTATACAAAAACCGGTATTAACCTAAAGACAAATAGATTTTTTAAAATAATTTATATGTATCGAGGTAAATGTAATTTCACCGCACTTTGTGAATAATACAGTAAGGTGATAACATAATGTTAATAGTTATAATGATATTTATAATGATAGAATGTCATATTACGATCTCTAAGAAAGAATACGCAGGAGAAACACAACAGTTGATAAAACAGGAAATGTTTGATGAGTCACTTGGAGGATAGAGAAAGAACACCATTCAGACTTTTACTGATAAACATATCTACTGGGATCTGGAGAATGCTTATTGTAAATAACATTCTGGATTAAACTGTTGATACTTATCACGAATACATCACTGGTGCAATCCAAGTTCTAGAAGTGAATTACAACAGGTATGAAAAGAAGCGATAAATTCTTGAAATATAAGAAGACTTACTACAACTAAGTGAATTACAACAGGTATGAAAAGAAGCGATAAATACTTGGAATATGAAAAGACTTACTACAACTAAGTGAATAACAACAGGTATGAAAAGAAGCGATAAATACTGGGAATATAAGAAAACTTACTACAACTAAGTGAATTACAACAGGTATAAAAAAAGCGATAAATACTGGGAATATAAGAAGACTTACTACAACTAAGTGAATTACAACAGGTATAAAAAGAAGCGATACATACTGGGAATATAAGAAGACTTACTACAACTAAGTGAATTACAACAGGTATGAAAAGAAGCGATAAATACTGGGAATATAAGGAGACTTACTACAACTAAGTGAATTACAACAGATATGAAAAGAAGCGATAAATACTTGAAATATAAGAAGACTTACTACAACTAAGTGAATTACAACAGGTATGAAAAGAAGCGATAAATACTTGGAATATAAGAAGACTTACTACAACTAAGTGAATTACTACGGTTATAAAAAGAAGCGATAAATACTGGGAATATAAGGAGACTTACTACAACTAAGTGAATTACAACAGGTATGAAAAGAAGCGATAAATACTTGGAATATAAGAAGACTTACTACAACTAAGTGAATTACAACAGGTATAAAAAGAAGCGATAAATACTGGGAATATAAGGAGACTTACTACAACTAAGTGAATTACAACAGGTATGAAAAGAAGCGATAAATACTTGAAATATAAGAAGACTTACTACAACTAAGTGAATTACAACAGGTATGAAAAGAAGCGATAAATACTGAGAATATAAGAAGACTTACTACAACTAAGTGAATTACAACAGGTATGAAAAGAAGCGATAAATACTGGGAATATAAGAAGACTTACTACAACTAAGTGAATTACAACAGGTATGAAAAGAAGCGATAAATACTGAAAATATAAGAAGACTTACTACAACTAAGTGAATTACAACGGTTATAAAAAGAAGCGATAAATACTGGGAATATAAGAAGACTTACTACAACTAAGTGAATTACAACAGGTATAAAAAGAAGCGATAAATACTGGGAATATAAGAAGACTTACTACAACTAAGTGAATTACAACAGGTATAAAAAGAAGCGATAAATACTGGGAATATAAGAAGACTTACTACAACTAAGTGAATTACAACAGGTATGAAAAGAAGCGATAAATACTGGAAATATAAGGAGACTTACTACAACTAAGTGAATTACAACAGGTATGAAAAGAAGCGATAAATACTTGAAATATAAGAAGACTTACTACAACTAAGTGAATTACAACAGGTATCAAAAGAAGCGATAAATACTGGAAATATAAGAAGACTTACTACAACTAAGTGAATTACAACAGGTATCAAAAGAAGCGATAAATACTTGAAATATAAGAAGACTTACTACAACTAAATGAATTACAACAGGTATGAAAAGAAGCGATAAATACTGGGAATATAAGAAGACTTACTACAACTAAGTGAATTACAACAGGTATAAAAAGAAGCGATAAATACTGAGAATATAAGAAGACTTACTATAACTAAGTGAATTACAACAGGTATGAAAAGAAGCGATAAATACTTGAAATATAAGAAGACTTACTACAACTAATTGAATTACAACAGATATCAAAAGAAGCGATAAATACTGGGAATATAAGAAGACTTACTACAACTAAGTGAATTACAACAGGAATAAAAAGAAGCGATAAATACTGAGAATATAAAAAGACTCACTACAACTAAGTGAATTACAACAGGTATCAAAAGAAGCGATAAATACTGGGAATATAAGGAGACTTACTACAACTAAGTGAATTACAACAGGTATGAAAAGAAGCGATAAATACTTGAAATATAAGAAGACTTACTACAACTAAGTGAATTACAACAGGTATAAAAAGAAGCGATAAATACTTGAAATATAAGAAGACTTACTACAACTAAGTGAATTACAACAGGTATGAAAAGAAGCGATAAATACTGAGAATATAAGAAGACTTACTACAACTAAGTGAATTACAACAGGTATCAAAAGAAGCGATAAATACTGGGAATATAAGGAGACTTACTACAACTAAGTGAATTACAACAGGTATGAAAAGAAGCGATAAATACTTGAAATATAAGAAGACTTACTACAACTAAGTGAATTACAACAGGTATGAAAAGAAGCGATAAATACTGAGAATATAAGAAGACTTACTACAACTAAGTGAATAACAACAGGTATAAAAAGAAGCGATAAATACTGGGAATATAAGGAGACTTACTACAACTAAGTGAATTACAACAGGTATGAAAAGAAGCGATAAATACTGGAAATATAAGAAGACTTACTACAACTAAGTGAATTACAACAGGTATGAAAAGAAGCGATAAATACTGGGAATATAAGGAGACTTACTAAAACTAAGTGAATTACAACAGGTATGAAAAGAAGCGATAAATACTGAGAATATAAGAAGACTTACTACAACTAAGTGAATTACAACAGGTATGAAAAGAAGCGATAAATACTTGAAATATAAGAAGACTTACTACAACTAAGTGAATTACAACAGGTATGAAAAGAAGCGATAAATACTGGGAATATAAGGAGACTTACTACAACTAAGTGAATTACAACAGGTATGAAAAGAAGCGATAAATACTGGAAATATAAGAAGACTTACTACAACTAAGTGAATTACAACAGGTATAAAAAGAAGCGATAAATACTTGAAATATAAGAAGACTTACTACAACTAAGTGAATTACAACAGGTATGAAAAGAAGCGATAAATACTGAGAATATAAGAAGACTTACTACAACTAAGTGAATTACAACAGGTATCAAAAGAAGCGATAAATACTTGGAATATAAGAAGACTTACTACAACTAAGTGAATTACAACAGGTATGAAAAGAAGCGATAAATACTGGGAATATAAGGAGACTTACTACAACTAAGTGAATTACAACAGGTATGAAAAGAAGCGATAAATACTTGAAATATAAGAAGACTTACTACAACTAAGTGAATTACAACATGTATGAAAAGAAGCGATAAATACTGGGAATATAAGGAGACTTACTACAACTAAGTGAATTACAACAGGTATGAAAAGAAGCGATAAATACTGGGAATATAAGGAGACTTACTACAACTAAGTGAATTACAACAGGTATGAAAAGAAGCGATAAATACTGGAAATATAAGAAGACTTACTACAACTAAGTGAATTACAACAGGTAAGAAATGAAGCGATAAATACTGGGAATATAAGGAGACTTACTACAACTAAGTGAATTACAACAGGTATGAAAAGAAGCGATAAATACTGGAAATATAAGAAGACTTACTAAAACTAAGTGAATTACAACAGGTATGAAAAGAAGCGATAAATACTGGGAATATAAGGAGACTTACTACAACTAAGTGAATTACAACAGGTATGAAAAGAAGCGATAAATACTTGAAATATAAGAAGACTTACTACAACTAAGTGAATTACAACAGGTATGAAAAGAAGCGATAAATACTGGGAATATAAGGAGACTTACTACAAGTAAGTGAATTACAACAGGTATGAAAAGAAGCGATAAATACTTGAAATATAAGAAGACTTACTACAACTAAGTGAATTACAACAGGTATGAAAAGAAGCGATAAATACTGGGAATATAAGGAGACTTACTACAACTAAGTGAATTACAACAGGTATGAAAAGAAGCGATAAATACTTGAAATATAAGAAGACTTACTACAACTAAGTGAATTACAACAGGTATGAAAAGAAGCGATAAATACTTGAAATATAAGAAGACTTACTACAACTAAGTGAATTACAACAGGTATGAAAAGAAGCGATAAATACTGAGAATATAAAAAGACTTACTACAACTAAGTAAATTACAACAGGTATGAAAAGAAGCGATAAATACTGGGAATATAAGAAGACTTACTACAACTAAGTGAATTACAACAGGTATGAAAAGAAGCGATAAATACTGGGAATATAAGAAGACTTACTACAACTAATCCTATATCGATAATTACTCGTATAGGAATCCTATGTAAGTTCCGTTGGTTTCTTGTTCCATTTTTGTTCCTATTTTCTCAAGTATTTTCGATTTTATTCATCAAATCAACAGGCGGTGTTAGTCTTGGTGGGTTTACAACTATCACTTTACTGTTGGGGTTTTTAACGGCATGTAATTTAGAGACTTTAACATGAGCGTCTATAATATTGAGGTGTTGCATGCGAACGTGATTACGTGCAAAATTTAAAAAAATAGCATTATACCATTCTAAGCCGTTTAGAATGTGGCACGCGCCTAGCAGGTAATCACGTTATATATATATATATATATATATATATATATATATATATATATATATATATGTATATACATATATATATATATATATATGTATATACATATATATATATATATATATATATATATATATATATATATATATATATATATATAATAAAGATAATACATGTAAAGACGGCACCATTAATACATCTAGCGGTTCAGTGTTGGACCATTTTATGGCACCTTAAAATAAATATATCATGCTACACAACCTTATGTTTTTAATCCTTATTTCAATTTTCATCAACCCACATTACATAATTTGGATTCTTAAAAGTGTCTAGCTTAAGTATGGAGTCTCAAAAAAGTGATAGGCATTCAAGAAACTTTGCTTAACTAATGCTTACTGACATTGGATTACATGAAACGCAAATTTATAATATTTTAATTTTTAAGTGAGAGGGTGGGCGCATATCACATCTCTCTTAACATTTTTGAAATACTAAAGAAAAACTAAAATTTCGGGAATATTTAATAATAAATGCTTAATACATCGTATTATATGTTCACAAAAATAAAATGGATCTTGATTTTCACGTAAAACTTCCTCTTCCTTTTAAGCTTTTGCATAAAATTAAACTTAATATAGCTGCATAACCACCACTTATGCCATCGATTTTTCTTTCACAAATCATAATGATTGGTTAATATATTTTAGAATTAATTCTGTGCATACAGATATATAAACATATAATTCTACCTAAGTTAATAAAGATAGAGATTGCCATGTATATATATATATATATAAAAAATATAGAAGAAATAAGATTGATAAACATGTACGAATGTCCAAATTTATTTAAAATTTCGATTGTTCAATGCAAGGTGTATTCAGTAATAACCTAGTGTGTATTATTCTTTCCTTAAACCAAGGGTTATCATCAGAGGAGAAATACAGATAGATAAGTTGGTGATGGAAAAACCAAAGTTAAACATTTGAAAAATGTTATTAAAAATGGAGTGAAAAAAAGTATAATAATAATAATAATAATAATAATAATAATAATAATAATAATAATAATAATAATAATAATACTTGTAATAATAATAGTAATAATAGTAAAAATAATAAATAATAATAAAAATAATAATAGTAATGGCAATTGTAATAGTAATAATAATAATAAAAAATAATAATAATAATAATAATAAAAAATAATAATAATAATAATAATAATAATAATAATAATACTAATGACAATAATAATAATAATAATAATAATAATAATAATAATAATTATAATAATAATAATAATAATAATAATAATAATAATAATAATCATGATAAATAATAATTATGCCAATACTACACTTAAGAATATATTAGTTAGCATATAAAGCTATACAAAAACAATGCATGGAAATTTAAAACAGAACCTTACGTTCTTTTTCTACCAGTTTATATTTATATAGTTCACCCCAAACAAGGCAAGCCGCCACTGTAAACGTAAGAGGCTACTGAGAAAAAAGGTGAACATTTTCTTTTGGTGGGCAACCTAAATTGGGAGCTGTGCAAAGAGATGTCTGTGTATATTAGTTTTAAATTTCTGCATGTCAGTACCGTCAGGAAAACAGGGTCAAGGAGGGGGTTTCAGAGTCCAGCAGCACGAGGAAGTTGTCTAAGAGAGAGATAAAAGTGGATGATTCCCCAGGCAAGATGTGGCAACAATACTCCATGCATGGACGGATGGTGGCTTCGTAGAGATATCGGATAATGTCAGGTGTGAGAGTTTACTAGCATGGTAGAGGGAGCCCACCTTCTTTTTAGT
>OY744515.1:7061303-7063803 GCA_963556195.1 Sepiola atlantica
TAGGGTCAGTGAGGGGTTAGGGTTAGCTATAAAGTTTAGGGTCATTGGGGGTTAGGGTTAAAATTAGGGTCAGGGCCAAAGTTAGCCCAGGTCCCAATGTAACAAACTACCAAATAGAGACGTAAAAAATAAGACAATGACAATGATATTGTATAGTTAACATCTGAGAAGTTAAGTTTCTTATTTTGTGTCACGATCTGACACTCTCATTTAATAAGATTTAGTATTTACTTTTGCCCCTGACAACGGGGGAGGGGAGTCGCGACCGATAGTGATTGCTGAAGAGACAGCTTTTACCCCGACAACCGAGTAATATAATAAATATATATACTTCCATCCCGTCACGCAAAATTTTGGTGAGTAAGATATGTGCATATTTCTAGCCACCGGATAATTTTATTAACAGTAAATTATACAAATTGATGTAGAAAACACTGTGGAATTCCTTTTTTTTTTCAGTGAAACACAGAGAGCGCGTACGAAAGAAAGAGAAAGTTTGTGTTCGTAAGAGAGAGATAGAGGGAGAAGATAAAGAAAGAGAGAGAGAGAGAGAATAAACGTAATTGAAAAGTGAAAACGCAATAAAAACAAATAAATAAATCGCAAAAAGTAAAAAAAAAAATATTTAACAAAAACGAAAGTGAGGAAAGTCATGATTCAAAGCAAAATAAAAAAGAAAATCTAATCGAAAAAAAAAGTAACAAGTATAATTTCGTTTACTATCGGAAGCCTACCAGTTTTTACGGTATATCAACCCTTTTTAGTAGAGTGTCCATCGTACACGCGTTATTGGAATGCAAATTATTAATTTTTTAAAAATATTTCACTCTTATCCGGGGGGGTGCTCATAATAAAACAAGCGTAACTTACTAACAAATAGATGGTGCTTCGTTAGATTGGGACCCGCGCTAACTTTGACCCCGTCGTTAGGGTTAGGGAGGGGGGTAGGGTTACCTATAAAGTTCAGGGTCATTGGGGGTTAGGGTTAAAGTTAGGGTCAGGGTCAAAGTTATCCCGGGTCCCCATGTAACAAAGTACCAAATAGAGACGTAAAAATAAGACAAGGGCAATGATATTGTATGGTTAACATCTGAGAAATTAATTTTTTTTATTTCAAATATTTATTTAGTTATATTGTCAAATTCGTCAAACAAAAATGGCGTTCGCTTATTTTAGGTGAGGTGGTCGCTAATTTCAGACTTTATAAAAGGCTAAATTGCCCGATTACAGTAGATGATCTCTTTACATTATCGGCTAACCCAAGATGTAGGGGAGGGCGCCACTCTTTTCCCAGGACTGCTTCATTGTCCTTGATCCTGACCTTATAATACTGAGAGTTTTAGCAATGTTTGTTTTAGTCTTTGCTATGACTCAACCGAGGATAGAACTCTGGTATCCCGTTTCATTAGCGGAAACGCTTACCAAATAGGCCGGTTTCAGGCTTACGGTATTTATTTATTTATTTATTTTATTTTTTAATATTTAAAATTTCTTCTTCTTCTTCTTCTTCTTCTTCTTATTATTATTATTATTATTATTATTATTATTATTATTATTATTATTATATTAATACGATAGAGTGTGTGTTATTTATTTTGTGTGTCACGATCTGACACTCCTATTTAAGAAGATTTAGTGAAGAGACAGCTTTTGGCCCGGCAACCGAGTAATATAAATTAATATATATACTTCCATTCCGTCACGCAAATTTTTTGTGAGTAAAATATGTGCATATTTCTAGCCACCGGATAATATTATTAACAGTAAATTATACAGATTGATGTAGAAAACACTGTGGAATTTCCACAGGGTCCCGCTAGTATATATATATAACTGACCTCAAGGAACAGAAACTGCAAGAAACTTTATAAACTGAACCCCCGCCCCCAAAAATATGATGACACCAGCCTTGCTTGATACCACACAAACTAGTCGTAAAGGGTCAAAGACCATGTGAAGACCGAGGAGGTGAAGCACTAACCGGACCTACACTGGAAGCATGCGGAGAGTACTGTGAAATTGGAGAGTCTAATTGCTACTGACATCCCAGAGGAGACGAATTACCGTTACCAGCGAGACATCAATGCGCAGCGGCTGTTACGATATAGCGAAGTTATTTTCTATGGTTATCGAAAAGAGATGAGGAGTACTAAAAATCCCAGGAGACTTGTTATCACTTCGACTCTAGACCATCAGTTATTATCAGTGAGCAATACCTGACGATGACTTGTGTAAGAACTCATAGTGAGTACAAATAATAATAATAATAATAATAATAATAATAATAATAATAATAATAATAATAATAATAATAATAATAATTGTTATTATTTACTCACTAGGAGTTATCACACAGGTCATCGTCAGTGATCGCCCACTGCCAACAACCTGTGGTATTCCCTGGAGTCTGAGTGACAACAAGTCTCCTCAGACTTCCAGTATGCTCCACTTTTTTCCGTTCATCACCGCTGATGACTTTGCGGTATCGCAACAGCCACCT
>OY744515.1:7068803-7086303 GCA_963556195.1 Sepiola atlantica
GATCAAGTAAATAATGTTAGAAGCAAACTAATATAATAACTGTAAAAACTAAATTGACCTAAATGAGTGATTTCCCACTGAACGACTTGGGACTGTAGGGTTTTTTTATTTTTTTATGTTTAATGGTGGAGAAACTTCCGAGACTATATATATATATATATATATATATATATATATATATATATATATATATATATATATATGATAACGGGTTCTATTTTCAATTTTATAATACTGACCCACCACTAAGGCTTCGAAATGAGCGACCCATTTTCTTAAACTTCTAGCATGCCAATGCTTTCTGTGTTCTACAACCAGAATTTGAATTAATAATCGCCAACGAAATCGGCGCGGATACACTATAACAAGGACGTTTTATCGAAAACAACAAAGTTAAAAAGTTTGTTTATTTTTGTTTTGTGTTTTTTTATGAAAAAAAATGACACAATACTCCATGCATTGGCGCATGGTGGTTTGTAGAAAGATAGGATACTGGCAGATATAATCAGTTTTCTTGCCCGGTAAAGGGAGCTAACTTTTTTGTCAGAAGTGTTGGCATCATTTTATATGTGTGTGTAACTTTTAATGTTAGTTCGAAATTGTTAAAGAAAAAGAGCTTTGTCTTCGTAGTATTAAATGTGAGTATCCACATTTGGCCCGTTTCTACTACAGAGTTGAGGTAATTTCATACGAACTCAGTAATTGCTTTGGATATGTTTGCGTTTGTATTGCCCACGTGTGGAGAATAGAGTGTAGTGATATCAGCTTAAATATCTATCGCAGAGGAAATTCCATCAGAAAGGTCGTTTATAGAAATCAAGAATAATAGAAGTCCAAGGATCGCCCCACCTGGTTGAACCCCGCATTAATTTAGAAGATATTGAGATATACGACCACCCAGGACGACCTGCATCCTATCTTTGCCAGGAAAAAACAATTATGATAAATAATCGTTATGTAATACTGTACGAATTACTTTTCATACAAAGACCTTCATGTCAGACCTTGTCAAATGATTTGTATATATGAAGCGCTAAAGCTCTAGGCGCATCTGTCTTATACAGTGTATGTTACATGTGTTCAGCGATTTTCGTTACGATATTTGCAGTAAAACGGATTTGGCTAAAGCCACACTGCTTCTCAGAAAGAAGTTTAGCATTTATTTTATGAGGTTGTCGAATATCGCTAGATGTAAAACTGATGGGTGATCATTTTGCGGATCAGTTCTTTCACCAGCATTCTTAAACAAAGTCAATTTTCCAGCTATCAGGGAAGTGAGATTCGGCAATAGTTGTAGAGTTCGGAGAGAATAAAGGCTAACTCAGCCGAGCAATTTTAATTACTGTAGCAAGAAATAAAATCATGCCCACGTCTTTTAGGAGTGCCTAGGGGTTTTATGATATCAAGAACTTGAGAAGCGGTGATGATCAGATAACCAAGTGTGTCTTTTATCCGTAGTTGGGTATCTGGGAGGAAGTTGTTTGCGGAGTCCAACATGCAGTTTAGGACGAAGCGCTGGGCAATTAATTCAGCATTATATCTTCGTACAAACGGAATCATTGTAGATTGTCAATTATTTACCACACATTTCCGAGAAATATTTATTTTCATGATTGTTTACCTGATTAGGTTTATTATTATCTCCGTTTGAATGTTGGGGTGGTATCCATAGATATTCGGTGATTTGTGGACTCTTTGACTTACTGCTAGGTGAATATACCACATAATTCACATGTAAGTATCAACGTTTGATAAATTAATCTACGGATGTAACAGAAACGGTATTGGTAGTAGTAAGTGGAATTGTTATTATACTGAGAGCTGCAGGAAGATTCCAAAGGTAGTAGTAACGCATTGCTGTTATTACAATATACCAGTTTCCGTTTGTTAAGAATGCTAATATTCTTAAAAACGTTTATAAACTCAATACATCTGGCTGGCCGTATGAACTTGTAAATTGATGGTTATAATATCATTTTGGGTGTATATGTAAATATATATATACCTTATAAACATAAGATTAATTTATGTTTTAAAAGTGTATATCTTTTTTCAACTAGCCGTAATAAAAATAATGAAATATATTTATTTAGACAGTAAATCTTAATATTGTTTAAAAATCAGTTTTAATTCATGTGTGTTGTTTTTATTGCTTCACTGTTAGCCTAGACTATTAGTGAAATGTTGATGAAGTATTCTTATTATGGTTGATGAGCAAATTTAATACATTTGTCTCTAAAAGATATGTCCACTAAAACTATCTTGATGTCGAATGTTTATAACATATTTACAAAATGATGAATATGTCATAATGTTGGCTATTTACATGTTATATTCTAGCGGTGGTTAACCGTAGACCCATAGAGAAGAGTTAATACCTTCAGTATTCATTGACATCTTACGGACTAGATTTGCTTCACCTTTTATCAATCTAACTTTGAGCTGTTGGGTCCTTTGACTCGTTAAAATTCTGGCACAGTTAACACATTTTACTTTATATATATATATATATATATATATATATATATATATATATATATATATATATATATGTATATATATATCTATATATTAGCATAATCCACGGACACGTGTTTCGCCAAACTGACGCGCCGTTACTCAGAATTACGAGATATTATAAACGTGCTAATTTAGAATACATCAGAAATCTCATCGGAGATATCAACATAGTTCGTGAGATAGCTGAATGGCTCAAAGTAGGCAAAGTTGTACATACGCGGACATTCTATAGTAAGTGCCACTTCTCACAAAAGTTCACTTTGTTCTGTTCAGCTACTGTCACACATACGCATAACACATTCCGCCGTTACAACCGCTATTATAAGATACAGATAAAAAAGAATACATGATCCATGAACAGTATTAAAAGTGTAAGAGTCGCTGCTAAGAGTGGGTATACTGAGATGACTGGAACACGCATCGCGTAACAGAAGTTAGAGACTCGTGATGTCGAGAAACTCTATAAAATGGTGGTTAACAATATGCAGTCAACAATTCAGCTACTATCTATCTACTACTATATCGCTTATGCAGCAACGAATGAAGCTGAACTGCTTGGCCAGCCGCCTGCTTTGAACTCCAATATCATCTCTACAAACACCCCCTATACATTTCCAAGAATTGCGGGTAACTGACTGAGAGGGTATGTTCATTATCACTTTCCATGTTTTGAATCATATAAAGAACGTTTACACCTCCAAAGTATGTGCAACAGACCTTATCACATCCATAGTATGAAACATTATCTGTTGAGTTGGCCCTTGTCCCCACAAAACCTTACACGCAATGCCTAGCCAAATGTTCCCTCTTGCAAGCTAAACGGTTGCGTCTGTGGTATCAGTAGCACACACTCTAGTAAACGAAAATAACATCATCGCTTCATACATCTACTCCCATTCTCTGCTAATGTTTTCGAATCATTAATCAATCTAGCAATAGTTCATGATCTCGCGACTGCACAGCTTTTATCTGACTAACAGCATAGTGGTAGGCAATCTCGTTTAACTGCTGATATCTTAAATGTTATCTAAGTAACATACACTATACACTAGATGAGGCAGGTTAAGCTAGATTGTAACTTTATAGCCAAAGCTTTTGACAAAGTTGGGCATGCTTGTCTTCTCAGGAAAATGAATACGTGCTTGACACATTATACATAATAATAATATAATCAAATCCTATTTAGCTCATTGAAACATTAATGGGGTTCTTGATGGCCGTACATCAAAACACCATTAATGCGTGCGTACGCCATAACTGATACTTATAACCTATTTTTAATAATCTTCAGAACAGACCACCCAAATGGCATCGTATTATATTTGCCAATAACACAACACTCTATTCTAGAGATGTGGGCAAATCGAACATACGTATATCCAAGGCAATTGCAGAATCCTTACAAAATGACTGCCAGTATCTACTTGGATTGCATCATACATGTATGGTCAAATTCAATGTTACCGAGACAAATCAACTTTTCTTTTTTTAATTATAAGAAACTTTCTCAAGGAGTTTAAACACCGAGCTCTCTAAAAGGGCGCTATCACCCATGACAATCGGTGTTTAAACTCCTCGGCTAAACATTATTTGGAATAACTTCATTGAAGTTATTGCCAAAACTGCTACAAAGAATGTGGGTTCTCTCTCACACGTGTCAGTATCCTGTAACTGTATAATAACACAATTCACTCATGTATGGAGTATTGCTGTTACATCTGAGTTGGTTTGCCAATTACTAGTCTCTCCAACTTGGGGAGAGTTCACAACACAGTCTGTAACTTATTACTTCCAATAAGCTCACACCCATACCTCATCACCGCATTGTGGTATCCCTGTATTTGTTTTACACATGCTTCCACTGAATCATCTCCCATGAACTTACTGTATTTGTACACTTTGATAGTAAACATCATCGATAAACAAGACTAGCAACAACATCCCACCCTTCACTGTCAACGTACCCAGATGCTGAAAAACGTTCTACTAATAGTTCTTTCTTCGGAACGCTTATCTTTAGTGGTCCCTCCTTGCTCCCTGTTTCTCTAAATACACCAACATTTAGAAAGGCACATGTTATGTTATGAAATATATTGCTACACAACTCACCACCTAGTATTTACATACATTTTGCCCCAAATAGTAGCCATATAGATTTTAGTAGCAATATGGCGCGTTTAGGATGAACAAAAGTATATATATATATATATATATATATATATATATATATATATATATATATATATATATTACTGTATCATCTGACTACTTATAAAGAAACTTACAATATTACGTATATAATTGTTTTCCAGTGTGTACCCCAACACTTCTTTATACAGGAGTACACCGTGACACCTTAAGGGTAGAATACACATATACCCATTGAAGGGATTAGTACAGACACGTGCGTTTTTATTCTCGAATAAAATCAGCAGTCTTCATAACCATATTTAATCATACTATATGCTGTTTTAGATATATTTCTTACAGATATTTAAACTGTTCAGCAAGCTAAATTGTATATGTATTATAGTCATATGGCTCTAACTGAACGGATGTAAAACCATTTGGTTGTGCAATGTGTGCTATCTTTAATCTACCTTGTTCTGAATTAATGAATTTCAGTTTGATTTGAGTTTATATATATACTAGGACATACCCGTCCCAGAAAAATTATAAGTAATAAATACAGCATTAATTTTAAATTGTGATTTGTTTTTCTTTACTTGCATGCATATTAGTGTTTAGGGGGCAGCCCGCTAAATGGTAAAGTTTACAAAAAAAAAAGAATGTGCTCACGTTACTTACCCAGTTGCATAGAATATTATCCATAATTCATAATAATAAGTTCAATGGTTTCGTGTTTTAATAAGCACATACATATTATTGACGCTCACGCGCACTCAGAGAAGCATAAAAATGTATTACTTAATATGAACAAAATATTGATGTAAGGAATCCTTATTCTCGAACTATGCACTAGCAAACTTATAGTAAACATTTTTGGGTGGATAGGGAGGGGGAGGACGTGCCAGTTCGAGTGGTCGCACTCTCTAAATGATAAAGTTTGCAGAAATGTAATGTGTCCCTATTACTCACAGTTATCCCGGGGTGTATATATTCAAAAATGTATAATCATCGATTCAGAGAAAAAAGTAAAAATAAAAAAAAATTATATAGATGCAGTCATGAATGTAAATGTTTACAAAACAAAATTAATTTTTGTTTATATAGATACAGTCATAAATGTAAACGTTTACAAAATATATATATATAGATGCAGTCATGAATGTAAATGTTTACAAAAAAACAATATATAGATGCTGTAATAAATGTAAATGTTTACAAATATAAAAATATATAGATGCAGTCATAAATATAAATGTTTACAAATATAAAAATAATATAGATGCAGTCATCAATGTAAATGTTTACAAATATAAAAATAATATAGATGCAGTCATAAATGTAAATGTTTACAAAAAAATTATATAGATGCAGTCATGAATGTAAATGTTTACAAAAAAAAATATATAGATGCTGTCAGAAATGTAAATGTTTACAAATATAAAAATATATAGATGCAGTCACAAATATAAATGTTACAAATATAAAAATAATATAGATGCAGTCATTAATGTAAATGTTTACAAAAAATGATATAGATGCAGTCATAGATGTAAATGTTTACAAAAAACAATTATATAGATGCAGTCATAAATGTAAATGTTTACAAAAATAAAAATGTATAGATGCAGTCATAAATATTAATGTTTACAAATATAAAAATAATATAGATGCAGTCATGAATTTAAATGTTTACAAAAAAATGATATAGATGCAGTCATAAATGTAAATGTTTACAAAAAACAATTATATAGATGCAGTCATAAATGTAAATGTTTACAAATATAAAAATATATAGATGCAGTCATAAATATAAATGTTTACAAATATAAAAATAATATAGATGCAGTCATAAATGTAAATGTTTACAAAAAGAAATTATATAGATGCAGTCATAAATGTAAATGTTTACAAAAAAATATATAGATGCAGTCATAAATGTAAATGTTTACAAAAAAAATGGCATAGATGCAGTCATAAATGTAAATGTTTACAAAAAATGATATAGATGCAGTCATAAATGTAAATGCTTACCAAAAACAATTATATAGATGCAGTCATAAATGTAAATGTTTACAAATATAAAAATATATAGATGCAGTCATAAAGATAAATGTTTACCAATATAAAAATAATATAGATGCAATCATAAATGTAAATGTTTACAAAAAATGATATAGATGCAGTCATCAATGTAAATGTTTACAAAAAACAATTATATAGATGCAGTCATAAATGTAAATGTTTACAAATATAAAAATATAGAGATGAAGTCATAAATATAAAAGTTTACAAATATAAAAATAATATAGATGCAGTCATAAATGTAAATGTTTACAAAAAAAAGTATATAGATGCAGTCATAAATGTAAATGTTTACAAAAAATATATAGATGCAGTCATAAATGTAAATGTTTACAAAAATAATGACATAGATGCAGTCATAAATGTAAATGTTTACAAAAATGTGCCTATGTAACTCGTCGTATTTTAAAAAATATATGCCAAAATAATAATGATCGGTTCATTAGTTTAGGGTATTACTTTTAAAAATAGATATATTAAAAGTAAGAAAAACAAATTATATTTTATAAAAATATTCGCGTCATAAAGCGTGGTTTCCAAAGGAATTTTATTTGCCTGTTTTTCAACAGTGTTTAAATTTCTTAAAGAGGCTTCCAAGGACTTTTGCCAAAAGCTCCCTTTCTTTGGTAGAGTTGATTTGTAAAGATATCGCCAACTGCCACTCTATTAAAGGCATAGCTTATTAGGTAAAACTAATTCGTGCTCCCGGCACTTAACAATGTTTACATTGAGCTATTACTTAAAGTCAGCCTGTGTTGTATAATAGCAAAGGGGTAGAGGTGCCGACTTTCAGATCGACACTTGAGGCACTAGCTGGTATAGCCGCAATGAAAAGCTGTGATACAACGAACAGGCTGTATGTGGACGACTATATATATATATATATGTGTGTGTGTGTGTGTGTATGTATATATATATACATATATATATATATATATATATATATATATATATATATATATATATATAAATATATATATATATATATATATATATATATATATATATATATATATATATATATATATATATATATATACAGGGTGGGGCAAAATAAGGGTCCTATCTTTAAATTTGAATAACTTGAATTTGAATAACTTCCACAAAATAAAAGTTAAACTCACCAAACTTTATGTGTGTGTAGACTGACCCTTCCGAGATTTTTTGAAATAAACAAAAAAAATTTTAGCCGAAAAACACTTCTTAAAACTTACAAAAACTAAAGTATTGTTTTTTACACTGTTTTGAGTTTTTTAAGCAAAAATAATGTTTTCTAAATGAGGGTACGTTCCTTAGGGCTAATACGGCTCATGCTTGCTTCGGAAGGGGTCCTTTACTTATTCTAAAAAAAAAAAAAAAATTCAATAAATAAAAAAGTTATGAATTTTTAAAAATAGGACCCTTATTTTGGCCCACCCTGTATATATAGATATATATATATATATATATATATATATATATATATATATATATATATATATATATATATATATATATATATATATTAAAAGTACGCTTTTAGTCATTTATATGCAAAATATATATGTATTCTAGATTAATAATAAAAACGATTCCCTCACCCCAAGAAAAACATATAGACAATCCTCAAAAAAGTAATCCCTATTGCTAATACTCCACACTCATTTCCATCGTTGGTATTCATAGTGACAGTGATACGATCACATCACTATTATACTGCCTCCAGGGTGTTTGTAAACAATATGTCTTGCACTCTCATTCAAATTTTGATCAAAATACCTTACATGATGTTGACCTTAGAAAATGTATGAAATATGAGACTTCAGCTTATGGGCTCTACATAAAAATTAAAATTCGGGGAATATTGATTAATGTTTATGCAAAGTCAAATGGGAAGTTGTACTCATATTATGTAAAACCCTTATGAAAACCATCTAAAACCCTTTAAAATCCCAAAACTAAAGGAGTAAAAATATTTGTTATTAATTCATGTCTAATGGATTTTGCCAAAATCTCACACAACTCATAGGTGTATGGATTCCGATGATGGGCCTCCAAGCTATTCTACAACCATGTGCTTAAAACTAAAAATAACCCACATCATGATTCCATATGCCTCGCAGCTTTGTTCAAAAATTCATTATTTCTTGATTTTAATCATGGTAATTGGACATACAAGTGTTGCAAAGCTGGTCGGTTCGGGGAGTTTATGTTACCTGCTTTGAAACACGCAATGTTATAGTGTATGTGTCCCTCTCTTTCTCTCTCTCTCTCTCTCTCTCTCTCTATATATATATATATATATATATATATATATATATGTGTGTGTCTGTGTGTGTGTGTGTATATATATATATATGTATATAATAATTTTTAAATTAATTATACAAATATTTATTATACAACAAATTGGTTTATAAATTAAGTAGTCAATTACAAACATTTATAAATACAATTGATAAATCGTTCGATAAGCGCGAATTAAAAAAAGGAAAATGCGCCTATTTGCATATTCTTAAAATAATAAAACACAACACGCAAAACTAAAACAAGAACACCGGTAACTATCGCTTAACACTAAACCATCACAAATAATCTACGTAACATTATAGGCGAAAAGAAGTCCTTCTCGAATGGATCAGGTCATTCTAGTCTAGTGGGGAGAAAGCTAGTCTATGGATATTAACATCGAAGGTTCGATCCCTACGTGTCCACGTAAAAAATAAATTTGTAAATTAAGTTATAAAAATCTGTATACAACAAATTGGTTTATAAATTAATAAATTAATAAAATATATACATATATGTAGCCGCACTGATGAGCTGTGATACAGCGAATATGTCGGTATGTAGATATAATGTTTATATATATATATATATATATATATATATATATATATATATATATATATATATATATATGATCAATTATGTGTTACTTATTATTTAGGAGATTAAAAAACAACGCCACTATTACTACAGTCGACAACATTCAACTCAGTGCATCAGTAAATATCACCTCTCCCCTGTTTCTCTCTATCTAGCTTGCCCCTTCTTTTATTCTGTCCACTTTTATCTGGTACTTTCCCTTCATCTCTGTTCTTGTTTCATACCTTACCGTCTCTTTTCCCACTATTTCTTCCTCTGCTCCCTAGCTCTCCCAATCTCTCTGTTTCCCCAACTTATGTCTTTCCGCCTCTCTTCTTATTGTTTTCATTCCTCCTGTCTATATATGCTATTATTAAGCTTTCTACCAGTCAGTTGTAGTTTAACCTTCCTCTTTCAGCCCTCTCTCTTTTACTCTCGATGTTAATTATATATTTTATTCGTATCCTTCCACTAAAACACATTGTGTTTTGCGACCTCATTCACTTTTGATGAGAAGAAACAAGCCAACGAGCAAGAGGGCAAGAAAAGATATAAAGATGTTTCTAGATAAACATGTACACACGCATATGTATATATACATATGTATGTGTGTGTGTGTGTGTGTGTGTGTGCGTGTGTGCTATTTGGTTTGTTTGGTAAATACATCCAAACGAGTTCGGAATTATTTAATAATAAACTCATAAAATGTATTAATTAATTTTCGTAGAGAAGATCATATCATATCAACATAGTACTATCGGTTTCTAGGTAGGTGTTTATGCATACCCATACATACATGCATACATACATACATACATATATATATATATATTTATTTATAGTGAATGCTTTTATTCAAACAGGTACAAGGTCTGCTACACTGGCATGTCGATGTTATCGATCTACAGCTCTCAAGAGCTGAGGTTGAGTTCATTCTCCCTGGAATTCAGCAACCAGTTGAATCAAAAAACAATTTTCTGACTGATGAGACCTCAGCTCTTGAGAGCTGTAGATCGATAACATCGACATGCCAGTGTAGCAGACCTTGTACATGTTTGAATAAAAGCATTCACAATACAGCTCTATATTTTTATTGAGCACTCTTTTATAAACCCGGTTTGATTCCCTTTGGATTTCTACCCTGTGGATTTTTACCCTACCTGGATTACTATATTTATATATATATATATATATATATATATATATATATATATATATATATATATATATATATATATATATATATCAATTAGTTCTGAACCAACTAGTTTCTTGGTGTTTTATTTATGTAACATGTTTACATAATAGTGATTGAATCTTATTTTGTTGTATTATTCTGAGCTCTGTTGGTCTAAAGTACTTTCTATTGAGTTAATCGTACACTTGCAGTATTTCCTAGAAATTTAAATTGCTTCACTTTTTATTTTTCCAGACTTGAGGTAGAGCCTATTCTCGTCCCATTAAAACACAACCTAAATTAGAACATTTGCCTTTACTTAACATCACACGGACAAGCATATATATATATATATATATATATATATATATATATATATATATATATATATATATATATATATATATATATGTATATATATATATATATATATATATATATTTCAGGAGGAAGAGAGATTACTGCGTGCGCGCTTTTGTTCCTATGAATTTATATGATATGTATTTACGTGTGTTCTCCCACATTTGTAGATCTTTCGATCTGAATTGATATATTTAGTTTGATAAATATCAACCACACCGATGCTTACCGCATAAACAGGGTGTTTGAAAATCCCTTTGGCAGTTGGGAATATTAACGAATTTATGTGATTCCGAAAACCACAGTACACTGGAATTCGCCTCTGGGAATAAACTGATTGGTTATTTTCGAGATTCCCGGCGTAAGAGAAAGGATTGCAGCTTTTATTGCTAAAAATACTAATTCGATTTTTTTATCGTCTCTTTTCTGGATAGAGAATTTTCGAGGCGAGTAAACATAGCCTCAGTCTTAGTAATCTTTTCAAAATAGCAAGTGGCCCGCTTCTGCATCTTGGGTCAACGAATTAAACTGGTAATTTAGACGCCCGCATACACAGCGAGGAACCGTCTTTTTATGTGCGTGTATACAATCTATCTTTCCTTTTACGAAGATTCACTCGCTATTTTACATTTTGTCATTGATTCATCTATGATGTTCTTTGTTTCTGTCATTCATCTTTTCATCAATGTGACGTTCTATCCGGGTGTGAATATCATAGATATTATAGAAAGCAGGAGTAAAATAAATGCACGCTTATTGATATCACGGTTTCCTACGATGTTAGAAATGTTCTATAGGAAAATACTAGCAACTAGCTGAAATATCCGTGTTAAGATGGGTGCATATTATTGAATCAGTGTTGCACACTTTAATGACTGGAAGCAAATAACCGAAAACATAGTGTTCTTGCTTAAACGTTTTATTATGATTTAATGTTTAGATCAGAGGTTAAAGATTGTTGTATTGAGATAAGATTAAGCATGTCTTATTACACATTTGTTATTAGATTAAACATTTGTTATTAGGATCAGAAATTAAACATTTGTAATTCGGATCAGAGATAAAACATCTCTTATTAAAACCAAAGGTTACATATTTTTCATTTTGATCAGAGAGTAAATGTGTTTTTAATCAGATTTTACACAGTTGTTGTAAGATTAAAGCTTAAGCAGTCTTGGCGGTGATTTCACATCCGTCTTGGATTCTTTTAAACTTTTAAAAAGTATACATTCTCAGATAATCTAAAACATATATATATATATATATATATATATATATATATATATATATATATATATATGTGTATATATTCAGGTAATCTCCTCAAAAAATTACAAAATATTAATTTACAAAAGCATACTATAAACAGCCTTGATATCACCTCCTTCTACACAACTATACCCGAAAAAAATGCATCACCTTACTCTCCAAACACTTAAACAAAATTAATTGTTCTTGTTCTCTCCCAATTAAAAGCATTATAGATATCATTAGGTACATAACTTCTCTGACTTTCTTTAAATATAACAATAACTATTATAGACAGAAATTTGGCCTACATATGGGTAACCCCCTTAGTCCCGTATTAGTTTGTTTGTTTTTAGAATTCCTCGAAATCGGTCGTTTTTCATATCGTATCCCTAAAACTGCACTTATTTTAGATATATTGACGATGTTTTAATTTTTCTACACGTTAGTCATAAAATAGGAACATTAGCACAATCACTCATCAAAGTTCAACTTTCCATCAAGTTTACTTTCGAGAGTTAACACAGCAATTCTTTAGCTTTCCTCGACATTCTTATCTTCAAAAACAATAATAGTCTCTCATTTCAAGTCCATCGTAAACTAACCAACAAAAATGATTACTTGCACTATTACTCACATCATAATAACTACATAAAAACAGTATGATAATAGGCTTTTATCTTAGAGCTTTGCGTATGTGTAGCCCTGAACATCTTCTCAAGAATATAGTAAAATAGATTCCTCTCTCACAACTTTAAAATACCCCACACATGTCGTTCTCTCCGCTAAAAGGAATCCTATCCAAATACATCTAAACATATAAAAAATACGAAAACTGCTTCTTATACTACACAACCCATACTAAGAAATGTGTTCCTTCCTACTAATTCTCGCAATAAAAATCCCTTCTCTTCTCTTTACCAACATGGTTTCAGAATTATCCAAGCTACCTCACTTACTATTAAATCATCTTAAAAAAACATAACAACAAAAATAATGTCCTTAGATCTCCCACTTCAGCTGGAATTTATACTATACCATGCGCTGATTGCGGAAATATATATTTTGTCTAGACACTACGCCCGTTAAATAAACGAATCTATGAACACAATCGTGCTATAAAAAAACTGTGACACCTCAAAAACGATATGTACCCACATGATTTATTTTGATCATCACTTCAATACACAGAGGGCGATTTTAATAAAACATATCCACGACACTAAACTCCGTCGTCTCATAGAATCGTGTTTAATCCTACGTCATAATAACACAATTATTCAAAGATCAGTATTCTATAATATCTCTACATCTTATGCCAGATCGATTCTAATCGAAATGAACCTAAACCAATGCGATAACGGATAACTTCTACAACTTTGAGTCCGTCTTCCTCCTCATTCTCATCCTCCTCCTCCTCCTCCTTATTGGTTTAATCCCTTGCTGTCATTAATTTTAACTTACTACTAATCTTCCTTCCCACTTTATTAACTTGCAGCGTTTCCGATCAGCGTGTATATGCTAACTGCTGATTTTTTCTTTCTTTCTTTTTCTTTTTCTTTTCTTTTTTAACATTCCTTTCTTTCTTTCTCCCTTTTCAACTGTTTATTACACGTGACTATTTTTTCCCCATATTGCGTTCTTTGTATACATTTGAAAACCATTCTGTTTGTAATTAAAGTTCTGCTACCAATTGATGATGATTGTATTTTAACAATCGAAATATTTTGGTAGACCGATTCAATATGTGTTTTTGAGTTTATTTTTTCTAGCTGTTGATTTGCTTATCCTTTATTCCATTATTATTTGTACATTTTGTCTAAAAAATTGTTTCTTTTATTCCTCATATATATATATAAATACATATATATATATGTATATATGTATATATGTATATATTTAACATTTCTAGTCAGACTTTAAACAATCGATGTTAATTCTTTAACTCAACAGCCTGTATAAATAAACAATAAGGAATTAGATTCCAGTGACTAAGTCTGTATTCATTTTAAAAAAGGATCCAGTTATTTACGGACTGTTCCGTCATAATTCGGACAACCTTAATTCTGTTATATATCTTGTTATTCTATGTGTGTGACTCATCAGAGGAAAGGCCGAAATTGTTTCGAAACTATCATGAAATGAAAAATAACAAACAATAAAACATACATTATTAAGCTATTTATATACGTAGGTTACTTGAGGTGTACGTTTCTGTTTACTTTCAGAAATGGACGCAATGTTTCACACTAACAGAGATAGCAAAAATACTCCCTTCTTAGGGATTATGTGTAGCTCATACATTCTGGGCTGTGGCAAACCCACAATACGGATACTGTGGTAAATGTAGTTATTAAGAAATATCCTTCCATCGAGTTGATAGAAATGTGTTTTGTTGTTTTACATTAGTACTCGGAAAATATGCCCTCAAGATGTTCAAATTTATGATTGCCCCTCAAAATATCCGACATTGTATTAATGTAATACTTGATGTTAAGAATGCCACACCAGCACCTTTATCTGACTTGGTGATGAAAATACCTTTATTAGTGTATAAAGGTTTAGCATCCTAGTAATAAATAATACACCAGGTGTTTCACAAGGAACGCTCAAACCACCACCTCAATCTCTGGCAAGCGGTAAGCGTAACTATGACGGGTCTCACTCTCTCTTAGTAGGCAAAAAGCTGTCATACAAGTTAGAGGCATTCACTGAACTCTAAATTTGTTTATCTTCATTAATATACTTTCTATTTAGCTATACTCTACTGTCCGGAAATCGCTTTTCACGGTTCGTGTGAGTAGGGGTTATCTTCGTCCGTTCATCAGTTTTTAAAATAGACTTAAATAATTAACAAATCATGTATCTTTATCGATATTCGTCGAAGTACCTTTTGAAAATGTGTCGATCAAAAAGTGACGCAAGTTTAAGGTTTTAGTCGAATAGTCATTTGACTATTATCACTAATTAGTCATTTGACTATTATCGCTAATTAGTCATTTGACTTTTATCAGTAATTAGTCATTTGACTATTATCATTAATAACTCATTTGACTATTATTAATAATTTAGTCGTTTTATTTCTCTCTCCTTACTATGTAGTGTTACTACACGTATTTCCCCTTTACAATACACTCAGTAATGTATATACTATGACTTCGATTTCCTTTTAAAACGCTAATAAAATTGTGTATAACCCGACATCTTTTTATAGGTATATATATACATATATCTTCGATTCGAACAATGTCTAGTAAACCAATATTGGTTCATTACATGTGTATTTATTTTCAACTATTATTTCTTCTACCCATTCCTACTAGTCTTTATTTATCTATTTACATGTTTTTTGTAGATGCGTATCGATCTAAACACTAACTTCGCAGAAGAGATACAGACAATTGTCATTGTAGTCACTCTGCTTCAACTGACAATTACTGTCTTCTACCTGGTGCAGCCCTTTGTGTAAATCGTAATTACATTACAGACAAAACATGGCGTCTTTACTAACGACAGCAGCCACTGCTGCCACTAAACCCATCTCTTTATCTTACTCTAAGATGATTGTTCGTCGATCACATCGTTTCTATTATGTCTCCCCCTTCAACCGATGATTTTTTTTCTTAATCTACGCCTCCTGCATCTGGAAACAACGATCTACTAAAAGTATGCAGGAGTGTTGCACATTACTCCTCATGATGGTACATAATATGTTTTACATGTAGACGCCTGGGTGTATAAAAGAAACAATAATAATAATCATATGATTATGAAATGTGTCATTGTGTTTCCGGGATTAGATAAAAAGCGTAAAATCTGTGGCCTTGTGTGAATATCCTATTGTGTAGTCTGTGATTAAGTTCAGTTATAAATTCGACTTCTGAAATGTAATTTAAGATTTAAATAAAAATTAAATTTCAAATCCTGGAGATACCCCATAATAACGAGTTAGATGCATATATCTCTTGATTTTTAATTCTAATTTTTATTTTAATCTTTAATTACATCTTTGCACAGTTACTCTGGATGCTAATTCGTTTTTTTTTAATAAAAAAAAATTCAATCTTTTCTTATCCCTTCATCTTCTAACTGATTCATACCTTGATTTATTTACTTATATATTTACTTATTTCACTTACTTATTTTCTTTATTCACCTACGGCTTTTTTTTTTATCAAAATGGAATTGAAGGTAGCAATATGTATTTTTCCTAACAAAAGCCTTAATTACATTGTTTGTAATTTATATTTTCTCTCTCACACTTTCTGTCTTATCTTTTATTTTTTATCTAATGTATACATTTATTCATTTACATAAATTATTTGCTTACCCCCCTCCCCCTTAACATTATTGAAATTAACTGACCTCTAGTTTCCACATGACCTTTGGGAAAGTTATAAGTACTCTATCCTACATCTGTTCGTATAAAATATGGCGATAAATAACTATGCAGAAACCATATATATATATATATATATATATATATATATATATATATATATATATATATATATATATATATATATATATATATATATATATACATGTATATATATATATATATATATATATATATATATATATATATATATATAAAGCACCTTGTTTCTGGTTAGAGCTTATTCGTAAGGACATCTCCAACTGTCACTAGGTTTAAGACATAGCTCATTGGGTAAAACCAATTCGGGTTCTCTGCACTTCACAATGTTTACATTGAAGTTTAATTTACATTGAGCCAGTATCGCGCGATAGCGTAGGGGTAGACCCGACGACTGTCAGCTCGAGGGGTCAGTGTCTGCTTGAGGCATTAGCAGTGATACACTCTGTATGTGAATGAATATATATATATATATATATCTATATATATATATATTAACATAGTTAACATAGCTTGGTGGATGGTGAGGGATCTATAACGTTGGCGATTCTTTTTTGGACCTTGTTGAAGAGGGGGAGACTATTAGATGATGCACCCCCCCCCTCCCAGATGTGGCAATACAACTCCATGCATAAACGGATGATGGCTTTAAAGAGATATAGGATACTTTCAGCTGTGAGATGTTAACTAGCACGCTAGATGAAGCCCACCTTCTTTGCAGTATCTTTGGCAATGTGTTTAATGTATTTCTTTCAATC
>OY744515.1:7091303-7098803 GCA_963556195.1 Sepiola atlantica
CCTCGAGCGCTTTCGGTCTCGCGACTGTCTTCAGGAGACTGTGCCTTATTAGTAAGAGCCGTATTTCTAGTTTTATTATTAGTTATATATCTATTTATTATCATATGTGTATATATATATATATATATATATATATATATATTCGTGTATTTTTTAAAATTAATTTATTTATTTTATTTTATTTTGATTTTTATTTATATGTATGTATATATATATATATATATATATATATATATGTGTGTGTGTGTGTGTGTGTGTATGGGTGTATATATGATTATGCGTTGATGTAATCTATTGTTATTCTAAATGTGTTTGTTTCCCTAACTTCTCTGATTTCCCTAAGTCTATTTTATTAAAAAAACATGTTCAACTATAGCGTAATTCTAGAAAGTATTTGTGTCTGTAAACAAAATCTGTTTAAATTGTCCTAATCAGCCGTAATTTGTAATTACCTCCATCAGTCACGCGTCTTTCGAGATATATATCTTAGTGACCCATGTGTATATCTATGTTGATTGAACAATTCTCTATTATTCATGAAAGCTTTTAGAAAAATGACGACTATCTTTTTTAGCGTCCGATGATTTGTTTTTACAATAAAGGTCACCGCTTATCACATTTCAAAGACCACTTGAGGATAAGGGTCAAAGAGTGTGACTGGTGCATGGTGAAACAGCATCGCGATCACTACAATGATGGCTTTAGAAGGGCAAACATTACTTATTTACGGAAACGGTTCAACAAGAACCTGTCCACATTGGACCTGAAGACGACCATAGTGGGGTCGACTGGGAAGCAGGCCCGCAGCACTGCATTCCACAGACGAGTAGTTCAAGGGCATAAACATTGCCCATGGAAGTTTTGTTTCGTCTTGGTCACTCAGACGGAGAAAAGGGAAATCATTGGGTTCCAGTTGTGAATATTTTACAAGGTGACCATATATATGAGCTCAGTCGAGCACCTGCCATGAAAATAACGTTAGAGCAAAGAATGGCTAGCCACATCTCCCCTGTGAGAGAGGAACTGTAGGAAAGTGAAGAGGGGATCCTCCACCAGACTTTGAAGTCAGCCTTAGACTATATTAAGGCAGGAAATAACTCTCCGAATGACACCTTGCCGTATGTGGCAGCAGCACCCAATCTTAGGACTTATTTGACTCTTGTGCATGCAGAGGATGGCGTCAGACGCGAGATACTTTCTGGAGCGGTAGAATAATCTAACATTTTTTCCAGCGGTCTTAGCTGAAGAGATGTTTACTTCCAGGAGCTCATCAAAGCAGCAGGCTTCGGCAAGAGAAAAGCCGTTCATTTGGAACAAACTGGGACCGGAGCGTTGTAAGTGAAATGAGAACAGTTTGGTTGTTGACGATTTAAAAGTACCAAATCACCTTTTCTCCCAAAGTGTACCACTTGCTCTAGGGCAGAAGAGAGAGATAGCGAGAGAGGGGGATATATATATAAAGAGAGAGATATATAGGCTGAAAGAACCTCCTCATTTATGCTCTTCGTGGTGTTTCCATAAATGGTTGTGTCATCAGCTAAAATGTGGACGAAATATCTAAGAATGCGGTTTGGGAAATAATTTATGAAGAACAGGAAGAGGGTCAAACCCAAAAAGGAACTCTGAGGCATGCGTGCGTTGATATTGTGTGTTTCAGTTTCTGTCCACCAATGAGTACTTTTATTAACCTATCAGAGAGAAAAGGTTTGATGTGTGTATTTATGATATGATATTTCACCGCAAACAAGGCAGAACGCCACTGTAGATGTAAGGGGCTATTGATAATTAGGGAGTAGGTTTAGGGTGTCATTCTAAGTTGGGAGCTGTGCGGCAAGATGTCTGTTTACATTAGTTTTAAACCTCTGCATGTCGGTACTGTCTGGGAAACAGAGGACAAGGAGGGAGTTGCAGAGGCCAGCAGCACGAGTTAAGAAGCTATTGGATAAGAAAACTCTCCAGCATCTGAGGGTTTCCACATTGAATGGATGTGATTTAGCTGATTGTCGAGTTGGTTTAGTGAATTTACGTCGAGGGGGCACCAGAGTAGCCAGTTCATCGGAGCATAATCCATTTCAGTATTTGTAAAACAAGTACAAAGATGCTGCATTGCGGCGATGGTACAAGGACTAGAGCTTGGTTGACAGTGAGGGACCTATTTGGTTGGCGACTCTTTTTTGGGCCTTGTCAAGGAGGGAGAGACTAGTAGATGATGCACCAGACCACATGTGGCAACAATACTCCATGCATAGGCGGATGATGGCTTTGTAGAGATACAGGATAATGTCAGGTGTGAGGGGTTTACTTCCACGGTAGAGAGAGCCTATCTTCTTCGCTGCAATCTTGGCAATGTCTCCAATTGTTCTAATTCATGGTACCTGTGAAGGTTAGACCGAGGAGTTTGAATGTTGAACTCTCAGGTAGGGTGTTATTTGCCATGACAATCGGTGGTTTGAGAGGTTTCTTGTAGTTATTGAAGGAAATGAGCTTTTTATTTGAAGCATTAAAAGTTGTCAACCATTTATGACCCCAATCTACGCCAGCCTGGTGGTCATTTTCTTAAGATTCAGCCATTGCCTCGGATATGATCGCGTCCCTTTTGCCAACATGACGAGAGTAAAGCGTGGTGCCGTCAGCAAATAATCCAATGCCAGACTCTATGTCATCAGTGAGATCGTTTATGAAGATCAGGAACAATAAAGGTCCAATGATAGATCCCTGGGGTACACCAGCATTTATGTAATGTTGCTTAGATGAACGGCCATCGAACACAACCTGGCTCTTTTTTTTCGTTGGGAAGGATCTGATTATATTAAGTAATTGTCCAGTAATACCGTATGAGCGTATTTTCAAGAGAAGCCCTTTATGCCATACCGTTTCAAAGGCCTTGGATATATCAAGCGCTACTGCCCTAGCTAAACCTGCCTTGTCGAGTGTATGATACATGCGTTCAGAGATGACCGTTATGATGTCTGCAGTAGATTGTGCTTGTCTAAGTCCATACTGGCGGTCAGAAAGAAGTTTAGCATTAACTGAGTGCCGAACTATTGCTAGATTGATTAATGGTTCAAATATTTTAGCAAAGATCGGGAGTAGACTGAGTTGGCGATAGTTCAGATGATCGGTTCTATTCCCAGAATCCTTGTAGACTGAACGAACACCAGGGCAATTTTCTAGGTATCAGGGAAGCAAGATTCCGCTAGGCATTTATTGTAGAGTTTAGATAGGACAAGGGCCAGGTTAGCAGAGCATTTATTTATTACTATTACAGATATAAGATCAGCCCCACAAGCTTTGGAGGTGTCAACATTTTTTATGATGTGTCTGACCTGGGATGGGATGATGCCCTGGTTATTAAGTGTGGCTTCGATCCGCATTTGGAATTTGGGGAGGGGGTAATTTTCTGAGTCCAAAGTGGTGTTAGATGTGAAATGCTGGGCAAGTAGTTCAACCTTATCAGTTGCCGTGCAAGCGACATTATTGTGGTTGGATAGTAAGGGGAATCGCTGATTGACCATTGTTCACCACACTGTTGTAGATTTTCCAGAAATCGCGAGAACTAGTTTATGTGACTGAATGCGTTTTGTTGTTGAATAAGTATACTTTCGCTTTCCTTCACCTATCACGGCCTTACAATTATTTCTTGACCCTATATTTGTGTCTATTAGTAGCTGACTTATGACGGCCGAATTGACGGAATGCTTGCTGCCTCTAAACAATGGCAGCTGCACATTGCGAGGTGAACCATTGGGGAGAGGGGGGATTGCTAAAGAATGTTCTCATGAAGACACAGGTTTCAATGCCTGCCTTGACACATTCAGTCAACTCATTTGCACACTAGTCAGCAGGGAGTGAGAAGGTTTCCCTCCATGGGGCGTCGCTGATGTGATATGTGATTGACACAAAATCAGCCTGCTTGTAGTATCTCATTATTTTTAGCAACGCCTCATCAGCTTTTGGACGAGTTTTAGGGTAATACGAATCATTAGCACTATGTGATCAGCATCCCCGAGTGGGCTATGAGCTTTCGCCACACAAGTCTCGGGCATTGAGGTCAACAACAGGTCTAGAAGTGAGGCTTGCTGGTCTACCTGATCGGAGATGCGAGTCGCGAAAATCGACAGTCTGAGAGAGGGAGTGAGCTAAGGAGAAATTATACGTAGAGTCACAGTGGGGTGCATTAATATTCCCAAATAAATGTCAATTGAGAGTGCTCTATCTATGCTCTCAGAGCCAGCGTTTAGCGGGGTACAGTCCTGGTTCGAAGAGAAGAGTACATTCCAAGATATTCCATAACTTGCAAGCTTGTGAAGTAAACCTTTATGCCAAAGCATGTCAAATGCATGTAATATGTCAAGAGCTATTGCTTTAGAAACGATGACCCCGTTAAGAGATTCACTGATTCTGTGATATATAGTAAGCACATCGGCTGTTGATGTTCCAGGATGAAATCCCTATAGGTGGTGGCTGCGAAGACTGTGTTTACTATAGTGATAAACAATTGCTTGGTTTATTACAGATTCAATAAAGTTACCCATGACGAATATGAGACTGATTGGGCCATAATGAGATGCAGAGGACCGGTCATCAATATTTCTTTTTACATTGGACGGACTGACGCGATTTTTCAAGGTATTGGGAGCCAGTTTTTCTTTCAACCAACGATTGAACAGCTTTGTAAGAATAAGAGCTAGTTCAGGTTAAAATATTTTACGTGTGTATGATAACACAACAAACACGTATGCAAAATTGATAGAATATAAGAAACATATTTATTTGTGTTATAATAATCATAATAAAATAAAATCACAAGCAATAAATAATTGGGCAGTAACATACGTGAGCAGTATCCCTAGTAAGATACTATGGGCGTTTCATAGGTTTGACACAAGAAGAAATTAGGCATCTTGACAGAATACTTAGGAACTAATGGGCATGTACAATGCACTACATTCAAAGGATGATGCCGACCGTCCCTACGTAAAAATTAGACGAAGCTGCTGCACAGATGAACTGACAATTATCATCGTCAAGCCTAATGTAAACAAATACGAGTTCAGCCGTGCTTTTGGATGATGAATTCCTTAGAAACAATGTTTCAGACAAAATTCAAAATGAAAATGGAATTGAGGATAAGCGAATGAACAAACAAACAAAAGTATAAACTCAACCACATATAAAAGCTCTACCCAGATATTTCCGCTGCTAGAAAGTAACCATCCTCGGTTAGAAATCAATACTTTAATGAACATGAATTCACATTGTATAAGAAGCGTCCGGTAAAAAAAACCCTAAACAAACAAGTCAGAAACATTAGGAAGAAAGAACGAAATACAGAAAATATGTGTATTAACATTTGACATAATTGTCAAAACAGGCAAAGACGCAGCAAGTGTAAATACAAGTAAGGAAGGAAAAGAAAAAGGGGGAATACACTTGAACATAGTAGGCATACAGAAACATATATATATATATATATATATATATATATATATATAACGCATCAACTGTAGGGAACACATTCTCACGAATAACAAATTCACAAAAAATCGGATGTATTCACATAACACATGTAATGTTCAGAACGTAGGAGGTATCTATTTTTCCTGAAGAGGCTATCATCAGTGCTCATGAAAAAGAGAGTAACGCTCCAGAAAGACAAGCCCACTATGTTGCATCGTCTATTTATTTATTTTTTTATATTTTGTTTTATATACATTTTTCCACAAATATATTTCTTTTTTTATTCTTCAAATCAGATAATTTAATGGCTGAGTTATACCCGTACACACAAATCATGGTATTTTCGTACCATGTGCTTTAACTAAATGTTTTAATCGTTTGCTACTTATATATATTTTCGCTTAAACTACAGTCAAATAGAAGATAAATGTATTGACTAACCGTTATTGTGTTGATCTTATCTTTTTTTCCTTCTTCTAGACATTAATTTTACGATTTTGAGTCTTTATTTATAAGTCTTGTGCAAATGGAATAATTGCATTATTTAATAGTAGTCCCGTACACAATTCCGCATCCGGTCAACAATCTATTAACACACGTTTCCGTCAATGAGATCCGTACTCTGAATAACTTATTCTAACTATAATTCTTAGCTTGATTAAAATAAGGTATATCATAATAGTATGATCCGTAAATGTTGTATGTCTTCTTTATACTTTATTGTATTTAAATATTTTCTAAATATAGAACTTTTAGCCTGAGTGTTATCTATTGTTTACATCTATGGACCTTATATTCGCGCTACATACACTCCGATTTCAGTTACAATATATTCTTGCATTAAAATAAAATATAATACTTGTTTACATGTATTTTGAATGGAATTATTATTTATTGCATTCATCATGAATATTTTTAATGTAAGGATTATAATCGACTATTAAATGTTACATTAGGCACGTTCGGATTCGACTCCAAACCACGATTTCTTTAATGAATGCTACATCATTTTACAAAAATGTATTACTATGATATAGTTTTGGACATTTTCTATGTCTAGTTAATTTCTGAAATTGCTATTTGAAAAAAAAATGTTTAAATTCTTTAAAACATGTTTTAGTCACGTGTCTTACATATCGTATAGATGCATTAATTTTCTATATTCATTATATTACATCCCGCTTTAAATTACAGTATCATCTTTAATTGACAATAAAATACTATACTTTTTTAATACCTGGTGCATATTTAATTTATTATTTTTGTTCAATATCGCTTTCTTAATAGAGTGTATATGAATTACAATTAACTGCCTTATTTGATAGAGTAGACCCGTGCTGAGTCGGCATCTTGTTTAGGGTGTATTCGAGCGATAAGTGTAAGCCTAAAATAATTAACTATAAATCAATCATACAATTATGTATATTTTATTTATTTATTTATTAAAGTATGTTTTAAGTATCCTAAACACATAGATGTTTTTCATATGTATTATCTATTGTTTACATTTGGACAATCGTCACATATTTATCACTCTTTTTTCTTCTATCTCTCTCTCTCTCTCTCTCTCTCTCTATATATATATATATATATATATATATATATATATATATATATATATATATATATATATATATATATATATACACATATATATATTGTTGTGGACCCGTGTAGGGGTATCAACAATGAAATAAAAGAACAACAGGTTTAGAGATATTAATAACAAATTGTATTGAACAGAGAAATTATACACAAGTCAGTGTTGGCAGTGCTAGTGCCTAAATGTGCCTACCAATGTTCTCCCGGCAAAAGCCGGTATTTATGGTGGCCGCTTGCTACCATTTAGTTATTATCAAAGGGTAGGTAGGTTCACCCAGAACACCCCCCCCCCTTCCGAAACTCATTCCCCCGGAATCACAAGGTATATCTTTTTCCTTGGATTCACCTCGAAACTCCCGGTTAATTTACGTTTTCCTTATGAACGTCTCTGTTCCGGAGGCGTTTCTGGTGTTGTTTTTATGTAACTTTTGTTTCTAG
>OY744515.1:7103803-7121303 GCA_963556195.1 Sepiola atlantica
CGGCGAGAGTTGAAATTTAGATGGTGTCCATATTGATCATATATAAACAATGTAATGTTGAAATGTATTTAATCGATATAATTTATCTCATCTCAGTTGTATTGTCGATGGCATAAGTATACACTTTCTGACACAACAGATCAGCCTGTGGAAGCTGTATGGCGTCCTTGTTTTTAATCTCGTGGTTCATACGCCCGGTGTCTAGCTATACCAATGAGTAATGAGTATATATTGTGTTTAACAAAGTTATTTTTTTAAAAATCAGTCCAAACTATGTTTGAATTTAAATTTCTGATGACACGAGTAAGATGTGATATGTAACGTACTCTTTGGTGCCGGAAAAAAACGGAATAAGGACGTTCTTAGTTTATGTTTTTAAACATTATCCTGAAAACAATGGTGGTTTCTCAATGCTGCTAGAATGGAAAAAGAGGAAAATTATCTAAATTAAGCATACTATCGGTATGACGTTGGTCTACCGCTGTTGCCATATTTGGCAGTAACATATCGCCCGCTGAGAACGTAGTTGAATGGGGGTGTTGATACCAACGCCAAAAGGATACAGAGTTACCCGCAGAATGTTCTATGCCTTGAATCTAATATATTTTTCTCACCCATCTCAAAAATCTGATAAAATTCCAAAATAGGTCACTATAAAATGTCACTATAAAATGTCACTATAAAAATATATGCCACTTGGTTATCCTGATTTGTATTTAATATATATCAATATGTAATGCTGAGGGCACCTTCTATCGGATTTGTATTGGATATCTCCGCATATATATATATATATATATATATATATATATATATATATATAATTTATAACTATTTCTTATATATAAATCTATATTATAAAATGATATGCCATGTATATATATATATATGTATATATATATATATATGTATATATATATATATATATATATATATATATATATATATATATATATATATATATATATATATAGCATAATATCAAATGAGATAATAAATTAAGGTGCGAATCAAATTTTATTATAATTCAAAGTTCAGGCAAAGTATCATAAAGTCCTTAACTCATGAGTTTTCAAAGATAATTCTCCTCCTCAGAGGACCATTACCGCAGTGACATCACTGCAAGTGATGAAATTACACTTTAAAAATATATAAAAATCTATGCAAAAATGCATAAAAGTATATAACACATCAAATATATCAGCCCAACATATACTTTTGTTAAATCTATATAATCGAAGTCATACAATTTAAAACAAATTCAGGAAAGATATCGAAAAGATTGATTGAATATTGATCCTGGTAGTAACTGACAGTTCAAAAATGAAAAAATGATTAAATTGAAAAAGTTTATCCAGTCGGGAACTGCGTCCGCAAACGATACGATAAATGCCAGTTAAAAATGCATCCAATGTTTATGTTAAGTTTATTAAACGATAAAAGAACCAAATCAAATAAAAAGTTCAGTAAAGTCATTTAGTGTTGAAATCATGATGTTCAAAATTCAAGGTTCCAATGATTTAATCAAATTAGTGCAAACCATAATGCTCTATCCAGTATATTGAGCTTCAGTTTTTATCCGGCTGTTTCACTAATTAAAAGATATTAGTTGCCTCTTATATCTTTTGTTGGATTAACTTGATATAAACATATATATATATATATATATATATATATATATATATATATATATATATATATATATATATATTTATATCAAGTTAATCCATATATATATATATATATATATATATATATATATATATATATATATATATAATAATTTCATTTAAATATACATAGTTAAAGCCTATCCTATGTATGAACATATACTAATTATCAGAAAACTGTGGGTTTCGTTACCGCGAAAAACAGTCGGGTATACTAACCGCCAATGAATAAATGATGATGATGATGATGATGATGATGATGATGATGATGATGATAATAATGATGAGGATTATGATGATCTTGATGATGAGTCTAACATCAAGCGAACGTGATACAAATAAAATTACCATTCGGGCAATGGATAAAACACTGACGTTTCTGTGTAGCTGACTTATAATAATACTTTGTATATATATATATATATATATATATATATATATATATATATATATATATATATATATATGTATACATAATACATCTTATACGTACATAAAAATAATTCATGTATTAGTGTTCTTTGCGTATAAATATATATATATATATATATATACAAAGAGACAAATGGTAAGAGAGAGAGAGAGAGTCGAGTTTCTTACACACAGACATTTACATTATGATGATGATGATGATGATGATGATGATGATGATGATGATGATGACGACGATGAGGATGATCATACCATAATCCAATTACAAGGATCATTTTTTCTAGGAATAAAACATGGTCGTATATGTGGAGCTAACGTAGGATATTCATATTAAAATACTATATATATATATGTATATATATATATATATATATATATATATATATATATACATATATATATATATATATATATATATATATTAATATATATATATACATATATATATATATATATAAATGTTATACTTAAAAGGCAATACAATGTGGAGGTGTGACGGTAGACACAAGTTGGAACAAATAAGACATCTAATGATTGAACAAATTAAATAGTTTCACCCTTGATACAATGTATACGTACACACACACACACACACACACACACACACACACACACACACACACACATATATATATATATATATATATATATATATATATATATATATGTATATTTATTTATTTTTTCACAAACACACATATATCTGTCTATCTACACAATGTTACAATGTTATGTAATAACTGTATCAAGATGGTCTGGTTGAAACTCCGTATGATATAATACTTTTAAAATTTCGGTAACTCTTTCTTCTTCAGAACCGTGCTCAACTTAAGTTACAGCGTGCATATGAAGGTGGCCGTGGGATGCAGTCTCGCAGAAAATACCGTTTAAATTTGAATTTCAAACCAGATTCAACAAATAAAATAAAGTTTTATTTTCTTTCATTTTCTTGGTTTTAATATTTTATTCATCTATTTTTATCTAATGTATTTATCCATCTTTTTACCTTAATTAAACTATTTTTTTGTTTTTACTTTTTAGAATCTTTCCTTTTTTTAAAAATTTTACCGGTATTTTCTGAGAGACTGAATACTATCGGACTTTCATATGCACGCTTGAACTTGAGTTAAGCACGGTCCTGAAGATTCGAAGAGTTACCGAAATATTAAAAATATTATATCATACAGAGTTTCCACCAGACCATCTAGATACAGGTATTACATAACATTGTAACATTGTGTAGATAGAAAAATGTATGTGTGTTTTTGAAATAAATAAATAAAATAAATAAATAAAATAAATAAATATACATATATATATATATATATATATATATATATATATATATATATGTGTGGGTGTGTGTGTGTATGTATATATTGTATTAAGGGTGAAACTATTTTATTTGTTCCACATCATTCATATTTGCTCCAACTTGTGTTTATCCGTCACGCCTCTGAATTCTATTGCCTTCTAAGTATCACATTTCTATATACTAATAAACAATGCTTCAAGCAAATTACATAAACCTCTTGGATATATATATATATATATATATATATATATATATATATATATATATATATATATATATATATATATATATATATATTGGTGTGGGAACTGGCCGATGTATCGACTGTATTCGCTTATATCCATTATAAATTCGGATTACATCGGATCCATCTGCATGGAGGTGTATTAATGTAAGCACGTGGTGCTTCAATATTTGTAAGTAGTTTGGCAGGGAATGCCATTAATGAAACAAGATACCCACGGAACTATATACACTAGTTTGACCGAAACCCTCACTAGAATATTCGAGAATACACTTAGTTATTTAATAATATATGCGTTAATAAACACACACTAACTAAATACATACATAATATATATATATATATATATATATATATATATACATATATATATATATGTGTGTGTGTGTGTGTGTGTATATATATATATAACGGCTATGCACTTAAAACTTGTGAGTTTACATTTAGCTAGTGGCAGGCCATATCATCTCCTATACACTATCTACATATGCGTCTTTGTACGTGTTTGCTCATGCGTTTGGTCCACGAAATGTGTGGAAGGCAAGTCCCTGCGCCCACAGTTGTGTGAATGAATATGGGAGCGTGTGTAAAAAAAGTGAATGCTCACATGACTCATTACTCAAGAAGTGGGTGTGATTGACTCCTAGATCCTTTCACCAGAAATATAATCATTTGTGTGTGTCCACATCACAACATTTTGAGTCAACTACTGCGGATGTTTCCGTCCGCTTGATAAGACACTGAAGGAATTACACCCTGTTGTATGACAACTATATACATTCCTACTTATACACATATGTATTGTAAAAGACGACAGAGCATACTATTGTATTCGAAATATCCATTCAATCACTAGTTCGTAATTTAAAAAATCTAGTTTCCATTTTATTGTTATTGTTTTACAGAAAGTAAATTAAATTCTGGAATAATTCTCATAGTTGGGTTAATAGATGGGTTTTTCTGTACAAATAAGAAACCCTTAAGTAAAATTATACTAACTATTACTAATACTAAAATTAGTATGAGCATTTTATATTTAGTAGTTGTAGCAGTAGTATATTATTACTTTTAATACTAGTAGTGTTAGTATTAGTAATTGTAGCATCATAAATAATTGTAATGATACATCTTTCTGCATTGAACGTTAATGCTATTACAACGCTGGTATCGGCAAACTAATTAAAGTAAATGTTCAAGGTCCCTTGAAGAGTGACAGTGTCAGAGAAATGAATGCTCATCCGTGAATAAATGAGAATTGGCGGCGTGTGCATGTAATAGGGGTGCTAATATTCATCAGTGTAACCACTGCGTTAAAAAAAACTGGTAGAAAGGTCGCCATAAGTAGTAGTATTCATGGTAATTATAATAATAGTAGTGGTAGAAGTAGTAGCATTACGAATGGTGTTGTAATATTTAAAGTTATGAGCGAAATTATAGGAGTGGTATTACTGTAGAAAAGGGAATATTAGGATGACATACGTTGAGAGGGAGTGGAAACTTGTGTCAATGTGGTTATTAACCCATGCATTTTGGAGTGTTCATAGATGTATAGGCGCTTAATACTGTTGTTGTGGTCGGGGGGGGGGGGGCTGCTGATGCTTTTGATGATGGTGATTAGCAGCAGCATGTTTTATGCTAAAACTTCGGAGAGTGCTAACGGCTTTTTAATCTGTCATGGTATCATAACATACACGCCCATACATGAAAACTGATAATGTTATCTCCATTTTTATTCACACCCATATATATATATATATATATATATATATATATATATATATATATATATATATATATATTTATATATATAAACATACAACACCTGATATTCGCAAATGGTCACCCATCTAGTACTGACCACGCTCAATGTTGCTTAACTGCGGTCATCTAACAAGAACCGGTATATATTTATATATATATATATATATATATATATATATATATATATATATATATTTATATATATGTATGTATATATATGTATGTATGTATACAAAGCAATCCGCTGACAAAATGTTTCTCTGTGTAACAGTTGTTTAGTCTACATAAGCGAGGGATAGACCAAATGACGATCACATCGATAACTATGTACTAACACCTCTAGTTGTTAGATGATGATATACAATGTTATCCATAATCTTTGATTGCCACTTCACAGTACTCTATTTGTTTATTCACAGACAAAATTGCAGTGCGCTAAAGTAATAGCAGGCTATATAATTAACGACGTTGAAAACACGAGAAAGGGGGCTTATATACATATAAATAACTATGTATATATATATATATATATATATATATATATATATATATATATATTGATTTATATATATATATATATATATATATATATATATATATGTAGATATATATATATATATATATAAATATATACGTATATATATATATGTGTATATTTATGTATATATATACACATATATATATATATATTTATGTATATATATGTGTATATATATATATATACATATATATATGTGTGTGGGTGTGTGTGTGGGTGTGTGTGTGTGAGTATGTGTATCTATGTGTGAAAGTATGTAATCACAGAAGATAAAGACGACATCGGTACCGTCAGTTTCTAATCCAAACAAAGGGGACATATAGTTGGCAACCTATGCGGGACTCTCTTCACCTTTCTTTTTTTTCTTCTTTTTCGGCTTTTCAAATTCTTCCCTTTTTCCTTTTTTTTCTTTCTTTCTGAAATGCTACTCATACGAGACTGCCCCAATATACCCTTTGTTCTTGGCCTTTTGGCTAATATCAAAGTGTAGTATCTTTTCCGATAGATACTGCACCCATACACTGGTATTGTCTTGGCCTTCGGGGCTTGATTTACGCCGGTCTATGGGTCTGTCCTGTGTAGTTCTAGGAGGTCAACACTCCCAGGCTTCGCCTTTCCTCTTTGGGGAGGAGTAAGTTTATTGATACTGTTTCAGGCGCCCCTACCGGGGAATGCCGACGGGACTTCCTAAGCAATATTTCAAACCCAACTTTCCCGACCCGACCTTGGGTCACATCTTACTTGTGGGAGTAAGATAAAAACTGGCCTTGTGCCTAACTCCTGGAGAGGAGTAAATCAATACTCTTCTCATTATATATATATATATATATATATATATATATATATATATATATATATATATATATATATATATATATATATATATAGTCTCGGAGGTTTCTCAACCATTAAAACTATATTAAAAAAAATATATATATATATAGTCCTAAGTCTTTCAGTGGAAAATCACTCATGTAAGTCAATTTATTTTTTACAGTTATTATATTAGTTTGTTTCTAACACTATTTTAAGGGATCATCAGTTGTTTACCATGAAAAAACTGTTTCGGGAATTTAACACACACACACACACACACACACATATATATATATATATATATATATATATATATATATATATATATATATATATATATATGTATTTATTTATATATTATATTTATTAATGTAAAGCCGCCGTTAAAGTGTTAAAATTATCATAGTTTATTCGCTGTTTACAATTGGCCCAGCGATTAGCGACGTCGGACTGGAGTTGAAAAATACTTGAGGTCCGGGGTTTTGAATCGCATGACCGGTAGTGAATAGTCATATCTCTATGTTGATGAGTCCCGATTGAAAAAGGACGAAACGTATACGTACATAGATAATAAACAATAACAAATATTTATTATTTGTCGCTCCTTGAAAGTAGAACACTGTAATTGGTAGTATTAACACAGCATGACGTCACTTGCTTATAATGCATCATTCCTTCCCTTAATAGAAGTAGAATGCCTCGACGTCGAAGCCGCCGTTAAAGTGTTAAAATTATCATAGTTTATTCGCTGTTTACAATCCCGATTGAGATTATAACTACGGCTATATAAGTATACGCCGCGAAGAAATTGAATCTTTGTGTTGATATACTCATATATACTCATATATCCATATATATATATATATATATATATATATATATATATATATATATATATATATATATATATATATATATATCTTGGATTTAGTTAGTTTCTCTGGGAATTTACACTGCATTTTCCTTCACTTTTCTTTTGTTTAATATGACTCAAAGCTTCATTAGACTATACACACATATATATATATATATATATATATATATATATATATATATATATATATATACATCATAAATCGAACAGTGTGCTAATTCAATACTCGTTGATATGCATTTGTAGTTAAACAGCTCAAGAACTATATTTCAATTTAATAGATTCTCTTACATCGATAGGTTTTCAAATGTGTATGACTACAACTTTTTCTGTTTATTTTTTGTCGTTGTATTCTCTTTCGTCTTCATTTCTATAATGTACCCTGTCTCTGCCAGCTACTCTGTTATTTTCTTTATACTTGTTATATGTCGTTCTTTACAAAAACACATGCATTTCTGCTTGTTTTTATTGTATTTGACTTTTCTGCGCTACCCTTTTGTCTCCTCATCTCTTCGCATCGAAAGTATAAACCCGCTTCTTATGTCACATATTATTTTTCTTATCCCTATACTTGCCTATCATTCAACACCATTATCTTCTACCGAACTTAGTTGACTCCCCATCATTTCTGTTCTTCAAATTATCCCCCTTACCTTTTGTCCTTTCTCTCTCTAAATTGCGTCTTGTACGAATCTGGTTGTTCCTCAGAATCTTTATTTCTACTCTAGTCTCTCAATTACCTACACGTCTACCTTCTCCCAATCCTTTTATCATTCCCTTCTTCTCAACTACTCCCTCTTCTCCCCATATTCAACTGTTCTTCACCTGTCTTCGTTTCCCAACACTTGTTGTCTCTTCATTATCTTTTACTTTACGTTTCCTTTTCCAACTTTTCTAAAAATGTATTTCCTGCTTCGCTTTGTCGACTTCTCTCTTCTTTGCACAGAATAAAATCCACCTTCATGCTTAAAATCCTGTGTTCTAAGGAATCGCTGTTGCTAGAGTCTTACTTCTTGTTTCCAAGCATGCAATCAACAGCAACAAAAATAAAAACTAGTACAACTGAGAAAAATAAAACTGAATTCAGATTCTTTTGCTGTGGTTTCATTTCAGCATTATATTGGTAGTCCTTAGATATTTGTTAAAAAAAAGATTACAAAAGAAACTACACTATTTGTCAAAAGTTAGCATTCAATAAGACGCACGTCTATATATCTAGTTTTATAAGATCTGTCTACCTATTATTCGGTGCATATACACGCCTGTCCATACCAATTTATCTATCCATATAACTATACTAATATATATAAATATATATATATATATATATATATATATTTATATACATATATATATATATATACATATATATATATATATATGTATATATGCATACACACACATATATATATATATATAGATAGATAGATATAGATATATATGCATACATATGCATACATATATATATATATATATATATATATATATATGTATATATATGCATACACATATATATATGCATATATATATATATATATATATATATATATATATATATATATATATATATATATATATATATATATATATATATATATGGTAATAACTCCGGTTATGAGAGTTCGATGTAGAAAACAGAGAAAATATTAAATATAGAAAGACAAACTCCACATACACATCGTAGTGCCGACAGCTACAATGGATATGCGATTTGTTTTCTATATTTTTTTTACACTTTTAGGCTAACCTAGAAATGGATAGACACCATCGATTATGTTGTCTAGAGTCTGGAGTTTTACCCCTGGATAATAGTCCCTTGCCATGGAATATGTGCGACTCTTTATCGCCTACATATATTAAGTTACGTTGGTTTGCCATTGTTTATATAGGCGATAGAAACACGTGTTTATGGATTATTTTCATGTATGTGAAAAATTAATTAATAAATATGTATATGACTAAAAATTGCACGTCTTATTAATAACAGATACATGAAAGAGTCTGAATTACTTGTTACCGCTTAGGAAGTAGGAAAACAACGCTGTCTATGTAACTTCATATATTTAGGCGATAAACATCGTACATATTATGACGAAGGTTTTAATCATCCGCTGGTGAAACTCCAAATTACAAACTACAAACAACATAATTGCGTGTTCGATCCTTGTCTAAGTTAGCCATCCTCATGACGATTGACAGGCAGAAACACGTGTCTATGAATTCGATTGTGTACGTAAAAAAAAAAATATATATATATATATATATATATATATATATATATTATAATAATGTCTCATGAAAGGCGACTTAATGCAATATTCTGCATACTCTTTTCCGCTGTTGTAATCGCCTGTAAACACAGTGCTCAATATGTAGAGCTAGGTAGTAAATTATGAAAATATATTTATGGCAATTAAGCTACACAGAGGTATCTGCGTTTCATCCCCGTAGCGAATTGTCAGACTAATTTGTTTGCCTGAATAATCCTACGGGGATGAAACGCGCAAGCCTCTTTGTAGCTAAATTGGCATAAATATATTTCATACATTACTATATATATATATATATATATATATATATATATATATATATATATATATATATGCGTGTATGTGTATGTGTGTAAATGTTTATATTATTCTACTAATCTTCCAATGATAAATGTTTACTTTTTAAGGCTTTCGCCATATATAATTGGAATTACACACATGAATATATAAGAAACATTTTAACGAAAACAACTCTAAAACAATACAAGAGAATTCCTTGGTGAAAAAATGCTTATATATTTGTTTGTAAAAATGTATATTACTAAGTGCGGATGATATCTTTTTTTGATGATAAATATGAGCTCAATTATATGACGGTGTTATATTATTGTATATCAGTTGGATATATTTTAAAATTATAAACACATATCTATTCACATTTCTAACATGGTAACCCAATTCCAAATATAAATACTTAAAATGTTTATCTATGGTTCGTGCGTTTCAGAAAAAAGAAGGTCATTATCATTACAAGTTAAGCATGGCTCAAAAACGTATATGATTTTCATAATCAGGATATTAAATTTTGTCAATTTTAATTCCAGTAGCGTTAAATGGATATATTGTTAATCGCGAAAGAAAAACATGATTGATTTATAGAGATGAATTATATTGTTTTATATTTTAATTTGCTTTGACTTTTTTAATCTATCAAATTAATGTATATATATAATTAAATAAGTGTCCGTTTTTTTATATTCCCACGATTGTTTCTGACAATTTTCAATGAAGCAAAGAAAAATAAAACTGTTAACAGCAAGTAATAATAATACGAAATAATTATTATATTTTCTTATGAGCTCTAGTGGTGTATACAGTACTAAATTATTTACCCACATTTTATGTAAATTTTTAAAAATTTAAATAATCTATATAGTAGTGTACAGTCAATTTTCCTCGTTTGCACAAAACCATAATAGCTTTATAATCAGAACAATGCGAATGCTAATCTATTGTACAATCAAATTACCCTAAGTACTCACTTGTTTCTCCAGAAATTGTGCATGCATTTCTCATTCTATCAATATTTAGTATATATTTTTCGAATGAAATGACTCTCCCAAAGAGAAGAGCGATTATTCAAGAAACCTTCAGAGACGCTTTACATTCGCATTGCTGAAACACAACAACGGTTCTGGAGGGGTTTAGAGGTCTCCATCGGTATACGTTTATTATGATTTTGGCCTTTTGGCTAAGATCAGAGTGTAGTATCTGTTCCGATGGATGCTCACTCTGTAGACCGGTATTGTCTTGGCCTTCGGGCCTTGATTCCACCGGTCTGAGGTACTATCCTGTGCAGTTCTAGGAGGTCCACCCTCCCAGGCTTTGTCTCCCCTCTTTGGGGAGGATTAAGTTTATTGCTTACTGCCTTAGGCGCCCCTACCGGGGAATGCCGACGGGGCTGCCCAGGCATTTTTTATAGGCCAGAGTGCTCACCTTCTTGGGCGCTGGCTTTTCAAGTCCCACTTTCCCCGACCCGACATTGGGTCATATCTTACCTTGTGGGAGTAAGAGAAAACTGGCCTTGTACCTAACCTCCTGGGGAGGTAAATAAAAAGTGTAGTATCTGTTCCGATGGATACTGCACCCCATAGACTGGTATTGTATTGGCCTTCGGGTCTTAATTTACACCGGTCTATGGGTCTGTCCTGTGCAGTTCTAGGAGGTTCACATTCCCAGGCTTCGCCTCCCCTCTTTGGGGAGGAGTAAGTTTATAGCTTACTGCCTGAGGCGCCCCTACCAGGGAATGCCGACTGGGCTGCCCAGGCAATTTTTAAACTCCACTTTCCCGACCTTGGGTCACATCTTACTTGTAGGAGTAATATAAAAACTGGCCTTGTGCCTAACTCCTGGAGAGGAGTAAATCAATACTCCTTGTTTTAATTAAGAATTGATAATCTTTAAAATAAAATCGATATTTGATGTTTTAGCACATTAAAAATATACAATTTTGTACACTTTAATCTTAAATTCTATTTTGGTATGATTCAATCTTAATGCGTTTCTCATGAGTCATATGGTGTTGATTTCTTTAAGGATTTCTCGACTTTTAACTACTCTTTAATTTTACTGAGTGATTAAATACGTACCATAAATAACTTTAATGCGTTTCCTTAAACTGTTAGTTATTTGTTGTTGTTTATTAAATGATTTCTCGACTGTTAACTGTCCTGACTTTTATCGAGTTATTGTATACTTATTTTAAAATAAGTAAAGGGTCTAAGCTGATATTTAAAACTATAGAAGCAAGAACCTAGACACACCTTAAAACACTTAGCTACATCGATTTTATTCGCGTAAAAACAAGATTATACATTTTTAAAATATATATTTTCAAATCATGTGGGGGTAACTGCTAATCAAAAATATAGATGAGATAACCTAGCATTCCGAAACTTAGAAAGAATCGAGTTTATTTAGCTTGAAAACAAGAGAGTAAATATTTAGTTATAAATATTGATTTTAAAAAATGGTGAAGTCGCTAATCCAACATATTGAAAACTAGAGTTTAGGGACCTAAGCCCGCCTCTCTTGAACGAACCTAATGTTCCGTTTGCAAATTCCTACTAGTTTTTGTCATTATTTCCTATTTATTCACTTGTGATACTTTTTACAGGTGCACTTTATAAAGTTACCGTTCTTAACTGTGCCATTTTACTGGGTGCCATATTACGTCAATTACGAAAATTAATATAATCATTATTAAACATATATTTCTAGACCCAACATAATATTTTTTCTAATAAAACCAACAAGGCTAGTGAATATAGCTATTTGAGAGATAGTTTAACAGTAATAAGTTTTCAAATTCTGCATGAATTAAAAATCGATTAAGAGACATAACATTTCGATGTAAATAATTCAAACCTATAAAAATACAAACATTAATTATTTCAGAGAATATATACACGGTGATTGGAAAGGAACTAGCAAAAATAGAAAAAGAAACAATGTCCCCGAGCATTTTAATATTTTGCTATGGACTCTCTGAGAGACTCCATATAGACGTTTAGCAAGTAGGTCAAACGCAAATTCAAACATTTTAAAAAGTTGTATAAAGGAGTAATCATGGGAAATCAATATGATTTCCATATTAACCATAATTTGCAAATAAATTATTGAAATTAGACTCAAGAAGCAAATCCTATATCTAGGAATTGGGTTCCAGAACTGCCGTTCTGATGCCGTTAATTTTTAGAAAAATATGAATATTTTCTTTTTCCCTCGAATGACTCATTTTCATAGATTGTTATCTCATCAAGGGTTCTAAACTTTTTAGGTGCCATGAAAATTTAGTAGCTATGACATATATATATATATATATATATATATATATATATATATATCGAATTAAATAGATATTAAAACCGTTTAAGAGGGGGATTTAGGGACGAAGAAACATCTCCTATAATTTTAAATTGCAGTTAAGTATTATACCCTAAATAAATTTATTTAAAGAAAGTAAAATCATTTTTTAAGTTAATTGTTCACATATTATCTGTTGAACATTTAAATTTGTATACGTATATAATGCTAATGTCCACTTTTATTTCAATTACTACACATAAACTTAACGGCTTTACTAAGCCGGTTTGACTTATATGTTTATATCGTTCTACTATCAATTTTTGTGTGTAGCTGTTTACTGTTGTTGTTTATACCTATATTCATTTTTAAATAGGATTTTGAATATTTCAATTTAGTTTGTACGGTATTGTGTGGTGATGAAATTATTAACTGAACCAACAGTGCCCTAGCTATACTTTGCATGTGCTGATAGTTTATCCATAGTTTCCTTGTTTTGGAGGTCCTTGTCAGTTCATCATTGTTTACAGTTAAAGAGTTGTGAATTAATCTAAATCTCACTCGCCAGTCTCCATCAATATGTACTATTGCTCAAGTTCTTTCAATTTGGTCATGAACATCAGGTTCATCCTCTATGAGCTGTGCAACAATCTGACGTGTGAGACATCGATCGACCAGCTGATGGCAACAAAATGCTCGTTGAGTCCAGTGCCATCCATCAATGACACCCAACACATACATAAAAGTTCGGAAGGTGCCAAGCAACAGTATCACATCCCTAAATAGACTAGTATCTGTAACAGCGTTCACGACTTCAGACGCCTTCCAAAATAGCGGTTGATCAAAAGTTATGATAGTCGGCATGTTGTATTTTACGATAGACTGCATAAGTAATCTAGGGAAGACAAGGTACATATTTTATCTTCTGAGTTCATGTCCATCATTGGGAGAAATTGTATCGAATATTTTCCCGGATATTTGCATCCCTTATGCAGCAGGTGCATCATGCCTTGCCAATTGTAAAAGCGAAAATACATTTTCCAAAAAATATCCCTTTTTCGACTACAGACATCATATGTGTATGGGAACGACATAAATTCTAAGCAACGGGTTACATGCTTTGAAATGCGATAATCTATAATGTCGATCTTTGTCATTTCGACAAGTTTGAAGTCGGCCGTTTTATTCGTGGTATACCATGTCTGGCTTGCTTCCCTTGTGTGATGGCTGCGATCATTCCCACTCCATGGACTGTACCATTTTAGTCCAATGTTACAATGTTATGATCTACGTTATCTCGTGTAAACAACAGGAACTGACCAAGAATGTCCATGTCACCGCCTAACACATCTGGAGCAAGTAAACATGCGGTGTTCATTTCTAACCGTTGCACCTTTGAGTATGATGAAGCACATCCCATGGTTTAAACCCTATCAATCAAGAATGTGATGCATTTGCAACCCACATCAAGCTGTAGAGGAGCAAAAACAGCTATTGGGCGCATTGCTTGAACTACTGCTTGTCCGATTCTAGAAACGTTTCTGGGCGTGTCCTTCCCAACAAACATATGTTGCAACAAGACCCGCAAACTTGCTGGGATAAAATCTAATGCGGCTGCTCGTTCAAGTTCAGCGGTTTTTGGCGCAACTGTTGTCTTGATATCAGTGTTGATGAGTTTTGCTGCGGTTTGGAGAATTGCTCGTTTCTGTGTTTCCTCATCGTCATCCCGAGGTGCATTGTAGTATATATGAAGAATGTCACAGGTTTTTTCCCCGATTGTCACAATGTTTTTGACGCCACTACGGCCTTCATTCACGAATATAGAGTCCCCATATCGACTTAGCAGCTTTTCTTTGAGGTATCGATTTCCGTACGCCTTGAATTTGCTACCACACAAGTATTATTCCATGTTAGTGACAAGGCCCGCTATCGTTATCTGTACGTAATCGTTTCTTTCTAGGAACTCACGAACACTTGCATCGTTGATGACTTCAGCTCCTTTTTCTCGAACCATCACCGTCTATTCACAGTCCAAATGTCGTTCGCATAAAATACAGGTTTCTGCGTTAGCTGAATTCATGTGTTACCCTGACAATAAATGTATACAGTGTATTAGTATATGTTTGTACGTGAATCGGGCTGAGTGCAACACTACTGACTGCGCCAAAAAAGCAGGACATCCTGCTCTGACCCCTAAGCGGGTAGGTCTTAATAGCAAATACAAATCATATAACCTGGGATCCAAACCGAAATTGCTGCACTTTTGGGGCCCATTCTGCAGGGCTAAAAGTAACCTTAGATATCGTATAAGGGATGATTTAACATCACTGGCAGCCATTTCATGTGAAAGATTGGCTCTGATCAAAATGCAATATATATTGATTCATCATGAAAACTGACCGAGTTAGTGTTTTACAACGTATTGAAAAATGACAGGTAATTCGAAAATGTTCAACTTCCAAATTTGAAACTTTCCGTACTCAAATCGTCTCTTACTTATAGTATGATGTAAAGTAGACCCAACCTGACATGAAACCATAATTAAAATGTTGCAATATTTTTTGTGATTTATGGAATAAATGTTTATAATTCACATCTCAAAAGTGACACACTAATTTGATCGACATTGCCTGTCTGTTTACAATAGGTTCATATAGGTATCAATAATAATTTAAAATAATTTAAGCCCCACAAAACTTCTTATTTTTTGTATACATCATAAAAAACAAGTGTTCTTAATTTATATAAATTTATATTTCTTTTATTTTTCAAAATAATTTTGGTGTATATTAATTAATTTTATTTTTTTATTTTATTATATTTTTGTTATTATTAGAGATGAGGCATCCGACAAGATTCCAGATATTCACATGCAAGAAATATTTTCACGATTTCTAACTTTCCCTTTAAGTTCAATTGTTTTTATCTCTTGCACTTGTTTCACCGGGTATATATATACACCAAGTAATTTTATATTTTTTCATGATCGCGGTTGTTCCTATGTTACTGGAATAGATGCGATCATCCTAAGGTCCCAGTTTCTGTTTATGTCGTGCATAAGCCTTTCATAGTTATTTATCTTTTCTCTTTCAGCTGCTTAAGCCATCATCATTATAGAGAGTGACTTCAACTCGGATTGTTACTCTTTCCCACTTGTTCCTATACTTCTATGCCAGGTTTAATGGCCCCATTTTGTAGGTATGCAGCCGTAGGGGTGGATAGTCATGGTGAATAATATATGATTTATTTCCAACAGTTTTTTTTGGTGTATGTTCATTTCTTTACAGATGGTCCATTAGAGATATTTACAAACTCTAGTGTCTATCATTCTTTCACGTCTCTTTTAGGAGGGTGTGTGTTACGTCAAGTTTTATAAATGTGCATATGTTTTGCCTCTTGAACTTTTCTACTGTTATCGTCAGTTTTGTTTTTAAGTTTTCTTTTCGTAAAATGTTTGAATTATTTTTTATAACGATTCTAATTTTTTCAGCTAAGAACAATTGTATTTAGATATTTTTCACTTCGATTACTAGTCATTATTTTCATTTCCTTTACTGTTATTTTCGTGCTCGTATTAAACTGCTATTTCCTCATGGATATATTTGTTCTGTTGATATTGGAAGTGATGCAAAGTGTTACGTGCTCCAATGTTGTGAATTTCGTGATAAACAAAGTCTGTTTACATTCCATGTTGCGTGGACTGCTCAATAGTCTAAACATCGGTGTATGTAACGTCATGCCCGATGTTTACTGTTCTCTGAAGTGGAAATGTGTTGCAGCAAAAGCGGAGAATCGATGCAAGTGACGTTTTTTCACATAGCTAACAAAGTTTCATTGGTATACTCGACTGGAGGGAGTGAAAGCAGTACGTCGACGTAATTAGACTGCAAGTCTCGCCTTCCCGTTTTCGACCGATGACGTAATTCTGACAATTGTATTTAATATATTCCTCAAATCGACACACTTCAAACACACTTCAAAGTAAAAACAATAAT
>OY744515.1:7126303-7193803 GCA_963556195.1 Sepiola atlantica
TTAGAATAAATCAATATTATATATATATATATATATATATATATATATATATATATATATATATATATATATATATATATATATATATATAAATATATATATATATATATTTAAATATATATATATATTTATTTATATATATATATATATATTTATTTATATATACATGACGTAATTGTAATTGCTAAATAGTGTGGGGCTTGAGCTATGCTATAAATAATTTTTATTTAATGTTAAATAATGCCAACTGTTAGGAACGAAATATTCACATCATTTCACAAAAAACTTTTTTTTATTTTTACCATACAATTGTTTTGGCTCACGACCAATATATTTTTAAAATGCTCCTAAATTATATGCAGGTACTTCTGTGTATGGCTATCCTCAGTGGTCATATATCAAACAAAAAAAGACAAAAAAAAACAATGAAAACAAAGTCTGAATTACAATTTGTATGTCTTATTATCATTATTTATTTTTGATCTCCTCGATGTTGTAAAATCGATTTTTAGACTTCGTCACAAGATAGTCGATGATATAAGCTACTATTACAAAAACAGTAAATGTATTCACACTCTTTTTCTTACAAGAATTACGGTTTATCATTCTAAATTAATTGGAAAAAGGTAAGAAAAAACTGAAAAAAAACATTTAAATGAATTTTAATAAAATATTGCATCTTAAAACGTTGTCTCTAAAGGCATTTATTTCATCTATTCTCAATTACCATATAAGTGGCCACGCTCTGTATGTTAACTAAAACAAAGCGCTGCTATTTTAATAAACTAGCGACAAGGTGTGAATATAAGTCTTACAACATCGAGGAGATAAGCTACAACGACAGAAGAACTAAGGTATCACCTCTTACTTGATTCGGACTCTCTTTCTCGTATGTTTTCTTATTTGAAATTAATAAACAAAAAGTAACAAAACACACATTTAAAGGATTTAAAATCAAACATTGAATCTCAAAACGGTGTTTACAAAGACAGTTCTTTATATATTTTAAATTACAATATATATATATATATATATATATATATATATATATATATATTATATTATTTTAAACTATGTCAAATGTTAGGAGGGGTAGATTCACATCATTTCACCGAAAAGTGTTTTTATTTTCACACGACAATTGTTTCGGCTTAGCCCCAAGATATTTGTAAAATGCTTTTATATCCTATGCATTTATTTTCTGATATGGCTATACTCAGTGCGCATATATAAAACAAAAAAAGACAAACAAAGCAAGGCACACTAAGGAAGACACACAAAGCAAGGCACACTAAGGAAGACACACAAGGCAAGGCAAGCAGAGCCTGAATTACAATTTGTATTTATTATCACCATCATTTGATCGCCGTTGTTACGATGTTTTTACCGTTAGACAGTTTTATACTTAGCAATAACGTTGGTCTGTTTCTCCCTCACTGCTATTTTTATTAGCAAATGGTCTTGAAAGACTCGTCTTATCGTTTTACAGCTACCAAATATATACATAGATATGCACATGCTGTTCTCACGTATTGCGCAATACTTCATTTTTTAATAATCTTTATATAAGATAACATGAGGATTCATCTAAAGCCTTTCATTTCCTCTGCTAGTATCCTCTATGTAGGTAAACTACATTGAGCACAATTTATGAAGTAATATACATAAAGAGAGTTGAGGGGAGACGGTGAGAGAGGAAAAGAGGTTATACATGGAGTACTAACACGTGAAACAACTTGTTTTATGATTTTATCAACGCAGAAAGATTTGGTGAAATGAATGTAAAATAAAGGTAAAGTATACATATACAGCATTTGTGCAGGTACCACTATAGCTGAAAACACACTGGTCCGATTTTCAAAAGCCTTAACGAGTTAGAAGATATTATCTCGGATGATTGCATTTTAGGAACTATACTACATTCAGATAAATAGTTAATTGATTGTTCTCAATTAGAGATCACGTTGCATTAATTATACTTATACGAACTATGTCTGGCATGAACACAGTTGTAGTGTGCTGCTCCAGTTCAGACGATATGTTTATTCGAGTTGATGAAAACAAATTGCATTCTTATGTGTAATACCATATCTCTATATATAATACAAAAATACATATATTGTCTCTACCTATACAAATAGTCATTTCAGTACTATAAATATATCTGACAAAACAGCTGTCTGTAGATAACTACATTTTATGACTATTATATATATATATATATATATATATATATATATATATATATATATATATATATATATATATATATAATACATATATCCCTGTTAATATGCCGAGTTGCCTGTTAAAAGAAATAACAGTTTCCACCAAGCGAAAATCAATAACAATTTGTAAGGATAAATTTATCTCAAATTACTAGTAGTTTCATGAAAATAATATATTTAAACAGTGCACATGTATAGCGATATAGTTTCTTCTCTTTAGCTGGTTAATTATCACACACAATCTAATATTTGACCGCTGGTAGCACTTAGATGTAAGCCGTTCTTTGTGTTTCGTATCTCGGTGTGAGTACATACTATACGTCTCGCCAGTCACCACTCAGATGAATCGTAAACGACGAGAAAAATGTTTGTGGATAACTATACATACATATATATATATATATATATATATATATATATATATATATATATATATATATATATATATATATATGCTTTTTACGTATTGGCTAAGCTCTCTAGTAGAGAAAGCAATAGTTTCTACTTAGCGTTAATCAATGACGTTCCATACAGAATCGAGTCTGCTAGGTTACTGGTAATGTTATAAAAGTGTATGTAGACTGAAACTACGTGTATATATATATATATATATATATATATATATATATATATATATATATATATATATATATATTCCAAGAAAAATGCTAATATACTGAAATCATATGCCCTTAATAGGGTTAAGATGAAAATTCATATACACTAAATGTACAAAAGCAAGGAAATTCCCAAATGTTTACACGTTTATTGTCATTAAGGGTATGACTACATATTAACCAAACCATTTCATTATCACATCACTACAGTATAAATCTCTATGCATGAGTGGATGAGTGGATGAAGTGTTTGAGGTGCGCTGACGAAAAATTATTACCAGTAAAATACATAGCCCTGTTGTTCTCGCATGCCCTTAATGACAATAAAAGTGTAAACAATTAGGAATTTCCTTTCTTTCGTACATTTAGTGGATATGAATTTACATCTTAACCATATTAAGGCACATGCTTTCAGTATACTGGCAGTTATCATGGAATGTCACTACTTTTGTAAAGGCTATGCCTCAATACAATGGTCATTTTAAAGGTTGTTTAGAATTTTCTGAAAAATTAAGGTATATGGTAAAGTAAAAAAAAACGCCATCAACTAGACCCTAGAACCTCTATCTCTGCCAAAAATCGGCTGAATCCATCAAATAGTTGATGAGATACAGGGTGGCACATACGTACGTACGTACACACGGATAACACAAAATCATGCCTGACCTTTCTGGATCTTTGGGTTGCCTTGACTAATGCTGACATTCTACACACTTATAGAACCTATCAAAAAAATGTGTGAAAAGTTTTAACTGATTTGGTTTATTGGTTTTTGAGTTATGATTGATTAAAGAAATGAGATTTCTAGCATAGGCCGTTTTGAAGTCTATTAAGGGATAGAGCGCTATCGCGCCTCCCTTGATATATATACATCGCACTATAATATAGTGTACCCAGTAACTGCTTTTTTAACGCAACATACATGTTGCATGATGTATGGTTGCAGTTAAGTGTTACCAGGTATGCAGGTTTCAAATATCGGTGTATACACTCGCTACATCTAGCCATACTGATGAGTCGTAGACGACCAAACAGATCTCTGTTAATTACTATAATGTACTTAAATTGTACCTAACCTCATAGGTTTAGAGAGTTTTAGAAACAAACAATATTTATTTATAGTATTATCCAGTTTTGATCTAATTCACACATGTTTCACATATCAAAACCATACGGACGAAATTATTAGTTTTTCAAATAGCGTTATATCTTGTTTTATTATTAAAAATAATTACAGAAGGACTCCCATATAATTATCCGTGCGGTTTACTGCGTTGCTTGGTGTTGAACCTTAAGAATATTTTAAGCAGTTGATTCTGGGATATACCTTCATTCTTATTAAAAATATGAAATGTTTATTTAATAGAGACCTTATACCTTAAGAGTTCTACCAATTACTAACGCAATCGGCATACTCTCGAATAAGCAATTATGTTGTAAAATGTCGGACGTACTGCCTAGACAAAAATGTTGTCTACTTGTAAAAATGTCAAATTTACATCAAATTATCTAGCGAAATATTAGCTAAAAAAAAAAAATCAAAATGAAGAAAAAAAACAAAAACGGAAGGTATTTGGAAATATTTTGATAAATGTTTCGAAATATTTGTATTTTTCTTTTGATTTAATTACTCGCATAAAAAAAATCAAGATGAAAAAAAAAACAGAAGGTATTTTGAAATATTTTGATAAATGTTTCGAAATATTTTTATTTTTCTTATGATTTAATTACTCGCATCTAATACATGGTTTTTGAAGTCATTTTTGCATGTACATTTATATATATATATATATATATATATATATATATATATATATATATACGCATACACTATATATGTATAGATAAGTATTTATGTTTTTTAAAACATGCATCATATATTGTTGTTATGAAGCCATACATAATATGTTGTTCTTTTAAGGCATACATCATATATGTTTGTTTTACGGAATGCACCATACATAATAGATAAACATTCATGTTATTTTTAAGTGTACACCAAGTAGTGGTGTTTTAAATTCTTCATCATATGGCATTGTCGATGCACGATACATTCATATATCTATTAATATCAGTAAATACAACATTCTGTATGAATCCCATAAGATTTACAGAAATTGTCTCCTAATTAATATTTGTTCAGTGTTTAATGAGTGCCCATTCAGCAATGGTAACAATACTAGTTAATAATAGTTAATAATAGTTAATAATACTTAATAATAGTTAATAGTTTGAAAGGCAGTTAGTATTTATTGACATTATATTTGAGGAGAACAATGTTGCTGAGTCGAGATGAAACAATGGTACGGCAAAATATCCAACAGATGGGAAGTACTTTGAATGAAACTCTGTTCATGGGAATTCCGTTAGATGTTAGAATCACACAAAGGAGAAAGAAAAGTCATTTACATTTTGAAAAAGATGTTGATGTGTCAGAAGGATCGGCGAGCGATTGAAGCTCAGTCGAGTACTTCCGTTGATATAACAAATAAAAGAAGGCTCGTCAGTCTGTAAAAATGGGGTTGTTGAGATCAGACGATACCATATCCACTAGATTGCAATGTCGAGTTTTACCTCTTTATATTGTTTTGCAATTACTTTTATTAACACCAAGCCACGCATATTACTACGAAGACATAAGATACAATTGCGATAGGGGAGAGATTTACAAAGGGGACTCTTAAGTGGGGAGTTATGGAGCAAGATATGTGTGCACAATGCAGTAGCATCTCTGCATGTTGCTGCAGTTAAGGAAGCAGGAAGCAGATAGATAATTTTAAATGGTATCGGTCCGCGCCAAGAAGCTATTAGAGTAGACACTTTACCGGCATCCGGGTACCTTCACAGTAAAGGACGGATTTTATTCCAGAACTTTTTTCTCCATTAGTTATTTTTGTGATTCTTCCGTTTCATCTTTAACTACTATGTTTAAACAGGATATATGTCTTTTTTCTTTCTAAATTCTCCTTCAGGCTGAGTTTTCTTAGTAACATTTAAATTTAAAATATTGATCTTTAATCTTTGGCAGTTATATCCAATTAAACCGCGAAATTCCCGCAGGATTTTTTCAGCAATGTAGCTAAATGTAAAACACTAATGTATAATATATGGAAACGTTCGCTTGAAATAAATAACAACCAATGTTGTTGTTTTCTTTGTATGTTTTAAGTAAAAAGTATTTTAGTGTTTGCACTGACTATCCATAGTCATTACTTATATATTCTGTTGGGATTGAGAAACAAGTCTAATTGCTCAACGTGTTACATTTAAATACTGCACTATATAAAATATATATACTTCACTATATAAAATAAATGCATGAGAATTATGAAAAGTATATATTTCCTTTTATTCAATGTAGAATTTCCCCGACGGTCTATAGTTACCGTCATTATTATTACTCACTTAGAGTTCCGAAGAGAGTCATAACCAATGAGTTTTTACACATACAACGTGGGTTTCCTCAGAAAATATTTCAGTGCTCTCTCTGTTCCGTTCTGTTCTTTTGATATTGTAACTTACTTAAATTTCCTACACATACCTTACCAGTGAGCACACTCTCATAGCTGCCACTGGTTTTCACTACCATCTTAGCGACATAACACCGCCTCACAATACCGGTAGAATTTGTTCGCTTCCTGTCTAAGTCGAGATGATGCCATTCCCCTCCCCCCCATTTGTCAGAACATCCACAGCATATTTTCGTAGAACTAACCGATAGTGTTGCCACTACGTTTGTGAAAGGGTTGACGGAGTCATCCCTTTTCTCACGTACCATCAGACTAAACTGAAGTACTTTAAACCCCCAGGTGTTCGTTTTAACATTACTTCTTACCCTTTGAGTTGGGAGTGGTTGCAGTGCTAGGTATATGTTATTTAACTTAACTATTGGTGATTGGTTGGTCCGTGCTATTTGGTAATGTGAGTTAGTTAGGGTAGTATTCCTAATATTCTAAATATTTTTTTATATTATAAGTTTAACCTCACACACGTAGTATTATCATTAGTTGACAGATTATTATGAGTATGATTATTATTTTATTAGTATTGTTATTGTTCTTATTAGTAGTAGTGGTATTGCTATTATTATTATTATTGGTATTGTTGTGTCGTCGTTGTCGTCTTTAATACTAATACATATAGTAGAAGCATTACAACCAAAGTACTATATTGTATTGTGTGGACGTGTTCTCTTACTAATGTGAAACGACTAAAAAGGAGTAAAATATTAATCGCAAGCCGTTGTAGAAAAATACCTCGTGTTCAGACAAGTTACACATCAGGAGAGAACACTCAGACAAAACTATGCATTACTAATAATAAAGTGTCAATGTATGAAAGAAAATGTCACTTATACTAAAAACGCTATTTGTAAGCGTAATAAATAAGTGCGATTAACGAGCTGGCATTGATAGTCAATTTGCTTGGTAAACGTTGCAATATAAAATGTAAGAATACACTTATATGCTGAGATCGCTTGGTGTGTGTGTATATCATAGACAAAATAGATAGTTAACACTAGTATTATGTGTACTCATTCAGAGTTATCACACAGGTCATCAGTGATAATTCAAAAACAACCGGTTGTATTCCCTGGAGTCTGAGTGACACCACGTCTCTTCAGATTTCCAGTATTCTCCACCTCTTTTCGATAGCCACCGCACATAACCTTGCAGTATTGCAACAGCCGTTTACCATTGACTTCACGCTGTAAAGGACCATTAGACTTTTTCTGGGATTTGAGTAGCAATAAGCCTCCCCAAGGTCGCAGCACTCTCCGCACTTCGAGTGGAGGTCTGGTTTGTGCTGTCACTTCTCGGTATTTTCATCCTCCTTGACCCTATGCAAATAGTGTGTGTGGTGTCAGCCTTGTCTTGTACCATTTTTTATGTATTTATTTATGTAATCATTATTTATTTGTTATATTTGTTTTTTATTTAGTTTTATTTATTTTGGGGGGAAGGGGTTTCTTTTATTTTTAATTTATTTAATTTATTTTTTTTGGGGGGGAGGGGCGGGGAGCTCATGGTGTTTACTGCTATTTCTGTTCATTGGTTCATTTTTGTGTCGTGTCAGCTGAGACCGATGTAATTTATTGAAGTCATATTTCTTGCATGTTATGTTCCTTTGTTTGTGATGCGCTTTTTCTTCCTGTTGACGATTCCATGTGCACCTTCGTAGTTTATGCGGTTGGTTTCCAGTTATTATTATTATTATTATTATTATTATTATTATTATTATTATTATTATTATTATTATTATTATTATTATTATTATCATTATTATCATTATTATTATTATTATTATTATTATTATTATTATTATTCGCATCATCATCATCATCATCATCATCATCATCATCATCATCGTCGTCGTCGTCGTCGTCGTCGTCGTCGTTGTTGTCGTTGTTGTGGTCGTGGTCGTCGTCGCCATCGTTGTTGTTATTATTATTACTAGCGGGGCTACCCGGCGTTGCTCGGGGTCATAAAAACATATAATTGAAGAAAAATCGCATGTGTGTAACATCTTTATATTCAAACTTCTATTTCTGTCCCTCTCTCTATAGCCGTCTCTTTATCTTTCTACTTTTCTCTTCCCTGGTCACCCCATTTCACCGCTACTTTCTAATTTTGCCTTTTGCGAAAGCTGTTTCTTCCCCACCATTTCATCCTACGTTTCCCAGGGCAATAGTATGACTTATTTCTATAAAAAGTACCACCTCTGTCTGCGCCTTCTATATAGGTACTTATCTCCGCCCCGGTGTTCATACTATATACGTATCTATTGCCACCCCGGTGAGCATACTATATACGTACCTATCGCCGCCCCAGTGCACATAATATATACATACCTTTCGCAACCCCGGTGCAGATACTATATAAGTACCTATCGCCGCCCTGGGTGCAGATACAATATAAGTACCTATTGTCGCCACGGAGCGAATGCTAAATACGTACCTATCCCCGCCCCGGTGCAAATGCTAAATACGTACTTATTGCCACCCCGGTGCGAATGCTAAATATGTAGCTATTGCCGCCCCAGTGTGCATACTGTATAAGTACCTATCACTGCCCCAATGCAAATACTAAAAATGTACATATCGCTGCCTTGGTGCGAATGCTAAATACGCACCTATCGCTGCCCCGGTGCGAATGCTAAATACGTACCTTTCGCCGCCCTGGTGCCCGTTATATATATGTACCTATCGCCGCCCCGCTGCGCGTTCTGTATACATACCAGTCGCCGCCCCGGAGCGCATGCTAAATACATACCTATCACCGGCTAGGTGCACATGCTATATACATACTTTTTGCCGCCCATGTGCACATGCAATATACGTACCTATCGCCACCCCTGAAGGCTAAATACGTACCTATCGCCGCCCTGGTGTGAATGCTTAATATGTACCTATCGCCGCCCCGGTGCGAATGCTAAATACATATATATTGCCCACCCGGTGCGAATGCTGAATACGTACCTATCGCCGCCCCGTTGCGCGTGCTATACACGTACCTATCGCCGCCCCGTTGCGCATGCTATATACGTACCTATCCATGCCCCACTGTGCGTGCTATATACGTACCTATCCATGCCCCACTGTGCGTGCTATATACGTACCGATTGCCGCCCCGGAGCGCATTCTAAATACATACCGGCCCGGTGCACATGCTGTATACGTACTTATTGCCGTCCATGTGCACATGTTATATACTTACCTATCGACGACCCAGTGTGCATACTACATATGTACATATCGCTGCCTCAGTGCAGAATACTAAATATGTACATATCGCCGCCCCGGTGCGAATGCTAAATACGTACCTATCACCACCCCGGTGTGAATGCTAAATACGTTCCTATCGGCACCCCTATGCACTACTATATACGTACCTATTGCCACTCCAGTGCACATACTATGTATATACCTATCGCCGGCCCGGTGCGCATACTATATTTTTTTGGCACCACCCAAGAAAACTTTTTTTTTCATCCTCCCACATACTTAGAAATATTTTTAATTTAAAAGAAAAAAACAATTTAAACCCCCTCGAAAGAAATTTTTTTTTATATGTATCATTTATATGTATATGTATCATATATATATATATATCGTGTATCATGTATATGTATCATGTATATGTATCATGTGTATGTATCATGTGTATGTATCATGTATACATATATGTATCATGGATATGTATCATGTATAGGTATATATATATATATCATGTATCGTGGATATGTATATGTATCATGAATCATGGATATGTATCATGTATCATGGATATGTATCATGGATATGTATCATGGATATGTATCATGGATATTTATCATGTATCATGGATATGTATAATGTATCATGGATATGTATCATGGATATGTATAATGTATCATGGATATGTATCATGGATATGTATCATGGATATGTATCATGTATCATGGATATGTATCATGGATATGTATCATGGATATGTATCATGTATACTGTATCATAGATATGTGTCATGTATATGTATCATGTATATGTATCATGGGTATGTATATGTATCATAGGTATGTATCATGGATATATATCATGGGTGTGTATCATCTATCCTTGATACGTATGATGGATATGTATCATGTATATGTATCATGGATATGTAACATGTATCATGGATATATATAAGTTTCATGGATATGTATCATGTATATGTATCATGTATCATACATATGTATCATGTATCATAGATATGTTTTATGTATCATAGATATGTATCATGGATATGTATCTTGTATATGTATCATGTATCTTGGTAATGTATGATGTATCATGGATATGTATCATGTATACGTATCATGGATATGTATCATGTATATGTATCATGTATCATATATATGTATCATGTAACATATATCATATATATGTATCATGTATTATAGATATGTATCATGTATCATTAATATGTATCATGTATCATAGATATGTATAATGTATCATGGATCCTGGATATGTATCATGGATATGTATCATGTATATGTATCATGGGTATGTATATGTATCATAGGTATGTATCATGGATATATATCATGGGTGTGTATCATCTATCCTTGATACGTATGATGTATATGTATCATGGATATGTATCATGGATATATATAAGTTTCACGGATATATATCATGTATATGTATCATGTATCATACATATGTATAATGTATCATAGATATGTGTTATGTATCATAGATATGTATCATGTATCATGGATATGTATCATGGATATGTATCTTGTATATGTATCATGTATCTTGGTAATGTATGATGTATCATGGATATGTATCATGTATACGTATCATGGATATGTATCATGTATATGTATCATGTATCATATATATGTATCATGTAACATATATCATATATATGTATCATGTATTATAGATATGTATCATGTATCATTAATATGTATCATGTATCATAGATATGTATCATGTATCATTAATATGTATCATGTATCATAGATATGTATCCTGTATCATGGATCCTGGATATGTATCATGGATATGTATCATATATATGTATCATGTATCATAGATATGTGTTATGTACCATAGATATTATCATGGATATGTATCATGGATATGTATCATGTATCTTGGATCAGTATCATGGATATGTATCATGGATATGTATCATGTATCAAGGTTATGTATCATGGATATGTATCATGTATATGTATCACGGATATGTATGATGGATATGTATCATGCATCATGGATATGCATCATGTATCATTGATATGAATCATGTATCATGGATATGTATAATGTATCATATATATGTATCATGGATATGTATCATGTATCATGGATATGTATCATAGATATGTATCATGTATCAGGTATGTATCATGTATATATATCATCGATATGAATCATGTATCACGGATATGTTACATGGATATGTATCATTTGTCAATGATATGTATCATGGATATGTATCATGGATCATGGATATGTATCATGTATCATAGATATGTATCGTGAATATGTATCATGGATATGTGTCATGGATATCTATCATGTATCATGGATATGTATCATGTATCATGAATATGTATAATGTATCATGGATATGTATAATGGATACGTATCATGTATCATGGATATGTATCATGTATCATGGATTTGAATCATGGATATGTATCATGTGTAATGTGTCATAGATATGTATCATGTATCATAGATATGTATCATAGATATGTATCATGTATATGTATCATGTATATGTATTATGTATCATAGATATGTATCATGTATCGTAGATATTCTTAATACTTTTCAATCCCCTCATGATTTTCTACATTATTTTTAATCCCCACATGATGATCTTCATCATTTTCAATCCTCTCATGATGTTATTCATCATTTTCAATCCCCTCATGATTTTTTTCATCATTTTCAATCCCCTCATGGTATTCTTCATCATTTTCAATCCTCTCGATATTCTTCATCATTTCCAATCTTTTCATGTTATTCTTCATCATTTTAAATCCCCTCATGATATTCTTCATAATTTTCAATCCCCCATGATATTCTTCATCATTTTCAATCCCCTCATGGTATTCTTCATCATTTTCAATCCTATCATGATATTCTTCATCATTTTCAATCCTCTCATTATATTCTTCATCATTTTCAATCCTCTCATGGTATTCTTCATATTTTTACAACCATCTCATGATATTCTTCATCATTTTTAATCCTCTCATGATATTCTTCATCATTTTCAATCCTCTCATGATATTCTTCATCATTTGCAATCCTCTCATGATGTTCTTTATCATTTTCAATCCCCTCATCGTATTCTTCAGCATTTTCAATCCTTTCATAATATTCTACATCATGATCTATCCTCTCATGGTATTCTTCAGCATTTTCAATCCTCTCATTGTATTCTTCATATTTTTCAACCCCCTCATGATATTCTTTATGATTTTCAATCCTCTCATGATGTTCTTAATCATTTTACATCCTCTCATGATGTTCTTCATCATTTTCAATCCTATAATGATATTCTTCATCATTTTCAATCCCCTCATTATATTCTTCAGCATTTTCAATCCTCTCGATATTCTTCATCATTTCCAATCTTTTCATGTTATTCTTCATCATTTTAAATCCCATCATGGTATTCTTCATCATTTTCAATCCTATCATGATATTCTTCATCATTTTCAATCCTCTCATGATATTCTTAATTATTTTCAATCCTCTCATAATATTATTCATTATTTTACATCCTCTCATGATGTTCTTCATCATTTTCAATCCCCTCATGGTATTCTTCATAATTTTCAATCCTCTCATGATATTCTTCATCATTTTCAATCCTCTCATGGTATTCTTCTTCATTTTCAATCTCTTCATGGTATTCTTCATCATGTTCAATCCTCTCATGATATTCTTCATCATTTTAAATCCGTTCATTTTATTCTTCAGCATTTTCAATCCTCTCATCGTATTCTTCATCATTTTCAACCCGAACATGATATTCTTCATCATTTTCAATCCTCTCATGGTATTCTTCATAATTTTACAACCATCTCATGATATTCTTCATCATTTTTAATCCTCTCATGATATTCTTCATCATTTTCAATCCTCTCATGATATTCTTCATCATTTGCAATCCTCTCATGCTATTCTTCATCATTTTCAATCCTCTCATGGTATTCTTCATCATTATGAATCCTCTCGTGATATTCTTCATCATTTTACATCCTCTCATGGTATTCTTCATCATTTTCAATCCTCTCATAGTATTCTTCATCATTTTGAATCCCCTCATAGTATTCTTCATCATTTTCAATCCCATCATGGTATTCTTCATCATTTTCAATCCCATCATGGTATTCTTCATCATTTTCAATCCTCTCATGATATTCTTCATCATTTTCAATCCTCTCATTGTATTCTTCATCATTTTCAATCCTCTCATGGTATTCTTTATTATTTTCAACCGTCTCATAATATTCTTCATCATTTTACATCCTCTCATGATGTTCTTCATCATTTTCAATCCCCTCATCGTATTCTTCAGCATTTTCAATCCTTTCATAATATTCTACATCATATTCTATCCTCTCATGGTATTCTTCAGCATTTTCAATCCTCTCATTGTATTCTTCATATTTTTCAACCCCCTCATGATATTCTTTATCATTTTCAATCCTCTCATGATGTTCTTAATCATTTTACATCCTCTCATGATGTTCTTCATCATTTTCAATTCTCTCATGATGTTCTTCATCATTTTCAATCCTATAATGATATTCTTCATCATTTTCAATCCCCTCATTATATTCTTCAGCATTTTCAATCCTCTCGATATTCTTCATCATTTCCAATCTTTTCATGTTATTCTTCATCATTTTAAATCCCTTCATGGTATTCTTCATCATTTGCAATCCTCTCATGCTATTCTTCATCATTTTCAATCCTCTCATGGTATTCTTTATCATTATGAATCCTCTCATGATATTCTTCATCATTTTACATCCTCTCATGGTATTCTTCATCATTTTCAATCCTCTCATAGTATTCTTCATCATTTTGAATCCCCTCATAGTATTCTTCATCATTTTCAATCCCATCATGGTATTCTTCATTATTTTCAATCCTCTCATGATATTCTTCAGCATTTTCAATCCTCTCATTGTATTCTTCATATTTTTCAACCCCCTCATGATATTCTTTATCATTTTCAATCCTCTCATGATGTTCTTAATCATTTTACATCCTCTCATGATGTTCTTCATCATTTTCAATTCTCTCATGATGTTCTTCATCATTTTCAATCCTATAATGATATTCTTCATCATTTTCAATCCCCTCATGATATTCTTCAGCATTTTCAATTCTCTCATCGTATTCTGCATCATTTTAAACTCGCTCATGATATTCTTCATCATTTTCAATCCTCTCATGAAATTCTTCATCATTTTCAATCCTCTCATGATATTCTTCATCATTTTCAATCCTCTCATGATATTCTTCATCATTTTCAATCCTCTCATAATATTCTTCATTATTTTCAATCCTCTCATGATGTTCTTCATAATTGTCAATCCCCTCATGGTATTCTTCAGCATTATCAATCCTCATGATATTCTTCATCATTTTCAATCCCAGAATGGTATTCTTCATCATTTTCAATATTCTCATGATGTTCTGCATCATTTTCAATCCCCTCATGGTATTCTTCAGCATTTTCAATCCTCTCATAATATTCTACATCATATTCAATCCTCTCATGGTATTCTTCAGCATTATCAATCCTCTCATTGTATTCTTCATCATTTTGAATCCCATCATGGTATTCTTCATCATTTTCTAATCCCGTCATGGTATTCTTCATCATTTTCAATCCTCTCATGGTATTCCTCATCATTTTCAATCCTCTCATTGTATTCTTCATCATTATCAATCCTCTCATGGTATTCCTCATCATTTTCAATCCCCTCATGGTATTCTTCATCATTTTCAATCCCCTCATTGTATTCTTCATCATTTTCAATCCTCTCATGGTATTCTTCATCATTTTCAATCCTCTCGATATTCTTCATCATTTTCAATCCTCTCATGATATTCTTCATCATTTTCAATCCTCTCATGATATTCGTCATCATTTTCAATCCTCTCATGATATTCTTCATCATTTTCAATCCTCTCGTGATATTCTTCATCATTTTCAATCCTCTCATGATATTCTTCATCATTTTCAATCCCATCATGGTATTCTTTATCATTTTCAATCCTCTCATGATATTCTTCATCATTTTCAATCCTCTCATGGTATTCTTCATAATTTTACAACCATCTCATGATATTCTTCATCATTTTCAATCCCATCATGGTATTCTTCATCATTTGCAATCCCCTCATGATATTCTTCATCATTTTAAATCCCATCATGGTATTCTTTATCATTTTCCATCCTCTCATGATGTTCTTCATCATTTTCAATTGCATCATGGTATTCTTCATCATTTTGAATGCTCTCATGATATTCTTCATCATTTTACATCCTCTCATGGTATTCTTCATCATTTTCAATCCTCTCATGGTATTCTTCATCATTTTGAATCCCCTCATAGTATTCTTCATCATTTTAAATCCCATCATGGTATTCTTCATCATTTTCAATCCTCTCATGATATTCTTCATCATTTTCAATCCTCTAATTGTATTCTTCATCATTTTCAATCCTCTCATGGTATTCTTCATTATTTTCAATCGTCTCATAATATTCTTCATCATTTTACATCCTCTCATGATGTTCTTCATCATTTTCAATCCCCTCATCGTATTCTTCAGCATTTTCAATCCTTTCATAATATTCTACATCATATTCAATCCTCTCATGGTATTCTTCAGCATTTTCAATCCTCTCATTGTATTCTTCATATTTTTCAATCCTCTCATGATATTCTTTATCATTTTCAATCCTCTCATGATATTCTTCATCATTTTCCATCCCCTCATGATATTCTTCATCATTTTCAATCCCATCATGGTATTCTTTATCATTTTCAATCCTCTCATGATATTCTTCATCATTTTCAATCCTCCTACGGTATTCTTCATAATTTTACAACCATCTTATGATATTCTTCATCATTTTCAATCCCATCATGGTATTCTTCATCATTTGCAATGCCCTCATGATATTCTTCATCATTTTCAATCCCATCATGGTATTCTTTATCATTTTCAATCCTCTCATGATGTTCTTCATCATTTTCAATCCTCTCATGGTATTCTTCATCATTTTGAATGCTCTCATGATATTCTTCATCATTTTACATCCTCTCATGGTATTCTTCATCATTTTCAATCCTCTCATGGTATTCTTCATCATTTTGAATCCCCTCATAGTATTCCTCATCATTTTCAATCCCATCATGGTATTCTTCATCATTTTCAATCCTCTCATGATATTCTTCATCATTTTCAATCATCTCATTGTATTCTTCATCATTTTCAATCTTCTCATGGTATTCTTCATTATTTTCAATTATCTCATAATATTCTTCATCATTTTACATCCTCTCATGATGTTTTTCATCATTTTCAATCCCCTCATCGTATTCTTTAGCATTTTCAATCCTTTCATAATATTCTACATCATATTCAATCCTCTCATGGTATTCTTCAGCATTTTCAATCCTCTCATTGTATTCTTCATATTTTTCAACCCCCTCATGATATTCTTTATCATTTTCAATCCTCTCATGATGTTCTTAATCATTTTACATCCTCTCATGATGTTCTTCATCATTTTCAATCCTCTCATGATGTTCTTTATCATTTTCAATCCTATCATGATATTCTTCATCATTTTCAATCCCCTCATTATATTCTTCAGCATTTTCAATTCTCTCATCGTATTCTTCATCATTTTCAATCCCCTCATTATATTCTTCAGCATTTTCAATTCTCTCATCGTATTCTGCATCATTTTCAACCCGCTCATGATATTCTTCATCATTTTCAATCCCATCATGGTATCCTCATCATTTTCAATCCTCTCATGATATTCTTCATCATTTTCAATCCCATCATGGTATCCTCATCATTTTCAATCCTCTCATGATATTCTTCATCATTTTAAATCCTCTCATGATATTCTTCATCATTTTCAATCCTCTCATAATATTCTGCATCATTTTCAATCCTCTCATGATGTTCATTATAATTGTCAATCCCCTCATGGTATTTTTCAGCATTTTAAATCCTCATGATATTCTACATCATTTTCAATCCTCTCATGGTATTCTTCATAATTTTCAATCCTCTCATGGTATTCTTCAGCATTTTCAATATTCTCATGATGTTCTGCATCATTTTCAATCCCCTCATGGTATTCTTCAGCATTTTAAATCCTCTCATAATATTCTACATTATATTCAATCCTCTCATGGTATTCTTCAGCATTATCAATCCTTTCATTGTATTCTTCATCATTTTCAATCCCATCATGGTATTCTTCATCATTTTCAATCCTCTCATGGTATTCCTCATCATTTTTAATCCTCTCATGGTATTCTTCATCATTTTCAATCCTCTCATGATATTCTTCATCATTTTCAATCCTCTCATGGTATTCTTCATCATTTTCAATCCTCTGATTATATTCTTCATCATTTACAATCCCCTTATGATATTATTAATCATTTTCAATCTTCACATGGTATTCTTCAATGGATTCTTCATTATTTTCAATCCCATCATGATGTTTTTCCTCATTTTCAATCGCCAAATACAAGGAGGCCTTTAGAGCTATACTAAAATAACTCTCACTTATTCCCATCCCTTTTATCAGGGCAATAGTCCGAAGAAAAATGCAAAAAAACAATAATAACGTGACGATAGCATAAAATAATATCCGAACCTATCACTATGACGTCATGTACCAATCTATGTGACGTCATGTGCACAAGATAACATTAAAAATCGTGATCACATTAAACGAAAAAATGGCTATTTGACCCCTCAAAAATGAATCTTTTTAAAAAAATTTTCGATATTATTTTCTCACGGTTATGCCGGTTAAAATAATACCTAATTCGGAGGTGTTTGTTTAGTATTTTAAAAGCCTTAGCGTTACATACATATCACAGATTTTTGCCTTATATATATTGAGATTATTATTATTATTATTATTATTATTATTATTATTATTATTATTAATAATAATAATAATAATAATAATAATAATAATAATAATAATAATAATAATACCAGTATAAATGATAGTTTTAGCAGAAGTAATAATAGAAATCTTATGTATTCATTTTTTATTTCTTTTGTTTTTTCTCAAACGAAAACTAGTAAAGGACCGCATAGACGTAAAGGAAACACTATCGTATTTAGCATACTTCGTGCAAACGAACAGGAGGACATTGCACTTCCACAAGGGACCAGTAATTATTAAATAAATATGAATTTGACGTTCAAGACAAAAGTTGCAAACGCCTAATTTAATCGAGAAGGTGTAGTAAATACGATTATGACAGTTTTGACGTATGTTCAAATGAAAATTCGAAGACGCCATCTCGAACATCATCGCTTAACACGCAGGAGATCGCAGACGATGAAAATATTCAATAATTATTCATATAAATTCGTACAAATAAAATTATCCCTTAAAGTAGAAACGAATTTGCATATGTAAAAACAAAACCGTGTGAAAATTAGATTACATATTGTAAGATGCATGAACTCACATATATACACCCCCCCCCACACACACACATATCTCTCTCTCTCTATATATATATATATATACTGAGATATGAAGAACAATATATATATATATATATATATATATATATATATATATATATATATATACATTATATATATATTTATATATATATAGCAGGAACATACACATAAATAAACATATACATATATATAAATATATATATATATATATATATATATATCCATATATAGCAAGAACATACACATAAATACACAAATATATATTATATATATTGTTTATTTATTTGTACTAGAAGAGTACCTGTCCCATAACAGGTAAAATTCATCCACCCAAAATAACAGATTTGCGCTAGATTTCTGTCCCCGTCTGAACATTTAAATCGAGAGAAAATAATGCTAACATTATACATAGAATACTTATTCTAGTTTTCATCAAAGCCCATTACATGGTTTTATATTCTTTAAGATGTCGCAAATATAAGGCTATAGTTTTAAGAAGAAAATACATATCAGGTAATGTCGAGTAATTTGTGTCCAATGACTATGGCAAAAATAAATTTGAAGGAAAGTTTTAAATAGGAACGTGTGTCCATACTATGTCGCCAAAACCCCTTTAAAAGAGTACAAGAACTTCAATTTAAGGAGTATTTACTACATGTTGTATCATGCCACTTAATATTTCACAAAAATCAGAGGTATCTACTTTTTTAATGAATGGCTTATATTCAGATTAAGTAAAAGTAAACTACATGAAGTTTAGCGTAGCAGCTGTGTTGTAACATTTATAACAATTGTTTAATTAGTTAGTGTGATACCTCTGCATGGAAATATATATAAAAACTAAACTTCATATATATATATATATATATATATATATATATATATATATATATATATATATATATATACGTGTTAATACATAAGTATGTAGGTTGGTTATATGCGTGTGAAATTCAAATGATCAATTACGAGAAAGAAGCCCGTGCAACTGAAGTTTCCATTTGAATTCCTGAATAGTATTATATATAAGTATTTCTAAAAGCAGTTTAGATATATAAATGTTTCAGCTTTATCCTTATTCAAAGTTAAGCAAACCCAGGTTTATGACATTAAGGAGTATGACATGCGAATAAATATAATGATAATCGAAACTTTTCAGAGGTTAAATATACATCTGGATGAAAGATATTAGAGGTAATATAAATGTAACACAATATATATATATATATATATATATATATATATATATATATATATATATATATATATATATATATATGTATACGTAAAATAATATATATTCATACACATGTATATACATTAAATACATATTTTGAATCGATAAATAAAAAAAGAATTAACAAATAAAGAATGCAAATAAATAAATAAATAATACAATCACTAAGAAAAATTAACACACACACCCCCCACACCCACATATATATATATATATATATATATATATATATATATATATATATATATATATATATATATATATATATATATATATATATATATATATATATTAATGTATATATATGTTATTGTGCGTGTATGTATATATTCTGATATGGGAAGGTGTAAGTGGATTACTATTTATCGTTGCTTGGGTATTCTTCGATTTATACAAATGCTAAAGTTTTTTTCTGCCAGAGTGACTAGAGACATAATTGATCATCCAGACCTAAGCAATACACAATTATAGGAGTGAAGGGGGTCATAGTTTCTTTTCACATCATGGATCTGATCTCAGAAATGATAATGAATATGTGTGTATACATATATGTGTTCATGAGTATAAGTACAAATTATTGTAAATATACAGAAAATACATATAGATATTGTTGTATGTGTATGCTTGTGTATGGATGGGTGAGCATATTTTTATTTTTATTTTTCTTTACCTTTGGCTTTATTTATTTATAATTTAGGTAGTTATTTAAAATCTTTCCTTTTATTTTATTCTTTATTTTTTATTTATCTATATGTACTTTCGTATACATGAAAGAATGCGACACTGAAATGCATTGTCTAATTCTTGCCTGTATATAAAAGTACATATTTATATAAATATACACATAGTGTTTAACTGATTTTCTTCTATATATTTCAACCCTAACTACTATGTTTAAAAAAGGTAAGACTATCATTAACTTTTTTCTTCTCTTCAGAATCTACTCTGTCATTTGTCTGATCATGCTAGAGGTTGAATAGGTTCTTAGCTCAGACATGTATATACATATGTATCCAAAATGTTCTAAAATAATATACTGAAATAATACTCTCCTTGTTATCAGAACTAACTTATAAACAGAGTAGTTTAACATGGCTAACCTTTATGAACAAACAACTGTATAAACAATATATATATATATATATATATATATGTATATATATATATATATATATATATATATATATTATTGTATTGATGTGTATGTAGAATTTTATTTATAAAGTTCTGTGTGGGAAAGCGGCTTCGTATATTTACTTTCATAATCTAATTTTATATTTATACTAGGAGAATACCTGTTCTAGAACCTTACACAATAGGCAAAAGCAACTCGAGGATAAAGGTTATAAAATGTGTGAATAGTCATTTGAATAATTAAAAATATTAAGGGAAAACCAAAATTAATTAATGGCATGAATAGAATTGAGTATATGTTACAAAAGTATATGATAATAATTAGTTAGCTCCGTTTTGAATAGAACCTGGTCGTAGTTTTCCGGCAACTAGCCCCGTGCTAATGCGTTCCATATTTGGTAAGCTCTTTGAATGCAACTTTCTTTATCGTAATTCAGCCTAACGCTATGCACATGGAGGAAAAAAGAAAAGTATTTTCAGTGCGGTAGGAAACACTGTTTCTGGCTACGAACGAATGAAATTAATTCGTCCTACAGAATAATTTCACACATATCGCATGTCCGTTTACGGAGATTAAAATCCATACATAATGACAGAACACATGATTTGTATAACTCTTCATTCAATTTCCATTTGAATATAGCTTTATATGGCAATTGAATTAAGAGTTTGAGAAATCATGTTTTCTGTCATTATATATGGAATTGAAACTTCGTAAACCGACGTGCGATATGTGCGGAAAAAAACTGTAATTCGAGAACCTTGAAAGTTAAGGCGTTAACGCACGAACACATTAAACATTCTCAAAGCTCAATTTGTCTCGGTTGACCACAGATAAATGCAAACTAAACTATTTGAAATGTCAAATTGTCAGTCGCTTCTGTATTATGCTTCTCAAAACGCTTAGAAATACCGCAAACAGAATGAGATTGATAAATATTTATTAATGTATTTCTAATACATATTGTAAAAATTGAAAAAATATCTGAAGTATAAGAATTTTAAAACATGGCTTCGCTACTATGTTTTACTTTACTTAAACCATATTACGCTTGATATATGTGTTCAAAATTCCATAACGATCGTTTAATTATTTGAGGAGTACATATAAATAAAATATATACATATAAAAATACCTATAATTGCAGGCCCCTTGAAGTTACAAATTATCCCGCAGAGAACAATTTGCACCAATTTTATTTTCCTTTACGAAGATATCATCACAATATAATTATGCTAAACATGGTTTATCGAATCCTGATGTTTACTTTGACGAACATCTATTACATAATTTTGCTTCTCGAAAAACTATTAACATTTAATGAGGACTTAAGATCAACATTTTAATCAAGCGAATCATGATGTACTGGTGCCTAAATGTTATGTACTAAACAAATCTGATATATTAACATTTTCAAATTATGATATGACATATAACAATCCTTCCATAAAACCCCTGTAAAAGTAGACAAATAAACTTAAATCTTGAGAATATTATAAACTCATATTTCATATTAAATTTTAAAAATTGAGAAAATCTAAATTTTCAAGACGGCTGAAAAAAACACTTATATCTTGCCTATGAAATGTTATTCAGTTCAACATGACGAATATATTGGCCTTTTTCGCTTAGTTGCTGTGTCTCAAATTTATAATTATTTTGGAATTCAATCCTATATATGCAAATGTATAAACATATAAAACTTCGTAATTATGTATATATATATATATATATATATATATATATATATATATATATATATATATATATATATGTATACAAATATATATATATATATATATGTATATATATATATATTTATTTATTTTGGTACAGTGAAATTAGTACAACATTCGTACCATCAGTTTCAAGCACAGACGGACTTAATCATCCGGCTCTCTTCAGCTTCAGTTGTCATCTGTTTCGGAAATGTGAAGTCACGTGTCACTCTCGTTTGGACGCGCTATTTGCTTAGAGTATTATCTATGTTTGTTTTAAATTTAGTGTAAGGAAGGTTTAATAAGGTTTGATCAATAACAATGACCAATGAACTAACACAAATATGACAAACTCCTTTAATTTGGCCATGGATTATCTTGACTCTGCGGAGGCATCGGATATTGTGGGGTTATTTATTTGATGATACAGAAATCGGTCTGAATAGAGATGATGGATTATCGATAATAAGAGATGTCAACAATGTCAAGGAAGAAAACTTCAAGAAAATTATACATATGGAAATGAAAAAAACTAGGCCTTAAAGTAGAAGTACTGGCGAACATGAAAACAACTCACTTTCTAGACGTCACGTTAAACTTAAATTAAAATACTTACAAACAATACCTGAACGAGAACGCCACTCCAATATACCTAAACCTTAAGTCTAATACCCCCGCATCATTCATAAAACGTATTCAGAATTCTATCGAGCTTATCAAGAATTCTAGAAAAAGAAGTGTTTAAAAAAAATTAATTTACATTTACAATACAGCTCTAAAAAATAGTGATTACAATAATACCGATTTAGTAACAACTGACGTGCAACTTTGTTTTCAGTGATAGTGTACTGCTGTTAAATTGGAGTTTATCGATCGTTCCTTATTTTCCGGATTAGACGCCATGCTGTTGTACTGTTCTACAGTTCTACCGCATATCAGTTTTTTCCAACATATGTTGTTGTTGTCGACTTTCTGATTGAGCAGCAAAGAGTCTCTCGCCTACTTTGATGGTAATTCCAGCAAATGGGGTCAGATTCATAGAGCCGTTGATATTGCTCATATAATTTGCTGCTTTGGGCATCGAGTCCAGGTATATATTGAGTGCGGCAGCCTCTTGGGATGTTCTTCCGAGCTGCGTGCCAGCCAAACCTGGTGAAACTGTCATAGTTTTTTGGGCTGCTGTGAGATGGGAAATCTTCTTTTCAAGATCTTATTATCAGCCAGCCCAGTTTGCTTTCTCAAAATGTAATCCTCTTTTAAATAAATCTGCATTTAGGATGATTTCAGCATCGACTGTGATGCGAATTGGATGCTGTTGTATTTGCGTCGTGGCTCTAGTAACAGCTTTTTCCTCATTCCGGTGTGACTCTGTTTGCCAACCGCAATATCAGGATTATACCTTGCTTTCCGTCGTGCCTTGTTGAAGGAATTTTGTTGATTTGCATCGTAGATCAGATTAAGCTTGTTAGTTTCGGGCCATGTGTCAACTGCACTTATTCTGAATAATTTTTAGCGTATCCCCATTGTGTGCCAATCACACTTTTTGGTTTACCAGAAAGTGATGACACATCTGGCATCACAAGTGGCGTGAGAAGTGATTCATATACCGACGTGATGGTTATTCTTCTGAGCTCAGCTGTTAGTACTTCGGTGTTTCATTGATCTTTGCTGTAATTCGATTATTGCCCGATTTCTGGCACATATAATGCTTCCATGTTTATAATGTGGTATATCAGTGATTGTTGTGATTCCATCCACATGAGGGCGGGTATGTTTAGGTCCACAGTGGATTTCTGGTAGGCAGACCATATCACATTTATGCTTTCTGCTAAGATTTGCAATAAGTTTTTATTTGGTTGGTGATATCCCTTCAATGTTTAAGGATATGATTGTCAATGTCGGTTTTAGAGGTGGGCACTCACTCTTCGTTATACTTCGGGTTGATAATTTTCTGACATTTGCTGAGCTCATGTGCATCACTCGTCTTTTTGGTTCGTCTTTTGGATTGCTTCAAAGTGTTTGGTAGAATTTGCAGGTAATAGTAAGTATTACTTGGCAGGTATCGCGACGTGAACATTTCTATTTTGATCCCCAATAATAGGAAATCAGAACTTCCTCCACTATCCAACAACCATGATATAACTTGCAGGGCACAAATGAGGCTAAACGGTTTGTCCAGCGGTTCGCGTTAAATTTTACCCCAGACTCCACAAATAAGTTCCTCCCAAATGTTCTAATACGGACAGAATACACACTTGATGATCTATTCCTGATCCGTTCTTATTTTCTGGATATCATAACAAATCTTGACATCAAACCAGAATATTATCCATGCTTTAGTAATAAAACAAAGTTGCCCTGCTAGGCTCTCAAGACTTTATAACAAATGTAGTACCGGATCTTGCTTCCCTGATAGCTGGAAAATTGTGTCTATAATCCTAGTGTTTAATAATCCTGGTGAATACACATATCAGCAACATATCGCCTCATCAGGCTAATCCCACTTTTGTCTAAATCGCTTAATCATTGATCAATCTAAAGATAGTCCACCATCTAATTAATGTTAAACGTCTGGTTGACTAATAGTCTATTTAGGAAAACACATTCTCATCTGGATAACTTAATGTAATCTCTGAACGCATATGCCATACACTAGATGAGATATGTAAGGCTAGGGCTGTTGGACGATGTATAAAACTTCCTTGACAATATCTGCCATGAAAATTATGATGATTAATTCATACGGTATTACCGGATGAATATTAAATATATACAGATTATTCATATTCAAAAACGTGCATGTTGTTAATTACTTTTTATTTTTATAAAAGTATATTAATGCGTGAAGAAGTTCAGGGGTCGTTCGTTGGACCTTTATTATCCATGAGTTGTATACATGACCTTCCTAATTCAATTGAGTCCGAGGTAAGTATATGTGTTGATGACACAACGCTCTATTATGAACATGTAGGCCACACACACCAAAGGCAATGGTTAAATCGTTACAATATATCATCCGGTCTGTAGTGGAATTCGGCCAAAAGATGGATAATAAGATTTAATGCAACTAAGGCAAGACTTATTTTATTTACATAAAAGTCCAAACCCACACTTGTCGACCTAATATTCAAACGTAACATGAATTGGCACAAATACACAGAAGATTCTGCCAAGAACATTCTCTCCCTCTACCGAGTTAGTAAACTTCTTATACCTGCCAGTATATTATATGTCTACAAAACCACCATACGCCCATGCATGGAGTATTGTAAGTGTAAGAGCACTGGTGCTCCAACCAACAGTATCTACCCTAAAGACTTTCTTTAAAAAAAACACAAATTTGATAGACCCCACAATCTACTAATCTTTAACCCCTATTCCATCACTGCAATGTTGCATCCCTGTTCTTTTTTTTACAAGTAGATAAACGAAATCTGCTCCAACAAACTTGTTCAACTTGTGCCCCTCTCAATGGAAATAGTGCATACTAACACAGCTACGACTTAATTATAAGCGTCCTCAAATGCCGGAAATCTTTCTACTCTAATAGCTGTTTTCCTCAAACATCTGTCGGTTTTAATTAACATCCAGCTTCAATGTCCCTTACTGTACCAACATGAAGAAATTTAAATGTAATGTTAACAAATATCGCGCTGCAAAACTTCCAACTAAATGTCCCTATAAATCTTGCCCTTTATTCACAGTAGCCTTCTACCTCTCACTGGCAATGAGATTTGTTTGGGATGAATGTCAAAAAAAAACAAAAGCAATCTGCCTCATGACGTCTTTTTTCACAATTGCTCACCACCGTGTGCTTCGTAAAAAATTGTGCCTCAGAAATTGTCTGCTTAATTGTCGAATTGACTTATTTTTCGGTTCAGATCAATGAAGAAGCTTTACAGAAACCTTGGTCAGCCTGCGTTCTATATAAACACCCCAAGTTAGCGCTGGATGCATCATGGTCTTTGTATTATTAAATCTCACTTGGAAAGCGGATGTAGTAGGAGAGCGATACTGAAGTAAAACATAACCAACCGGAATTTACAGATGCATTTTAAGGAATTTCCCCACAAGCGCTAAATTGTGGTCTCTACGGGGCCAAGCAGAAAATGCACGATATGCGCTTGTGTCTCATTAGAAGAAAAGTGATAGTCTTTAGCTGTGTTTCTGCTTCGTGGAACATCCTACGATGTCTATCATATGAAGGTTTAAAGTGGCAAAAATTAAAACTGCATATAAACATACACATCTTACTAGTTGGACTTTAACTTAAATTGTTGCAGTTCACTTTGTACATGTATATATATATATATATATATATATATATATATATATATATATTGTGTGTATTTCGGCAGCAAGTTTTCATTTAGGAGAAAGTTGTTGAATAGCACGGAGTGTTTCTGCTTTGTGATCTTTTTTTAAATTTTTTCCATCTTCCGAATGGTCAACTTCGTACCTCGATCAAACTGGTGTATGAAGTTTCCGTAGTTTTGTTGTTCCATCTTCCTTGCGAGTACTTTCGATTTGATATCCTCAAATCATCTTCAGGCGTGTTAGTTTGAAAAAAGAATATGTATTTATAGAATGTAAAGAGAGGAAAAGAGTATGTCTTTACTTTTTATTTTATTTATTTATTCTATTTATTCATTTATTTTTTATTTTCATTAATTAATTTATGTTTTTTTTTTAATTTTTATTTTTTAATTCATACAACTTAAAAAAAGGAGCGTCTAAAGTATTGAAAAGTTACAAGGGCGTGATTATGTTCGAAGGGGTGTGAAGTTAGAGTTTGATTTCTTAAGCGCAAGGAAGATGGAACAACAACACTACGGAAACTTCATACACCAGTTTGATTGTTTATTCTCTCTCTCTCTCTTTCTCTTTCTATCTCTCCCGCTCTTTGTCTGTATCTTTCCCTCTATTTATCTCTGTCTCCTTTTCTCTGTTTTCATATCTTTCTTTACAACTTGGTAAACATTGTATTACTAACCGTGAAACAATCTCTGTTCTTATAATAGGATGGATTATTTTTTACGAGGAATGTCTAAAAAGTATCCGACCTTCATTGTGTGTGGCAAAATAGAGACGATAGGGCAGCGCAGCCTTACACAGTGAAGGAGAACACCTTCATACGCATGTGTGAGTTTTATAACCGTCGTCGAGCGCGTTAGTAACTTAGTGAGGTGCCACACAACGTGTATGTGTGATTACCGATTCTCGCAAAAATACTGAACGTGTTCAGCAAAGGTACTGCATCAAATTTTGTCAAAGCTTGGCGATTATCAAGGCAAAACAATTCGTAAGATTCAGCAGGTGTTTGGAGAAGATGCGATGTGTGTGACACGAATTAAAGAGTGGCTCAACCAATTCAAAAATGGCTGCACATCAGTGGAGAGTGACCAGCGTTCTGGGAGGCCTGAAACTGCTTGGAGTGCAGCTATTGTTGAGAGGGTGTAAAATTTGGTGATGGAAGATCGTCGTTCAACCGTTCGGTATATCGGTGTGCGTGTGTATCCTTACTATAGAGTTCACACATTGTGTCCTTCTAGTTCAGTTAAATATTTAGGATATTCATTTATCGCAGTTACAGGTTATATCTAGTCTTAAATTTAAGAATTTGAAAACCCTTTTTTGCTTTTCCTTGATGACGGACAGATGGAGGCTGTTATTATTATGCGCGATTATTTGGCAATCACCTCTCTATAACCCCACTTCGATTCGGTCTATTTACGTATTTAATATAAAGAGGTTAAATAGATATGTAATTCACTGTTCGCCCTTTTTATCTATGTCTCATTTTGAAAGATAACAAGGAAGATACATCACGCTAGCATTACATTTACTTGCCCTTCCAGAATATCAAAGATGTCTCTCACATAGTTAATATTATTGGTAACAACCTATTTCGTCATTGAACACTAGAAGTCAATAATATAAAATTGAATATAAAGCACTTTAGGTTTATTCTCGAGCGTTCCGATGATTCAATAGTGTCCTAAGATTTTTCTTTCTCAGAAGTTGCAATATTATAATTTCTTGATCTTTTTCTTTACTCAGTGTATATTATTTGAAGTAAGGTAACCCCCTTTTATTAAACTAGTTTTCTATAATCCTTACTAAGCATAGACGCGTTGGTTATTTATATTTACCATGTTCAAATGGTAGAATGCTGCTCAGAATCTCTCGTTTAATTTGAAAAACATTTGCCTTGAAATGTTAATCTTATGTATGAAAACTAAAATTACTTAGTATATCTATTGAACTATAATTGTTTAAATGCGCCAACGCACATCTCTATGCTTCTATGTGATCTTGGTATCCGATATTAAATAAGAATTGTAATCGTTAAAAAGATTTAATATTTATTTGGAATTATTTTTATCTAGTCTAAGAAAGAATATATTTGATAAAACACCTAATTGGGAGCAGAGATATATTATATATTTTCTAAAGAAATTTCACAAAATTCATTAAAATTGACAAATTGTTATTATTGATTATAGGGCAAACTCAACTTCAACTCTCTCTCTTTCTCTCTGTCTCTCTCTCTCCATATATATATATATATATATATATATATAATATGTTTCTCTCTCTCTCTCTCTCTCTGTATATATATATATATATATAATGAGAAAATAGAGAAAGAAGACATATAAAAAGAGTGCAACGTAGAGATAGACAGCGTTCCTGACAATACCACAGGAAATAACGTATTAGTTTTCCAAAAAAATATACAGTTGACTGTAGCTTAGGTATAAGGTGATGGGTTATTGCCAAGAGGAGACTATATGTATACATATATATATATATATATATATATATATATATATATACATATCATATATATATTAATATATATATATATACATATCATATATATTTATATATAGATATATATATATATATATATATATATATATATATATATTTATATATACATATGTAAACACATAAAAAAACAACTTCATATTATAATAATACAAGCTATTAATAGTGTCTCATAATTCAAGACAATATGCGTAAATACGTATCGATAGTACCCCAGTCTCGTAAAAAGCATGAAATATTGCCCGTACTTACGCAAACGCCCACCTAAAGAGAAGAGAGAGAAAAATAAAGTAATAACATAGGTCTGAAGAAACAGTGACGTCTTAATAGTGGCATTTTCACTGTAAGCCCAAAATATATATTTGCTCTAGAAAAAGATGTTAGAATCGCTTAGTATCGAATCGTTGATATACTTACCGTAGTATTGTGTAATAAAATTTCATACAACTATATATTAATATATTTATATCTCTCTATATATATCTCTCTTCATATATATGTATATGTTTCTCTCTTTCTTTCCCTCTCTCTCTCTCTATCTCTCTCTTTCTTTCTCTATCTCTCTCTCTATATATATATATATACATATATATATATGCATATGTATGCATGTATATATATATATATATATATATATATACATATATATATATATACATATGTATATATATATATGTATATATATATATATATATATATATAAATATACATCATTTCATGTATAAACATAAGACTTTAGGGATATATAATATTTTTACGTATCGATTATCTAGTATTTACTTCAACAGTTCACAATACGCGAGTAGAACTAGGTAGTAAGTTTGGAAAATATATTTATTGCAATTAAGCTAGATTGTTGCTTATATATACAAACATACATACACAACGTCAGACGGTTGTGCACACATACCATGTAACAATATTTTTTTAAAATCATTACAAAGTCAACATTGTATTTAAAACACATGTATTGTATACTATAAACCACAGTTTAGTCAACAGGCGAGATACTTAAAAGCGAATATAAATGTACTCATATAAATAAAAAAAAATAAAATACAAATATAGTGTACGTTTATAAAAAGGTATTTTTCATGTGGACATGCTATGCCATAATAGAAATATAAATACATTACGGATAAGCCGCATAAGACGCATAAATACGAATTATATAAGCAAATATATAGACATACATATATATATATACTCATTAGAACAAATGTATCTTATCCAATACACACGAATAAACAGTATGGGAAAATGGAAAAACTAAATATAAGTACCCACATACATACAGGCATATACATATATACACAAAAACAAACGTTTATATATATAAATATATACACAAAAACAAACGTTTATATATATAAATATATACACGATTTTAACCACACACACCCTCTCTCTCTCCATATATATATATATATATATATATATATATATATACTCAAATGATAAAACCAACATGCATATACAAAATATTGCTTTATTTTTTTTCTCAAAATAAACATTTTATTTTTATGGTGTTCTGAATTTTCGGTGTTGATGCCATCATATTAGAGTGTTCTTTTTTTATTCTGCAGTAAAAAAAATATATGGTCGATGTTAAAGTCTAGATATTTAAATATATATATATATATATATATATATATACTCAAATGATAAAACAAACATGCATATACAAAATAATGCTTTATTTTTTTCTCAAAAGAAACATTATATTTTTATGGTGTTCTTAATTACTGGTGTTGATGCCATCATCATAGAGTGTTCATTTTTTTATTCTGCAGTAAAAAATATATGCCCGATGTTAAAGTCTCGATATTTAAACGCCGTATATTAAGTCGCACGTTGGCGTGCAACATACAATTTAAATATATTTCTTTCTTTTTTTAAACATCAGGAATTTGAAATTATTCTGAAATAAGAAGCGAAACTAGTATTCGTTCATTTTTTTTAGCATAAAAAAATATTTAAAAAATTCTGATCTGACTTACTTAGCTACCCATATATCTGTCTTTTACCAGTGAACCTACTTATGACTCAGAAGCAATATGCCTTGTTTTGGGTGTATTAAGAGAACCTTTACAACTGCGCAATAAATTAGCGTCACATTTTTAAAAAATACATTTTTTTTATTCTAAATTTATTTTTATTTTCGGCTTTATGAAGGAACGACTCGCGAGTTGTTAGTAAATTATTTTATATATATTTTCCGTATTCTGTAATTAAGATTAATTGAAGCATATCTTATTTGATAATTTATCTTTTTGAACATTTATTTAAATAATTTTCATTTGATTTTTAAAATAGTTCCTTCTCTCTAATCCAACACTTTTTTTTTATTTAAAGCTCTTCTACATGAATTGTTTTCATATATTCATTTTTGTATTCAATATTTATTTCATGTTCCTTATTTTATTATGTATATTCATATATTTCTATGGTATAATTTCATTACACCAAATACGCCAACTCATATATAAATAGCGTTTCTTTTGTTAAAAGCGATGTTTAAACAAATTAGGACCTCAATTCACAAATATTTTAAAATGTAATTCTGGATTACAACCGTGTTTCAATTTTTTTATATTTTTAACGCTAGAAGTTCCTCAATCATAACTCAATCCAGAAATATTTTTTGACATGTGTTTTACGTCATGAAAGTATAGAAATGTATTACAAAGTAAACTTTTTCTAATATTTGTACTTGTGTGTTATTTCTTCACACCAATAAAGCCGACGAAGTTTAAAATAATGACGTAACGTTGATCAATGCGTCAATACTATTTTTCATATGCGTTCTTTCATTTTTCATTACGTTGGATATTTATCATGTATATATATATATATATATATATATATATATATATGAATAATGGAATTAACGATAAGTGAAGTATCGTAAAAGTGATCTATCTTGATTAGGTAAAGCTCAATACGTTGATTAGAGCAATCAATTAAAAGAAGAAAATATGAAGATAAAAGATTGGATAACATTACATAAAATTACATAAAATTGATACAGATTGTATGACAACGAAAGTTCAGATGCAAGGAGTTACACAAATCTTTCCATCTGAACTTTCGATGTAATAAAATTTGTATCAATTTTATGTAATTTCATGCAATTTTTTATCTTCATCTTTTCTTCTGTATATTTATATATATATATATATATATATATATATATATATATACATTCTAACATTCTACGCGAGCTAACTAGCGTTTCAAGGTTAGTACATTTATCGGGATATGAGATCAACAAAATATTACAAAGTTCTAATGTTATATACAAGTTTATTTATATCAAGCAACATTTCATTTTGTATTAAGAACATTTGAATAAAAAATGTGTTCTAATTTGATCTCCTCTTTATTTTTAACTTAATACATCTATTGATATATATATATATATATATATATATATATATATATATATGTATATATATATATATTTATATATATATATATATATATATATATGTATTTAATGATATATATTATACTGTACACATATATATATATATGTATATATATATATATGTATAATATATGTATATATATATATATATATGTATAATATATGTATATGTATATATATATATATATATATATATATATATATATATATATATATAACTGTAGACAAGTAAAGCAGCATGATAAATTTAATTGGGTATTCAGTGCACTGTGGAAAATATTATTTAAGATTTTATACAAAATTCCAAGTGAGGTTCTTGGCACGGTGACAATTATGTGCCTAAATTCGCGTCACGTCTCTGAAATCCCATAAGTAAGATGACCTATGCTTCTTACAGAATCGAATAACTGCCAAGCATACTTCACTTAAAAAAATCGTACACGATGTTTGTCGAATCGCAACGTCTTACTACGAATAACACATCTATCAATGTGCACCAACAGAACGAACACACACACATATGCATATATATATATATATATATATATACATATATATATATATATATATATATATATATATATATATCAATTATTACAATATGTGTATTAGTATGTACTAGCGTTGCCTTTTAATAAGCAGTCTCTTTAAAAGAGTCAACTCGATGATTGTCAATCAGTAACAACAGAGCAGATATAAGGCAGGTTCATTTTATACTCCAATAATCATGGTAGCAAGCAAAACAAAATAGCGTACTAGTAAGGTTTTCCATACATATTAGTTCGCTCTTTTCTTTGTTTTCGCGAAAAAATGACCCACTTTATAGTGTAGGTTTTTCTTTCAAAACATTTTAATCCAAGAACTTTTTATTCTTTGTAATTTTTTCTGATAATTTGATAGTGTAGCAGAGGCGATATTCATATAACATGTTGTTAGGCTGACTGCAAATCAAACAGACAGTAAAAAATACTTCTCACAAAATGTTTTATTTTTTGGAAATGTGAAAAAACTAAAACTAAAACTAAAACTAAAAACATGATTATATAAAATTTATCTGACCTATATGTATATATATATATATATATATATATATATATATATATATATATATATATATGGGTGTGTATGTTTATATATATATATATATATATATATATATATATATATATATATATATGGGTGTGTATGTTTATATATATATATATATATATATATATATATATGGGTGTGTATGTTTATATATATATATATATATATATATATATATATATATGTATATATATATATATATATATATATATATATATATAAGATGACCCTCCTCAATAAGATGGTTAGTAGATGAATTATTAAACGTGTTATAAAAGGCTTCAATTCTATTCAGACAGCACTTTATGAGAATAATCTTTATAAGAAAATATCTCGTGTGCATGTGGGTCCTAACAGCCTTCAGCTGACTCTGAAAAATACACATTTTATTATGATGTTTATTTACAATTAATCGAATGGTTGAAATTTAAAAAAATATACATATATGGAATGCTGAAGCGAACTTTGAAATATCTTATCTAATAAACATTATAAAATAACTATATTTTAATTATGATTTAGCGCCTGACCTGATGAAAAGTGCAGCTAATTATTTTCTCTGTTATTTCCAAATGTATTTACCCGCCTTCCCCTCAAAACACGTAAGAGTCTATGAAGAATTAAGGCCCATAAACAGATTGGTATTTACAGTTGTGATGTGTGCAGCCAGATGTAAGGTCACACTGCATTTGAAATTTGGAATGTGGATACAGTAAGGGGACGTACCTAGATTTTCGAAGAAATAAGTTGTTAGAGTAATATCTGAAAATCTCTACAGTAAAGAGGTTGGCTTTAGCTAATTTACTGTGTGTATTTCCATCTAAAGGGCACTAGAGCAGCAAGTTCCTCCGATTAAACTCCATTTAAGTGTTTTTAAAACAAGTACAAAAATGCAACATTGCGGTAATGGGACAGTGCATGAAAGTTTGTAAACAGTGGTGGAGATATCGGATCAGAGGCTTTTTGTCCCCGTCAAAGAGAGAGAAAGGGAGACTACTGGTTTGTGTACCAGTCCACATGTGGTTACAATACTCCATGCATGGATAAATGTTTGCTTTTCAGGGATATGGGCTAATGGCATGTGTGAATAGTTTCCTAGCCCGGTAGATGGAGCCTACTTTTCTAGAAGCAGCCTTGGCTGTATCTTCAATGTATTGTTCAAAATTATGTTACCTATAAATGTTAGGCCGATGAGTTTGAATTTTCGACTCTCGGGTAGAGTGCTATTGGCCATTGCAAATGGGATATTTTGAAAAGGGTTCAGATAATTGTAAAAGAAGAATAGTCTAAGTAGCATCAAATATTAGCATCAATGTATGCCCCCATTCACTTACAGACTGGGATAACTTTTCTAAATGTTAAGCCATTGCCTTGGGTATGTTTGTGCTAACATTGCACACATGTTGAAAATAGAGCGTAGTGTTATCAGCAAACATATCCATCTCGGACAACATTGCATCAGAGTGGTCGTTTATGAAGATGAGGAAAAAAATAAAGTCCGAATAATCAACTCTTAGGGTACACCCGCATTAATATCATTCTGTTTAGATGAACGGTCACTGAGGTCGACTTGAATCTTTCTCTTGTCTTTAAAGGATCATATTATATTCAATATTCGCCTCGTAATACCATATACATTTGATTTCCATTAAAATTCATTCTGCCATACCCTGTAAACAGATTTTGATATATCAAGCTCTGCCACCTTAGCTTGAGATACGGAAATGCATTTGGGAAGGCCAAGTGCCGGTTGAGTAGAACATTATTTAAATTAATATATCAGCGAAACGATCAGGCCAAATGTCTCAACGCTTTTAATAATATCCCGGATGTGGGAAGGTGTGATAATGAGCTCATCAACGTGGCTCCAGTCCGCAATGTGAACATTTGGGAACAGAGTGGTTTGCGGAATCCAAAGTAAATTCTCATGCGAACCACTGTAAAATACTTTAGCTTTATATGATGTCGTGCAAACCATCTAATCATAGTTTGATAGGGGGGATTTTAAATTGACAATTTTTCACCACCCTATTTTAGTCTTTTTTTTTCAGAAATAGCAGGATCCTACTTCTGTTACTCAAGGCTTTCCCTGGTCATCTTCGCATACATTTCCTCACCTTCAGATATTACAGTCTTACAATGATTCCTTGATGCTATTAATATATGTCTATTTGTTGTTTAATAATGGCGGTTTAATCAGTGGACTCCTAGCTGGCAATACCCAATAGTAGTTTCGCGTGTCGAAGTGACTTATTGGGGAAAGTGAGATGTGTGATATAATTTCCGCGTGAGAACATGTGTTTGCTTTGACTCATTCGATCTTGGTTCTAAGCTTTCGGATATCTGTGAGAGCAAGCCTCAAGGGAGGATGCGAAAATGTTGTTTCAAGTGGCCGTCCGTTTTTCCTTGTTGCTTTTTTATATAGTGATATGTTTAGTGTTTGCTATAGCGGCTGATGCAAGTGGGTATTTGTTTGATGCCAATAAACTCACACAAGTAGTCTTTATGTATCGGGTTTTGACATCGGGAACGCCCACAGTTGCTTTTAGTGCTACCTAAGAGTAAGGGGTCATGTACTGCCAGTCGGAAATAGCAGCTAGACAAGCTGTTAAAACTGTACCTTACACCTGTGAGAACAAGACCATTATATGAAACTACACTTGAGATGCGGAAATACTTCCATTATGCAAATTGTGCATGTGAATATTAAAAGTTCACTTAATAACATGCATTCGTTTTTATGGAAGGACATGCAGACAGGGAGAGAAGTGTACATTTTATTATTATTATTATTATTATTATTATTATTATTATTATTATTATTATTATTATTATTATTATGATTATATATTGATAGATCTAAGTGTATAGAAAGCGATAATGAAAAAGAGAAATTGAGAAAGATGGAGGCAACATACAGACAGACAGAGAGGTGCTGGTACTGCAAAGAAAAAACATATTCACTAACATTTAATTATATAAAAAAGGACATATATGTGTGGAAAGACAGAGATTGAAGTGGTCAAGATAGATGGGGCAGTTGATGATCATGTCATCAGTTCTTCACAAGTCCGAATAACATAAGACATCTTCACACCTCCAAATCATGTAGGGTTAATCATCCTGCCCCTGTTGTAGTTTTAAAGAACTGCTCTGCTACGCTGGCCCCTGTCCTCTCTAAAAACTACATGAAATGCCTTGTGATATTTGTTACTCTGGTAGTGTGAGAATTGGGTCTCTGGTAATAGTGTTCAAGTATTTAGGGCAAATAACTTACATGCAAAATAATCGCCCTATTAGTTTTCTCTCGCTCCTCGGCAAAGTCGTTGAATAATTAATCAATAAGCGATAGTCAACTACCTCGTTAATGCTGAACTTTTTTATGAGTAACATCATGGATTTAGCCAGGTTCGTTCTATTGCGGATATCCTTACACTCATTTAGGAACGCATTTAAAATACAATAGATAATGATGGTGAAACTACGACGTAAACGATTGATATATGAAACGTTTTGACCTGGTCTAAAATCAAAGTCGTTTCATGCAAACTAATCCATACGATATAATTGGACGAACATGTGATATAATCCTCTTCTGTTTAGACGAAAAGAAAGATCCAGCTTGTGTTTGATGGTTGTTTATCTAAACAACGTGATAGAAATGCGGGCGTTTCCCAAGGGTCGATCATTGGACCTTTATTATTCGAGATGTGTTTGCTGGCGATAGCACACCCTATTCTCGATATGTGGGGAAAAGCGACACATGCATAGCAAAGGACATGGATTAATCCTTTAAAATGAGATCAAGTATGTAGTGCAATAAGGACATAAATAGGTAAACTATTGAATGCTACCGAGAAAAAGCTTATTTCTTTACACAACTATAGCAAACATTTCATACCACCGATTGCTATAGCTAATGACAGCCTATCTGTAAATTTATCATTCAAACTACTCACCCTAACATTCATGGATAACATGAATTGGAACAAATACATATACTAAATTGAGGAAGCAGCTGAAAGGAAAGTGCGCTCTTTCTAACGAGCTAAATAACTTCTCACACCTTCCAATATCCTAATTCTCTACAAAACCACCATTTGCTAACGCGGCGTATTGCTGTCACATATGGGCTAGTGCACCATACTCTTGTCTCTCCCATTTGAACTAGGTCCAAAAAAGAGTCTCTAATCTAATAGGTCCCAGGCTGTCTACCATGCCCCAGGACCTGCCTCATCCCCGCAATGTTGCATTCCTCTGCTTGTTTTACATGTACTTTAATGCAATGTTGTCCAATTACCTTGCTGCTCTGGTGTTCCTTTCATATAAATACTTCTGGCAAACAAGTCAATCAACTAAATATCAGCCTTTTATAGTAAAACACAGGTACTGGAAGGTTTTATACCTTTATACATTTTGCTAGCTTTTCGAATTCCGTTCTATTTTCATGTTTCTCTCAGTCTGAGAAGATGCATCAATTTAAATGCAATATTAACAAATATCTCGACGCACGATAAAATTACTGAACGAGTTAAACTAAATAACTACTTCATGCGTCAGTCTAAATAATCGAAAAATAGGTGATATATCGCTAAAAGGAGATAATGCAATTCTTCGAATAATAACAAATTAATATTTCGTAGTAATTTACATGTTTCTCCTATCCGAAGATGAATATATTATTACTTTAAAATATCCAGATAACATGACATTAAACTTTTCTTATTGACATTTAAAATAAACAAATATATGTTCAAACTTTCATAATATTTTTAGAATTGTGTATATTTTGATATATTTCTTTACTTTTCATATATATATATATATATATATATATATATATATATATATATATATATATATAGAGAGAGAGAGAGAGAGAGAGAGAGAGAAAGAGTCAGAATGTAAGACATAGGTATTACTGGTTTGTAAGTGCGTGTAAATTAAAATGTTATTTTACATTTATATGAATTTATATATATATATATTTATTATGTTTAGTAAAAATGTTCACGTTTATAAATATGTATATGCACACGCTAACACACCCACTCCACAAACCCATACACACATTGTGATATTGCTCATCGTACGTCTGAGTACATATTTGTCTCGCTTTTAAATAAATTACAACAAAATGTAATTATTATTTTTATTACTAATTGATGTATTGAAATCAAGAACTCAATAGCGTAAATAAATAACAAAGTACCAATACACATATTTCAAATATAACTAAATTATGAAAGTAAAAACAATAGATTGTATTTTCATTTGTTCGGTAAAAAAGTAAGCCATTTTAATATTTTTTAATACTTGAAGACATGAATTACTTTCTGGTCGTTCAAAACGTGTAGATATTTCAACTTTCGAATAGAAATACATTTATTGTTGTAAACATCCTCTGTAATATTCATTTAGGAAGCTATTTACACCTAATATATTTATTAATAGTTATTTAATAAATTTACTCATCATATTCTTTTTTAATTTATTCTGCAGTTCGGACTGGATGCCTTCTCTTTTTTTCTCTGTCAGTGTTATTTTCATTGATTAGACGCTCTATATATCTTTAACATTTTAACAATATCAGTTAAACGAGATCACTGATTGTTGTATCAACATTCAGTTGAATTAATAAAGATAAGCAGAAGCAATACATCATATCTACGTACACTCAAACAAGGCATTTGATGAAGGGAGGTATTGACACAATTCCCCCTTTGCCTATGATCTAATACAGATTGTTGACAAACCCACGCGCGTATATGATGCCGAAGGTGAATTTGCAAGTTTTCTTGATTGTTTTCTGACGACTTGTCCTGAGCAGTACGCATCCAAAGTTTTGTCTCCGCTGGAATATTCCGATTATTCAGTTGTCCTGATAAGCATTAAACAACGTTCACCACGACCTCTGATATCCGTCCCTGTAACACACTGTATCGATACGCGATGACTTACTAAGACAACCTTATATCTTTAATATCAGAAATACTCTTGCAGTTTATGTTTAGAAAAAAAAAGTGCCCTCTATCGAATTCGACTTAACTGATTGATTAACCATTGGTATAGAGAAAGTCATACACTCCAATAAATGTCAACAGAATGCTAACGGTCCGCTGTTATATACCCTCAGAATGTGCCAAAACCATTGCTCACAGAAAAACACACTATTTCAATAGCTCTCAACGGAATGGTTCTGATACTAAAACCACCTTTTGGACGGCAAGCAACAACTGCAATAGGCTTATAGAAAACGCAACATAATATCATACCATATTCGTTTAGTCTAGAATAGTACACCAAAGCCTTGGTTCTACGAGTTTCAGCGATTAGAAACAGAGTCGCGAACCGATTCGTGAACTTCATCACAACCATCACAAATGGTCCTGATTTGATTTCCTCAGCATTCGACGAAGTCAAACTTGTTATCAATATATTTACATACAGCTCCACACTATTGAAATCAGAGTTGCCCTAATGAATTTCTCTCTAAGACTGAATATACTCTGAGCGACATGTTTATATGTGTCCGGGATGTTGCAAAATTATTAAACACCTTGATTTCTTACATTCCAATCATAGTCTACAAAAAGCTTCAACTGGAAATAGTTCATATTCTTACAAAGCTGTTCAAACATTGCTTAAACGAGAAATGCCTACTATCATCTCTGAAGACTTGATCAGTATTTCCAGTGTATTAAACAACTTGAGATCGTCATTCTACATCTCAGTAAGACTCATTAGTAACATGTGCGTCATAAGTAACTTGATTGAATCAGCATGAATAGGGGAGTGTCAATAACCTCAGCTAAAAAAAATACTCAGTCACCAGCAATATGGTTATTGTCTTACAAGATTAGTTGTTGTTCTGAGGGTAATATTTTACAAAATCAATGAATTGATTGACGGGATCTTTATTTATGGAGCAATAATTATTTCAACCTTCTTATAACTTATCACGTATAGGTTTATTAAAGTAGTCGTTGATGGGAAGAAGAAAGCAGTTCATTGTTTAAATGCTAGCGTGCCTCAAGGGTCCGTTATGGCCCCAACCTTAATCTTGATCTTCATTAACGATGTCTCATATCAAATTAGAAGTTAAATCGTCAACGTTTATGAAGAAGACACGACCATTCATTGCAATACTTCGCAGAGCAGCCATGATCAAGATCTTCTTGCCTATCCCCATCGCTCTCTTCTGACATTGTACACGTGGTGCAATACGGTGAGTAAAACATTACTGGTTAATGTTAATGTCTCCCAAAACAAGTTGATTTTGACCACCGACGCCATGATCCCAAAATGTAAGTGCTTTAACTATAGTAAATCTCTTGCGTTGATCAGCCTCTTTGTACTGACCTTCACCCCTAATATAAAATAGAAGACTAACATAAATCCATTGCGAAGTTGGATAATTGTACCGCTCCTAAAGATACATATAACTTCTGATGCAAGCATCTACCTGCATGAGAGCAGAATATATTCTAAAACAGTAAATTGTTTCAACATCTGAGGGGCTTCTTCTCAGAGGACTCTTTCCTGCTTTGAGATAGTACAAAACCGACTTAAAGATCTAGTGGGCGATGTCATCTGCTTCCCCCTACTATATATTTCTCACAAAAGATACATTGCTAGTATTATCTACTCTATCATTATTTACATTACATGTAAATACACGGTAAAATATTCACAACAAAACTTGTCTATATATAGCCACGGTACGTAATATCTCTACCTTTCTGTACTTAAAACTATATTCAACTCGATAGCGTGATGAAGCTTTACAGCTGAATACAACATCGTCGTTTACAATTTTAATGTAAACAAATTCCGATGAAACCATCTGAATAATCTAATTCTGCCAAACTACCATCATCATTACCAGTCATCACGTTGTAGTCTCAACGTCCACGTTACCGTCATTAACTTTTATTCCCGAGTTACCTTTCAGATTTTATAAGTAGTGACTCTTTATAAAAATACAAATATTTTCAAAATCATAACTTTAAATATTTCTATCAGAAATGTGAAACAAAAAGAAAAAGACATACGACTATAATGGATAGGTAGAACTAGTAAAAATGTATATTTATAAATATGTATATATATATATATATATTTATATATATGTATATATATATATTTATATATATGTATATATATATATATATATATATAAATGTGTGTGTGTAGGTGTGTGGATAGAGAGAAACAGATAGATAGTTAAGCATAATATATACATCAGGGCACCATTTTTATTTTTGATTCAAATCATTTTGAACACCCTTTTTGCCGAAAGGAAATTTGAACAAAAGTAGACACTGTCGATATGTAAATAGATTTTCATTTACCGTTTTATGTCGAAAATAATCAGGTGAGACTTTGTCTTAATTAAGCAACATTGAACACAAAAAAGAGTAGCGATTATTACATTAGCTCTTAATTCAATTTTTAGAACCTTGTCTACATCAGGAATGTTCACAGACACATCTACACATTGCCCCCCATATATATATATATATATATATGTATATATATATATGTGTGTGTGTGTGTGTTTGTGAGTGCGTGTGTGTGTGAAGGCATACTTAGGCAGAATGTCTTCGGTGATGCATGTTTGATTAAATATCAATGACAATTTCGTGTATAGTTCTTTTTTATCCATTATTTTAAGTTCGCAGACCAATGATCTAATGTTTCGTTCAAGTGTGAACAGGAACTCGCCAAAATAACCTGATGAAGACCCATGGGAGTCGAAAACGTTTGCAGTGTTGGCTTCTTAATGTTACCACTTGAACATTAGCATGATTAATTACACAGTAATATATATATATATATATATATATATATATATATATATATATATATATATTATGATTTTTTGGGGGGAGTACAAAATTGTATTATAGCAAGCATGAAGGGAAGACGAATTCTATCGTTCATGATTAAAAGTTAATTAAGAGAGAAGGAAAAAAATGCCAGACGACCGTTTCGCTTTCTCTTAACAAAATGTGTATCGAGGGATTTAAAAAAACGAGGGATTTAATATATATATATATATATATATATATATATATATATATTATATATATTATATTCTTTTCACGCAAAGGTATATATAGTCTCTAAGTAGTTTATACTCCGTTTAGAGCTCTTAAATTAACATGAAGTGTAGTTGATTCAGAAACATATTTACAAACAAGTGTGTCTTACCATTTTGCTAATGTACACGTACATGGTGAACAAAATTAACAAAACATTCAGAAAAAAGCCTTTACAAATTTATAACCCACCAACGGCAGGATGGACACCAGCAGAAATCATACATTTATTTACATAATGATGTTTTATTTTTATTTCTGTTCCTTTTCTTATCACTCCAATTTTAAGAGAAGCGTTCGTTACTTCACCTTTTTGCATTTTAACTTTTATAATACATAATGCACACTATATATCTTTGTTTTTCGTTCGTATTATGACTGACAAGAACCTATTTTTATTCACTTCTTTCCTATTTACCTTGTTCTCAATGAGTACCCATTAATTTTATATTAGTTATTTCCGGTTTAATCATACATGCCTTCTGTAGCAATCTTATTAAATGGACATTTCTACTTATTTTTATTTCAACTATTATTCTGTCGAATTACGTCATTAAAAATGATTATAATGTAAACACATAAATAAATTACGTAATTGTATATGTGTACAATCATTACTTGCCGTCATTATTAGACTGTCCTATTCCTAATTTATGATTATCGATTCATAGTTCTATCGTTTTATAATAATGCCTTAGACAATTTATTGTAATGTTCAATATAAGTTATAGAATTTCATTAGAGTAATGTTACTAATAAAACATCATGTTACAACTATAATCCCATTATTTCATCCCTATATAATTTTATCTAAAAATGTTCACTTATGTTTAATTTAACAATCATTCTATCTGATATCAGCATTAAAAATAATAATTATGTGAAATCACGTAATCTAATAATTGTTTAATTATTAATTCGGTCATAATCGATTATACCTATTTTCATTTATATTTGAATAATTATTTTTACTTTACTTTATATTAAATTCGAATTCAGTAAAACAAATTATTATGAAAAATATAGTTTCTCAGAAAATGTTGGTAATTAATTCCTATATTGTTTTTCGCTAATAATGATACAAAAAATTATCAAATATGTATAATAATCAGTATTATTTCCATTTCAATGTTATTTTTAATTGCTAATGTTATTAATTTTTATGCTATTAATAACTATATATCATTTAATTATAAGTATCATGTAATTTCATATTTGTTCAATCGTTAGTATCCGTCAATATACAATTTCCTAATGTTCTCTTCATGTGTCCGAATTAAAATTTCAATATCTGAATTTCGAGAATAATATATTTACTTTCTCCTGTAATTAACAGGTTAGGGTTAAAAATATATTTATTATTTATTTATACTTTATGTTAATATTAGTTAATGGCTATTTTTTATGATACATTCATTTTCACTTTCATTTTAATTGATGTTCTAAGTAACAGGTTTAGAGATAATAATAATAACGAATTGTATTGAACAGAGAAATTATACACAAGTCAGTGTTGGCAGTGCTAGTGCATAAATGTGCCTACCAATGTTCTCCAGGCAAAAGCCGGTATTTATGGTAGCCGCTTGCTACCATTCAGTTATTATTAAAGGGTATGTAGGTTCACCCACAACACCCCTTTCCAAAACTCATTCCCCCGGAATCTCAATATCTTCTTCCTAGGATTCACCTCGAAACTCCCGGTTAATTTACGTTTTCTTGATGAACTTCTCTGTTTCGGAGGCGTTTTTGGCGTTGGCAGCTCAAATGCGTCGTATAGATCTTCCATGATGGTCTCACTCTGATCCGATAGGCCTTCCTTTGAGTCGTCCGACATTCGACGACGCATTTGGTTAATGTGTACCTTTCCCACTTCCCACACGGTTTTGTTTACATGGTGTTCCTGGAAGAACACCTTCTCTCCATCCTCGTAACTCTTCTTTGATGCCGTAATGTTGGTCGGTTTCACATATTTTGGTAAAAGTTTGTCGAATACCGACTTTATTTTTCTTCCAAACATTACTTACTTGGTACTTGGGCTGGTGTGTTCTCGTTGGGTGTAATTGTATACACTTGAAGGAACTGCTGGAGTGCCTTTTCTCTCGGCGTGCCCGTCGATTTTTTCAACGCCTTCTTCAAGGTATCAACAAATTTTTCTGCCTGTCCGTTTGACCTCGGATGGTAAGGTGATATGTTTAATTTGAAAGTCTTCACAAAATTCTTTGAACTCTCGTAAAGTAAATTGTGTACCGTTGTCCGATACAACAATGTCCACTACTCCGAATAGGGCAAACCGTTTATGCAACGCGCATATCGTGACATCTGTTGTTGGGTTTTTACATCCAACAACTTCTGGCCATTTTTAGTAGCTGTCGACTATAATTAAATAGTAGAAGCCTTCCAATGGCCCCGCAAAATCTATGTAGATCCGGGACCATGGTTGCTCTGCCTTTGGCCATGGACACTACTGAATAAATGGTGCTTTCGCTGCCGACGCGCAGCCCGCACAGGCCTTCACCTTCGTATCTATGTCCCTGTCCATGTTTTTCCAATACACGTAAGATATCATTAGGCTCTTCATGCGTGTCGCTGTGGGATACCCCTTATGGAAATCCTTCAGGATTTTTTTTTTTAGCGTAGCTGTGATTACTACTCGCTTCCGGTATAATAATGTGTCGCAACAGACTGAAAAAGATTCTGCCGTTTGCTCATCGTCTGTTTGTAATTTATTTTTAATTTCGATAATAAAATTATCTTCTCTTGCCTCTTTTTGTATATCGCCAAGTGTGACTGGCAGCTCTTTTATTGTGTTACACAGTACTTTACTATAGTCATATTCAGACCGAAGGGATGCTTTAACTGTATCCTCGGGCGGTTCCGTGTACTTTAGGATTAGGGGCGATAAACCATCTGCGTGTCCTAGTCTTTTTGACGGTAAAAATTCAATCTAAAAGTCATAATTTAACAGAATTATGCCACATCTCTGTAGGCGGTTTGCTGTGTAGGTTAGCAAGCCTTTTTTTATCCAAAGATGGTGATAAGTGGCTTATGGTCTGTTTGTAGGATGAAATGACGGTCGTGTAGATACCTGTAAAATTTGGTCATTGCGAACACAACACCCAACGCTTCTTTTTCAATCTGAGAGTAATTTTTCTCTGCAGGAAGTAAAGTTCTTGAAGCGTGCGCGATGGGTTTCATCGAGCCATCCGGCATTTCATGCAAAATGCACGCCCCAATGCCATAGGAGCTGGCGTCACTTGCAACAATAGTTTTAAGCTCTGGATTAAAATGAGTAAGAATTAATTCTGAAGTTAACTTTGTTTTTAGGTTGTCAAATTCAGATTGACAGTCGGCGGACCATTACCATTAACTATCTTTCTTAAGTAACTCATTTAAGGGGGCTCGCAATTTGTGCATACTGGGAATGAATTTTTCGTAATAGTTTCCGAGACCCAGGAAGCTTTGTAGTTGGGTAACGTTGTTCGGTTCGGGCATATTCTTGATGGCTATAGACCTCTCTGGGTCCGGACGTCTTCCACTCTTTTCAATGACATGTCCCAAGTATTTGATCTCTTCTAGAAAGAATTCATACTTTGACTTCTTGAGTGTAAAACCAAAATCGCTTATCCTTTCGAATACTTTGTTTACGTGCTCAGGGTTCTCCCCGACGTTCGTACTTGTCATTAAGATATCGTCAATGTAGCCGATCGAAAAATAAGGCCCGCTCAACATCGTGTCGATTACCTGCTGAAAAATCGGCGGGGCCTCTTTAATTCCAAAAGGGAGACGATTGAACTTTAGTAGTCCCCTGTGTCGAAATACAGAGAGGCTTAGAGCTACCTTCGTCTACAGGTATTTGCAGATAGGCTTCACTCAAGTCAATTTTTGAGAACAGTTTTCCACCGTTTAATTTTGTGAAAACCTCTTCTGGAGTCGGCAGAGAATAGTGATAATCTTTCAGCGCATCGTTCAAACCTGTTGAGAAATCGGCACACATTCTGATCTCTCTAGATGTTTTCTTCACGTAAACGGTTGGGGCCGCCCATTCCGAGTAGTCAACTTGTGTGTAAATACCTTTCTCCACCAACCGGTCTATTTCTGCATTAATTTTCTCAAGAGAGGCAAATGGTACACTTCGTTTTCTCTTAAAAACGGGATTCTTATTTTCAATTAGTTCAAAACTCGCCTTCATTTTAGTACAGCGTCCTAATTCATTAGAAACTACCTTGGGGAATGACTCTTTCAAATCCTTCTTCAATTTTTCTGCTTCAGCAGAAAAGTTCTCAATTCGTTGACAATAGGCGCTTATCGGCGAATCCCAGAGCTGGAAGTGCTGAATCCAATCTGAACCGAACAAAGTCCCTGTATCTTTCATTACGAACATGCGTAATTTTAATGTCTTATTTTTAGTGTCACTTTTGAAATGACTTCCCCTTCAAAGTTTATTTTCTCTCCGGTTACCGATCGAGCCACTGTATCTGTGCGTAGCATAGTCGGTCTGCCGATCTTTTTCCAGGGTTGCATATTAATAGTTGATAGGTCAGACCCTGAATCAAGCTGTAGTTTAACATCTTGATTGTTCATTTTTACCGTAACATACTTTCGTATGTTTAGGTTGCCGTCATTAATTCTGGTTGTTTTTATGTAACTTTTTTTTCTAGTGTTACTTCTGCAATGTGAGGCTTTGTGTCCCATTTTATGGCATTTGTCACAATTTTTTCGTTTACAAAGACACTTCTGTTACCAATGTAAGTCACCGCAACCCCAACAAGGGTGGTTTGGCAATTTTTCATCCGACCTTTGAGGCAAATACTTCCTGAATTTTTCTCTTCGAAGGGTCTGATTTGTTTGAAAAACGACGAACATTTTTAATATTAGAATTTGCTGCTTCCTCTATTTCTTTAGCTTCTTTTGTCTCGGAAATATGTCGTTAACAGCTTTCGGCCAATTGTTGCAATGTAAAATTTTGCTCGGATTCAAGTTTGCTTATTGCACGTCTTCTTAACTCTGCATCGTTTTGCGAGACGAGCTCTTGAACAAATATTAATACTTTAAATTGTCCGCTGTCAAGGATGATAACCTAAAGTCGTCACAATGTTTATTGACGATCGAAGCAAGCGTTGAGTAATCCTGGCTTTCTTTTCGCGTTATGTTCATACATTTCCACCTTTTGTGGAATAAACTTGTTTTGGGGTAATATAGTTCCATTAACATTTTAATGGTTTCATTGAAAGATAGTTCGCCAGTTTTCTTCGGCAGAATATAATCGACTAATTGTGTATGCTCTGCCGTACCTAGTCTACGAAGAACTAAACGAACCTTTTTCTTTTCCGACCATGTGCTACAATCAATGTCGAAAAAAATCCTGATATCGACGGTACCATGATTCGAAGTTTAGGTCCTCTTCAGGCACATAGTTGAAGGTTTCTATAGCTGACCATATTGAATTTTGGTTGAACGCGTCGCTGTCGTCATTCGTCGTATTTATCATTGCTTGTGCAAGCTGTTCAAATGTTCTCTCTGATTGAGTCTGTTGCTCTAATTGTAAATTTTTTATCCCAATCAATTGTTCGTCTAAATATTTTCTATCTTCCCGCTTTTGTGCTAAATTCTTTTCCTCAAAATATTTCAACAAACTTATTTGCTGCGACTGAAATTCCTTCTGTATAACTGAAGTTTTTCATCCTTTGCTTTCTGTTGAGCAAAATGTTTTTCATCGTTTGCCTTCTGTTGTTCTGATTGAAATTTAATAATCTCTAATATCTGTTTCGAGAAATCTTCCATGATTAAAGAAATACTTTCTTGAAAAAGAATTAGTCATAAATAGTCCTTCACTATTTTTTTTTCAAATGCTTACTGTTTAATAACAAACCCAACCCCTTCTCATCACTGCGTCATTCGCGTCTCGAATTTGACCGGCACTTGCTAATCTTTTTTTTTCAAGGTTCCTTGAGAAAAAAAAACGATTTTATTAATCCGGCTCATTGGATAATTAATTTAACAAATTATTTGTATTTTTGTTCGCATCTAGAATTTTTTCCAATAAGTCCGTTTGTCTTTTAGTGTAAGCTGAAAATGCAAAATAACAAGTAATGGCTATATTAAAAATTGACTAGTTATTCAAGAAAGTAACTTGGTTTTACTTGTCATATTTTGTTTTCCGACTATACGATTTTACAGTAACAACTCTGTTCGCCAAATACGTTTGACTATATCAGACACGAAAAAAGTTTTTTGTAGTATGGAGTTTGTTTTGTTTTCTTTTCAAACCTTTCAGTTTTATAAGCACATGGTATTACAATTTCATTTGTTGCACAGGGTAAAATCTAGTATTGAAATACGAAGAACACAAATAGTAAAATCTGTCTTACTTTTTTTTTCGTTCAGTAATTGTTTAAACTGGTTATTTCTTGTAAGGCAGACTCGTCCAAAATTGAATGTATTCGATGTTTCCAATATGTTCCCGAAAATTGTAAAGCACAGGGTTTTTTGTTTCTTTTTTTCAAACGGGAAGAATTTATTTTTCGAAGGTTGACCGTGTAGTAGACACTGGTTTATCACTCACAGGTTGCAAGGTCCAAGGTGTTTCCAACGAAGTCCTTTACGAATCACTCGCCGCCAGTTGTTGTGGACCCGTTTAGGGGTACCAACAATGAAATAAAAGAACAACAGGTTTAGAGATAATAATAACGAATTGTATTGAACAGAGAAATTATACACAAGTCAGTGTTGGCAGTGCTAGTGCCTAAATGTGGGTACCATTATTTATTAACATAAATGAAGTATGTAAATGAGGCACAAGGCCCAAAAAGGGGCGGGGTAGGTTCGGTCCATACTAACAAAAAAAAAATAACCTAGTTAAATGATGGCACCTGCCAAAGCACGTCCACGTAGGACCGGAGTCACCCTTAGCCTGTGAAGTAATGGCTCCAACACAAGCACATATAGCATCGGTGAAAGATGGCAACTCTGAAGAATAGATCTGAATAACTCAGAGGGCTTTGATCTCAAACCATTCACCTCCACCAGCGAACCGGGGTTTGCATACAAGAGGCGAATCCAAGAGCGAAACTGGGGGCCCAAACCGGCCGAAGACAAAACAGCCTCTAAGTAACAATGGTCCACCCTATCAAAGGCTTTGGACTGATCTAAATTGATCAGCGCGGCTTCTGAGTCGACTTTCTCAATTATCAAGCGTAACGCGTGCAATTTATCATGAATAGTCCTACCCTTCACAGCACAAGTCTGTTCAGGGCTAATAAGACCAGGCAGGACAACCTGCAGACGATTTGCTAAAATCTATGCCAAAATCTTTAACTCTGTATTTAACATTGTTAAGGGCCGAAAATTACCTATCCCATCCCCATCATCTTTGCGCTTACGTAAAAGCTTCACAATACCCCTGGTTAAGTACTGAGGTATAGACCCGGTCCTTAATAAAGAGTTAAATAAAACTGTCAGCAAGGTTACAAAAATGTGCGACAGCCTCAAATACACTTCGTAGGGCAAACCATCGATCCCCGGAGACCGATCCAGGCCGACATTACCCAAGGCTTCCTGAACTTCTTCCTCTGTTATACAACCTTCGTACCTAGCCGCTTCGGTTGCCTCCAGGCGAGAAAAGTCAGCTAAATAGGGGTCGAAATGTGCTAATGACAGACCGGGCTCCCTGGTGAAAAGATCTTGAAAATGAGACCGAAACGGCTCGAAAATACCTTCGTTTGTGGTCACAGTACGTCCATCCGGCAATGTGACACGTGCGAAATGTCGGTCCGTAGCACGTCGCCGCTACTCTGCATGCGATTCAGGTGCCATATTTGTTGCTTCTTGAGGCATTCGTTTTAACCTAGCCCTAACTACTGAAGCCTGGTTCTCCTTGCTAGCCAAGGAGTCCAGCTTCGCCTTTAGTATAATTACGTTAGTGCTATCCCCGCCTCCACCGCCCGATCTAATCTAGTTTCTAGTGTCGCTTTTTCTGCCTTAGATTCTAGGTTGAGTCGTCCGCTAAAGTCGGCAGAAAAGGATCTAATTACTCTCTTAAGTTTCATCAACCGCTTATTCCCAATTATAGCACCCGTCATTTCCCGCAATATTGTTAGTATTAGCTGTTCCCGGTAAACCTTCACATCGAACAACGACGTGTTGAGTTTCCAGTACCCAGCCATTCTAGCTTTAGGTCTAGTTAAGTTTACACGAACCCGAATAAGTCGGTGATCCGAGTAAACTATATTATGAAAACTTGGACATTCTAATACTCCTATGTCGACTCTCCTGATTAAGAACCGGTCGATATAACTCGAAAGTTGCAACGAACCGGAGCCGTGGCGACTAGTTGTCCAAGTCCATACGACATCCCGAGGCTTCTCATTTCAGAATTTATCGACAAGATCAAACTTATCGAGAAACTCACGAAATGCCTTAGCATCCCGGTTTTGTTTAGTGCCCCTAGAAGGATTACCCAAGCGATCTAAATCGGGATCCAGGACCGCGTTCCAGTCTCCCGCTAAGATAACTGCCCGAGAAGTATTCATGAAATGCTCGAATCGTCGAAAGAAGGGAGCACGCTCAGTGTGGCTATTGGGCGCATAAACCCCAATTAATCGAAATGCCTTATCATTTATGGTAACATCCAGAACGCAAAGCCTTCCTTCCGAATCCATGAAGAAAGGGGCACACGACGCATCTAAGGTGCGCTTTACTAGCCAGGAAACACCTCACGAGCGAGAATCGAAGTACGCTGAATAGACACGAAAGTCCCTAGTCAGCGCACCCAGATAATCACTTGGAATAAAGTGGGTCTCCTGAATACAGCATATATCTACTCCAAGCTACTAAAGGTCCTGTCGAACTCGAATTTTGCGAGAACCGGCCCTCAGCCCCCGGACATTTACACTAGCTAGATTGAGAGCCATAAAAAGGTGCTGTAGGGTAGGGTTTCAGAAACGACAATTGATGGGGTAAAGGTGCCGACGGCTTTTCCCATGGAGTAAGTGCCCATCGGAATGTCAATGAGGTCATCATGGGATAAGCCGCCAACATTAAGGGGGAAGATTAGTTTCACTGCTCGATATAGGGCGAGTCTTCCGGGCGTCTTTTTGCCTTCTACTAACGTCCATGGTCCACCCTCTTCCTCTTCCTCTGTCTGTGGAAAAACCGGGAATTCGTTCTCACTGCTGTTTCCGGTGTTTTTCGAAGGTGATTTTATGAGAAATCCAATTCTGGGGCCCAAATGTTCCCCAACTTTATTTTTGGGGTTGTTGATAGGCTTCCTTTTTTATGGGCAGTCGATTGTAAGATGCCACATCTAGTTACAGATCCAACAGGCGGGTCTTCTGCCAGCGACTATTACTGGTAACTTATCATCTCCAATTTCTATGTAATATGGAATTTCAGTGAACGCTTTTTTATCTAATAGAATGTCGTAGTTCCATATGGAAAGGTACTGGTCGCAAAACACAGACATTGTTCGCCAAACTTTGTTAGAAATGCGCCAATATGTGCCCCTTCGATGTAGAACGGGACATGAAAGATTGAAATTGTTGCACGCTGTCTTCCCAAGTGTACCATAGTCCTGGGTGATGATCTGCTTTTTTTAAAGGGTCATGCATTCATTTTCTGTAGAAAATAAAGCAGACCAGTTATTAAATCCTCTAGTCTTGATTATCTTAATTTGACCTACTGATAGTTTAGTTATTATATCCATCGATGCCCTGATTGATTTTTTTTTGTTTTACGGTCCACAACGAACATATTGAGGGTCTTTTTTTGGATGTCTTTCAGCTTTGGTAGGTCAATGATAAGTCCTTTTTCAGTAATCTGGTTCTTAAAAGATTGGATTTAAACCTTGAAATCTTCCAAGTTAATGGTCACTGTCGCGGGTTTTGCCCATCCTGGCGTTCAAGGTTGGGGGAAAGGTATCGACCCCATCTCCGTTGTCAAACTTTCCCTTGGCACAGGGCATTGAGCTGCCATGGTTGACGAGGAAAACCAAATCCGTAAAAAAAAGAAAAAAAAACAGCAAAGAAAAAAAAGTCGAGCTTTCAAAAATAATTCGGCTATAAAAAAAAGAGTCCGAATAACAGTAACAATAATATAACAATAATATAACAATAATCAACAGTAATTATCAACGGAGCGCAAAATAGAAATACCTGATAACAAAAAGGACAGAGTGCTTAAATGTGCCTACCAATGTTCTCCCGGCAAAAGCCGGTATTTATGGTATCCGGTTGCTAACATTTAGTTATTATTAAAGGGTAGGTAGGTTCACCCACAACACTTATTGAAATTCTAAATTCGAGTATGAGTTATATACAATTCCTAATATAACTATATTTTAGTTATAACAGACTATTTCCGAATATTAATTAATAAAAACCTTGAACTATATATATATATATATATATATATATATATATATATATATATATATATATGTTATTATTTTTGTTTACACAGACATGTACAAAATCTGCGACACTGTCATGTAGATGTTATCGATCAACAGTTTTTATAAACTTAGATCTCATCAGGTAGATCTCATCAGGCAGATCTCATCAGGCAGAGTTAGAATCCGCCTGATGAGATATAAATTTATAATAACTGTTTATCGATAAAATCGACATGCCAGTGTCGCAGATTTTGTACATGTCTGTGTAAATAAAATACTCATATATAAAGCTCTATTTGATATTGAGCACTTTTTATAAACTCGGTTGAAATTATTTGGATTACCACCCTGTGGATGTTTTTACCTGGAGTATTACCATTATTATATATATATATATATATATATATATATATATATATATATATATATATATATATATATATATATATATATATATATACGACATGCAAGGATGATATTTCAGTGGCATAAACCTTACGGACAGATAGATAAACAGACAGGGATATGTTCGTTATATTCGTATATAGTACAGTTTAAATTAATTATGATTAGAGTCATAGTTAATATATATATATAAATATGTGTTCTTATTACAATAATACTTATTTAAAATCTCTACGTTTTAAATAAGTTTTAATATTTTTAAAAATATTTCTAATTGTTTGTTTGAGAATTAAGTAGTAAAACGCATCATCTTTGTATAATCATTCTACTAACTTGGCTAGTGTGCTCTATTTTACAAAGTTGATATGTTTCTACCAAATTAGTTAACTGCCCGAACTCCGCTGAAGCAATCTTAACATCACAGTTCAATGTTCTATTATTTATACAATATATAATTTAGTTCCTTCTAAGAGGTTACACTATATAACTTTCTGAGTTAGTAATATCTGTAAATCATGTAGCTATTCATATAGTTTCATCTTACAGTGTATGCAATTTATGTGTAGTATAAATCTCAAACCGTACAAATCAAAATTTATTTCATATTTTAAAATTTCATATGAATATTACCTTATTCCAAGTTTAGTTTTCCCCCGTAACCGAGGTGATATTCTATCAAGTATTTTATTAGTTTTATTCACTGCATACAATACATTAGTCCTATTTCCAAGTGGCTATCGAAATCTACTTTACGATTTCTTCAGTGTAAATCTAGGGCCATAGTAATAAATGTTTCTGTATTATTGTCTAAATTTATTTCATTAATTATTTTAATGTGCCTTATTTATACCACCTCATTCTTTAACTTTTTCTATTTTCTATTTACTATGTAATCGTAGGTGTATATAGTTATTATATGTTTAGTAATATAATTTATATATATATATATATATTTATATTTTTCATCTGGTACAATAATACTAGGTTCATCATTGATATTGTATTACTTCTATTAATGTTACACATAGATTGGTTTATATAAGTATTTATCTTTTTACATTATACTGTTCTTCATAAAATCACTCATCACCTTCAGTGTTTTGATGTTTGATGGCCTATATAGTGATTTCATCCATGACAATTAACTTTGACTCCGTTTATGTGTTGACCCCCATCGATTTTATACTCTATCAGTTTAATATCATCATATTTATTGCCCCTCGGTGTGCCACCAGCTTCTTTCATATACCCAATGCCAATATATAAATCTACATCATGCACATTTTCAGTCTGCTCTTGTGTGTTATACTTTGATGAAGCCTAATTGTGAATGTTTGGTAAATTCTGTTGTATATACATGTGTACATTTACGAAATTAGAACAAATGGGTTGTAAATAAAATGTGTTTTTATATAAAATAAGTCGGTTTAGATTGTATTATATATATATATATATATATATATATGTATATATATATATATTATAACTAAACAGAATGCAACATTTATGACACAATTACTATTTTATAATAATGAGCCGAAATGTGAAACATCAAATAATATAATTTATTTGTTTGTGTTTGTTGAATTTGTCTAAGCAATTATGTTATATATTGTGCATAAGACTCTGTTATTTTTGAATTCTAAATCATTGAGCTACATTTTACATGTGGGTATTTACATGTATCATGGAAAGTTGGAATATTTCATTTTTATATTTATATATATACAAATCGGTGTTATTCGCCTTTCTATATTATAAAGATGATAAGTGTTAACCCAGTATTTATTTCATTATAAGCATAATGAAACCTCGTGATGTAGTGAAATATTTGTAAGTAGGTAAACTACATTGACTTTTATCGCAAGCCGTGTGTGGAGCTATCCGGTTGTTCAGATAACTAACTGTATTAGTGTAAAAAACTGGACACTTGTGTAGTCTCCAAATAGCTAATGTATATATAAGCATGTGATTATTTCACTTAAACATTGTGCTATCAGATTGTTTAGTTTGAACTAGACTGCTGTAAATGTATTTGTGTTCAGAATCACAATTTGGGCATCCGCTAATTTCTAAGCGAAATACAGAGCTTTGATATGGCGAAAGATCTGTCTGTGAATACAACCCGTTTGTTAGTTTGTCTGACGAGCATGCATACGCGTGAAATCATGGTAAGTGTATTATAAACAGCTTATCTTGTTGGTATTATATATATATATATATATATATATATATATATATATATATATATATATACAGTATCTACAATAAGTTAGTACACCCAACGAATTCTTTACTTTTTTCTTCATAGAACTCAAATTCTTTGCATTGAAAAGATATTTGTTCCTTTATAGTTTACAAAACTATTAAACCACTACATGACTATGTTCACATCGAGTTTCATTAAAATCCTACGAACAATTAAAGTTCTATGAAGTAAAAAGTAAAAATATCGTTGGGTGTACTCACTTATTGTTGATACTGTATATATATATATATATATATATATATATATATATATATATATATATATATATGTGTGTGTCTCGGAGGTTTTTCTCAACCATAAAACAAAAACAAAAAATTAAAAAGAAACAAAAAAACCCTTAAGTCCCAAGTCGTTCAGTTGAAAATCACTCATGTAAGTCAATTTAGTTTTTACAGTTATTATATTAGTTTGCTTCTAACATTATTTAAGGGATCATCTGTTGTTTACCATGAAAAATTTAAAATTTAAAAACAAGACAGTATTTAATTTCATGGCTTCTCAGCAGAGTTGATTAGACACTACTTCTCTTAAAAGGCGAAAACATAAACGTTCCGTATACTAAATCTAAGTTTTGTTCCGTATAAATGTTTTGCTAACTTGTATTAGTTATTAATATATATATATATATATATATATATATATATATATATATTTAAATAAATAAATTAAAAAATATATATATATATAAAATAAATATATATATATATGTGTGTGTGTGTGTGTGTGTGTGTATAAAATATAAATGTGAAAAATATATTTTTATATATTTTTAAAATTTATTTTCTATATTTTCACGTAAAGAATATCAATTTTCCCTTAAATAGAAAAAAGTTTTTTTGCAAGAAATGAGAACAACATTTTCGGCCGCAATCCTTCGGCCTTGCTCAGTTTACTGAACAATTGTGGGTGCACAGTGTGAAGTGGCAGTATGAAAGCAAAAAAATGTATGCTTTTTTTCTCCTCACGTTACTTTTGTCCCCGTTTTTAAGCGATATTCGCCGACGTTTCCCTAGACAATGTGTCGGTTGAAAGGTACCTTTGTATTTAGTCGGTTAATTTAGTCGATCTTTTTATTCTTTTTAACAGTTTTTAATCTAATGTCTTCCGACGATTAAATTACTACACATTTCCTCGCTTTTTTTTCTTGCGATATTGTCCTCGACTCCCGATGACTCCGTTCATCTTATTTAAAACTTTGATAAAATTATGTACCACAAAAAATATGTCCATATATATATATATATATATATATATATATCAAATGACACGATCTATTATTTGGATCGTCCTACGATACTTGCAATCTCATAGAATAACTTTTAAGTTTACATAGTTCACTATACCAAGCACTGACACTGTATACATGTTCTCCTGCTGGCTGATGTTATAAATGGACAATCAAACTAAAGAATCATATCATTTGAAATAAAAATGTATTCTTAAACTTCCTGATCAAGAGAGGTGATATTCTATCGGAAGACGGTCTGAACAACAGAAACAATACGATACAACCTACACCCGTCAAATAACGATGCATTATTAATTTGCGATTAAATCAAGGTTTCTTTAAAATTGTCAAGTAGGAAACACATTTTATGGTTGTTTATTTTTTGTCTAAGATTAAAGTGTGTTCTTGTTCTTAGTATCCCAGTAATATCACCCGGTTTTTATAGTGCCATAAAATTTAAACCAATAGCGTTTATGGAAATTACAGTCCTTGAAAATAAATGAAAATTGAAGATTTGATACAGTATTCTGTTTATACAAAATCTATTTAATTATTATTATTAACAATTATAATTAAATAACTATGGTAAAACTCTTGTGTACATATCTGACAATATAACAACACACGACAATATTACAATACATTACAGGAAAGTTATATATCATAGACTGTTTATCAAATTACTATGCGCATTAGAACTACTTATACATTTGTAGATTTGTTTGTAGGTTGACACACATTCGCTATTTCCAAATGTTGCGGTGTATCAGAACCATTGTAGAGCTCAGTCTAAGAGGGGTGTGCTGCTGTCGGGATTAAGCATGCGACTTTTCATCTCTAGAAGGTCAACCCTACAGTGGTTACATACTCCGTGGGTAGGAGTTAGTTTATTGCTAATCGCTCGAAGTGTCCCTACTAAAAATGCCGACATGGTTGCTCAATCATTTTTTGTAAGGAGGTAAGTAATTCGTGTCATATAATATCGATAGGCTAAATGGACAACAACAACTTCCGAGTCATTCATGTACAAGTTATATATGTGTACGTGTGTCTGTTTTATTTCCATAATATACAATTAAGATGTTATCGAATAGTATCTACGTCCCAGTAGAAAAATGTGTCAGAAAGTTCCTCAGCCATCGAAACGTGTTCTACTAAGATGTCAGATCAGTGTACGGTTTGTTTTGTGAACCACCGGTAATATTCGACGATAGTTTATTAATTGTAACACATGAGTTAATAATTCACAGTACCATATAATAATTATTGTACACATATGAAAAACCACATTACGTGTATTATTATGATGGGAGTTTAATTATAGTATTTTTTTGGATAATAATCGTACCTATAATTAACATTAAACTTTAAAGCAATGGTGTACATTAAGATATATTTGACGTTTTATGTTATATAATAAATGTCATATTATAAGACTTGACTAAATAAGTCGGGAGCTTTACATATAGATGCAGCACCTAATAAAAGTCTATATCATTTTCATCATGTATTAACATAAATATGACAAGTGTCAGAATATGAGCCTAATCGGATTATTAGTTTACAAATTACAGTTCGCTTAGCCAACCTACTTTTGAAAATTTCGTAACAATGGAATACTCTTAATGTCGTGTGTTGATAAACTATTACTTTCTAATGAAAACACATAATTTTACCTCAATGTAATTGCTTCACAAGTGTCATCTAGACTCTTCTCAGTCAGTAACAATGGTTAAAATGTTTAGGTCTGAATTTCAACGCGATCAGCCAGGCACACATTACCGAATTTCAATGTAGCCGAAATTCGACAATTATTCCGGAACACATTAAATAAGTAAAGTAACTCTTTTTCGCCAGACGGAAATTAAAGTTGCGTAAAACAAACATAGAGGTTAAAGATCTTTACCATTTTCATGAACATTTGTCAATGAGAAAGCGTCGTTCATACTGCGTGCCACGTTCTCTCACAGTCGATCAAAAACAACGCGTTGAAGATTCAGAGCGTTGTTTGCAACTGTTTCAATGCAACAATTCATGACAATAGATGAAACATAAATGAATTACGTCATACCAAAGGAAAGCAAACAGTCAGTTCAGTTCACAGAAACATTTGAAAATCGTTCAAACTAAAAAAAAAAACACAAAAATCACAAAGTAAGATTTTGGCCTTTGTATTTTTGTATGCGCAAAGAATGTTGTTCATCAATTACTTTGAGAAAGGGATTACCATAAATAGTGAACATTATATAGTGTTATTGTCCTTTCTCATATACGACGTATTCCGAACGTAACATTACTTGAGGTTGACATTATGGAGAGATGAAGGAAACTAGTAAAAATGTATTGTAAGTACATCAACATTTCCAGCGCTCACAGTAGCCACTACTATGAGCGGTGGAAATGTTGATGCACTTGCATGAAATTTTTCTTCAGATTACTACTCTGAGAAAGTCTAACAATATAAACGAAACGTTCATGAATATATAAAAAATATCAATTGCTTTTTCTATTTTGATTTCCCATTTCGTCAGATTACTCTCATCCTTCCTTTCTCATATATATATATATATATATATATATATATATATATATATATATATATATATATATATATAATATTTAACTGTTGACTTAAATAACGATAGTTGAATCATCGTATAATAATAATAATCAATTGTGATAATGCAAAGCTCAATATATAGAATAGAGCAATCAATTTTAGAGGTAAAAGATGATAATAAAGAATTGTAAAGATACAATATTTATTGAAACATAATAAAGTTCAGAGCAAGGATCTTCATATCCTTAATCCATGGATGTTCAAAGATTAAAATGTTCTCATCAGAGGATAGGGACGGCTGATAATGTACAACTACATTATCAGGTCTCCCTATCCTATGATGAGAAGATTTTAATCTTTGAAAATCCATGGATTAAGGATATGCCGCTCCTTGCTCTGAACTTTTTGATGTTTTAATAAATATTGTATCTTTACAATTCTTTATTCTAATCGTTCACCTCTAATATATATATATATATATATATATATATATATATATATATATATATATATATATATATATATGTATTCATAAATAAATATTAAATTATATTTACCTATGTACGACGTCGTATCGAGCTTATGATCTCATCGGTGAAGGGAGGCGATAATTTTAAACGGTATAAGTCGTAAATAAATCTTTGTTCATTCTGTCGCTCTATCTTACGATATATATATATATATATATATATATATATATATATATATATATATATATATATATATATATATATATAGTTTGTTATAATACATTACGTATACACTATTTGTGTCTACTTACTTTAAAAGTGTTAAATACATTATTATAATGTTAAAAACTGTTCCATACAAATTACACTAATTTAAGTTACTGTAGTATACTCTCTTTTTCTCTCTCTCTAATTCTCTCTCTCTTTCTCTCTCTCTCTCTCTCTATATATATAAGTAGTATGTTTAAGAAGTCTGAAGGCAATGGAAAGTACCGGCTAGATTTTAAGCTGGAGGGAACAAAAATAACAAATCAACATGGGACTTATTATTTATTTTTCTTAAAATCTTACATTATACCAACTTCTATAGGCACCCTGCCTGTAAAACTCTCTTTATATATTTTAAATCTGCCCTACCCATAAAAGCTATAAAAAGTCATAATCACAATGGGATCACCCGCATACGAAACACATACACTTCTGCCGCTGACAAAACACACAAACTAAAAACTTCCATCAAACTCTCCAAACTAATGGCTACGCCGCTTCCACCATAGTCCGCCTAAATAAGTCCAAAACACGCAGACACCGCACCCTCTCTTACACCTGTTTCTTAAAACTTTCTTTTTTGTGATAGACGCACCACAAGAACACCTTGGCATCGAACAGCCTACACTGGCACTTCCTTACGCCAGCATCTATGTAAGAAACATACTAACCACACACCCGAACCCTGCTGCCTAACCAATTGTCCTATTCACAACACTGATCTATGCCGTCGCACGAACGGTGTATACAAACAACAGTGCACCAAGTGCAACAAATTCTAAACAGGGAACACAACAAAGCTTCTACACCTACGCATGAAAGAGCATACGCACGCTCGTATATTCTTTTTTCCCCACGCACACAACCCTATGCAACATTACTCAACGTTAAATTCACGTCTCTATCGTTGCTATGTCAGAAACATTGGGGACCTAAGAATCACAGAATCGATCCTCATCTCCAGATTAACTCCTCACTCAATCAGCATCACGGGTTCCACTCACCGTTAATTCTGAAAAAATCTACCATCTCACCTACTGACAACTAACACTAATTATATTCCATTTCCACCATTTAACTGCCCCTCTGAATTTCATAATTACTAAACTCCTATATATAGCAATCTACTACTACCACAACCACACACCCAATCAATGAAATAGGCACCTTCCCATAGGAACATCTATCTCAACACACAATCAGCTACATAAGAATAACAACCCCTAACAACCAAAAAGCATAATCGACCTACTCTTACTATTCAACAAACAAAAATTAACCTCATAACCTGGCATTATTAATTAATTTGATAACTTGCCCCCTATGATCTCACATCTTAATACATATAAAATATATACAAATAATATACAAATATAGAGAAAAATAAATAAATAGATAACAAAAATATTAAATAAAGAAATAAACACTAGAGAAAATAAAGAAAAAATAAATAAACAATAATACACATACATATACATACTATCACTTAATACAGAACATTCTACACACTGAACTTATGAATTAATTCACATTAATGACCCAATTTAATAACATAGTTACACTGTCTAGCGGTTAAAACCCGAATTAAACTATATTCATTTAACCCTGAACTAAATTTAAAATCCTATAATAAGTAACGTATTAGATTAATTCGATAAACTAATTTAATGAAACTCAAAATAAATAATACTTTTTGAATATATGATAACCAATAAATTTAATAAAATTCATGATAATAAAAACAGATTAATTAATTGCTTTATATTAAAACAAAACAAAAAAAACAAAGATAAAACAACACCACACAGAAACAAATAAATAAATATATATATATATACATATATATTATCAAAATTAATAATTAATTCATCACCATACAATACCTATCATTTATCTAATATTACACACGTAATTTTTACACTACATTTATATACAAATCATAACTTTACAATTCATTAATGTCCATTCTCTGCGGGACTGGTTTGCCCCTACCTCACATCCTGAAATTGATTTGGTGAATTCTCTACACAGACGGATTTTTCCTTTGGTGTTTATTATTTTTGACAAAGGGTATATTTCCCAAAAATATTAAATAAATGATTTTTATTATCATCTGAACAACACACAAACAGCCTACACCACACTTGCTGTTATGTTAGATTTTAAGAAAAACAAATAGTAAGGCCCATTTCGATTGATTATTTTTGTTCCATCCAGCTTACAACCTACCCAGCAGTTTGAATTACCCGCAGCCTACTTACACATACTATTACGTTTCCCAGCAATACTTCAAGCACACTACCATTCTCTTCCTCTCTTTCTTTCTCTCTCTCTCTCTTTCTTTCTCTCTCTCTCTTTCTCTCTCTCTCTTACTCTCTCTCTCTCTCTCTCTCTCTCTCTCTCTCTATATATATATATATATATATATATATATATATATAAGAGTGACGATAAAGACGCGCCGAACACATTGATTTCTTCATCTACGCATTAAGGTTCAGATCGATATATATCAATCTCCATATATGAGCTGAATATATGCAGATAGATAAATACAGAGAAATACATACGCACACCATTGAAATTGTTCATTGCCCGTACAATTTTCAATATAGGTATTTTTAGCACCTTGTTTATTATTCTCTATCGGTTTCTGCGCCAGAAATAAGACATTTATAAAGTTGAATTATGGGTCTTTTTTTCTTTCTTTTGTTTGAGAATCGATTCACACCGATTATAGCATTTCACATCTTAATGCATAATTAATGTTTGATTGACCAAAGAGAATTGGTTCCAGCGCGAGAGTTAATGACTCCATAACACGATATGTGTTTATTAGAAGAGAGGCCAGCGACAATCATATTTCGAGTGCACTTAAGGCACACTATTAAAACGCCCATGTAGAAAGAGATCAACTCACGCGAGAAGAAGATATATGTTGATAAAGTTTTCATTATTATTATTATTATTATTATTATTATTATTATTATTATTATTATTATTATTATTATTATTATTATTATTATTATTATTATTACTTGCCCTGACTGTGAGTTCGTACATAGGTTATCAGTGATTGCTCACTAACAGTCGGTAGTATACCCTGGGATTTGAGTGACAACAAGTCTCTCCAGATTCCTGAATTCTCTACCTTTTTTTGATAGCAACCACAAATTACTTTGCAGTATCGCAAACGCCGTTTACCATTGATTTCTCGCTCTTGAGGACTGTTGGTATTCACTGGAGTTTGGGTGACAATACGCCTCCCTAAGGTCCCAGCACTTTCTGCACTTACAGTGGAGGTCTGGTGTGTGCTCCCTCTTCTCGGGCTTTTAACCCTCATTGACCCTATGCAAATATGTTGTGTGGTGTCAGCTTAGGCTTGTACCATTTTTTAATTTTTAATTTTTTTAAAATTTAAATTTAAAAAAAATATATTTTAAATTTTTTTTTCTCTCTTATTTGCTTCCTTTGCTTTTCTTTTTTTAATTTATTTTAATTTAGTTTTTTTGGAGGGGCACTCATTGTGTTTCTTGATATTTCTGTTCATAGTTCATTTTTATATTGTGTCAGTTGAGGGTGGTGTAATTTACTGGAGGGGGTGAAGCTCATGAAGTCACGTTTCATGTTCCTTTGTTTGTGATGTGGTTTTCGTTCTGTGGTTTTGTTTTCTTACTGTTGTACATTCCATGTGACCATTCGAAACTTATGCAAGTTGATTTCCGCATTCGATAATTTTTTTCTAAAGATTGCAGATGTTTTCATCATTGCCGTCATTTGTATAGTTTCAATGATCCCTTTGATTCTCAATTTCTCTCAGTATTTTTACCAGGTTTTTTGGGATTGATCATAGTGCTCTTTCGATTATTGGTATTATACTGACTTTTTTCATGCTCCACATTCTTTTCAGTTCTCTGGCTAATTCAAACATGAGCTCTATTTATCGCAGTTTATTTATGGCCTGAAGTACTTTCTCATGATGCGTTTAGTTAAGTATATTCTATATAATTTATTTCCATGTGTTTTCTTGCTCTCATTCATCATTTCAAACACTCCCATTAGGTAAGTCTATGATTTATGTTGCTTGAAGTATTTCCTTCTTCATATTATGCAGTGTAAACTTGTCTACTCCGAGCTACATTCCTATCTATTTGCTAAATGTCTGCATCCTGTTCATCACTATTTCAAACTCACGTATGTATAGTAAAGTCCTTAATGTCATCTATGTGCTTGCGGTTGTTTATGTTTCCCCTGTATCTCTGTGTAACCGTATCATGCATATTATCTCTTGCGTATGTTGGTGAGGGGTATACTGACTATGACAATCAGTAGTTTAAATTGAGAGGTTTCTTGAAAGGTATGTTTCTGTATTTCTTATCTTTGTCAGGTTTTCGGCTGTTATTTCCAGTTAGTATGTTTACAGTGGTTTCTTCATACACATGAGTATTGTGGTAGATAGTGCGTACATCCGTAAGCCTTAAAACACGTGCATTAAGTTTACATCTGTTAAAATCGTAAATGCTTAACTCGCTACGTCGTTACTAAACTTTAACTGAGTTCTCAACTACCGCAGGCATTTCTATTGACAATATACCGCTAAACGTAAACGTTTTCCTGCCTTTTCATAGCTATTAAAGCAAATAATGTTTAATTTGAAAAGTTACTTTATTTACGTTTGTTCTATTTTCTTGTCTATTTCCGAAGGCATTATTGCAATCACGTAACTATTTAGACTATATTTCGGATTTGCCAATTTTTAATTTTTGTGTTTTTCGAACAAACATAGTTTGATTAACACTCGCCCACATACAGAAACACGAACACACGTCGAATGAAGCACACAGTAACACATACTTGTCTCTCTTTTCTATGTTTTACGCAGCTTTAGCATACAGGTAAGATCTTTTGTCAAAGGCTGAAGGAACTGATGTTCAATAATATCGTGAGTTATAACAAAGACCCACAAATAGTATTTGATTCCTCTTTGGTATGCTACCTGATTTATAAGGTTCGCATAAAATGTACGAACAGTAATCCAGAGAAAAGCGTATCGCCCTCACTATATCTTGGTATAGATTCTAATGAAAACTGAGCTTCGAGTACGGTTAATCTATTTATATGTATACTATCAAATATATGCATCCTCTGATCGCATATTTCTGCGAGCCTGAGATAATGGTATGATGGTAAGCGAACACATGCTACATTAAGCTCTAAAGGAAGATGTTATGACTGGGAACGTTTCATCATGACAAACAAACACTCAGCTCCCGAATTAAAAGAAGTTAATTCGTGACAGAATGACGAAGGCAAAAAGATCAATACAAATTTTCACAAATAGGAGAAAGTTATCTAGCTCTCTCCACCCCCCAAAATAGATTAGATAATGCGTGTGAGTAGTTTACTATAGCGAATGAGATATGTCACACTACTATGTAAATAGAGGGGTAACACATGACAGAAAACAACCCCCACAAAATAGTAAGTTTAAATGCCTCAAATTGTATGACTTGGATGGATTATATAGATTTAACAAAATGTATGTTTTCGGCTTGATATATTTGATGTTATATATTTTTATGTATAGTTGTATATATTTTTATATATTTTCAAAGTTTAATTTTATTACTTATTGTAGTATAACTGCGGAATTATCTTTGAAAACTCATGAGCTAAATACTTTAAGATACTTTGCTTCAACTTTAAATTCTAATAAAATGTTATTGACAACTTATTTTATTACTTAATTTTATACTATAATATTAATGCTCTATCCAGTATATTGAGCTTCAGTTTTCATCCGGATGTTTTAACTAATTATAAGATATTAGTTGACACTTATATCGTTTGGTGGATTGCTTCATATATATGTATATATATATATATATATATATATATATATATAGATATATATATTAAAGTTATTTATATATATATATATTTACATATATATTAATGCTGTTCTAAAACATAATTTACAATTTATAATTCCTATAGTGTGTTTCATTCGATTCTACCGAACTAAAAGTATGGCTAAAAGTATATCGTTAAGCCGTTATAAATGTTGATATTGCATAATTGGGTTACGTTGAGACCACACTCAGAGAAAATGGAAAACAATCTACCCTCATGTGATGGATTAAAAAGTGTAGAAAGCAAAAACAGCAAAGCGATTAAGAAGCAGCACGTATGTTGAGTTACAAAAGATTCTTAAGTAGACTTAGTATATAGGTGTCATACATATTGAGAAGCATA
>OY744515.1:7196303-7246303 GCA_963556195.1 Sepiola atlantica
TGTCACATAGTGGTAGATATCTCGCGTATGCCCGAACACACGCGCACACAATAAATAGTTACGCAAATTAGATGTGTATCGAACAGAATGTTCATGAGATCAAGTATAAACTTGTAGAATTGCTTGTGTATATACTTAAATATATGTATACACTTGTCATGCATACACTATAATTCGTCATTTTTCGACTCTTGTTGTTCCATGTCTTTCTGTGTATACTCATTTAAACAATAAAATTGGCACAAGAACACACGCACGCATACATCCATATGTGAACTAGGGTTCTATAAATATATGTATATGTTTGGTAAATAAAAAAGTTACGTTCTACCATGTGTTCGTTTCAGAAGTCTTACTACAGCTCGTCTTTTGCTCCAGTAGTTTTTTGGATTTTTTCTGTTAGTTTTTGTCGTCTTTTTATGTTCCAGAAGTCGGCTTTTTTGGATCTATTAGAAGAATTTGTAAATCTTTCTTCAGCTAACTGTAGCTGTTGCATTTGAAATTGTACAACTTCTGTCATAGTGGTTTTAAAATATGTTATGTTTCTAACGTATCTTCATAGGATAAGGCTTTTTAAGTGTGTTTCTGTTATATTACTCTGCTAACGTAATACTTGTTGTAAACATAGAAAGAAAGTATAACAACTTTTCTACTTTTACAAAAAAAAAACTTTTTCGAATGCTTTTCACGTCACCTTAGAATGTATGTTCAGCAGTTCTGTCAACATAATAAAATATCAGGTTTTGGTTTGTTTCTCTCGACGGCAGAACTTTTTCTCGTTTGGAGAGAAAAGAAAACATGATGTATTCCCTTATTGCTAAAAAATAATACGGAGCCGGAATAGCAATACAAAAATACTGATCGTTTTTCTTAGCAATACAATACGTTGGTCGTTTACGTGTTATTATTCGTTGATGTTCTGTCGGTTAAGCAGTTTTCATAACAACGATGTGTCGGGTAAATTAGCCGTGGATTTCCCCACGTCTATCTTTTTAACATTTTCGAAATATACTTTAATATACTTCGTCGCCAGTGGCGTCCATTTAAATATTCTTTAAAATGTATTACTGAAACTCGTCGGCAGTTGTTGTCGCGTTTATTCAAGACTCATCAAGACTCATTTACTCCTCCTCGTCGCCATTTTTTTACCTGTAAAGTGTCCGTACGAAAAACACGAACACCGAGTTAAGATAAAACAGGTATATTGAAACAAAGTATTATACAACATAGAGAAAGGGTGGTTGTACGTCTTTGTGACTGCCAGTATATACTGGTGTTGTTTCATGAATTTAATTTCTTTCCTAGCGCAGAAATGTGTGAGAAGAAGCCGGCAGGTGGTGGAGTGTCCAGCCAGCACCCTAAAAGGAGGAGCAGTCTGGCCTAGAAAGTCGCGTGGAAAGCCCCGTCAGAATTCCCCGGTTAGGGGGCCTTAAGCAGTAAGTAATATACAAGGCCTGAGAAAAGGGCTTTCTAGGAATACCTATGACATATCTCAGTTTGACAGATAAAAGGCCACCGAAATGGCTCAATTCCTGCCGGACTGATTGTCGGGAACTAATCCTCGACTGCCATTGATTAGTTCAAAGTCTCTCAGGAGTTGTTGTTGTTCCAACGCTGAGAAGCATGCGTTTCCAGTATTCCTGGTGAGTAGAATAGTTCAAGTGGTCCGTATAGGCAAGGTACCATCACACACACACACACACACATACATATATATATATATATATATATATATATATATATATATGTATATATATATATATATATTTCCAGTATTCCTGGGGAGTAGAATAGTCTAAGTAGTCCGTATAGGTTAGGTACCATAACATATATCAGGTAAAAACCATAGTATTAATGCTAATATTTATAAGTCATTTGGACGGGAATTATATTAATAATACGGAACTAAAGTTAGAACTATAAACATTTTAGAATGATATCACTAGTGTTGAAATTAATTCGGTGTATTACTGTTTTTTGTAATTCTATGTATAAGGATTCTAGCGTTTTTTTTATTGGTATGCTCTAATTGTGTTGTGTTTTCAACTAAGAGTTTGTGAACTTGAAAGCGGTGGCATAAATGCTGATTACTATGGTGCTGGACTATTGCGCTAGTGAAAGATAAAGCATTGTTAATGTCTTTGAAACAGTTATAGTAGTCAAGCCATCGAATATGTGTTTCGCTGTCGGACGCACCATCTCCCAGTGGGTTTTGTACTTATATACGAAGTTAGTTCTATCTAAAATCTGATCGAGGGTGAAGAAGTATTAGCAATAATAAGGTTAGCGGTGTTTAATTTACTCTTATAAATAACAAGTTTATATTTTTTAATTGGATCGGAAGGAAGTACGTTTTTATTAATCACATTTGCAATACCCGTTCATAAATTTCATAAGTATGTATGTAAACGGTGTGTGAATCGTCAGATAGAAGGGAGACTGTGACTTACTAAGAATATAGAATAAGTCTACACTTACATTTAATGCATAGGAAAAACTATTTAATAAAGGTTCGGCAATCTAAGAACCGTATGTATTACTCAAAACACCAGTTGAATAATGAATTTACCGAGCGAATTGTTGTGGCCACGTGTTCTTTTATATGAATGTCTAATTTTTGCGACGTTCTCTTAACGTAGTGCGACCTGCATTTAAATAAATAAATAATATAACTATTATTGTGGGGAATGAACATCTTTTCAAATCAACGACAAGCAGGGGGTGGTGGAAAAAAAGCATCTCGACAAACAAACCGTGTTGTACAGACACTACTATTTGTTTGGCGAATCTATCATTCATGCTTGCGAGCCAAGTTAGGCGAATGTAACATGCCCTCTATCAACAGAGATGTTTTAGCTTAATTAAAACTCGATTTTTTTGTGGATAGTGGATTCAACAATGTCTTACGTATGTCAATTATTACAGTGGGTCTTAATACTGAATTTTATTTCATCATCCAGTTTGTTCTGAGAACAAATCGTTAAGATCCTATGTGTAAAGGTCTTAATTAAACTGATCTTTTTGTGTGTGAGACAAAATGAGTCCCGACAAATGTAGAGACCAATAAAGTTGGTGTCTAGTATACTGTAGTTTAAAAACCCCAGAGGAAGCTTTACTAACAATCATATGTGTTTGTTGTGCTACGTTGTCGTTGAATAGCATTTACATATTTTCGGCGTTATTAGATACTGAATGAATACAGCCATTGCAGATTATTCACTCAAAATGCTCTTTTATTTTTCCATCAATTTTGTTTAGACAAATTCGGAAAATGTATTTTTTATTGTAAGATGTCCCATGGTTTAGTATGATTACATGAGAGACCAAAAATGACTCGGCTTTATATTCCTATATATTCTCGAAGAATCGCGCATCATCTATCAATGATATTCTGAATGGCGTTACCTTAAAGACATTGTTAAACATAAATGAAAAGACTGGTTACGTTAAAGCAATTCCGAATCAAAATAGTAAACACTCGTACAAACATTCCTATTTTACATTTTCAGTGTCCTACGGGTCAGATAATAACACTCCTTGATCCGTATGCAACATGCCTGTATATGACCTTCCAGTTAGATTAATTACATATACTGGCTGTCACAAGCCGAAGACCTGGCACCCTAAAAAAGTAGCAATAACAGTTTCAAAGTAAGGGGATCAGTATGATACACCCCTTTTTGATAATTGCCAGAGAGAGAAATACAGAGGCATAGAAAATGCCAAGCAGCCACCGATATTTCTCAACTGAACTTCATAGTAGTACCGCCTACTCACTGCCCCAAACAAGGACTATTCTTATTGAAGTGTGACAAGGCCAATATTTATAGGTAACAGCATGGGTAGATATTTATGCAGTAATATATTAATACGGTGTAACTTTCGGTTATTAGATGACAATTAATCTTGCATAAAGCATATTCCAAGATCACCCATGCCTTAATTTGTGTAATCCTTCCAGGTGACCAGCATCACTCCAAAGTATTCATGTAGTCAATCGAACTAGTTTACTCACCGATCGCACTACCATGCATCAGGTAATATTGATTACCTTGTACTAGTAGCACTAGTCGCGAGATGTCACTTCACCCAAAATATGCCCACACTACTTTGATCACTTTTCAAATATAATGTGTTTGTATGTTTGTATTCACATATGACTTTCCAAAGATTTACAGCCGTTATAATTACATGCCATCGATGAATATCGTGCTTATTAATAATAAAATTGCGACGAAGCGTTTCAATGGCACGTGTAGCCACATCCCGGTGTCTGCAGAGAATATAAAGTGTCGAGGTCTTCCATTATATGAAATAGCAATTTGCCTAAAGGCTATGCTCGTATTAACGTATGCTCTATTTAAATAGCCTATATTGAACATCATCTTCGCAAGATGTGGATTAGTATTTTTTTATGTCTCTATTGGCCAGAGGCAAGATTAGTAAATAATGATCAAATTTAATTAGATATGAATTTCTACAACGTATAAACATAATAGCACACCCAACACATATAATACACATGATGATAATAATAATAATAATAATAATAATAATAATAATAATAATAATAACAATTCAAAAGTTATTCATCAACATATATGGTACAACAACTGGTATGTCTTATTCAGCTACAAGCTGAGGTGTGTAATGTTCCAATCATGTCCGTTCTATATCATCATGTAGATGTAGTCAATGTTAAGTACCTTAATGTGATAAAATAATTGAAAATAAATACTTACAAGTAAACCGAACAAGTTTAAAGTTGTGCCGTGCTGGTAACTCTTCCTGATGAGATCTCAGTTTATAACAGCTGTTGATCGATAACATAGACATGCCAGTCTCGCAGATGTCGTACATGCCTGTGTAAATACAAATGATCATATATATATATATATATATATATATATATATATATATATATATATATATATATATATATATATATAAGAAAAGTATATGTGTGTTCGTTCGACGATATATGAAGAGCAATATATTGAAAGAATAAATTAAAGGTATAGTTGTAAATTAATTGTTATTTCGGGCATTATACTACACTTATATATATATATATATATATATATATATATATATATATATATATTTACATATATATATATATATATATATATATATATAAATATTTATCGACATCTTCTGTCAACTATCTGACTATTGGGTATTACTCTAAATAATAATTTCGCTATCAGCACCCGGCGAACGCTGAAGTAATTCTAGTTGAAAACTGAGGCACTCGGGTGATATCAACAGACACGCAACGTATAAGCACATTATTATAAAATCTGAGTTGGAAACACACAAATGTAATCCTGTCTTTCGTATTCATCATTATAAAACACAAAAACATATCAAATAAAGTCCAAATTCGTTGGGTTTTACTTTTTATCAGAAATGTAAGATTGTAAGTTTTTATTATTGGCTTTTTAATTAATGGTAGGCGTATATATTATACATTGATCAAACGCACTGTCTAACCAGAACCGGTTACTTTTATTAGATCTATTTTGCATTTCCTGACAATGTAACTGGCATAAAGATGATGACTTATTACTATGAGGTGAGGGGGGGGGGTCATAACTAACCCAGAGTTTTAGAAACTACTATGTAAAAAGGTAAAGGTTTTATCGGATTAAAATCAAAATCGCTGCATTTGAATGACGCTCAAGCCGGGCCTATAGATGACCAACTTTAGAGAGGAACACTGGTTAGCAATATTGTCACTGGGTATTGAGATATACTTTTAAAAGAAATAGTATATATATTCTAATTATTTATTTTAAAGAGCTGCATAGTTTTTCATTTTCAAATAAAATTGAAAGACTATCTTCGACAAAACTTATAAAGCGCCTTAATTGTGAACGCTTCATTCTGTTTACGTACTGTACACATATATTCTTTTGCTTCTTTTAGGACGTATGTTAGTAGCGACTTAAATCTCGTTTTATATTCTTCAAAACGTCATTCCTTTTTCTGTTTCAGATCTTATATTTGAGAGTATTGATTTATTGTTTGTGAAATATATGTAGATTTACCATTTAATAGTTATCTAATTAAATTTTGCATCCCGACTGTAAATATTCAAAGGATTGGTGAGTGATCTTTTTGCCAGTTTATAATTGGGTAATAATAATTAGTTCCCAAGTGCACATTACTTTCTCTGGTAAGCAAGAGCATTACTTTCATATAGATGGCTGGTGTCTCCATTGACAAGAGTCGTTTTATTTAAACATAAGGTTAACTTCAATAGCCAGACGATTATCAGTATGCACATGGAACTATTGTAATAGCAAACCAGAAACACACTGTTATGAGCAGAGCCTTTACATATTTCTAAGTGACTACATATTTTGTGTAATGTTGAATAAATATATAATTCATAAGTCACTTCACTTAGCTATTTAAAATGATTACCATATGAAGCACAAACATACTATGAACTTTTGATGATAGTTATCTTACTCTCTAATTACTGCTATTTGTAAGGCAATGGAAACGTGATGTGAACAGAAAGACTCCTTCACACAACACCATAATCAATCAAATATGCTACAAAGAGTCGTACATTTCTTGCAAAAAAGTATGGAACTATGCATGCAGAAGAAAGGTGGACATTTTGAAAATTTGCTGTAATCTTAAACTCCCATGAATGAATTTCTGGAATAAACTTTCTGTTTTGTATTACCGTATTTTTTTACTTTAGAATTTCAAAAACAAATAGCTAAGTGACTTATGAATCACCCTGTATATTCTACACTTCAACATAACATATTGTTAAATAGGACCAGGCGGTACATATATAAGCGCAACTAATATACATTCTATATTTTTTATAAAGTACGAACATACATATTACACGTGGCAAAATTTGAGTCGAATCAGAATATAAGTTAACAGATAATTGTAATTTATATAAAGCTACGAAGAAAAAATGAACACGTTTGAAAATATGTGAATTTTGTATGTTTATACAACACGGTTTCTGATGGGAGATATTGTTCAATTAAAGCAACCGCTTGATACGTATTTTCAGGTGCGATTCCGTCGGAAATTACACGTTAGAAGTCTGGTTACTTTAAACGCAGAAGAAAATGAGACTGAACGTCCAGGTCAACCATATTTGCCAGTTGGCCCGAAAAAGAAAACATAAAAAACTCGTTATGTCTGCTATAATTTTAATTTGTGTGTGATAGAAAAGCAGTTTAAAACATCGGAAGGCAGTATATTCTTAATTGTATAATCAAAAGAGTTCAATGAGAAATATATTCAAAATGGGTGCCGCGTTCTTGCGATAATTCATAAAATAACAACGCGTTGACGATCTAAAGCGTTGTTTTGAACTATTTCAAGGAAAACAGCAGCAGGTAAGGCTTTGGCCTCCATATTCTGTGATGCCCAAATTGCTTTGTTCATTGATTAACTTGAGAAAATAAAAACAAATAGCAAATATTGCATCGCACGTTTTGTGCATTTAAAGGAGGCGATCGCCCCAAAACGACCACAGATAAAAAAGAAAAAAACGCTCCTTCAGAAGAACAATGTTTCTTGAGGGCAGGCAAACACACATGAATATCACTTCAAATTAGTTCTACACACATCTTATTTGGTAGATCTAGCCTCAGCTCATATTGACTTTTTGTAGACCTCAAGAAAATTCTTCAGAGAATTGGATTTTGATCAAATGAAGAAGTGATATCGGAAAATAAGTTGTACTATGGAGTGCAAGCCAAATCCTTATAAACCATTCATTGAATGGGTAGAGAAGCGCTTGAATCAGTGTATCATTTTAGAAGAAAATTAGTTGAATAGTAAAACCGAATGTTGCCTTAATTATTGATGTGTAATTCAGCCCTTTATGTCTGAGAGGTTTTCCGATTTTGATAATACTATAGCATTTAAAATATGCATGTCAAGTAAAAAGGAGAACAGTATACCCTACTGAACAATAGTTGTGTGTCTGTAAGTGCAGTGTTATAAAAAGCAACACTCGATATTCGAACCGGTTTGAATCTGAAGCTTAAGAGGAAACTCACTTTTGATCGGGATAACAGTTAGTAGAACAATAGTTTCATATACACATATAAGAACATACACAACACATAGAGGCATTTGAATTACCCACTGGAAAAGTTCGAATTACAAACTGGAGAAGTTTCAATTACATAATGGAGAGGTTTGAATTACCCCCTAGACACCATCTTCAAGTGTATTCGGTCTACCTGCACAAGGGTTTGTTAGGACACTTTGACATGAGGATATTTCTCTCTATAAATAAATTATGACCAGATATTCAAAATAACACAGTATTCGAAGCCCAAATAAGATCCTCTTGACACACCCATACACAGGTTTATACGAGGAATGGTGTACATTCTCCAAGTAATGTTACACCAAGTGACATCACTCACTTTGATACTAAACCAGACTAGGTGAATTTTTACTATTGAATATGGTAATTATAAGAAGCCACCATAAAGATATACTATACCGTAGTTAGCTAGTCAATTGATGAGAGTTAAATGTATGTTCATAACTTCTATACTAACTCAATGTGTGACAGGTAATAGGAACATTAATGAAATGTTCGAACATCTATGTATCTCATATACAAATTAAAGTTTAGCCCAAGGAATTGATTTCTCAGAACTTCGACTGAAGTAAAATGTTTAAAAAGCCAAACACACACCCACGCGCGCACACACACACACACACACACAAACACATACACACACACACACACATATATATATATATATATATATATATATATATATATATATATATATATATATATACATGTGTGTAAGTGAGGGTTTGTGCTATTTCGTGTGATGTTCCTGTGCTTGTGTGTAAGAGACGTGTAAGCACGTTGTTCGTGATGATGGGATTCCAACGTCAACAGTCTGTCCTTTTCTACTGAGCACCAACACTTTCAGCTCACGTCCAGAAAAAAGACAATTCCCTCCAAGACACGCAGAACAATATCTACAACTCACGATTCAAAATAATTTGTCGTTGGCATAAGTAGGTCGAAAACCCGTACAGTGCAAGTAAGAATCCGTTTTCTAAACAAACATATTTTTGTCACGTTAGGAAGCTTAATGCAAGACGAAATATTTTTATTTCTAAATTGTTCGCCGCTATATCGAGTCATATATATATATTAACTGATAAACTTATATAAATATCCGTAACAACTCTTTAACGTATAATTTGGATGAGCGTGACGAAACTGTTTTTCTTTTCCCTTTTATCTCTGCACTGTGTTTATTGCATTGTATATCTATCAATCGTCACGCGTATATATTAATAGTCTTAATTCGCGTATAGACGCCTAAACAGATATGACGTCAAACCACTATAATTTGAAAAGGTATCGGCTAACTTTGTAAAAATACGCCATTTAAATCATCTATTAAACTAGTTTAATTAATAACGGATGTCATTTTATGAGTATTCATTCATTAATAGAAGGCGAACAGATAAAGAATATGTAATCGACCAAAAATGATGACAATTCATTAAAACATCAACAGTTTGATACAACTTCTATTTAAATTTAAACTTCCTTTTTAAAATGCTCGCTTCATTCCATTATAATATAATGAAATTATAAATTGTTATTCGTATTATTCGAAAAACAATTTTGATCTAAGATATTATTCTCACAATGTTTGGGTCTATCTAACCTTCGAGCTTCTTCGGTGCATCTTGTTGAAATCGAAAATAGTCATACTGAACTCTGGAATGATTTCTTACTCCTACCTAGTCATGGCTAACGAAAAGATAACACACTATCTGTATCCGTGTATTAAATAAATAGTTCCGTTCAAAATTACGTACATATTCACAAATTTTGACAATAGATTCGCTAGTTTGTTAAGACGCACCTGAACAAGGTCAGAGATTACATCGGTCGATAACTTTTTTAAATAACATTCATGTTTAAAAGCGTAGTTAGAATGATCAAAATAATGTATATATTTATACAGGTCAGTCTCTTGGTACTTTATTAAAGTAGTAGGATTAGTTATGTTGTCATAAGGCAGTCTTTCCAGGAATAACCTCCTCTTTTTAAGAGGGTGAGTATAATGATTCCTGGTATTGTATTCCCCTCTACAGGAGTACTCATGTAATATAAATTATGTTGCTATGACACCATTTTTCCATGTACTATTTCCTCCTTGTAAAGTGGTGTGGGTGAAAATGTATTATTTCTTATTGCTCCTTCTCATTTCAGGGGGAAAAACCTACCAAGGGTTTCTGCTCTAATTTTTAGGGGGTGTTGTAGTATATGTTCCTATCAGGTATTACCTCATCCTTTGAGGGTCAGTGTATGTGGTTCGTTCATCATGACATCCATCTAGCCTAGAAAATATATGCGACTGGAGAGAGCATGTATTTGCTAGTATAAGATAATAATGTGTGTTTTCATGAGAGAGAGAGAGAGAGAGAGAGGGAGAGAGAGAGAGAGCAGGAAGATAGTGAAATCGAAGGTAGCTAAGTGATTAGTAAATTGCATGTGTTCGTTTCCCATCGGAACCGTGCAATATCTTCTTCCCGCTAAAAACAAAACAGGAATCATTTTTACTGCTGCAAACTTATATAAAGAAGAACAACTAATTCAAAATAAGAAATATAAATAAAACGAGGTTTGATAGATTTAAATCAGCCATTAATTCTTTTATTTTCATTTTTTTTAAAGCTGTCATTTTTTTCTATCTTTTATGAAACTCTTATTGATAATCGGAGTTAATTCATAAAAAATACATATATACGTATCTATGAAAATGTAAACCTATTTAAATAAATTATTTACATATATATATATATATATATATATATATATATATATATATATGAATGAAAAAAAGGGAAGAGAACACATTTTAAATACAGGAAAACATCATCAATGAAAACGATATATTTTACCGGTTTCGTTCGGATTATCAGACGAATCCAGAAAAATATGTCGTGTTCTCTGATGAGTTTTCCTGTATTTAAATTCCTTTTTTTTCTTTTTGTCTTGTTACACAGATTTTGTCTTTCACGTCATTTCATTTATTTGATATATCGTTCATTTCACTCTCATATATATATATATATATATATATATATATATATATATATATATATATATACATATATACATACATACATTATTAAACACATTTGTTTATTTCTACATACATATACGCTTCATCCTTATTGGAATCGTCAGTGTAGAGATAATTACTAATACCGGTCGCATGATTCGGAACCCCAAAAAACGAGTCAGGTTTTACAAAAATTCCGACGGTCTTAACTACTCTGCCACTATGAACAACCTGAAAAATCAGTGAGAGTTTAAACCTGTAAGTACCGTTTTCTATACATTTCTATATATGGGGTTTACGCCTAATCGCCGTAAGATATCATTATGAATTTTGGAATATAACTGTTCCGGGAAACAGTGTGTTATGTGGGCCATATTTACTTTAATTTAGCTTCATGAAAAATCGCAACGAAAAGAAGAAATCTGTTATTGAAAATTCTGATACTTTGAATTTTTGTGTTCTATTGAACATCAATCGTTAAATATTAGACACATTTCAATTTCTTCAGAGTGTTTAAAGGCGTTCAACTTTTCAGATTTGAATTCAATTTGATCCCCAATTATTAGACACCAATTAGCAAGTTTTCTTTAATTGCAGTTTCGTTTCAAGAAACATTAAGCTTAAGCCCTATATTTTATACATTTCTAGAATCAACTCATGTGATGGATTTTGATCAAAATTTGAATAATCACTCTAGGAATATAGTTTAGTAGAATTATATCTTTTTTTAATAAATAAACATGAAATCGGTGCAAATATGTTCTGTTCGGAGAATTACTTTTACCCGTCCTGGGACGGATATTCATTAGTATTATTATCACATTATGTTATGACAATTGAAATGTCATTGTGTTTTGATAAGACATGAGAAATAATTATAGCTACATGTCTGTAGCCATGCAATTTACATTTATTATATTTTTATTACTATATAGCCTTAAAAATGAGAACAATATAGACTGCAGTAAACAATGGGATAACAAATAAGAAATGAGACAGAAATAAAAAACGAGACAACCGCATAAATAATGTTTACTAAAAATAGGGTGCCGATAATAACGTTGGAAGGCTACGGAAAAAAAACTTATCCGTACAAGTTACATATAAGCAAACCCATACAAGACCCAGGAAAACAGCAAATGTAGACTGTGGATTAAGAGAGGAAAATGTATGTTACATTACTTTTGCAATAAGTTTGCATGATACAATAAACAAATAGTCTAATGAGGTTGTAATTAATAAGCACTTCTTCTGGATGTAGCATGTTCAATCATGAGTTCGGACGATACTTAGAATACTATTTCGAATCTCTTAATTCTTCTACCCAGTCATGGTTGGTAGAACTAAAAAAGCTAGCCTAGTGTATTCAATAAAAGGTTCCGGTTAAGAAGATCATACGCTGAGAACTGTGCAAACGACTACCGTTCGAAAATACAGATACGGAAAACGGAATAATCTGTTATATTGGAAAAAAACACCGGCCAAACATATTCAAAGAAAGAATATTAAACACAATGATACTCAATAAGAAAAACAAATTACTCTCAAATCGTATTTTACGTAGTTTCAGCATTTCACAGATATTTAAACAACACTGACAGGGTTAGAACAACAAAGTCGATGAATGGAACTTTTAAAAGTACTGAATGAGAATGTACATTTTAAAAATAGTAATAATTTAAGGCGGTCTAGTCCGATAAACATCGACAAAGACCATGATAAAATATACATACAATACAGACGACGACATTGAGTAAAATAGCTGAAACATGAACAACAATTCTTGTTTGCAGCAATGAACCCATATTGTAAGTACGGCTCTCAATAAATATATAGTATACAACGGTGAACCGAGGGGAACTGATACTGCTATGTTAAATACATAAGACGCATGATATAATCCCACAGAACGTGGCTTGTCTGGGCCTGAGTTGATTCGAATAACAAAGAGGGAAAACCACTAGAAGAATCTCCAGAGAAACTACCTATGCGTTTTAGTTATGTCAACGAGTGGGGAAAGAACCCAAGTGAGTTTCAATGCTACTAGAAAAAAGTAATAGAAATGTGTAAAGACTTACATTCCAGTTGAAAATAGTAACAATATTAACGATAATTAATATTATTAGTAACAGTAGTAGTAATATAAACACACATTCATTTTAATATCTGTTAATCTATTGAAACTGTCTGCATTTGTATACTTGTGTTCGTCTCAAACAAAGCTTATTGTCACAATACACCGTGCGTGTCTAATGTGATAGGGGAAAACTTTACTGGGAACAGTTTGTTTATAGTGCGGTTAAAATATGCTTGCCCACATTACATTTCACTTTATGCATTTTGATAAAGGTTGCAAAACAGAGAACATAAAGTGTATAATAAAATAAAGCAGTCTTAAGAAAGAAGCAATTGGAGTAGAAAATATTCCGTCATCCAGTGACCTCTACACAAACACGGTTTGAGTGTGCAATTAGTAGAACGCAGTACGTTTGTCACAGCACATTACGTAGAAGTACTTGTCAAACAGGCAAAAACAAAAAAACACTCTGGTGATGTAGTACCGCAGCTATTCTTTAAGTAATACTCTTGTTTGCACTCTGCACAAGACGGATACAATAGTGGTAGGTGTATAAAGCAAGATGTGACAGTATAACCAATGCGCGGTAAAATAGTGACTTACTGTCGAAGATCTGCTATCTGTATAGGGGGCTATACTCTTCCTCATGAAAATAATCACTGTTATTATTTCTCTTTAGTTACGTTCTTAAGTTTACTTATACCTTTGTAGTAATGTATTAATGGATAATCTCATATTGTTTTATGTTTAATGTTTTTGTTTCTTATTCCCCCTCTTTGCCGCACGCTTTTCATTATTAGTTCTTGTTAATCACGTGCAGATACCTTATTTTTGTGCTTCTTCTTTTTCCGATGCTTTTCCCGTTATCCAATAAATTAAAACTATTCACTATTTCTGAAAACGTTCATTTATTCGAATGAAACTGGTTAAATCTTTCAATTTTTAATGAGTTATCATTGTATTTTAATTTTCTTTAAACATTTTTACACACAAAGATCCCCCACCCATATATATATATGTATATATATATATATATATATATATATATATATATATAAATATATATATGTATATATATATTACAGTTCTAGCTTGCAGTTGTTACCCATGGTTTCGCGTGTGAGAGACATGCACACATATATATTCCAATGAATCCTCTGATGCCAGGTTGGTCATTAGAATTGTACCGCCTACTGCGCCGGGATTCAGTCTTTGCATGCAATATCGCTGTTCGACTGACAGACCTGAAGTTAACGAGGTTTGCAGCCCCGTCGGCCATTCTAATCTGGATTATTCCGCTAATCGAAGTGGTCTAACGGAATCTGACTTTCTGTTGCATCCAATCAGTTACTAGGGCCGTAGGTGAGAGCAGCGTGACAGGTAAGAACGAGTCCGGACGATCTATCCCCAGTGGAGCTCTTCCGTTTCCTGTCGGAAGTGAGATTACTCTTCAAACTGCGAACACCGTGAAATATAAAACAACACTGAAACTTTTCTAATATGAAGATTTATGTTAATTTCCTTTCAAATATAATTGTGACATGTTCGGGATTGGCAATTTTATAACACGGATTCCTATTGAATTGACTATTCCGTTTCAAATATATACAGGATCCGTTGTGCTCATATACGTCAGGAATATTGAAAATAACATACGTTATGTACCAAACACAGACTATGCTCTACTAATCGTCTAACAAAAGCATGATATATATATATATATATATATATATATATATATATATAGCCATATTTGACCGAAATCGTTAATCAAATATGAGCGAACAAACAGTCGAATTGCTTCCCATTAATCAGGAAAAAAAACATATATAGTTCCACTGAATTAAGACTTAGCAATCACTCTAGCTACGAAAATGTATTCATGAAGTAATTCAACATTGATAACAGCTCTAAAAAAAATTCGATATAAAATAAAAGCAACATGCTACAACTATTGTTAGTGATAATAAACATCGAATTAAGAGTACTATTATTGAAGTGTACGTAACCCGATAACTATGTTTTAAAAAGTAATATTTGCAATAAATTCCTAAATCTAATTTTAAAAACATATTCTCCATATATAAACCCCTTGCACGAAATATTTATAAGAATAACGTAAAGTGCCCTAGAGTTTGTGCGAAAACTTTCTATTGTTTTTAATTAAAGAACGTAATAAACATAATATTAAACGGGAGTATTAAAGCATTTTAGAAAAGTGCATCACAAGTGATAAATAGAGCAACAATAAACATAACGATCAGGAAAACAATAATATAACAACTCGAAATAGTAATAACATACTGTAATTTCAATCACTCAAATATAAATAAGAATGGTAATATTAAAGAGAAACAATCTAACTGTAAAAGTCTCGAATTTTAACTAATACAAAATAACTCCTTAACTAAAAGCATCATTTGCTAAGCCACACTATTTACAAAATTTAACCCGAACTAAGAAATACTACGTAGGAATTAGTTCTCCAAATTTCAAAACTAATGATAACAACAATGAAAGCGCAATCAATAACACACAACAACGATTCCAAACACAACTAGCGAACTAGTACTGGAAAATACAGCGGATGTCTACAACTAAACGAGTGGAAAATATTACGATGGACCAGAAAATAGAGATGTTTTTTTTATTATATAAAAGATACCTAAAACTTACTACACTGTAGAACAACATAGCAACGTACTGTAGCGATTAAATTAACGTCACTTTAAGATACGTACATAATCTACAAATACATTTTTAAAAAATAAAGAAAGAAATACACTAAACCAAATCAGACGAATACAAAAATATATCGAAAATAAATCATTCCAACCCTTCACGTACTAAAATAAATTCATCTGCTAATTTTACACACTTACAAAAAGGATGCGTCTCACTGAAACAAAAGAAATATAAAAGAATACAAGTAAAGATCAACCGGGCCTTTGAGCGTACTATATTATTGACAAATACAATCATTTACATAGAGGGAAATAATGATCAATTTAATTGGTAAATAAGCAAGACTAAACTGTGGATTCATAAAAACAATCAATAACAGAAATCCGTACACTTAGCCTAACAATTTTCTGCACTATGCCACATACGTTCAACTTATATATATATATATATATATATATATATATATATATATATAAATATATATATATATATATATATATATATATATATATATATATATATATATATATATATATTTAAATAAATTTTTCGTGGTACAAAATTTGATAACGGCGAGGAATACGGACGTTTGGGACATTTTTGGGAGGGTAGAATGAGATTAAACAAATATAAAAACGAGAGAAAACGATTAAAAATAAATTAATTAATGTACTGAACCGGTTTAGTCCACACTCATCAGAGTAAAACGTGGAAATGATTGAATACGACTAAAATCTAAAACTATATATATATATATATATATATATATATAACCGAAAATTTGGGATTTATAAAAAAAATTATAAAAATGATTTAATAAATAGTTCATTTGTTTAACAAAATCTCGCGTCATGTTAACTGATTCTAAAATTTCAAAGTTATCGTTTCAATTGGCGCTTCTAAACCGTAATTGAATTTGAATTTCATTATTGTACACATGTGTTTCAGTACGCGAAAACCTCGGATCGGACATATAAAAAACAAAAAACAGTATCTTCATAACACCAGAAGAGGAAAAAAGAAGCATTGTCTACCATGATTAAGGTTTTTGAAAACCGAAAATTTGGGATTTATAAAAAAAAAATGATTTAATAAATATTTCATTTGTTTAACAAAATCTCGCGTCATGTTAACTGATTTTAAAATTTCAAAGTTATCATTTCAATCGGCTCTGCTAAACCGTAGTTGAATTGGAATTTCATTATCATATATATATATATATATATGTTTATTCGTGTACCTCTTTAAGCAATACATAGACTTACCCAGACAAAATATATATAGTTACAACTAAATGTCGTGGCAATTACCGGTGCAATTCATTGTGCGGCAAGTAGCGATAGCGGGCACATACCAGGCGACTACTTGATCTCTAAAAGCAGTCTTAAAGATACTGGGCTATTTCCGTAGCCTTTTATCTCTCGTGTTGAGGTAGGCGCCCTGAGAAGTCCTATAAGTTCCAACTTTTCAATACTTTCCCTCCCTTCTTTGGAGTTGAGTAAGTGTGTTGCTTACTGGCTCACCACCCCGGATCAAAGTATGCGATGTGGCTTTTAAGTTTAATTCTATTCTAATGCTATTCGTATCTTCGTTCCCGGAAGTTTACGCGAAAAAACAAAGCTGTGTGTTTTGCTAGGGACTGCTTGTCTTGATTCTGCACTTTTCGTTGCCGAGCAGTTTATTGCAATATCCCCTACATGTCTGCAGAAGTGACATGTTATGGGTTACACATATCTGCCTGTCGATAGGTGGGAGTATGAGGCTAGCTACTAAAAAATGTGTCTCTTAGGCCAGGAAGTCGGTATACATTATTTACTTGACCAGACTTTGATCAGTACTCGCTTCCGTCCGGCGGTGCATATAGCCTGCATGCTCGAACGAGTTATTGAGCTTATTTCTGCTTCGCTTATGCGTTAAGGTATCTGCATCGGCGAGGGTTGCCATCTCATAAGCCGTAGCGATCTGTCTCTCGTCAAGGAAGACTTTGAAGTCATCGTGGATTCATCTTTTGAAACTATCTAACAAGATCATCTGTCGGACTTTAGCGTATTCTGATTTTACATGTTTAGCATAAATATATCTATCAACATATGTCTCTTTTAAGCGAAATAATTCTACATAGCCTGTTTCTCCGGCTTCTGATACGACCTAAACTTATATCGACAGGCCTCAGATACCATTTTGTAAATGTTGAGGATGGCTGATTTACCCAGGCTATAATCAGCCCAGTCCGTGATAAAAGGCCTGCATATTCATCCTGTACTCTTCCTTTCAGTGATGTTTGTAGGTGTATTGACAACGCTTCTACGGACCATTTAAGATTCACATCAATTTTTTCAAAGTTCTGAATATACGTAGTTACGTCTGCCTCATTGAACGCTGGTACGAGTCGAACCTGCTTGGAGAGAGTGAATTCGCCCCTACTTTCCATGTTGGAGCGCTTTTCTTTCTTCTAGTTCTCCCATCCTAGTTTCTAATGTTTGATAGTAAGTATATAATCATGTGTGCATTAATATGCTATTTCAGTATATACTAAACACATTCGATACATGTATATATATATATATATATATATATATATATATATATATATGGATAGAAAATTGAAAGAAAATACACTTACGCAGGGGGAAAGTTTAAAAGAAAACGGGAATGTTGACGGTTTCGTTCAGATTTACAAACGACGTCACCTTTTTTGACCAAAGTTAGTTGATCTGAATTAAACCCGTAAACATATGCCCAATTTATATATATATATATATATATATATATATATATATATATATATATATACATATATTTATATATATGCATATATATATACATATATATATATATATATATATGTTGGGCATATAGACTACTGTATATATATATATATATATATATATATGTGTGTGTGTGTGTGTTTATATATATAACACCACACACACAAACACACAATATATATATATATATATATATATATATAACACCACACACACCCACACACACACACACACATATATATATATATATTAACTGATTGTCCATAGTCAAACTAGAGGGTTCAGAGCATCAAGCAGCTAATATTGAATTGCTATCAGTAAATCTCTAGGTTCAGTTAAGACTTGTTGATAAAATCTTGTGTATTTTGTTTCAAATTAAAAAAAGAAATGAATTCGATTTACACGTCAGCAAAAAGTAAAATGTGTTTCATTGTGGGAACACTGATTGGAAGATTTGGCCCAGTTTATCTCAAGATCGTATGTATCTTTCTCCCAATTTATTTACTCACATTCTGTTCTTTTTGTTCAAAGTAAATCGAATTTCTGTGTGATAAAATTATGAAAAGAAATTTGCGTTTACAGAAATAATTCGCCACTAAAATAATAACAAAATAGTTTTCAAAGTAAGTGAACCACATTATTTATTTTAGTGACGAATGTAAGTGTGCATATTTCATGAACCTTTCAATATGAATAGGAACGGGACTTAGAGTCCAACATAATATAATTATGAATCTAATAAATGAATAGCGATTTTTCTTTTCATCTGCTGAACGTTTAAGGACCAAATATGAAAACAAAATTTCACAAAAAATTGGGCAAAGGGACACATAAGTTGATAGATTAACAGTCAGTGAGAATAATGACATACCCTTATCATTAAAGTTTGACTAAGGTACAAGCAAAAAAGACAATATCCACCATTATTAACAGGAGAATAATTGTATAAAAGTTGTAGGGCTATAGGTTTATAGCTTAGAGCTGTACGTGTTTGGTTGAGTCATTCATGAGTATAACAACATAATTCACTCTCAAAACATTAACATAACCGCGACATATTATACTCCCTGCTAACAAAAAGGTAATTCACATACACTTCTACACCTAAAACAAATTCTACAAACATAACACCGCCTACACCAAGACACACTATCCACTCTACGAAGACACACAACACGCATCTTTTCTTGACTCTTTCCCAACACAGTTTCAGAACAATCTAATCCACCTCACCATGACAATAATATTTTAAAAACACGTAAGCAATAAACATGCAACCACCACACATGCAGGAATATATACTTTTCCTTGTAATGACTGTGGCAAAATCTATTTCGTGAGAATACACGTCCTTTGCAAAAAAAGACATATGAACACAATAGGGAAATCAAACAAGTAGATACTTTGAACGCATTAGCCACACATATGATTTTTTTAATTATCATCACGTTGACACACACAGGAAACATATCCACGACGTAAAATTATGAAGTTTTATTTAATCTAGTCTAATTATACGATAGGCTAAGATTATACAACAAATACATGTTTTCTACAATCTCTTCAACAAACAATGGATGCAATCTAAAAAAATATGACAATAAATGATCTGTATTACCTAAAAACGGTTCCAGAACTTCCATGTCTCTCTTTTCTTCCCATTTTCTTTACTTTCCTGTTTCGCTTTTTATTTTAAATTCTATTTTCATTTTATTATATTTTTATTTTATTTTAATATTCTCAGTTATTATTTTCTTTCACTACATGGTCTGAATCCGATTTTATTTTATTTAGTTACCAATGGTATTCGTGTCTTCATTTTAGTTCACTATTTTACTTACACCCCCCCCCCCACTCCCCGGCTTCACATTATTTTACGTACCTACTGACCAACGCACAACTGTTCCTACTACGCCTTATATTCCTCTCTTATACATTTTTCTCACAAAATGGTTCGGTTTTAATTTCATTTTTCATCAATTTATTTGTATTTGTATTTTTATCTTTGTCCACCTTTGACTTGTATTTTTTTCAATTGTTTTTGACCACGTGTTTCCTCTTTATTCTATCCTCTATTTATTTTACAACGTGCTGCCACTATTACTCACTTTTCACATTTTACTACTGTATCACTTTTAAGCCTCCTTTTCTTTATTCGCCTCCTTTTCTCCTCACCCCACCCATATACTACCTTTTCTACTCATACTTCTTCTCATGTATTACATATCTACTACACTCAGGACGATTTGCTTTCTACTTCCCGGACATTTCTTCCCTCGTAGTAAATATGATGAGTTTAGTTTTTACTAAAATCATATAAACAACTGAATATGGTGGTATCCTTTATCCGAAATATATCGGTTTAACGTCATTGATGCGTTTGGGTCTTTATTTGCACTTAATATTACTCGTTTTGCCAGTATTTCCATAACTATTGTACACACACATACACACATATGTATATATATATATATATATATATATATATATATATATATATATATATGAGTCTAAAATATATGTTTTAGCATATACTTTCTATATTTGATGTATACCAACAACTTCCAATTTAAAGCTCGATGGTTGAAAACTATTAACACGTATTTATATATATATATATATATATATATATACATATATATATATATATATATATTTATATATATATATATATATATATCTACTAAGATATAGATAGATAGATAGATAGATAGGTAAAATAAAAATATAAAGATGACAAATAAATATTATATTTTGTTGTTCAATGCAAGGTGTATTCAGTAAACCTATGTTTATTTCCTTAAGCCAGGCTTTTAAAGGATCTGAATCATATCACCAGAGGAATTACATGGATACATAATTTGGCAGGGAAGTAGCAAAAATATTACATTTTAAATAGTTTAAAGAATAATAGAAAATAGATATAAGTGTGTTAAAATAGTTGTTTAAATGTTAAGTATATCCAGACAGAATAAAGTCCAGTGACAAAAGTTTCAATGAGGAAAGTTTGAAAATCACAAGGCTAAAATGTACCGTTAAAAGTCTGTGGAAACTGCGTGAAAAGTGGTTACATTATTTGAATAAAGGCGACATTAATTAAATAGAATACGTGGTTCTGTTGTGGAAAACTGGGACGGATGTGTGTTGAAAATATAGGGGTTATTTTTAATACTCTCATTCACCCCACTGAAGAAAATTCTAGAAAATAAGTTCAAAATCGATGATGAAAACAAGTTCGTTGGGGGTGATACGAGGGGCGTTCAATAAGTAATGCACACATTTCCCAAAGTAGTAGATTAATGAAACTTTGCCCAATTATCAGTCTTTTCCTACATAGGAACCACCCAGAGTTATGCATTTACCGCATCGTTTGATGCAGCTCTGGACACCGTTTTGATGAAACACCCCAGGTTGGTCCTCCCACTACGTCGTAACTCCAGAAATTAAGGCTGCACCATCTGGGGAACGCTTTTATTTTCAAAACATCTTCATAGCTGGGAGGAGATGAAAGGTCAGGGGAGTAAGTAGGATGGGGGAGGATTTCATAGCCACACCCCCGTGCTTCTAATCTTGCGACATGCGAGTTGTGGACCGGAGCGTTGTCCTGCAGGAGGAGGATACCTTTGCTGATCTTGCCCCGCTTCTTGATTTTGATATTTTCTCTTAATTTCATCAAAAGTGAAGTGTAATAGGCTCCTGTAATTATGGTACCCTTTGCCAGGAAATCTGTACTCACTACTCCATCCTTGTCCCAGAAGACTGTTAGCATGTCCTTGCCAGCGGAGGACTGCCCGCTTGCTTTCTTTGGAGGTGGTGAATCCAAGTGCTTCCACTGCATTGACTAGGCTTTGGTATCTGAATCATATTAGTGAACCCAAGTTCCATCCTGTGTTATCAGTCTTCTGAAAAACTGTGACTCATTTTCTTAGAAAATGTCCAAATTCATCCTCGAGCAGTCGACGAGTTTTTGCTTCTAGAAAGGTGTGAGCAACCTGGTAATCCATGTGGCAGGCTGATTATGCATATGCAAATGGTCATGAATGATAGTTTGCACATACCCTGTACAAATGTAGACTTCTTGAACTGTTTTGCGAATACTAATGCATCGATCTTCCAAAATGGCAGCCTCAACTTGACGGCCAGATGCCCCATCAATGGCATAAGAGAGACGACATGGTCTAGGAGCTGTTTTCACATACTTCTGGTCGTGTTTTAATTCACGATGTCAGCATTGTACAAAGTCATATGATGGGGCATCATCATAATCAGTTTATTTCATTTGATCAAAAGTCTCCTTTGGTGTGCGTCTTTTCAAATAAAAAACCGGATCACTGCGCGACACTAAACTAGCTCCATTTCACACCTGGCTCAGTTCAAACACCTGTAAATCAGTAACCACAATGACTTCAGAGCTGTGTTTTGCAACATAACCTATACCGATATAAATCATAACACATGCACAATTTCATCTAGATCGCACAACTGAAAGTGGGTTAGGGGCATTACTTATTGGACGTCCTTCGTATGCTTACTAGAAGCTGAAAGAGTGTTTAAAGTAACATTCGACGCTGGTGAGGGCTGAGGGATAATGTAGAGGTGGGGTGTGTGTTAGGAGAGAGTTAAACGAAAGGTAATGTAGTGACGGCACGGAAGGAGACAGTCGTCAAACCGAGACGCGAACCCACACCGATAAAATTACGAAACTGAGAGGGTTGCATCATGCAAATCAGGTGTGGCAAAGACTTAATAAAAGGCGGTGTTTTTTTGGATCGGAGTATTTTTGGATTGGATTGAGTAGAGAACGTCTCGGCGTTCGCACGCATTTGGAGAATACAGTTCAACGAAGGAAAAAGTGTTGCCCGGAAGAGGAAGGAACACAATTCACAAGTCACTATTACAAGCTATCTCGGCTTTTTTGCTATGGCGAAGGTACGCATACACAGTGGCATGGTAAAACTATTTACTGGCGAGGGAGACGTGGTTGCATGGCTGAGGAAACTGAGGTTGGTGGCGAGACTTCAGAAGGTGGATCAAGTGGCGACTTTGCTCCTATTATATCTGGAAGGGGACGCGTGAGCCCTGTACTTTTAGATGGACGAAAGCGACCAACTGGACGTAGAGCAGATAGAGGACCGGTTAGAGGAGGCGTTTACGGACGGCGCGTTACCAGCGTATAGGAAGTTGACCATGGTTAGATGGGCTGGCGAGCAGGTGGATGTATATGCCAATAACATCAGACGGTTGGTTGGACTAGCCGGTTTCGATAGCGTCGGACTGGAAAAGTTTGTCAAACTGGTGTTTGTCACGAGATTCCCTGAGACAATTTCTATTTGACTCCAACAGGCGCCAAACATTGAGAGTCTAACCATGGAAGACCTAATAGCGAGAGCAAGAGTGCTAACAACTGTTATAGACCAAAGCCAACATGTGATTGCAGCCGCGCATCTACCCGGCAGTCAAGCAGCAGTTCCCAAGAGCTGCCCCAGCGCTGTTATAACATGCTACAGATGCGGCGGCAGGGGTCACATAGCAAGAGACTGACGAAGACGTGAAACACGTTGCTACCAATGCGACAAGGTTGGACACCGGGCCCAGAACTGTTCGGGAAACGAGCCAGGAGACGAAGCTTCAGCGCCAGCTTTCTCACCACCAGGATGTAAACAGGGCGCTCCCGGAGGTTATTATCCATGCTGATGGAGTGCGATGTTCGGCGTTATGTTCAAAAACAATAATAGATGCGAGCCGATGCTGATACTGGAAGACGGCAAAAGTGGACATCGTGACTGTCGGAGGCGCGTCCGGTGTATGCTGCGGAAGTGGGGTAGTCACCATTGCCACATATGAAGGAAATGCCGTCAGGATAGACGTTCTGGTGGTGCGTGGTAGACCACTTGGGTTTGATTTGTTATTAGGGATCGATGCGATTAAAGCGTTGGGAAGTGTCACTTGGGGACCGACAGGAGCGGTTCGGATCGGCGACAGGAAAGTTTCTACGTGTGCGGCTATCTCCATCAATGAACCAAACTTTACTGCTACTTTCGACAGTCAGAGACGACTATGGACCGCGGCATGGAAGTGGGCAGATAACCGCGCACCTAGAGAGCTGTGTAAGGGAGTGTCCGAGTATCAGTGTGCGGAAATTCGACCAGAATATGATCAGGAGCTTCGCACGTGGATGGATAAGGGTTGGCTCGTGCCATACCTGGAAGAAAGGCTGGGACCTCCCAAGGGTTTTATTTCGTTGATGACCGTGGTACAGCGGAATAAGGCAAAAGTGCGCCCAGTGATGGACTATCGCGAACTTAACGATCATGTGGCCATATTCACGGAAAACGCAGATGTTTGTGCTGCAAAGATGCGTGAATGGCGCCAGAAAAGAGCTAACGCGTCTCTGCTGGACCTCAGGAGATCGTATCTCCAAGTACGAATCCACGAGACAATGTGGCCGTACCAGACTGTGGAGATCGATGGAAAGAGGTACTGTCTGACGCGTCTAGGATTTGGATTGAATGGCTTTCATGACAAGGGGAGTCCCCTTGTGATGAAGGGTATCGTCAGCACGGTCCTATCGCAGGAGGAAACCATGGACCGTGCAACATCGGCTTACGTCGATGATATCCTGATCTACTAAGATGTCATGCCCGGGTCTTATGTCAGGGAAATTTGGCTCGGTTCAGACTGGAATGTAAGGACCTGGAGCGGTTGGGGGACGGCACATGCGTGCTGGGATTAATGGTTTGGAGGGAGCGCGGCGTCTTGCGCTGGAAGCGAGGACACACAGTTCAAGAGGTTCCCGATATCTTCACACGACGAACCGTGTTATCCTTGTGTGGAAGGCTTGTTGGGTACTTCCCGGTGTCTGAATGGCTTCCTGTGGCATGTGGAGTGATTAAGCGGAGAGCCAGTTCGATCACAACAGGCTGGGATGACAAAGTGGCTGACTGCAATATGATGTGCGAGACTATAGATGCAGTGAAGCGGAGTGATCCAGCTTGTGGAGACTGGTGTGTGAACAGCCGAGCAGTGTATGCATGGGTCGAGGTTAGCTCGCTGCCAACTGGGGTAGCATTGGAAAGACAGGGGACAGTGCTGGAAGATGCTTGTTTGCTGCGACCTGAGAACGATGCCCAGCATATTAATTTAGCCGAAATGGACGCCGTGTTAGAGGGCATCAACTTGGCTCTGCAGTGGCAGAGCAAGGTATTGCATATAAATACCGACTCTGCATGTGTGTACCACTGGGTGTCGGACACTCTAACTGAGAAAACACGAGTTCGCACCAAGGCAGCCAGTGAAATGCTAATTAGGAGACGGTTGATCACACTTAACGAGCTGGTGATGGAGTACAAGCTCTCGGTGGACGTAACGTTGGTTGCATCGTTTCGAAACGTGGCAGCAACGGCGAAAGCGACGGTTAAGTCGGCTATACGAACGTGCGTGGAATGCCAATCAATAGATCCAGAACCGGTCCACTGGGAGAAGGGGAAACTGAAGGTGAGCAGCCACTGGCAGAGGTTGGGGATGGACATTACACATGACGGTGGTTATCATTTCCTAACTATCGTAGATTGTTGCTCGTCGCGGTTTCCTGTGTGGAGGCAGTTGGCACGACAGGACTCGGCAAGCGTAATTCGTCAACTGAGAGTTGTCTTTTTTTAGCGTGGCCCACCGCGGGAACTACTCACGGATAACGATACCGCCTTTCGCAACAGGGAATTCAGGATTTTCGCAGATGGGTGGGGCGTGAACCTAAGATTTTGTTGCGCATATGTTCCGGCTGGGAAGGGAATTACAGAGCGTTGCCACCGTACCGTAAAACGGATTGCGGCTAGAGTGAGCTGCTCCATACAATAGGCTGCCTACTGGCATAACGTGACCCCAAGTGACAATGACTCGCATTTGACCGCACCAGCCAATGCGATCTACCGTTACGAAGTGAGGCTAAAATGGGGTTGACGTGATGCAATCATGAGCAGGTCCTAAACACGGTCCTTACCAAGTTGGAGACTGCGTGTGGGTGAAGTTACCGGAGAATCGCTGCACCACGAGATTTGGCCAAGGTCGGGTAACATAACTAATCAGTCCCCAATCTGTTGTTGTGAATGGAATGCCCAGACATGTGAAGGACTTGCGCCCCCGCTACAGTGCCCTCTCCTGAGAGGATGATTCTTACAGCGCATCATCTTCAGAGAGTCTGATAACTGACGACGACATAGAATCGGATGCTACACCTGAGACGAAAGTAGAAGCCAACGCACCCGAAGAGTCCCACACCCAGAAGAAGCCAATACCTTTGAAGAAGCCCCACTTTTTCGAAGGAGCACCCGGCGAAGACGACTGCCGAGGTGTCATCTTTGTGATCATGAGATCAGGGGAGAGTGTAGTGACGGCACGGAAGGAGACAGTCGTCAAACCGAGACGCGAACCCACACCCATTAAATTACGAGACTGAGAGGGTTGCATCATGTAAATCAGGTGTGGCAAAGACTAAATAAAAGGCGGTGTTTTTTTGATCGGAGGGTAGTTGAGTAAAGAACGTCTCGACGTTCGAACGCAATTGGGAGAATACAGTTTAAAAAAAGGAAACTCGTGTAGCCCGGAAGAGGAAGGAACACAATTCACAAGTCACCATTACAGATTATTAGGCTGACGCTTTGTTTGAAGTGAGATAGGGGGTGTTTAGATACGACTTTAGGTTCAAAGAGATGGTAAAGTCAAATTAAACGGAGTAAGTGGTAAGAGAAGCATAAGCGATGAATAATTCGGCTGGATCTTTCTGTGAATAAAAATGTGTTTTTTAGATACGGCTGTAGGTTATAAAAGTTTGAAAGAGATTGTAAAGTCACATTCGACGCTGGTAAAAGTTGAAGGATGGGATATGGGTGTGGGTAAGTTGTTAGCGAATGATTAGCGATAACTAATTCAAATGACGCTTAATTTGAAGTGAGATTAGTTTCTTTTCGATACAGTTTTAGGCTACAAGAGGCTTAAAGAGGTAAAGTCAAATTCGACGGTGGTATGTTTTGAGTGATGGGCTAAGGGTAGGGGTAAGTAGTAGGAGAGGGGTAAGCGAGGAATAATTCGGATCACGTTTAGTTTGAAGTGACATGGTTGTTTGTTTTAGATACAGCTAAAGGCTACCAGAGGCTGAAAGAGATAATAAAGTAAAATTCGACGCTGGTGAGGGTTGAAGGATGGGGTAGAGGTGGGACTAAGTTGTAGGAGAAGGATTAGCGAGGAATACATCGGCCGCCGTTTAGTTTTAAGTAAGACGGTGGTTGTTAGACACAGCTTTAGGTTACTAGATGCTGAAATAAATTGTAATTTCAAATTCGACGCTGGTGAGAGTGAGGGATCGTGAGTGGTTTAGGTAAGTGGTAAGAGATTGTAAAGCGTGGGATAATTTGGTTGGCGCTTTGTTTGAAGTGAGATAGGGGAGTGGTTACATACAGCTTTAGGCTACTAGTGGCTGAAAGAGAGTGTAAAGTTAAATTCGACGCTAGTAAAGGTTGAGGGATGAGGTATGGATGTAGGTAAGTTGTTAGACATTGATTAGCGAGGGATATTTTGGTTGACGCTTTGTTTGAAATTAGAAGGGTTGTTTAGATAGAGCTTTAGGCTACTAGAGTCTTAAATAGATTGTGAAGTTAAATTCGACGCTGGTGATGGTTGAAGGAAAGGGTAGGGGAGGGTAAGTAATAGGAGTATGATAAGCGAGGGATAATTAAGCTAACGCTTAGTTTGAAGGGAGATGGGATTGTTTAGATACAGTTTTAAGCGACAAGAGGCTTAAAGAGATTGGAATGTCAAATTCGACGCTGGTGAGCGTTTAAGGGTTAGGTAACGGTGGGAGTAGTTGTAGGATAAGGATACTCGAGGGATAATTAGGCTATTTTTGTTTGAAGTGCGATGGGGCTTGTTTAGATACAGAGGCTGATAGAGATAGTAAAGTCGAATTCGACGCTGGTGAGGGTTGATGGATGGAGTAGAGGTTTGGGTAAGAGATAGGAGAGAGATAAGCGAGGGATAATTCGACTGACGCTTTGTTTGAAGTGATATGGGAGTTGTTTAGATACAGCTCATCGTTATTAAATAAATGTTCATGACTACTGTTCTAATTTGCTAAGAAAGATAGGGGGTCAGTGAAAGGTTGGTGATAGGGCAGTATAACACTGATATAGTGGCTTGGCCAATATTAGATCGACAGATCGTGAAAGAAATTATTCGTATTGAGAGGAAATTAACCTATGTTTTTTTATGAAATAGGGTTGAAGATTGGGACGTGTTGTACTTTAAAAGGTAAATTGGTAATTTGTTGAAGCACTATGAGTAAGATACAATTATGAATTCAAAGAGTTAAAAATGGTTCATATTTGAATAAGGGTTCAATCGGTTCGATGTTTTGAAATTTACGTGTTTAAGAATACACTATTACGACATTATTTGTATTTCAGGTGTTCAGCAGTTTGGATATTACACAGTTTATTAAATAGATTTAAGATATTAGGTTCATGGAGGAAAGGGTGATTATAGATTAAGCGTGTAGTAAAATCCAGTGTTAGTTCTCAATATGATTTAAATGGGTTATGGTTATTAACGTGGGCTGATGCACAAAGAAAACGTTATGGTGTAGGGTTGATTAGTTGTGAAGTTTATAAGTAAACAGTTAAAGAGTAAAACTATTGTTAGAATGAGGCGTTTGGGGATTGGCAGGAGGTGTAAGAGGGACCAACATTGATATGTTCAAATTTTCGTATGTGCTTGTAATTTATAACCGTTTCTAAAGTGCACAAATGACAAAATTCTAGCCCTGGGTTATAGGACCTAAACTTGTTCAGTATTGACCAATGTAAGGATTAGAGAATGCTTTTTCTCTTGAAATGTTTGAATAAACTGGAAAGAGATGCGTACGTTATTGCTTTTGGAGTAGATATCGGTTCTTAATGAAGAAACACTGGCCCCAATGTAAGTGTGTAATTAAGATGTGGTTGTTATTTTTGTATGGCCATTATATGTAATATCGGGAGTAATGTAAGTTTGGATGTTTACCCTTCGAACCGAGGTTGAGTTTGAGGGGTTTGATCAATGTTATAATTACTTGGCAGATATGGTTGTGTTGTATTGACATTTTTGTGAGGGTTGATATAACAATAATATATATATATTTATATATATATATATATATATATATATATATATATATATATATATATATATATATATATATATATATATATGCCAGGTATAATTCAGTCACAATCAATTATTTTACATGGCACGTTGTAGAAGACGAAAAGGATACTGCCCATATTTGTTTCAAGATATTTACTTGTATTCGAACGTATACTAATACATTTGTATGAATGAAATTGTTAAGAAAAATAGTAGGTGAGGATAGTATGAATAGACATACGAATTGTACATGTGTTTATTCTATTAGTATTAATAACACAATTCGCATGACAACACATCAACTTTTTTAACTGAAAAAGACTTCCGTCTGGATAAAGTAAAACTAGCAAAGACACACAGATATATATATATATATATATATATATATATATATATATATATATATATATATATATATATGTGTGTGTGTGGCGTTCTTATCGAGGAGAAAGGTTTCTTTTTGGATTCGTTACACTCTCTATTTAGCTTGCGGGAGCTTGATTACCTTCGAATGTAATTTTCTTCATTGGAGTAATTTTATCGAATCTGGAAGAAATAATGGCCGAATACTTTAGGTTTGTTTAATTTTATTCGAATTGGCTTTAGCGGAGCTTGCATCCAACCAGGAATGTATGGTTTGCACTACTCCTATCAGCTCATGATAACCCTGAATTTTGGACAAAATAACATTCACCAGCAAGTGAGTTTTCTGAACTTTTCATATGATTTGGTTTTTCCTATCGTTTTATTAATTTGCATACACTTTGGATACATTTTTCACTGTCATTTACTGCATCGATAACAAACACATTTCCCGCCTAGATAACTTTTTCGTTTTTGGACTACCATTCACCACCTGGATTATGTTTTAATCACCCTCTTTGATATCTCTCCTGAATATGTTTTAAACTTTATGAATTGGATGACTGTATAGGTTTAACAAAAACGTATGTTTTCGCCCAATATATTTGATGTGTTATATACTTTTATGTATTTTTATATATATTTTCAAAATATATTTTCAAAGTTTAATTGTATTACCTGTAGTAATGTCATTACGATAATGGTCCTCTGAGGAGAACAATTTTCTTTGAACACTCATGAGTTAAGTACTTTAAAGTATTTTGCCTTAACATTGAATTCTAATAACATTTGACTGCAACCTTATTTTATTCTTTCACTTTATTAAGTGCTATTGATGCTCTATCCAGTATATTGAATTTCAGTTGTATCCGTATGTTCACTAATTAAAGATATTAGTTGCCTCTTATATCTTTTGTTGTATTAACCTTATATATATATATATATATATATATATATATATATATATATATATATATATATATATATATATATATATATATATAGTCTTGGAAGTTTCTCAACCATTACAAATATTTTTTTAAAGACCCAAAAAGAAACCCTTAAGTCCCAAGTCGTTCAGTGGAAAATCACTCATGTAAGTCAATTTAACTTTTTCAGTTATTATATTAGTTTGCTTCTAACATTATTTTAGGGATCACCAGTTGTTTACCATGAAAAACTGTGTCGGGAATTTAAAAAACAAGACAGTATTTAATTTAATGGCTTCCCAGCAGAGTTGATCAGACACCACTTCCATTAAAATACATTATATATATATATATATATATATATATATATATATATATATATATATATATATATATATATATATATAGTGATTCGTTATATTCCTCATTACCAGAAACTTAGTCTTTAATAAATAATTTACTTTTATTTTTACCGAGACAGATTTCGTGGTGGTCTTACCATTGTTTCTTAACGAATTAATTGAAACCAAATGATAGGTGTCATATCCAGTACAGGGTTCGAGGAGAAGAAAACACAACAAATCAAAAAAAACAATCAACGGAAAGCAGGTAACACTGACAACCCCTTGTTAATATCATGACAGAATTGTAGTGAGAGGGTCTTGAATTATCACCTAGAGCCACCGTTCTCAAATATTATATCGAACACTATGTAACAATGGAATAATCTTTTAGTCGAAATAGCAATTGGTTAATTAAATTGCGATGATAGATGGTGTATTATAACTGTTATAATCTAAATAAAAGCGTGAGACAAATTTACAAATGATGTTTAAAGTAGTTCATTTAAATAATAACTTGTATATCAAAGACGGCGTATTTTTTCTCGACATGATTACATATGCGAATTCCGATAGTAATCTGTAAACATATTATTTATTTATTATCCCTAATGTTATGATTTAAAGACTTGAAAATGTATATTTACGCCACATTTATATTTACTTCAACGCTTTGCAAAATTAATTACTACTAATTAGTTTCAAATGTGGTATAAAAGAATCCTAGTAGAAATAGCATTGCTAACATTATTATCTGACATCAGTGCATCGTCTAAATAACTCTATACTTACGTCTAGGCAGCAAACCATTGCGGGAGGGAGGCTTTCATGGACTTGTACGACATACTTCCTAGAGCTGGAATCTCGAACAAAGTGTCCGGTTTGCAAACCTATAGTTGCTTAAGGAGTAGATGGGCTCTACCTATCGCCCGTTATTTGCACTCCTGCTTTGTCTATTAGCTAGGCGTAGAACTACAAGCACTGGGACACCCTTAAAGACGCCTAGTGCTTTGTTTTGTTTCCTGACTAAGGCAATGAACGCCGTCTCTCTTTCTCTCTATCTAGGCAACTTGGGGAATTGTTTTCGTTACTAACTCCTACATGACTAGTCTCACTTATTTAACATGACTGATTACCTTCCACTCTACCGTAAAAACTCTGACAAATATATGCAATGGCAAGGAAGTATGTTCGAAACACTATACCCATGACTAGATAACATAGATTATAATCAGATGACCAAGCCTACATGTACTTTAGATTTACCTTACATCACAGAGTTACTTATATTTCTTATATCATTCTCCTTCGACCCAGGGCTTTACCCTGCTTGACTCCGTCTCTGAAAGCTAAGATAGATCACTATCACTCGACTCGAATGCACACCCCCTGACTGGTTTGGATTATCCAGCGTTAATAATGCAGCTGGGAACTCTACTTTTGATTTATCCTCAGCTGACGACCTCTCACAGGCTGTCACTTTTACTGATGGTGCGAACCAGCAAGCAACACTTCTCGACCTGTTCTTGACCTCACTTCCCGAGGCTTGTGTGGCAAATGCCCATAGCCCGCGCGGAAACTTATCACGTGTGGTGATGATACTTATCACCTTAAAAACTCTTCCAAAAGCTTTAAAAGTCGTTGCTCAAAACGACGAGAAACTATCAGAATGCTGATTTTGAATCCCTCAGGGATCACATCAGCGACGCCCCATGGTGTGAAACTTTTTCACATCCTGCTGATCAGTGTGCTAATGAGCAAACTGAATCGGTCAAACCAGGCATTGATGCTTATGTCCCCACGCAAAAATTCTTCCACAAACCCCACTCTCGTCAATGGTTCACATCAGGATTTGCAGCTGCTATTACTAAGAAGCAGAAGGAATTCCGAAAATTCGGCCGTCATAAGTCAATTACGAACAGACAACAATTTATAGAGGCAAGAAATGATTGCAAAGTAGTGATAGATGAAACAAAGTAAAGGTATACAGGAATACCCAAAAAACGCATTCAGTCACATAGGTAGTCCTGATGTCTGGAAAATGTACAATAGTCTGATGAACAATAGACAATCGACAATTCCCCCGCTATCAAATCAAAACGATGTTGTTTGCACAGCAACTGCGAAGGCGTTTCGCCTAAACGTACACCTTTGACTCAGCAAACCACCCTTCCCTAAATTCCCATTGCGAACAGAAGCCACACTTGAGAACCTGGTCATCACCATATCTCAAGTCAGAGACATCATAAAAACCTTGATACCTCCAAAGCCTGTGGGCCTGATCTTATACCAATAATAGTTATAATGAAATGCCTTTCTGATCTTGTCCCTGTCTTCCCAAACAATGCAACAAATGGCTTGTTGAATCTTGTTTCCCTGGTAGTTGGAAAAGTGCTTCTGATGTACCAGTCTTCAAGAATTCTAGAGATATAACTGATCCTCTAAACTACCGCCCAATTAGTATAGTCCCGATCTTTGCCAAAATCTTTGAATCATTAATCAATCTATCGATAATCCGGCACCTAGTTAATGCTAAACTTCTTTCTGATCATCAATACGGATTTAGACAAGCACGATCAACTGCATATATCTTAATGGTCATCGCTGAACGCCTATACCATACACTGGACAAGCCAGGTGAAGCTAGGGCGGTAGCGTTCGATATATCCAAGGCCTTTGACAAGGGCTGGCATGGATGGATTCTCCTAAAACTGGACTCATATGGTATTACTGAAAACAGAAATTATATAATCAAATCCTTCTTAACAAAATGAAAGATCCAAGTTACCTGCATGTGCCGTTTTTCTAAGCAACATGACATAAATGCTGATGTATCCCAGGTATCCATCCTTGGCCCTCTACTCTTCCTGATTTTCATAAATGACCTCTCTGATATCATTGAGACGCAGATAGGAATATTGCCGACGACGCCACGCTCTACTCTCGTCGTGGGCAAAACCGACGCGCACATATCTGAGACAATGGCTGAAGTCTTGGAAAATGACACCTAGTCTGTAGTTGAATGGGGTCAAAAATGGATGGTAACTTTTAATGCCGCAAAGATAAAGCTAATCTCCTTCAATAACTTCAAGAAACCTTTTAACCATCGATGGTTATAGCAAATAACACCCTACATGAGTAGTCATCATTCGGCGTTCGGCATTACTTTCACAGATAACATGAATTGGAATAAATACATTGAACACATAGCCAGGACTGCTGTAAATCATGTGGGTTACTTCTACAGTGTCAGTAAACTTCTCACACCTATGTATCGTTGCCATATATCTGGGGAATATCCACTAGACTCTCCCTCTTAAGCAAGGTCCAAAAAAGAGTCACCAACTTGATAGATCCCTCACTATCCAGCAAGCTTCATTCCCTGCCCCATCGCCGCAATGTTGCTTCCTTGTGCCTGTATTTCAAGTGCTTCAATGAATATTGCTCTGAGTAGCTTGCTGCTCTGGTACCTTTACGACGTAAATTCACTAGACCAACCCGAAAATCTTCCAAATCCCATCCATACACTGTGAAGGTCATCCTTTTTTCTCAGTAGTCTCTTACGTCTACTGTGGCGGCCTGCCTTGTTTGGGGTGAACTAAGTTGAACAAAAAAGTAGTAAAGCTAACAGTTATCAGTCTTTTTTCTTAAGAGGCCCCATCCCAACCATTTAATTAATATGTATAGCTTACCACTTGGGCGGACCATAGAACACTCTCATAAAACAGGCAGGAGATGTGAGATGTTGTAAGTTGACTGGATTACGCCTGACTAATGAGATTTCCCATTCAGAGTTAATATTTTTTACCACCTACCGGCAAAAATATATAATACATCTGAGCTCACCTTATTTTATCGAATATTTGGAAGGTAAACTTGATACATCAACACCCACAATTAAAATGCGTAAAAGTAATGTTCTACGCAATTCTTCAAAGATATTTTACTATATTACCTAGCACGTTCGAATGGTTATACTGATGCATACGAATGGGCAATTTAACGACAATACTAGTTGGATGGATTAGAGTTTGTGTCGGATATTCATTTTTCTTGTTGTTACTGGTAGTAATTATTGAATTGAACTCATCAAGTTTTATATTTTTCTAGTGACCTTTAGTCTGGCTTAAACTATAAGAGTAAATACCTAAATGTGTTTATGTGTTCTACCTAAAATTAACCATTTAAGTTTGAAATGGGTATTCGACTTCGTCAGTTCCCTGATATACTTGCTTAAAGAAGTTGGGGGTTATTAGTTAGGGTTAGCCTGGAATTAGCATATCGGTTTGCCATAGTTTGTAAACGTGGGATGCTGACTATTGTTATTTTGAATGTTTGCATTAGTCGAACTTATCTTGTAAGCCGCTAAATTTATAGTAGTTGGGAATGAGAATTTAACTGTATTCTTCTTTATAAGTTTACGTGATCTGTAATGTTGAGGAAATATTTAATCTAATATCCTTTAAAATTCCTACGGAATGTGTGTCATAATATACTTTCTATTAAGAGCGTTGAACCAAACCGCTTCACGAATTTGAATATTTTCTGTATACCATTAGGTGCCTTATGATAATTTGTATCATGCACTTGGTTTTAATTATTTCATAATGTATCACCTACATTGGTTCTATTTACCCAAGATTTAGGTTTATGCATTGCTATATTGTATGATAGACGCTTGTATTTCTTAACATCTTTCCTTCAACCTGACGATTTTTGTTGTTAGTCAGTTTTGGTAAAGCTTACTCTATTCCTATATCCCGATCTAGTGTAAGTATCATTGTAGTACTGTTTGTTCTTATTTAATATTTGCTTGTTAACGGATGCCTTTATATTCAATTAATAGTACACGAGTCAATAGCCTTTCTCGTTGGTAGCAGATGGTTACAGTTGTTATCTATGTAGTATAGTGTGTGAGTAGTTTTCTGTTTTGGGTTAAATGGCTTGTTATCAAAATTCAGAGTTATGTCCAGAGAATTAACTACACCATACTTGACATCTATCATTATCATTAGGTTCAACTCCGCGAGAAAAATCATGCATAATTTATTTTTAGTTCTCTCCACGTCTCTATTGATAAAATCGTCCACGAATAGAGCATCATACGAATATAGCCAACCCACCAGGCCTGGTGTTTGCTCATGCATGTTCTTTAAAATATACATCGTAACCAGATTCGTGAACTTGGCCGATAAGGGATCACCATAGTTATATGGAACTTATTTTCCATATTAATTCTAGTCAACAATGTATTATTATATGATATTCATGTTTTACTTGCTAATTGAGATTTAACAAACGTATTTGATCGAAGTAATGTGTTCCATTTTTCTGAAATAAATAATTGTACAAAAACAACTGTGATATACAAAGCTACACTAAATTTCAATGAAGAGAAGAGCTTAGCCAGGGTAAGGAAAAGCAAAATATTTGTACTAGAATAAAACAAACTTGTCTTTACATGAAGTACAGGTATTACCTTAAGTTTGATGCGGACACTTTTTTTCTGAAGAGGTTTGCAATTAATACGAGAAACATTTAAAAAAAATTAAATAAAACGCCTTTAACAATTTTAAATAACAATATTGCATCTAAAAATGTGGTCTCCGAAGACATTGTATTTGTCTGTTTTAATGCTCCTAAATTGTTTAAAGATGCTTTCAAAACTTTTGTTAAATTTCATTAGCTTATAAGCGAACACACCCTCCAAAATTTACATATAAATGGGGGCGTTGCTTATTTTACATCATATTTCAACGGTAGCTGCCGTCATTTTAACAAGATCGAAGTAGGGAACTACTATCACGGAAAACTATTGTTATCTCCACCGTGTGATTCAGACTCTTAAGAAGGTTGCCTTATGATCCGGAATTAATAAGAAAAAAGTAAAATGAAGGAACAAATTAAATGATACTTAATCAAAATATTGCATCTAAAACTGTGGTCTCCAAAAGCATTTTTTTCTGTTTTCCAAGTATATACATGTCTAATAGATGCCACGCATAGCTTTTGTCAAATTGTATTATCATATAAGCAACCACGCGCTCCAAAAAGTTCACATATGAAAAGGAACGTTGCTAACTTTACATAACACGTCAACGGTATATGCTGCCACTTCAACAAGTTCGAAATTTAGAACTACTATTACGGAAGAATAAAAGTATTACTTTTGATTTGAGTCAGTTTCTCTTTTCTCTGAAGAAGGGTGTGTAATAAATACGAATACACATCAACAATAAAGAGAGACATTAAATGATATTTAATTAAAATTATTGCATCTTCAAAAGGCATTTGGCTTGTCTGTTTTCAAAGTTTTTAAATTTATAATAAATTCTTCCAAAAAGCTTTGTCAAATGCTATTATCATATAAGGGACCACGAGCTCCACAAAGTTCATATATAAAAAGGGGCGTTGCATCACAAATCAACGTTATCTGCTGCCACGTCAACAAGATCTAAGTTGAGAGCTACTATCACGGACACATTTAAGTATTACCTTCTATCTTGTATTCATACTTTTTTCTCTGTAGAAGAACGCGTTACTATCCGAAATTAATAAGAATAACAGTTTTTTTCAAAATTAATAAAAATATTGCATCTTCAAAGAGTTATACAAGGACATATTAGTTGTTTAAACATTATCTCTCTCCCTCTGTCTTTATATATATATATATATATATATATATATATATATATATATATATATATATATGCAAGGTGATGTATGTGTGTATGTGAGTACTTTATGTTTGAGTCTGTATACAAGTATATATATATATATATATTTATATATATATACATGAAGACAGATACACTAAATTACAGATTAAATTGATATCTTACCGTGCGTTGATATCAATTTCGAAAATTAAAGATGTACGCATGTCTCTGATGAAAATTTACAGTATACATGAGCATATCCCGAATTATCATATTCACACTCTCTGTTTTCCCAGACACTAGCTAGATAAATACACCGAGGTGACTAACAGTATGCTATAAAGATAATCTTTAATTTAATTTATTCAGTTTCATTTCTAAAGTTTACGTTGTCACACTGTACGCATAATGTAAACTCAACTCTCTAAAGGCACTGCACTAAGAATGTAACTGTGAAGCTAGTCACGACCCACTACTAATATTTACCACAAGAATTACTAATATATACCACACTAATTACTAATATGCTATTACTACAAATAGTTGTTGCAACTGTGCCAGTTGACACGGTTAAGATTCGGATAAACATTGTTGTTTGGGATAAATACAATTTAGGCGCGCAGTGTGGATATAATTGTATTGGCGCGTGAAAAATAAAAAATAACGCCCACGCAAATTCCGGCGTGGCTTTATATATTAAATCAACTCAAAACGAGCGGACGTAGTAGGGAGCACACCACGTGATATTTCTGTCCAATGGGATTTCTCCAAAGACATTTTTCTAAACTTTTCTCCTTAAGCTCGCTGGAGCCTATCTAAATAGTATTTAAGCACACACAAACATCAAACCTCTCTCTCTCAAGTGACTCTTCATTCGGAGGTTACACGCGTCTTACTATCACTCTTCCATTTCACCTTTCGCGCGCTTCGTACAATTTCACAGGCGAACATTACCTATTGCCTCTCTTAACATTTTATAACATATGAGCATTTCAACAAAACAAAAGACATTCTCCTTTTTACTTACCCTGAAACTAAAGAAAGGACTTCTGCACTCATTACAAAAAGAAATATGTTCTATTTGTTAATGGTTTATTTCAGTGAATAAACTTCCGTTGGTTTTGCATGTAAGTCTTCTTCTTATTATTATTATTTTCATTTGTGGAGGAAGTTATCACCAAAAAAGGACATGACGACCACCACAAGTTGGTGACTTAGACTTAGAAAATTGCATTCACAACGGATCCTCCTTATAAGCTACACGCGGTTTCCTAACCTACTGGCGATATCATGCGTGCGGTAACACTCAAAGGAAGTAAAAAGACGATGCGAATCTCAAGGGATGATACAAGCCGTAAGACGAAGCGTGGATCACAGTACAATATAGCAACAAATTAGCGAGTTATGCCGATAGTCGCTATTAAATCGAAATTAAACAAATCAACCGACAGTTTAAAGGCTTCAAAATCATTTTCAAACGAAAAACAGAAAAATGGAAGCTCCCCGCGTTGAAACACCTCTAGCTACATTAATGCTAAATATTCCAGTTTTTAATCCCACCAATAAAAAGACGTGGTTTATCCAGATCCAGGCCCTTTTCGACGCAAAACGGATTACGTCTCAGCGAACCAAGTATTGTTATTTGGTTGAAAAACTCCCGGCAGACGTCGTCGAGGAAGTGACTGATTTATTGGAGAACGTACCAGAAAATAATCCATACGATGAAATTAAGGAGGCTATTTTGAGACGGACTGGCTTATCGAACGAGACAATGTTACGCAATCTCTTCACCCAAGTGGAATTGGGAGATCGCACACCGTCGCAACTTTTACGATACATGCGATCATTGCTAGGAGACAACAAAATGTCCGAAACTATAATGAGAAGTTTGTGGCTGGATAAACTCCCAGACACAACAGTACAAATTCTGGCACCCACAACGGAAGAGAGAAGCACTGTAAAGCTCGCCGACATGGCAGACCGAATTCATGAAAATCTGAGGAGCCGCAAAGTAAACTCAACACAAGCACAGCCAAAACAGACGAGAGACGACGAAGTGGCCGGACTAAAAACTACGGTCGAATATCTCACTCGTAAATTGCAGTAATTAATGCAAATAAACCGTCGTTACTCATTTAATAATCGACCTAACTACTGAAAACGAAGTTTTAGCAGAGGTCGAAGCAACACACGAGAACGAGCGAACGAAATCTGTTTTTACCACAAAAAATTCGGCACAGAAGCGAGGCGTTGCACTTATCCTTGTACTTTTGAAAACAAGAATCAGGGAAACGATCATTCCAGCCAGTAGTGACGACAACTGTTGCTGGATTTTCCACTAAAGGTCGTCTATTTTTCATTCGTGACAGTAATCACGGATATAACTTCTTAATAGACACCGGAGCCGAAATAAGCGTGATACCAGCGCTAGGTAAACAGAAAGCTACTCCACAGCCTTACATCCCCAGGCAGCTAATGGCACACAAATACCGACATACGGTGAAAAGTACGTAAGCGTCAATCTCGGCTTGCGTCGCACATTTTCGTGGATTTTTACCATAGCCAACGTTACGACACCAATATTAGGAGCAAATTTCCTAGCACGACTTAATCTATCAGTAGACATGACTAATCGCACATTGACTGATAACCAAACGAAAGTCGTAATTAAAGGTATCACCACAAGATACCAGTCTACTGGGATTAGTTCTGCATTTCCTGAAGAGACGTACATTCGTCGGCTCTGTCAAAAATACCCACAACTTACTCAGCCATTCACAGTCGCGGATGATATTAAACATAATGCAAGACATTATATTAAAACGAGTAGCAACCCGTCTACGCCACCCCCAGACGTTTGAAGCCGGATAAGTACAAGATCGCAAAGGACGAATTCCAACGCATGTTACAACAAGGAATTATTCGACCTTCCAAAAGTGCGTGGTCATCTCCTCTACATATGGTACAGAAATCAGACGCGACAACATGGCGTCCTTGCGGCGATTTCAGGAGATTAAATGCACAAACTGTACCGGATAGATACCTTATCCCACACATTCACGATTTCGCAATCGGACATCAAAACGCCACGGTATTTTCCAAACTGGATTTAGTGAAAACATATCACCAAATACCGGTGGCGGAAGAAGATATCCATAAAACAGCACTGACCACGCCATTTGGACTTTACGAATTCGTCAGAATGCCATTCGGACTTAGGAACGCCTGTCAAACCATCCAAAGGTTAATAGACGATGTTTTTAGGGACTTCCATTCGTATTCGCATACGTGGACGATGCCCTAATTTCTAGTAGAAACCTCGATGAACATAAACAACACTTGGAACAAGTTTTCCAAAGACTGTCCCATTACAGTTTAAAAATAAACTTGGACAAATGTATTTTCGGTCAGCAAGAAGTAAATTTCCTTGGACATTCAATTGATAATGGTGGAATATCACCATTACCTGAAAAAGTAAGTGCCATTACGAATTTTCCACAACCCACGTCTGTTAGACAAATTCGTCGCTTCATAAGTGTAATTAATTATTACAGACGATTTTTACCCAACTGTTCCACAATCCTTGCACCGTTAACGTCATTATTGAAGAACAAAACGAAAAACCAACAATTAAAACTGGAAGGATCAGCTTTAAAAGCTTTCCATCAAGCTAAAACTGCCTTAGTCAATTTCACAAAATTGAATAATATTAAGGACAGTGAGGAATCGAAACTTACACTTACAACAGACGCATCAGACATAGCTGTAGGAGCAGTTATACACCAACTGACAGGGAATACAATGACCCCTATTTCGTTTTTTTTTCAGCCAAACTGAGCAAGACACAGACAAAGTACAATACCTTTTCAAGGAAACTATTAGCAATTTATTTGTCAATTAAACATTTTAGACATCTGTTAGAAGGAAGAAACTTTTGTATTTACACTGACCATAAGCCGTAAACATATGCACTGCATACACATGTAGATAAATATGGCCCAAGAGAAATCAGACATCTTGATTATATTGCTCAATATTCTACATACATCAGATACGTCAAGGGACAAGAAAACATCGTGGCGGACGCATTATCACGAGCTGCAATAACTTCGATAAATTCCAGTTCGCTGAGTATGGAATTAATTGCACAAGAACAAAAGACGGACGAGACACTCACTGGCGTACAACAGAAAATGTCTTTGCAACTGAAGGAAATGCCTGTACCTTTTAGTACAACAACATTTTATAGTGATACAGCAAAAAAAAAACCACGTCCATACATACCGCCAAGCATCAGACGACAGGTTTTTCAACATTTCCACAATTTATCTCATCCAGGCAAACGAGCCACGGTAAGAATAATAGCAGACCGTTTCGTTTGGCCGAAAATGAATACAGATATTCGAAATTGGACTAAGACGTGTGTATCCTGTCAAAAGAATAAAATACACAGGCATACAAAGTCACCACTGGGCACTTTCAGTACGCCAGATGCTAGGTTTACCAATATCCATGTTGACTTAGTGGGGGCATTACCCCCCTCGAAAGGACACACCCACATTCTCACCATAGTCGACAGGTTCAGCAGATGGCCAACAGCCATACCCGTGAAGGACACATCGGCGGCGACAGTAGCTGGAACAATATTAAAAGACTGGATAGCGATTTTTGGAGTACCGTCAGTACTCACAACGGACAGAGGCTCGCAATTTCAATCGAAACTTCTCGCAGAGTTCAACCAATTGTTGAGAACAACCCACATAAAGACAACGGCTTATCACTCTTGCTTGAACGGCCTCGTCGAACGCTTCCACAGACAGCTAAAAACTTCTTTGGCTACGAGTCATAACAACGCAGACTGGTCGAATAATTTACCATTAATCCTATTAATGATCCGAAACACGATAAAAGAGGATTTACAAAGCACGCCAGCGGAGGTAGTTTTTGGATCAGCAGTCACACTACCTGGACAATATTTTGATGCATACGCAGACATTTCACCCACAAATACATTTGTGACTGAATTAAAGAACAAAATGTCTTCTCTCGAATGTACACCCACCAGGAGGGCTGACAAACAAACACATATGCCAAATGACCGTCACACATGCAAATATGTATTTATTAGGAATGATACAGTCAAAATACAATTTTGTCCAAATTACACAGGACCATACCAAGTTTTGGACAGAAGTGAAAAATATTTCACTGTCCAAAGGAAAACAGGAAAGACAACATCGCGATCGACCGAATTAAACCAGCATACATTGAGGAACACCCTCAGACAATTTCCCCACCAGAACAAATTACCTTAGAACATGGGAGTCCAGCAGAAAATGACGGGAACATCAAACCTACGACAAAAACAGGTAGGAAAGTCCACTGGCCGAAACATTTCAAGGAATACATTTCATATTAAAAAAAAAAAATAAAAAAAATGTTTTCCCTTTTTTCAATCTGGGGGGAGTATTGTGCCAGTTGACACGGTTAAGATTCGGATAAAAATTGTTGTTTGGGATAAATACAATTTAGGCGCGCAGTGTGGATATAATTGTATTGGCGCGTGAAAAATAAAAAATAACGCCCACGCAAATTCCGGCGTGGCCTTATATATTAAATCAACTCAAAACGAGCGGACGTAGTAGGGAGCACACCACGTGATATTTCTGTCCAATGGGATTTCTCCAAAGACATTTTTCTAAACTTTTCTCCTTAAGCTCGCTGGAGCCTATCCAAATAGTATTTAAGCACACACACACATCAAACCCTCTCTCTCAACTGACTCTTCATTCGGAGGTTACACGCGTCCTACTATCACTCTTCCATTTCACCTTTCGCGCGCTTCGTACAATTTCCCAGGCGAACATTAGCTATTGCCTCTCTTAACATTTTATAACATATGAGCATTTCAGCAAAACAAAAGACATTCTCCTTTTTACTTACCCTGAAACTAAAGAAAGGGCTTCTGAACTCATTACAAAAAGAAATATGTTCTATTTGTTAATGATTTATTTCAGTGAATAAACTTCCGTTGGTTTTGCATGTAAGTCTTCTTATTATTATTTTTATTTTTTTTTGTGGAGGAAGTTATCACCAAAAAGGGCATGACGACCACCACACAACCAATAATGTAGCCCGCACACACAGTTATTTAATTCATAACCGAGACGTATACCTCTGGTGGTGGGTGGTGGATAATGGCCTTATGGGAATGGACGTATCTGTTGGGAATTGTTGGTTTGATTTGCGCGAATTAACGCGGGTGCAGTCGAGTGTAGATTAGGGCCTGTTCACACAGTCAGAGCTAACAGACGTGACAAAGTTACCGTGTGACGAGACACCAGATCAAGAGTCAGTCTGCACCTGTGAGAGGCTCTGTGACGTCGCGGGCCTTGCGTGGAAAAGAGAGAATCCGTGACGTAACTCGTTCTCGTGAGAAGCGAGTTTTTAGTCAGTCTTATTCGGAAGGCGAGCTGAGAGGACGTGCGATTCACGATGTAAAACTAAGGGAAACATTTCACTCCAGGGAAGACAAGCGCGAGAAATCATTTCCCCCCTCTCTATGAATGGTTAAGAAACAGTGTTAACTAACTACGATGAAGTAGGAGTTGCTCTCCCTCTCTCTCTCTCGACGTGGTGAGTGATTCTCAGTTGAAGTAACAACGCTTGTAATAAAAATAATAAAATTTAAAAGCAGAGTTTGTCTGCGGAGTGCGTCATATACATACACATAACAAAAGTTAGATATACATAAATAAACCTATCAACATATCTAAATAGATATACACTTGCTAAACTCTTCAATTTAAACATATTTGCTTGAATAACACTTGATTTCTCTGCTTTAGAAATGTGTTCATTTTTAAATGTGTTGTTAAATAGTAGTCAACAAGGAATTAATGAACATTTCCTGAATCTCTGGCAATAACACTTACACAGTGGTAAAGCAACACTAAATAAATAGAATGTAAAAGTAGACAAGTTATTATTTTTAAACACATCTATAAAAATATATGTATATATATATATATAAATATATATATATATGTGTGTGTGTGTGTGCGTGTACACATATACATATATGCATATCCGTTCATTACATTTTGTACATAAAGCAATAACATAAGTTAAAATCATGAAAAATGAACGACGTTCACCTTTTCTTTCAATCTGTCTGTTTCTCTAGTTTTCCTTCCCACTATTGCCCACCTCCTTCCACCTGCTAGTTCCATATATATTTATATTGCAGGTTAACACATATCTTATACTTCGTTTAAAATTTACAATATGAGATCTGCAGAATCTACATAAATATTAATTACGCGAAAACAAGTCTAACCATTTCCACATATTCATCCCTAGCGTTGATTTATATTACTCAAACTCCCAACATGTTTTACAGGAACTTAAATGCACAAGCCTCCAGCGGCTGAATGAACCATATATAATTCTGCAATCGGAACATGGCGGAATTGTTATAAATCAGTTCGTACCGATTCAATGTAGGCGAATATATGTCATCGAATAGCCGTTTATAATCTGTACGATGCAAAGCTACGAGTCAGTTTGTCGTTTAACTATGCCTTCAAACTAGAGAACAGGACTTTTATAATAAACGAGGTGATAACGTTCACTCCGGGAAAACTGCATTCATTTGATCTCAAAAACATTATGAGATTTATATCTTCAAAGTGAGTTGATTTCTAAGTTGTTGCGCCAGTAAGCAAGAATACAAGTATTTAGTCGTATATATATATATATATATATATATATATATATATATATATATATATATATATATATATATATATATATATATATGATTTTAATAATGCTTCCTCTAAAATTAATCCTACCATTCTGTTGTACACGAAATTTACTTATATATATATATATATATATATATATATATATATATATATATATATATATATCACAAGTCAAAAAGAAGTACAATTGCATAGTTCCGAATATATATATATATATATATTCGGAACTATGGATTTGTTCTTTTTAAGACTTATGATACACAGAGGGTTATTTAGTAAGACATTAAAAGTATTGGCATATTTGATATAGTTTCTCGTTAAAGTGGTCGAACGTGGAATATGTTTTTCATTTACACATATATATATATATATATATATATATATATATATATACAATTTATTTGAAACTGTATGTAACATATCGCAGAATCGTACCGCAGTTTCATCATGATACCGTGATATTTTTGATTTTTTTTTAAGTATAAAAAAGAATCTTCACCGTACTGAAAGTATATAAACACATGAATGTGTTGACATCATTTCAGTATGCTGACCATTCTCCTTTTGTATACACTTTTAAAAAAATAGATTATTAAATATGTAACATATAGTTTACAACTAAATTATTTGTATTAGCTCGCACACTATACAATTAATCACTTTTGATTTCTTATGATCTGGTACGCTATAGTTATATATATATATATATATATATATATATATATATATATATGTGTGTGTGTGTGTGTGTGTGTATACATATATACATATACATAAATATATATACATATATATATTGTGTGTATTTAGGCAGCATATTTTCATTTAGGCTAACATTATTAAATAACACGGAGTGGTTTTGTTTGATGCGACTTTTTTTTATTTTTTCAATTTTCCGAATTGTCCATCTAATATTCCGGTCAAATTGATATATATATGATCCATGGCTTTCTTGTTCCATTCTTTTTTCTTTTTTGCAAGTACTTTTGATTTGAATCGTCAAATCATCTTCATGCGGTATTAGTTTTAGTGTCTTTACTGTTGTGCTCATTGTTGAATTATCACGGCAAGTAGTTTATATTTGAAAACGCGTCTGTAAAGTTGAAATGTACATGAGAGCGTGATGGCGTTCTACACGTACGAGAGATTTAAAGTTTGACTGTTTAAACCGTTAAGAAATTGATGACGTTAAATAAAGTGCATAGAATTCAAACGTATAACTACCTAATGGCTAAGAATTTGGTAATGTTAATTATTATGCTAGACACTTTAACATGTTGCGACTAGGTTCATAATTGACATTATTAATTGTGGGATGTTTAGTTTTTATGCAAAAAAGAAAAAAAATGGAACAAGAAAGCCATGGATCATATTTATATCAATTTGACCGACACATCAGATAGACAATTCAGAAAATTGAAAAAATATATGTATATGCATATATATATATATATATGTATATGTGTATGTATGTATATATCATGTTTTCATTCCACTGTTTTACATAAAATACTGACATGATTCCACACTGTTAATAAAGATTCTAAATCCAGGAGACATCGGCCCATACCTTAATTATGAACAGTATAACGAATGGGAAATAGAAATAGAGATGAATCTAAAAAACTATATTTTTCACTTTTATTACATTTACTGTATAATTGAACTATTCACATTTATTATTTGGGCTTTGAGTCTTTAAAAAGTCAAAGTCTGCAATGTAGGTATTCAATATATGATACCAACACACTAGGCCGGACAACATTTCATTAATCGACTATATCATTATTAGCATGAATATTAAAAAAGGTTACCCAGCCTTACTTGAGTTTAATAAAAAAAACCCATTGAACTTACTTCTATACTAATGAAATTTATTCTTCTTAAGTGCATATTTTGCAATAGGTTACTTTTATGTATTGGGAAGACTTTCAATTCAATTAATAAACAAAACAATTTACTTTTTAACCAACGTGGCAAAGTTAACTAAAATGTATTACGATTACTATCATTAAGCATACTTAAATATAATTCTTAAAAAAACCTGACATCATATTTACCCCATAGTAATAAAATTACATATCATATGATAATGTAAGTATTTTAGGTGCATTTAAAATGTATCAATTAAATTAACAAATTCGTGCGTTTATGGTTACATTTTTCAATCATAACTCTAATAGTTATTTAAAACTTATTTATATATCAACCTCTAAGGGGTAAAACCAGACCCTAAGTTTGCTCAAAGAACCGGTGAAATAAAACTTACATCAAGAAAATAGATATTATTGTTTCCTTTCGTTCTCGCTTTTTCGTCACTTAATTCAACAGGCTTAGGAGAGCTACAGGAGGGGATTATGCAACCATTGCCTCATTATATATTATTCGTTCGGTTCTCCTTGCAGGGGTTATACATTGAATCCCCGTGCTGGTTTAGTAGTGGTATAACTAGTAGTATTAGTATTAGTAATAGTAGTAGTAGTGGTAGTAGTACTAGTTGTATCGGAATGGTGGTTGAAGTAGTAGTCGGAATATTGTTAGAAGTGGTTATATCTGTAGGAGTATAAGCATACAGCATAATTATTTGCTTACATTATTTTCAAGTATTTATGTCTTTCAAAGCAGTTCAATCAATCGTGATTTTACTATTATTTTCGTTCGGATAAAATTATATACTTTCTCCTAAGGCGTTTTATTTCCTTTCCATTTTTTTTCTCGTTTTAGGGCGCTACATTGTTTACTTGTGTTTTATGTTATTTTTTTTCTTTTTATGGCCATTTGTTCGTCTTTCGTTTTCCGAGACAATTTTCAATTAATTCATAATTTCTTCTCTACGAAGGATTTATCTTCCGCTTCGCTGCTCGCTTTTAATCATGAGAACCTCGCACAGCTGTGCAGAAATATTCCGTTTTCGTTTTATTTTTAAACTTCTACATGTATCATTATTTTTTATCAGTTTCTAAAGATGTTTTGCTATTTTTTGGCACGTTATGCGCAAATTCTCTTGTGTATGCTTGAAAAATGGACACAATTCCTTGTTTTCGCAACTGTTTCACGTCTCAAACAAATATTAAGAGAGTTTTTTTTCTGCTCGATCTCTTCCTTGGAAAGAATAGAATATAAACCGCCAAACAACTGTTGAGTTGTTTGGCAACTATATAATTTGAATGTTCCAAGAATAGAATTACATTTTATGTTTATATACTAAATATACTTATGTATTTAGCATTCACAGCATACGTGAGAAATGTACTGTAAGTTATCTGAGAAAGCTACGGTAATAATACATCCACTTAAAGTTCTGTGTTTCTGATTTATATCCATTTATGTAATTCTATAATATATATATATATATGTATATATATATATATATATATATATATATATATATATATATATATATATATATATATATATGGGAAAATGAAAAAGGAAAAAACAAAAAAATGGATGTTTTTTATGTGTACATCAACGTTTCGTATTTATTTATAAGACTTCATCAGGATGATAATATAGAGAAAATGTCATGCAAGTACAAACACATGTAGGGTTGCCATATTGGGAAAAAGGAAGAATATATATATATATATATATATATATATATATATATATTTTAAATATTTTACCTAGATATAACGTCGTTTCAAGCTTTCGGCTCCAATCAGCGTAAGGCAATAATAATATCAGACGGTCACAGGGCGCGAACCTGCTCACAGAGACACCCTATCCCTATAATCGTTCGCTGTTGTCGCATAGGCCACCGGAGATTTTCGCTTGATAACGGAGAATTATGTTATAGTTATACTGAAAGCAGCAATTATACATATTATTATATTCGATAAGATTCAACAGTAGAGTCAGAATTTTGTACAAGGGCTTTTGCGTGACTCGTTTTTTTTTTAACTAGGTTAACCCCAAACAAGACAAGTTTCCATTGCAGACGTTAGTAGCTACTTTGAATTAGGGTGACATTTTATGGGATTATCCTGAATTAGTAGCTGTGCAGCTAGATGTTAATTTACATTAGTTTTAAATTTCTGCATGTCGGTACGGTCGGGAGAACATGCAACAGCGAGGGAGTTCCAAAGTCTGGTAACTCGAGGAAAGAAGCTATTGAAGTAAA
>OY744515.1:7251303-7276303 GCA_963556195.1 Sepiola atlantica
GCTAGTTAATCAATTAAATTATTTTTACAATTCCATATCTCTTTATTTTTCTGTGTGTGTCTCTATCTTCTTCGCTCTGTCTCTCTCTCTCTCTCTCTCTCTCTCTCTCTCTCTCTCTCTATATATATATATATATATATATATATATATATATATATATATATACATATATATATATATATATATATATATCTTTATATCAATATATATACATAAATATATATATATATATATATATATATATATATATATATATATATATATATATATACATTTAAAAAGAATACGCGGAAATCTCTCTAAGGCCCTTTCGACTATCATCTCGTCAGGAGAAAATCGATAGTTTTAATTAATAATAACGTCGAAAGAAAGAGCAAATGGGGAAATTGAGTGTGCCAAAATTAACGTTGAAGCGATTAAAATTCAATTTAATTATTTCGTTAAAAGTCGATTAAAAGGCACTACGTCAGGAGATTAAAAAAAAAAAAAAAAAAAATGGGAACGAGTTCTAAATTCCCCAAAGAGATTAAGCGATCTTACAAATTCCTTCTGCCGGCACAAGGAAGGTTTTCGGATAGCAATAGAGACAGATTCCAATATTTTCAAATGGTTCTTGGAATCTGCTCGATGCAAGACCTCAAAACGGTCTATTTATAGCCACTGGCACAGCTAGAGTGTTACCCCTCTTTTAATTCTTTGAACTCTGCTATTGGCCAGCATTTGGTTGAACACCCTAGCTGTGCCAGTGGCTATAAAATAGACCGTTTTGAGGTATTGCATCGAGCAGATTCCAAGAACCATTTGAAAATATTGGAATCTGTCTCTGTTGCTATGCGAAAACCTTCCTTGTGCCGGCAGAAGGAATTTGTAAGATCGCTTAATCTCTTTAGGGAACTTTGAACTCCTTCCCAATTTTTTTTTTTTATCCCCTAACGTAGTGCCTTTTAATCGACTTTTAACGAAATAATTAAATTGAATTTTAATCGCTTCAACGTTAATTTTGGCACACTCAATTTCCCCATTTGCTCTTTCTTTCGACGTTATTATTAATTAAAACTATCGATTTTCTCCTGACGAGATAATAGTCGAAAGGGCCTTAGAGAGATTTCCCCGTATTCTTTTTAAATGTATTTATAAATTTTGTACCTCAAAACATTTATTTATATATATATATATATATATATATATATATATATATATATATATATATATATATATTTATGTTGGACCCAATCTAGCTTTGGATATGTAGTTAATCTTATTAACACAGTCGTCGTCGTAGCTTTCATGCATGTTCCTTCATTAGTTGAACACTGTTGACAACAGCTGCTTATCGCTGAGTTATCAGTTTTTTTTCATTTTGCCCGAGTGGGTAAACACGGCGAAGTTTGAGTGAAAACATGACTCGTCCTCCACGGTTTTTAATACTGGGAGTGGTATGAATAATTATCTCTACCCTGACGATTTCCGAAAGGATGAAACATATATCTATGTAGATAAACAAATATTTATAATTATGTACATGAATAAATGTGATGTTTTATATATTTATTCACATCAAAACACATTGCGCAATTTAATTAAATTATTTATTTATTTTTCACGGAAAATTTAAAAACTGCCAAAAGAGTGCGAGATAAAGGGTGAGGAGAGGACAAGAAAGACAGCCACACTCTTACTTCCATTGTTCTCTTGTCACTCTGCCTCGCTCGTTGCAAGCAACGACTTTGGGTAAGGTAATCAGCGAGCGCAGGTAGTTAAACATGACGTGTTTTAGTTATTATTCTGATTTATTTAGTAAATAACTTTAATCAATTGATGTTAATATAACGATACTATTGCATATAGATAAAAAAGATACTACAATGAAATTACAAATTAATAATACCAAACATTAATTAATTATGAGCAGTTAAAACCACAGTTATGCTAATTAGGTAGTAACACGGTTATCTCTTACTTAGATATCTGCACTATACATACCGAATATAAAGATTGTGGTTTGTATTTTTCATTAAAATAACAATAAACATTTTAAATTGTAATATATGAGTGATAAATTACAACCACGTTCGTATTTATCAATTGATATCTATACATATAAATAGAAACACAGATTACACATAAGAAAATTAAAATATGATAAATTTACTAGGTTCTTTCGTAAAAAAATATTTTTTAAAACATTTATTTGATAACGGCAAAACATCGGCAGAGGAAGACACGCAACAAGATTTTTTTTGGCACGTGAGTAACTGAAAAAGTATGCAGCGTGTGCGACAGAGGCGTTAAAATAGAAGAAAAAGAAGAAAGAAGAAAACGAAACGAACCAACTGTAAACATGGTTGCAATGCTCTTAAATAGTACATCTGTTTTCCATGGCATTTCATTAGATGATATATCGTGCATTTGTTCCTCATATATATATATATATATATATATATATATATATATATATATATATATATATATATATATATATATATATATATATATACATATATATATATATATATATATATATATATATATATATATATATATATATATATATAAATATATTAGAATGAAATGATCTTTTATATTCATAGACCTATATAAGCTTGTGTTCTTACAATCGTCAGTATTGAATTACGTAAGCGTACTGTCAATCGGACGATTCTAACAACAGATCCAATTATAATAAACCACTGATGTTTACTATTATGACGTCGTAACGATAACGCCTTAACATTCAGGAGAGCGATACAAGTAAGGAGATCGAAACAGGGTTAGGGTCTTGTAAACGAAGATAACCTAGCAACCTATCTATCGTTTAAATAACAATTATAATTCTTCACTAATGACTCAACTTATAGGAAGTTAATCATCATCATCATCATCATCATCATCATCATCATCATCATCATCATCAGCAGCAGCAGCAGCAGCAGCAGCAGCAGCAGCAAGTCGTGGTGGTGTCACAGTTCTTCCTGATTCTTTCACACCCTTTCGTTGTATCCTCCATCACACTCGGTAGGTCTTCATATGTGCATTGTTAGTCTTCTGTTAGTTGTGTGATGTAGGTTATTTGCGATCTACCCACTAAATCACATCATTTTTTTAGCATCCATTAAATAACTTCGCTGATGATTTCAGCAATGTGGAGTACATCTGGTTCGGCCTTCTCTGATCAAGGGTATAAATCTGAGGGGAGTTTCCATAAGGTTGCTCTCTCTGAGGGTACTGCTCCAGGATATGTTAAAAACAGATTTTCGCATTCTGGCGTATGCACCATAATTGTTTTTCTCCGATTATTGGTGAAAATACTATTACTACTTCTATATACGAGTACCGATTCAATAATGGGTTAAAAGAAGCTAGGCTTTATCTTATTAGGTAGACTTGACTTCCACCTCGCTTTCCTCTTGTCCACTCCTGTCCATCCCTTGCCGATTTGCATCTTCAGTTAACACTCTGTTGAATGTTTGTCGAATTTACTACCAACACAGGTAAAATCGACAATATTTTTAAGGCAAGTTCTACTGCGGGAAGATATATGGTCATGTTGGTTTAGGAGAATGTGCTCTGTTTTGTTTGTGTTGACAATAAACACAACGCAATTTGCAGTTTCTTCAAGACAGTGTAATATAGCTTCTGCCTGTCTGGTTGTGTCAGCAAAAATTGCAAGTTTATCAGCATAACCTCCGTCTGTGATTGTTTTCTGTTAGATAACTTCAAGTGTTTATATCTATGAATAGTGCGTTAGTGGGATTGTTGTGTTTGAACACATCAATCATAGACAGAAATACTTTTACTCACAATTTTTATTTCAAAAGTGCACCCTCTAGAAGTCCGTATACGTTCTCCTACGTCGCACGACCATAAAAATCGCTATACCACTTCTCTCTTAATCATGTAAAATAAAGCTTATACTCAAATATACCTTGAGAAAACGTATTGCAAGCCCGCACTGAAACAATGCAATATATTGCGGCACTGCGACCCCGGTTGAGTAATTATTCCTTTTTTATTACATTTCACCCATCATTTGCATTTATTTTCTTAATTATACTCTTTCTCCCCACTTTTCCCATTTAAATGTTACTCCGCACTCGTTTTATTATTGTTTCCTGTTTCAAATAGTTTTAACATGCCAATTACGTCTCTTTGTGCGTTCATTTTTTCCTTTGTTTTAACCGTTATCGAATCAATTTAAACTCCTCACTATTTCTAAAGACGTTCGTTTGTCAAATCGAAATAGTAAAATCTCTCGTTTCTCGATGTGTTTTTCTTGTATGAGATTTTTACGTTGGTCTGTTCACACATATCGTCCTTGGCGACATTTCGTTTTATGATATATCGTGCATTTTATTCCCTTATATATATATATATATATATATATATATATATATATATATATATATATATATATATATATATATATATATAGTATTAATACGATGTTACTTATACGTACGTTAAACCCACAACGGAGAAAATAGATGGACGTGTTAATTCTACATAGGAAACGACTATTGAAGCGTGCAAAGAACGTTTTCTGCAAGTGAACCCGTTTCCTGCAAAATACTTTCCCTTGTTAAAGTTATTAGCAAGCGTATCTCTTATTTCGAAGCAGCGGAAGTGCTGTGATAGCTGTTCTGCATTTTCTTTTATTCCTGCAATTTCTCAAAGCAACACACCAGCAATGTCCGCCATTTTAAATGCACGAAACGACAAAGAAAACGCCATAGTTGATCTCGTATCGTTTTCCTTGTTTTTGCTCCTGTTTTCATCCGGTTTTCTTAACGGGTCTCGCGTCTTTCATGTAATCTCTCGCTTGTATTTTTTTCTTCGCCTGCCCTATTTCCGTTTGATTGATATCACATCGGCCGTCCTTGTGGAATAAAAGCTAGTCTTCGTGCAAAATGTTATAAACGATTGACTGTTTCGTGACAGGCCAAATAGCGGGAAATTGATCGCATTTGCGCGGGAAATTAGACTCTGCCATTTTCTTTTTTCTTCTTTCTCTTTTAACGTTCGTCACCCAATTTTCCTTTTAACATGTTATGAACCTGTATTATATGTTTCCTCTTCCGTTTTGCCCTTTTCGTTAAGCATTCAATCAGAGTATTCCTCATCGAGAGCAAAGATTTATGTGCTGTCTCCTTTTTCAGTCTATCGATTTTATAAAGCGTAGCAGAGTTGCAAAAAAGGTACTCGTTGTTTCGATTGCTTTTCTTTTGTCGTTAGATACAAAATAGGAATTGTTTTAACACAAGGTATTGGAAAACAGAATAAACCGTATAAGGAATCTAATTGATATGTCGGTCGTGTTGAGGTTCAGCTGATTGTCCTGAAGATGTATAATGGTTTCCAGCGTACATTACCAATATCCCGACAACACAAACATTTCATTAATTCCCATGAGCTGGGGCTTATATCATAAAGCATCATTGTTAGAGTGTAATAGTCACAGCATAAAACACGAAATACCGAGATGACCAGAAAACACATTGTCGTGAATAATGTGCAATCAACAATTACCCCGTTATCTTACCAGCATGATGTCGATTTCATATATAATCATACACTAGGTGTACAGTGGTTTATTTGAACTTAATCTTGGATCCCACAAACAATCTCCCTAAGTTTCCTATTGTAGACAGTCGCCACACCGGATGATATGATTATCGCCCTCTCCCATGTCCAGCCTATCATTAAAAAATTGACACCTCCAAAACATCCGGGTCTAATTTCATCCATAAAAAGAAATGTTCCGCCAATGCTGGTCGCATTTACTTTTCAAACTCACTAACAAATGCCTTGCCGAATGTTGCTTCCCTGATAGCTGGGCAATTGTCACTGTGGTACTTGTGTTCAATAATTCTGGTTTAAAATCTAACCTTCAAATTATCACCCTATCAGTATCCTCCCGCTTTTTGCTAAACTCATTTAATTATTAATCAATCAAGCGATCGCCTATCGCCTTCTTAATCTAAAACGTCTTTCTAAACATCAGTTTAAGTTCAGATAAGCTCGTCGTACTGTGACTATCATAACGGACATTGCTTGACACAAATACTATAAACCAGACAAGGCAGATGAATTTAAAGTGGTAGTGCTTGTTAAACCTTAAGCTGTAGATAACGTCTGGCATGAAAACCTACTAATATAAATGAATACGCATTGAATTGCAAATATATTTGATACAATAAGACTCTTCTGAGCCACACAAAAGATCAACATTGTCTTAGATGCTTGTAGATCAAATCAACTTGAGATGCATGCTGGTGTATCTGAAGATCCAGTTTTGAAACTTAATTATGGCTCATTTTCATGAACGACTTCCCTGGTGAAATTATGTTAAAGATGGGTATATTTGCCTGTTACAACACGTTATGATATAAACATGTGGGTAAAAGAAACGCGCAAGTATTCTAGGTAATTGGTTAATCCTTAGAAAATTACCTTCAATCTGCAGTGGAAGTGATACATACATAGACGGTAGCATTCAATGCTTCTAAGACAAAGCTTCAACACTTATGAGATACTGTTTCTAACAAACGATTGGCATGGCTAATACCACCATATCCAAGCGTCTAACATTCAAAATCATCGATCTTATATTGACTGCTCACATTAATTAGAACAAATACATAGACGATACTGCCATAATGTAGTATATGTATTACCCTCCCTATGATTATTAAGTATAATACTTTATTTTAAACGCGCAGAAAGTTATATTTAAAAGAAAGGGAGGTAAATAGAGAGACACACACATACGCAAGACAGGAAGGCCTAATTATAGTAATAACATGTAAACAACAGATTCTATGACATTTATCGTACAAGTTGCTCAAAAATGATATATTTACTTTGATTTTTTTTATTAAAACGTGTTTTTTATATTATTAAAAAATCACACATTTATTGAATCAAATTATTTAATTTAAGAAATAACTGATCTAAAAATTACTATTTTTGTAAGAAAAAACAAAACACATTTTACTGAGCAAATAAATAACTGTATTTTATTTTTTTAATTGTTGATTTTATTTTAGAACCACCCTATTTCGATTTGAAAATCTTAAATATTATTACCTTTTTACCACTATAAGTTAGTTTATGGTTTTTTGTTTTACATTTTACGCCGTAAAGGGTAAATGTCGTATCAAAACTGTTGTTTATTATTCCGTGTTTTATTTATTAAAATAAATAATTGGGTGGTGTTATTTTTCTTGTTACAAAACAAACAAACACATGTTATTGAGCAATTAAATAAAACAACTAACAAAAGAATGTGACCATTGGTCGCATATTTCTGTTAGTATATATATAATTACATCTCTTTTTAAATTACGAAGTTATTCTCAAATAGACATATCTCTCAATAAAATGTTATCTACTATGATAACGCGCACTCATATTTGGGAGTATAAGCTTAAATTCAGAGTATGTAAGACGACAAGTAATTAACGCCAAACGTTAATATTATATAAAACATAATATGCTGAGAAAATAAAGTTAATAGACAGAAAAATCTCTAAATAATACTAAATTAGTTTCTATATGCTCGTATACATTAATCAACATTAAGATAAACAAGCCGCGCGTGCGTGATCCCCCTCTGTATGTAGCGAGTGTATTATGCAATACATTTGGGCAATTTGGGGCATTTTTACCTCCCCTTGACCCCCTGAGGGGCGAGAACTAAAATTTTTACTGAGGGCAAGGATGTTCATTTTATATCCGGAACAATTGCCTCTACATTTTGGCCTAAGTTTCAGAAAAATTAAATGCATGGATCAAACGTTATGGGAGGAAAGGGTCATTATTTGCCATTTTAGGGTTTTTTTACCCCCTGGGGGCGCGAACCAGATTTTTTCCAAAGTCAGCGATACTTATTTGCTATTAGGAACAATTGCCTCCACATTTTGGTCAAGTTTCAGAGCCATTGAATGGATGGATAAAAAGTTAGTAGGGAAAAAATATCATTTTTTGTTATTTCGGGGCCTTTCGACACCCTGAGGGCGTAACCAGATTTTTTTCAAAAATCGGAGAATGTTACTTACTAACCTGACAAAAGTTACAACTTCATGCAAAATTTCAGAGAAATTCAATGGATGGTTAGAAACGGACACACAGACACACACACGGAAATGCCCCAAAACATTGGTCCCCCGATTTTATAAATCAGGGGGACCAATAAAAGCTAAGATAAAATAAATTACAAGTAATTATTGGTCAAAAGCTAAATTAAATGGGGAGCATAAACTCTTTATTTCTCTCCTGCTGTGTACATGCTACTTTAATAATTGTATTTCTCAGTTAAGTCATGGGATAATCACTCAGTTGTTCGCGGGAATTTCCTCCTTTGCATTTGATTTCACCTTTGCTTTTGGTGGTTACTCGCAGGCGCTACTCTTTGGTTTTTAAACCCTCGGCCCTTTAACTAAACTTTATAAGTATTTAACAAAAATATGCATTTGATTTCACTTTTGCTTGCCTTTTTGGCTAAGATCAAAGTTTAGTATCTGTTCCGATTGATACTGCACCCAATACTGGTGTTGTCTTGGCCTTCGGGTTTTGATTTACGCCGGTCAATGGGTCTGTCCTGTGCAGTTCTGGGAGGTCCACCTTCCCAGGCTTTGCCTCCCTGCTTTGGGGAGGCGTAAGTTTATTGCTTTCTGTCTGAGGCGCCCCTACCAGGGAATGCCGACGGGGTTACCCAGGCAATTTTTAAACCCCACTTTCCCGATCCGACCTTGGGTCACATCTTACTCGTGTGAGTAAGATAAAAACTGGCCTTGTGCCTAACTCCTGGAGAGGAGTAAATCAATACTCTTTGTTTTTTAAACCCTCGGCCCTTTAACTAAACTTTATAAGTATTTAACAAAAATATGATTCCATTCAATCTGCTAATTGTAAACTAATTCCAATTTTATAGACATGATAAGTAGGTGTATTACTCACCACTAAAGTAATTGTTTTGTTATATATCGTATCGTTAGAGATTGGAGATGTTATATGCATTTACACATTATCCTATTGTATAGTATTTTTTAAACGAACATTTGGTATCCCCCTAAATAAATTAGACCGTTGGTTAGGTAAGTTTTATAATTTTCTCTTTAATGTGTATGCCTATACATAATACACTGCAATTTACCCTTTAAACCTTGTTTTTTTTTACGATGTCTAGTGTCATGTTGTTTCGTACGTGTTTCGTATTAAAACAACTTGTTTGTTAACTTTCAACCAAGTAAACTATTACAGCTTATAGCAGATTTTATTGTCCGTATATTTTCATTGCGTTACTTCATAACACCAGATTGCTGCAATTTCTGGGTAGATTTTTCTCAATCACTTTTTCAATGAAGATGAATTCAATATGAGTTGTTTGTGTTTGGGATGTCTGTTCACTGCACTGCTATATATTTTCTGCTAAAAAAACTTTATAGTATTCTAATGAGTCAATGGAAAAAAGATCCGGGATTAACATACACATGTTGGGTGTTCTGATGTGAACGAAACGGTGCTATAATTGATCCGAAGTGTTTATTGTTTCTAAATAATAATTGGTAAGGTTAATAAAATATTGCTCATTTGAATGCAGCAATATATTGTTTATAAATATATATATACATATATATATACATATATATATATATATATATATATATATATTTCTTATCTTTCTGTTTTTGCTGGAGATCGGGCATCCTACCGTATGCTATACATTTACCGGCTATTTAAGACACTCCAGCCTTGGTATCGTTTTCAGATTCTAACCGTTCCTTTAAGCGCAGTTGTTTGTATTTCTCTTGCACTCGGGTCACCGGGTATACTCGCCAAACAGCTCTTAAAATTATTCCTCATTATTCCTGTTGCTCCTATAATTACTGGTATGATAGAGATTTTCCGAAGATTCCAGTTTCTTTTCATATCGTACAGACCTTCGTATTTCGTAATCTTTTCTATTTCTGCTCTGTTCAATCCTGCATCATTAGGGACATTGACTTCAACTAGGGTTGCGAAGATTTCCCTTTTGTCCCATATTACGATGTCAGGTTTAACAGCTCCGTTTTCTAGATATGTAGCTGTAGGGATTGCATAGTCATAGTGGATGGTGTATACATTATTTCCAACTGTTCTTTCTGGTATATACTCCCAGGACTTGATGCTACACTTGATATTCAACTTTTTACAAATAGTCCAGTGAAGATATTTACACAATCCGTTGTGTCGCATTGTATAATAGCCATCCCCCAGGAGAACCTTACAACTGGATGTCAGGTTGCTCCCACTCTCTACTTCTGTGTGGCAGAACCTGCACTTGTTATTGTTGCTGAGACTACTGATCTTTTTTAAGGCATTGGTCATCACGCCTTGATCTTGAGTAGCCATTATCATTCTCACCTGATCATAGTGGAGAGATCCTCTGTTCAACCAGTCTACATGGACTTCCTTATCAATATATTCCTGGGATAATTCACCTAGGAAATACTTAGCACGTTGTTGGTTGGCCCATTCTTCCAGTTTTCTGGAATGGAAGGTCTTGGTGTATTTCTGGCAGCTTTTGCGAGGCTATTTCTGTGGCAGGATTGTTGTCTGTTTCTGCCTCATGTGTAAGACAGTCCTGCCCAAAATGTTTGGCCAGTTTTGTGATAGAGGTTGTTCTGCTTGATCTTGTTTCTTGATGTTGGCATACCATCATAAGGTTTGGGTTCAGGGAGCTCATTAGATATTGGCCGGTGCTCGCAATAGTAGCTCGATTTTGATGGTCACTTTCTGAAAGACTCGTACCCCCTGTTCCTCTTGGGAGATACAGCCTTGGTAGACACTGGTTTCTGTACATTACCCTGTACATTTTCAACATTTTTCTCGTTTTAATGGCTAATCTATTAATGCTTTTTTGTGGGTAATCAGTAATTCCAAAGCTGTATGTTATCACTGACATAGCTAATTGGTTAATGGCAGTTACTTTGTTTTTGTTTTGTTAGCTGTGTTTAGCAAATTTTTCTAAGACGGCGTATATATTGTCTGCCAATGTTTTCTCTCATCTTGGCATGTTGAATTAAATCGTGTTCTTCTATGCCAAAGTAGTTGTATTGTTCCTATTCTTCAAGGTGTATATATATATATATATATATACATATATATATCAAGCTGTATATATATATATATATATATATATATATATATATATATATATATATATATATATATATGAATATACATATGTGTGTCTGTGTATTATTAAATTTGATTGAAAATACGATTCATAAAAATTACACGTGCCAGCGTGAAGCTACAGCGAATCTTACTTACAAAAACGACAAAATCACTATCAGGAAAGATCTTGACAATGATAAAGAATAACAAAGAATAAACTAAACATACACACTGAAGCTGACATGTTCATGTCGATATATGTCATAAAAATTTAAAAAACATGATGAATGTTTCATATATCTGTTTTCTAATCTGATTTCATAATTTGCACTTGACGATGCTTATAAGCAGCCCAACGTAGGTATTAAACTCACACGTGCACGCGGTAATTTACAACAAATTGCACTTACAAAAACTCACTCTATTTCCATCAGAATATACTGTGATATCTCGTTGGCGTCACTGATCGGGAGAGCTCGACAATGAATATGGAAAGAATATATACACACTGAGATTACACTTTTATGTAGAAATGTATAATGAAAAAATAAATGATGAATATTGTATTCATTTAAATATAATTACGCATTGAGTAATGTGGTTTTAAGTCGGATTTCATAATTTGCATTAACGACGCTTATAAATAGCCCAACATATGTATATATATATATATATATATATATATATATATATATATTATAAAGAATAAAACCTGGATGGTAGGCATTACGGTAGAACATGTTTACAATATATATGTTAACTATTTTTATTTAAATAGCCCCCCCCCCCAAAAAGTAAGGAAGGTGCTATATCTGTAATATTCTACAATAGGACGTATACATTAGTCAATATATGTATTCATCGATTTTCAATTACATTGTCGGAAACTGATCTGAGAAGACATAATCTAGGGACAACGTTCAAGTTAGTAAATTCACATATTTTAGATTTGTATACATTTTATTAATAGTCATGATACCCCAATTAAGCAAGATGATGTGAATCTCTACTCCATTAAAAGAAGCCTGATTTATTTTTACATCTTCTATAATCTTACGTAAAGTAACGCAAAAGTGTGAAAATATTAGGTTCACTTATATTTTATCTGTCTGATATATATATATATATATATATATATATATATATATATATATTAGTAAAAATAAAATATATTCTGTAATATGTGCAACTCTCTCTCTCTCGCTCATTCTTTCTCACGCTCTTTCTCTCTCCGTCTCTTTAAATATATATATATATATATATATATATATATATATATACAAATATATATATGTATATATATATATATATATATATATATATATGTGAAAGAAAGATAAAGATAGGAAAAGAGAGATTGAAGAAGAGGCACAAGATTTGTGAGGAAATATCTTGTATTTGATTTTCTATGTTAAAGAGTTATAAATGGGTTCTGCTATAATTACACATCAAATAAAAAGGGGCACGTCATTCTAACTATTAGTTGAATACAGGTATGTTGAGATATAGTCATTATCAAAAATTTCTAAAAAAGGTAATAGGCTTAAGATTAAACAAAATATCGTCATTATTGAAGTCTAAGAACCATTATAGGAAAACGGGAATACCAAAATTCATTCGTTCAAATAGAGCACACTTTTCGTAAAAATCCTAGCAGATCGATAAGGTAAACTGCCAGGAATTACCGTGTATACAGCTGAACACTCTCAAATAATGTCTACACACTAATAAGGTGCACGTCTTATGTGATGAATAAAAGTGACTCTACGTCAGAAACGCAACAGAAAATTGTATAGTAAGGGATAATAGCCCCCGGAACGTAGGAATCGATGGTCAAAAATTGTATTGATTAGACGATCAACCACATTTGGCCACACAACTCCCCAGATTATAATTCTATGGACTACGTTTATGAAGCATATTTATGAATGAGCGGTCGTAGCATCCTCAAAAACTTAAATGATCCGTAAAAGTGCGAATAATTAAACTGGTGTCCAATATAAAAAAGACTAGCTGATGCTAGAATACAGGATTATCAAAGTTCAACAAGCATTTAAAGAGTTAAATTTCAAAACATAGATTTGTCTCATGTTAATAAAAATAGTTAAAATTATATGTGGGTGTTAAATCATATATATATATATATATATATATATATATATGTATGTACGTTACTAAATCCGCAATAGACTCGAGATATATTTATATATATATATATATATATATATATATATATATATATATATATATATATATATATATATATATATATATATATATAGCAAGTATTAAGATTCCCTACTCTAAAAAATGCATAATCATGAAACATCGATGTGTATAGGTAATAGTAATAAATATAAAACAATATCGTATATATATATATATATATATATATATATATATATATATATATGTGTGTGTATATATATATATATATGTGTGTGTGGGGTGTGTGGGTGTATGTTTGTATTTGTATTTATAATTTATTTAATTCTAATATAAAGTTATCCCATGAAGAGATTATAACTGCGCAATAACGTAAGACGAGAGCTATGCTATATTTAACATATTTTATGTAATTTTATACCATTTCAATCTTTTAATGGACCGATTCACGTCATATTAAAAATCTATTATTCAGTGTACTATGGTTCCAACAAACACCAATATATTTGTAAAATGCCTCTTTACAAATATTTCTTGGTGTGCTATCTTCAGTGGTAATTTTGCAATACAAAGCAAACAGCTAAAACACATAACCCACTAAACAATCGAATCCTAAATTACCATCAGGGGGCGTTACTAACATTATATATTAGCCCAACGATTTGCTAAGAGAACAACAAAGAATCTGATTGGTGAACTAGCTAGCCGTGTATATTAGAAGACTCAGCAAACTAACTCCATGCTTTTTAGCCTGCAGATTCTCCCAGGGAATGAAACGTAGGACATCTGTGTAGCTTAATTGCCATACCCATACTTTGATAGCTTACTATCTAGTTATACGTGCGTATCGAACACTGTTGAGGGAAATACTGAAAATTGATACATAAAAAGTATATCTTATAAAATGTTATGTGGATACAGGAAATAGATATATATATATATATATATATATATATATATATATATATGTATATATGTATATAAATATATATATATATATGTATATATATACATATATATATATATATATATATATATATATATATATATATATATATATATATATATATATATATATATATATATTCAGATGGAACTATGGTCTCCTGTATGTTCATGACGTAACATATATATATCTTATTCTTTTATCTAGTTGTATCGGTATTCATTTATCATCCGCTATCATTATTAATTAAAATATTCCTGCATTAAAATATATATTCCCACTGACCGTACTGTGTTGGTTCACCTAGTTATTTCCTTGTCTTCCGTGTTTTTGTTCATCTTATTTTTTTATTATATTTTCTTTGTTGCATTATATATTCATATCCGTAAATTTAGATACTTACATTTTGCCATGGCCACTGGAAGTACGCAGCCTTATCTATTTTCTAGTCCATTAATAACTAAGGTCATCGACAATATGTTAAAGATTATTGGTAGTATTTAAAATATTTTTAGAAAATATTTAAATATTTAATTTTTAACATTTTTTCTATAATTAATAGAAGTAGGTATCACATTCAGCACTGACTTTTTTCATTACATATTTTTGTTTTTGCCGTACGTTTTCGCCGTAAGTATCGATACTTTTTTTATTTTTTAAAGTATTATATTCATGCACTATTTTATATCTAATACAAACCTTCTTTTATATATACTAAATTAACAATCTGTTTATATTATAAGGAAAATAAGAACTGCTGCGTATCGTTTTCCATTTACTATGATTGTTTATTTATTAAAACTAATTGGGTTTAAGTTCGAACGTCGTTATATTATTTAATTATAATTTAATATAATCATTTTTGTTCCTTATCCATTATCTTATTTTAAATTATATTGTAATAGTACAATGTATATGTTTTTCATCAGTTAAATATAATGTTAGTTTTTTTTTAAAGATTCCGTTGTATCTCGTATTATAACCTAGGCAGTGTTGCTTATCTATCAAATTGTTCCCATAATATGATATAACATTTATTCTAATTTTTATTTTATTAGGCAATTAAGCAAATTCTTCATATGTATTTTTAATGGAGATATTACATTAAGTTATTTATATTATCATACATTGTTCATACTCGCTATTCTAATTTTCGTATTTATTTTTGTAATTAGTAACTAAACATCTTCACCTATGCAATCACTACGACCCCACCTCTCATGGTTGCACATTATGTTGGCATAGTGAGACATATAGTTTTTATAATTTTTGTAGCTATTTTCTCCTTATTTTTTATTTTATGACATCATACTGTTTGCCTCATCATTCCAACCGCGCCCCCGGATGTATGATATCTCAGAATCGGAACAAAAAATGTACTTTTTGACGTCAACTGAGCACTTTTCTCCAGTGAGGGTGTTTTTTTTACCATTTTCCAACGTTATTTAGTACTCATTTCAGAAGAAACTAATGATATGTATAATTTGAAAGATAAACAGGAAATTACGTCAGAGGAAGGGAGTGCTGGGAAGAAATTCACTCACACTACAACCCTTTTTTCTTCCTTTCTTCTTCCCCCTCACTCTCACACTTTCTGCCTTTCTTTCTTAATTAATAGACGCTAATGTTATTTACCCCCTCCCTTCCCCCTACGCCCGTTTTGTTATCATGAGATCACCCTTCCAGGCATAACCTCTTTCTTTTTTGAGAAGTGTAGAGGAAGTGTAGTATCGGTTCTATTCTACGTCAGACAATTTCTGCACCTACGTCCGTCAGTACCTCTGTCTGTCCAGCGACGTCAGTCCATCTCTCCACCTACGTCCGTCGTCCGTCTGTCTGTCTGTCCAGCTACGTTCGTCCGTCTAGATACATCCGTCCGTCAATCCGTCCCCCTACGTGCGTCAATTAGTCGAACTATGTCCGTTCTACGTCTGTCCTACTATGTCAGTCCATCTGTCCACCTACGTCATGTTCCGTTCTTCCGTTTGCCTGTCTGTCGAGCAACGTCCGGCTGTCTACACACGTCCCTCTACGTCCACAATTTGTCGAACTACGTCCGTACTTCCGTCTGTCAAACTATATCAGTCCATATGTCTACTTACGTCCGTCCGTCTGTCTGTCTGCCCAGCTACGTCAATCCATCTATCCACCTACGTTCGTTCGTTCGTCTGTCTATCCATCTACGTCCGTCCGTCTAGATACGTCCGTCCGTTAATCCGTTCACATACGTCCGTGCATCTGTCTGTCAACCTACGTTCGTCTGTCGGTCTGTCCAGGTATGTCAGTCCATCTCTCCACCTACGTATGTCTGTCTGTCTGCCCAGCTACGTCCCTGTGTCTAGATACGTCCGCCCTTCAATCCGTCTACTTAGGTCCGTCCAGTTGTCGACCTACGCTCGCACGTCCGTCAGTCTGTCAAGCTACGTGTCTCCATCTCTCCATCTACGTCGTTCCATCTGTCTGTCTGTCCAGCTACGTCCGAACCTCCGTCTAGATACGTCCGTCCGTCAATCCGTCCACGTACGTCAGCCCATCTGTCGACCTATATATGTCCGTCGTTCTGTCTGTCTATCAAGCTAAGTTCGTCCAGCATTAGCAACACTTTTTAAAGAGGTGTAGAGGTAAGGTAGTATTTGTTCTGTTATCATGATAGGGTCTTTCACATGTATTACCTCCCTCTTTTTGAGAGGTTTGGAGGTAGTGTATTATATGTTCTGTTGTCATGATACCCCCTCACAGTTATTACTTCCTCCTTTTTAATGCGCATGTATAGGCTCCAAAACTATTTGGAACAGTTCCACCATAATTGACATTAATAACTATCAGCATGTCAGATTTTTAACCAATAACAAATGGAATCTGTAACACTGAGTGTGGTAGAACATTTACGAATAGTGCTACTTATTGTGCTGCTATTCTTACAAATAGTAGTGACGTATAGGCTCCAAACCTATTTGACAAGAATACATCATATTTGACAGTAATCATCATTAGCATGTCGGATCTGTAACAGAGAGTTAGGTAAAACTTATAGGCTCGAAAACTATTCGACACAATTGCACGATATATATTTTTTCTTTTAACTAAAAATATTGCTTTGGTTATGGGCGAGTACACATTTTTTGGGGGGACGAAGGATTTTTTTTTTAATAAAAATATTTCTTAGGGTAGTGGGAGAGTAAGCATTTTTTGGTGGGTAGGGGTGAACATTTTTTAAGGGGGGCGGGAAATTTTTTTTAGGAAGAGTAAGGATAAATTTATTTCTTTAACTGTAAATATTTCTTATGGTAGCGGGAGAGGACCTTTTTTGTGGGCGGTGAGGGTGGAGAGTAAAACATTTTTTGGGGGGAGGGGTGTTCAGGGAACATTTTTAGGGGGGGGGGCTAATTTTTTTTTTTAACTTAAGATATTTTTCAAGGTGGGGCGGAGGATGAAAAATGTTGGGGGCGTGGAAAATTTGTTTGTGGTGTGGGGCCAATTTTTTTTTTCTTGAACTTAAATTATTACTTAGGGAAGGGGGAAACTAAAACTTTTGGGGTGTAGGGGGAGGGTAAACATTTTTTGGAAGGGGTTCAGGGAAATTTTTATTTTGAACTTAAAATATTTCTTTGGGTAGGGGGAAAATAAACAAAAAATTGGGGGGATCGGGGTAAATATTTGAGGGGTGGGCCGAATTTTTTTTTTTTTAACTTAAAATATTTCTTAGGGTAATGGGAGAGTAAACAAATTCATGGGGCCTAGGGGTAGAGGTTAAACAATTTGGGGGGTGTGAATTTTATTTATTTTTAAACTTTAAATATTTCTCAAGGTAGGGGAGGATACTTTTGTTTTTCTTGAAATTAAATAGGACTCATTAATATGAGTTCTTTTTTATGATAGTAAAACAAATATGAACAAACACAATTTTATTTCTTTGATACGACAGGGGCGCATTCATATGAGTTCTTAGGTATGCCACCTGGGTTGGAGATAGGTAAATATATTGTGTGCGCAGCCTTGCAGAGATAACTATGTATATAGTATGCGCACGGGGGATGCGATAGGTACTTATATATTATTCGCACCAGGGCAGCGATAGGTGTGTATATAGTATGGACACCGGGGCGGCAATAAGCACGTATATATTATGTACATATGGGTGGCGATAGATACGCACATAGCATGTGCACAGGGACAGCAAGAGGTACATATATAGCATGTACACCGGCCCAATGATAGGTATTTTTATAGCATGCCCACCGGGGCAACGATAAATACGTATATAGCATGTGCTCTGAGGGTGGCGATAGCTACGTATATAGCACACGCACAGGGGCGGCAGTAGGTACGTATATAGTATGCGCACCGGGGCGGCACTAGGTACATATTTAGCATGCCCAACGTGGCGGGGATAGGTACGTATATAGCATGTGCATAGTGGTAGTCATAGGTACGTATATAGCATGTGCACAGGGACGGTAATAAATACGTATTAGCATGCGCACCAGGGCTGGTATAGGTATATATTAAGCATATGCCCTGGGGTGGGGATAGGTATGTATATACCACGCGCACCGGGCGGCGATAGGTACGTATTTAGCATGGCACCGGGTCGGGAATAAGTACGTATTTAGCATGCGCATAGGAGCGGCGATAGATGCGTATATAGCATGTACACTGGGGTGGATATAGGTACGTACATACCATGCGCACCAGGGCAGACATACGTACGTGTTTAGCATGCGCATCAGGGCAGACATAGCTACGTATATAGTATGCGCACTGGGACGGAGATAAGTACCTATATAGAAGGCGACACCACAGTTGGTACTTTGTATAGGAATATGTCATACTTTTTGCCCTGGGCAACGGAACAAGAATGGTGGGGAAGAAACAGCTTTAGCAAAAGGCAAAATGAGAAAATAGCGGTGAAACGGGGCGACCGAAAAAAAGAAAAGTAGCAAGTTTAAGAGACGGCTATAGAGAGACGGAGATAAATAGAAGTTTGAATATAAAAGTGTTACACACGCGATTTTACTTCTATTTTATGGTTGTATGACCCCAAGCAACGCCGGGTAGCCATGCTAGTCCTATATAAAAGCTATATCTGATATTGAGCTCTTTTCATGAACTCGGTTTAAATTATTGGGAGTACTAGCCTGTGAATGGTTTACCTGGGGGATTATTATTGTTAGTATATATATATATATATATGTATATATATATATATATATATATATATATATATATATGTGTGTGTGTGTGTGTATATATATGTATATATATATGTATACATATGTATATGTATATAGATATATATGTATATATATATATATGAATATATATATGTACATATATATATATATGTACATATATATATATGTATATATATTATAAATGTATATACATATATGCACACATATATACATATATATATATATATATATATATATATATATATATATATTTACTATTATATATACTAGCAAATATATGCTCCTCATGTGGAATATTTTTGCTAGGCTGACACGTCAGAAATGCATGTTCTCCCGTAAACCGATGGACCCCAGTAATATTTATTGGGTGGTTAGACGTTCATAATAGAAACAGTTTGTAAATGAAAGCTTCAGGGTGTAAAAAGTCCGGCCGAAATCCTAAACACACTTAAAGTCGTTAAAAAATGATAATATTGGACGTTTTTAAATCGGAGAAAAGGTGTACCTAAAATAAAACAGTTAAACATCAAATACAGCGAACCCGATTAGTTTTTTAAATACTCTCAAGGATAATTTTACCTAAATCAAATGTATTAGAATGTGTGTTTTTTAAATAGTAATGTTTAAATATATTATTATTTTAATCAAACAATTAGATTCAATAACTTTGTTTAAATCAACAATGTAATACTCCAAATACAGCGAACAGTATTTTTCAAATCCAAAGAATCGGTGTCCTTAAAATAAAACATTACAAAAATCAGTACTCTCTTATTGTAGGACCTGCGCTAACTTTGACCATCACCCTAACCCAAACTCTAAACCCTGCCCCTTACTCCCACTTTTACCCTGTCCCTAACCCTAACGACGAGACAAAGTTAGCGCGGCCTTACAGTAAAAAAGCAGCAACAAATAAAATATAGTGAACGAGATTAGTTATTTAAATGCTCTCGGAAAGAAAGTATACCTAAATTAAATTCATTATGATGTGTGATTTTGTGTATGTGTTTCTAAAATGACCTTTTTTTAATTAAACAATCAGTTATATAGTTTTCGAGTACAATGTGTTTATTTTTTTGTTGGCAGAAATAAACAAAAAATCACATCTTTTATTTTAATGAATTAAACACGGACAAATGGAAATAATTGTAAATAAAAGCTTTTCAACGTATAAGGTAAAATCGAAATCATAAACACAATTAAGGTCGTGAAAAAATGATAATATTGGATGTTTTTCAAATCGGAAAAGAAGGTGTTCCTTAAATAGAAGTATTAAAACATCAAATACAGTAAACACGAATTGTTTTTAAATTATCTCGAAAAAAAAGGTATACCTAAACTATATTACTTATAATGTTTGTGTGTGTGTTTTTTACATAGTAATTTTTAAATCAATTATTATTTTAATTAAACAATTTGATTTAATGAATTTGTGTTTTAATGAAACAAATCCGAGTAAAAGTAACATAGTAAATGCAAGCGTTTTGTTGAGATTTTAAATAACACGCCCGTCTCGCGTCCATACTGAATAATCAGAGGGAAGTAACCGATTCAATGGAGTAACGCTGGCTGTTCAATCAGTTACGCAGTAGGTAGATTGACTGCTTAACTCATTTCATATATATATATATATATATATATAATACAATAAATAATTATAATTCATGAGTAAGGTTATTAGCGAGTACAATCGCGTAAACACATGTTGAAATCTGTAGAAAAAAATCATGACTGTATATTTGCGAATTCTAATTTTTTAGAAGTTTAAAAGCAATTAATTAGGTAAATTGAGAAATGCGCATAGTGTTTACGGTGGTATTTGTAGTAGTATATATAGAAGCTGGCAGACTAAGTGCATGGTGATATCACTCTGATGGAGTTTCGGCTTCAGACAGACAGATACATAACCTCCATTATTAATACACATACATTGTATATTGTAAATTAATATGATCTGTTTAAGAAACTCATTTGCAGTATATATTTCATAAGTGTTAAATACGTTAAGCTTAATAGTAGTGTAAACATATACTTACGACTATTAAGTTACACATACTATATTATAACAAATGTATTATATGGCTTAGTAACATTTTATAATTGGATAGATAGGTGATTTGATAGATAGATACGTAGATAAATAAATAGATAGATGAATAGATAAGCGAATATATCGATAGAAATATATATTGATAGGTAGATATATAAGTCTACTTCTAAGAACTACACATAAAATATGAATAAATAATGGCTCGTCAATGGAAAGATTGTAACGATGACCAACTGTCATAGAAATATGTGCCCATCAAACGTCATGTCGTAAAAACGTAAAAATGATAAATTTATGCAAACTGAACTATTGTATCGGTTTTCTTTTTGAACGTCTTTCTTTGTCTGTTTTTCTTCTTTATTGCCTCTTGGCTCTCCACACACAACCGACATAGATCCGAAGAAAAAGGAACAAAAAAGCAATTAATAGTACTGTAATATGAATCTATAACCTTCACACAGTCCTCTTTGACAGGCTATTGTTGTTATAGCTTGTACGAAAATTGACCGAAAATGATTTTGTGTTTTTTTGCTGATAACAAACCAGTGCGATGGGGGATCGACTGTGTTATGTTCGATTGAGTAGTTAGCTGTGTTTGGTGCTGGAAAACGAATGGATATTTAGATACGTGCCAGAACATGAGTAAAAACATGAATCATAGCCCATTTTCCTAACAAGACAAATGCTCTTTCTCGAATTAAAAATACAAATATGATGAGATTAAAAGAACGGCAATATATTTGCTCGATATTTTTTAACAGCTGTAACAAAATATTATAATGAGCTCATAATTTCTGATATCTACATTTGTGTATTTCAGTTGTTCTGTTTTATTCCAATTGCCGTTAATTATTTTAGAGATTATCTTCCACGTAAGAATAGTTAAGTTCTGAGTGGCGTGTGCGTACAACTTTACTAATGTTAAAATTTCAAGGTGATAATAAAGGAGGTTTCCTATGTTTAAACGTTATGGAATATACCTGTTAAATATTTATGACTTTTCTTATTTAACTTTCGTCATCCATATTAATTTTCATAATTCAATCTCATTACTTATTTATTTTGATATATGCTTTTTGTAATACAATGTTATGTCGACTGTTATAATTATACTGTCTACATATATGATAATACAGTAAGGCAATTTAATGTGCATACGTAGGTTATCAGTGTTCACTTTTATTTAAAATGTGGTCGCGCAAGCGCAGTAGATGCAAAACAAAAAAATCTAAAAAAATATCGCTGTTGAGTCGACCGTGAAACACATACCTTCTTGGCTATAATATTGGGTACAATACAATCGCACGAACTGCGTTGGCGCCAGACGTCTATAGAATGATGATAGTCAACACATTCTTCACAGGGTTTGAATATAGACTCATATACACGGATATATTCTGAACATATATTAATTAGAGCACTTATATAAGTATGTTTCAATTTAAACTAAGAGTGGCAATAATAAAGTGCAGTTTGTATGACAACAATATACAAAACATGCTGATGCTATTATTATTATAACTCTGGCCATTTAAAAATTGCCTGGGCAGCCCCGTCGGCATTTCCCGGTAGGGGCGCCTCAGGCGATTAGCAATAAACTAACCTCTTCTCAAAGGGTGAGAAGGCAAAGCCTGGGAGGGTGCACACCCTAGAACTGCACAGGACGGACAACCGATAGACCGGCGTGCATCCAGACCCGAAGGCCCGGACAATACCGGTTTATTATGCGGGGTAGTTGTTACTGCTGACGAGGTGTTATCACACACGTGATCGTTAGTGGTTGCTCACCGACAATTGCCAGTGTTTTTTCTCTGGAGGTATTGTTACAACAAGTCTCCCCAGAGTTCCAGTACTTTAAACCTTATTTCTATCATCAGCGTAAATTACCTTGTCGTATCGCAACAGCCGCCAGTTCTCACTGGCAACGACCATTGTTCTCTTATGGGATTTGAATGGCAATAAGCCTCGCCAAGGTCCAAAAACTCTTCGCACTCTTCAAGTGGGGGTCTGGTTTATGCTGTCTTTCCTCGGTATTCCCATCTCGCTTTAAATTCTACGACTATTTCGGGTATTTTTACCGATGTCGCTTCCATTTTTCAGAGTATGATATTTCTTGCAGTTTCGATTCGTTCGTTCATGTGGTGGTATTCTTCTTGGGGTTTTGTTTTTTATCCTATTGTAACTTCTATGTGACTGGTTACCATTCGTAGCTTATGCCGGTTGGTTTCTGCATTCGAAGATTTCCTTTAAGATTGAAGCTGTTATGAGCATTGCCGTCCTTTGTCTCGTCTCAGTGATCCCGTTAATTCAATTATTCCCAATCTTTTCATCAGAATTTTCTTAGGCTGTTCCTTGTGCTCCTACGATTATTGGCATTGCATTGACGTATTACCTACTCCATATTCCTTTCAGTTGTCTACAAATTTCGTGTACTTTCTTCGTTTTTTCGCCACCTTGATCTTCACTCTCTATCTGCTCGAAGGGCAAAATCCAAGATTTTACCAGATTGTTCCTTCTTTCCGATTATTATGACATCCGGTCTACTTACTTGTATGAATTTGTTTCTTGGTACATCCATAACACAGGTGATATTGTGTTTTTCATTTTCCAGTATTGTCACTAGCTTATGTTTGTACAATTTGTCAGCGTGTTCGGAATGCAATCGTTTGCATATTTTCCAGTGTACCGATTCTCCCGGATAGTCATGCTTGTTCTTGTATTTTTTGTGCAAGTTTGCTGCATTCATTAATCAAATGATTTACTGTTTCGTCTCTTAGCCCATACAGTCTGCATTTACTGTTTTCCTGGGTTTTATTCATTTAAGCCTTAATGTTGCGTGTCTTAATCAACTGTTCTGTGCAGCCGTTAGTAAAGATTCCGTTTCCCTGTTCAAGTGCTCTATTCTTAGCCATACCCATATATTTTCGTTGGATGTTTCTCTTGTCAGTCTTATGAAGAGTCTATGTTGTTGTTTTCTTCCCTCTTTTTTGCCATTTTGTCTCTGGTTTCCGAGTTCCCGAGTTATTCCTTCGGACGGCGCATCTTACTGTGATGAAAAACTGTTCTGTTTTATAGGTTTTTCCATGTCTTCTATACTTAACAGTGCTTTTCACACTGCGTTTCTATTCATGTAGAGTATGTTCGAATCATCTTTTGATGGTAGTTCTTTGCGCATGATCAATCATTTGCTAGTCCTCCGGTCAATGTGATTGTGTTCTTCTTTAATGTAGCCTATGAATGTCCCAGAGTATCTTATTAGTGATACTACCCATGTGTTTATTTCTTTTACGAAATTCATGCTATATAATTTGGATTCTAATAGTTTTCTTTTCTTCGCAAACATTATTTCCCAGTTTTCTCTTTCATTTCTGTAGATTTAATAGTGTTTGCTTATAGAACTTGCAAATAAATATCGCTATACTGTTCGCCTTGCGCCCTCATCTCTTCTTATTTGTCCAGTTATATTCCCTCTCTCGTCTCCAG
>OY744515.1:7281303-7323803 GCA_963556195.1 Sepiola atlantica
ATAATTTGTTAACACTGGACTTGAAAACAGACATGTTATAATAAGCTAGGTATTCTTTTCGACTGACGCATAGTACTTGGAAATACAATTTGTCCATAGATGTGTATACAGAGGGAGAAAAGTAATTTATTTACAGCGGTTGTAGCTAGACGAGTTTTAGGTGTAGATTATTCACAGGGTAACAATATATAAGCGCTCAGCCGAGCTCAGTCATTTAAATAACGATAGAGTAGAGAAAGACTAGCAATCTATCTTCTGTGCGACAAAACCTGTAAAGTAAAGAAAAAGACACCCCAGAATTTGAAATTCTTTTAATTCACATTTTGTTTCTTGTTGAATCTCAATGTTTTTTATTATTGTTGTGAAGTTTGTTACTTGTATTTTTTAATATTTATATTAAAAATTAACCAATACCTCTTGTTAGCAAAATGTTTACTTGCTAATTACTGACAGTAAACTGTGTTTGTTTTATTAATCATATCAATTTTATTAAATAACAACAATATTAACGCTCAATTACTTAACATACAAGTTACACATCTTATACAGACTAGATATAAACAGTAAAACGTAAACACAATTAATTGTATAGTACTTGATGTTTTATAGATTGCATATAATATATTGGGGTACATTAAAAGTAAAGTGAAGTAGAATGTAGATTGTGGATATATTAACGCTTGCTTCCCTTCATTGTGTCTTTTAGTCATTACATTCCATGATCAGCATTTCTGACGAATAGAAAGTAATGAATGTCAATTGGGTAATCAATTATGTTGTGCGAGCTCTACGTAGAGATGCTTTAAGTATGTATACATTCTTTTCTTAGATGTTACTTATCAGGTGCTGAAAGTAATCGTTTTACCGTGGTTTATGTTATCCGTTAATAACCAGCAGTAATACTCAATAAGATATAGGGTTTGCTCTCTTGCCAATTGACGAATGCAGTCTTTACTATGTAGTAGTTTTCGATGGGGTTCTCTCGGTCCCAACGGCGAAAGAATTGCTATGACTTTTTTTATTCAAATGGTGTACAAAATAGATTTTCTACTGATTTCCTTTGCCTTCTTTTTAAACTCATCTACTGACCTTTTCATATATCTCAAATGTAAAATGTTCCTTACTGGAATAATAAAATTAACAAGCACCTATACTCCTAACGTAGAGTCTCTCTACCAAGTCTCCATTTCCAACATAAGGGGTTTGCGTTCCAACTGTCCAGAATATGGAACCCGATGTGTTTCTGTGAGAAATCGAGATTTTTTTTTATCGAGGGACTGAACAAAATTCGGCGATATTCTAACAAATCCTCAAAAGCTGAACTTGAAAATCGCTAGAGAAACGTATGTGTACAGAAAATACGGTTTCACAAGGATATTTCCAATTAAAATCCCGCGTTGTTCTACATGTGTTTCCGTGTTGCAGGAGCTCTCAAAACCTCCTCTATATTTACCTTTTATCGTCTCCACAAACATTGATTTAGTGTATTTTAGCGAATGTCCGAACTAATTGATTGTTGACTCGTCTGCCTACATTCGGGTTCTTTGTTACCTCACTGTTCACTTGGACAATCGCTAGTTTAGTATAACAGTTCTTACCCCCAGTGCGGAGCGTTCAGGGCCCTGCACCTAATGATTTAGGTGTTTGTATTTACTGCTTGGAAAATCAACGACTATCGATCATATCGGATACGATAAGTTACTTTCTGAGGCACTGGGGCGACATCTAGTGAAATGCCGCTCAGAGCACTCTTTTTTGTCGTTACAGATTACTAAATCTACTTCCCAGTCTTGTGTGGTGTAATCTATTCTCTTTCCTTCACCACCTTTCTTACAAAAGAGACATTGCTAGTTTTTTTTTTTACTTTATCAGTATGTTCAAGTTCGGTGCCTGACTGAGCTCAAATATTTGGTTCTTTTTGATAAAAGATTTACAGTAAAAAGTCGTCTAGCATTAAAAAAAATATTTAACACCAAACTAGACGTAAGAGACTATTGAGATTTAGCGTGAACGTGTAATGGTCATCCGAAGTTGGGAGCTGCGCATTTAAGTTAAGAGAAGAATGTGTCAGAGTTATTGACAATTTTAAGTTTACATTTATGCATGTATATACAGTCAAAGAAACCAGTGAGAAGAGATGTAGTACCAAAGGCCGTCAGCTCGAGGAAAGAAACTATTGGAGTAATCTGGGGATCTCGACAGAGTATGAATGGGATTTATCTGATTGTCGGTTAGTGGAGTGTATTTAGAAAGTTAATAGGAACACATTCTATTGAAGTACTTGTAAAACAAGAATAAGAATGCAACATTGCAGCAATGGGGCAGGGTCTAGAGCTTGGTGGATAGTGATGGACCTATTAGATTAGGAACTCTTTTTTGGACCTTGTCTTAGAGGGAGGAACATCACAGATGTGACAACAATACTCCATGGATGGGCGCAGTGTTGCTTTGTACAGATATAGCATCTGCCAGGTTTGAGAAGTTTACTATTTCAGTAGAAGATCTACTTTCTTTGCAGCAGACTTGGCAATGTATTCCATGAATGTGTTTCAATTCATGTTACCTGTGAATGTTAGTCCGATAAATTTGAACGTTGGACTCTTAGGTAGGGTGGCTCCTGAAAATAATGTTCTTTTATTTCTTCATGCACATAAAGTTAAATGGCATTTCCATTAACAGAATTCCTTTTCAAGAACTTACTATCTGCAGAACAAGATAGATCGCTGCCGCATTCCAGCTGACTGCAACACTATCATTTTTAAGTCAAATGTTAACAAATACCTGTCGATTCTATCAATCCAACGTATTGTTGCCAATCCTCTCACAATAGTGTTTATTATTCAAACAGTTGCTCTTACTCTATATAAGTGGTGATTGTTCAGTGAACACTCTATATATTTCATTAAATATTGTTTTTTTCGCGCGTTCAATTATAGCAGTCATATGATTGTTGACTGAAGAGAGTATACTTTCGAAATTTCAGCGCCCCACCCTACGGGCAATATTGCCTGTGGTGCTAGGAATCATGTTTCATATTCCTATTCACTTTGTTACTGCCTGCTATCAGCTTAAGATAAACATGCGTAATAAATACCCTATATATATATATATATATATATATATATATATGTATATATATATATATATATATATATATATATATATATATATAGTCGCGTAATGGTATTGAAACAGAAAGACTTTAATAGTTTAACGTACCCTGTTGACAAGCTTACAGTGTGTAATAAGGAATTCTAAATGAATAAAATGTGTAATAAGGAATTCTAAATGAATAAAAAAAAATCAACTTTGATAGTAAATGTAGAACTGCACATCAAATTTAAATATACCCATCATAGAAAAATATAATTTTTAATTTAAATTTTAATCCAAGAATTGTACTGTAAATACAACACTTTTAATAACGGACTAATCTAGAAGAACGACTTCGCTTCGTATTCATTAGCACAACGAGCTGCAGTTGCAATGTTTACGTGAAACAGACCGTCTAGATTGCCGATCGAATAAATGTATACGGTTGTATGTTATACACATATATATATATATATATATATATATATATATATATATATATATATATATATATACATATACATATACATATATATATTCTAATACAATATTTGTTATAGGACGGACAGAAGCACATTTTTTTCTTTGGTGGGTATGGTACAGTTTTATTCGTACCCCTCTCCGAAATGTTATAGTAAAAAGAAATGAATATCCCTACGACACAGTCAGTTGGCGTTGCATATTATTCTATCACGTATAATAATAAGTTAAGAGCTCAGGCTTTTAGCAATAACATAAATATCATTGGCGCTAACGCGCGCTCAGGGCACGTTTTAACAATTTATAACTTAATATGACTTCTTTAGGTGTATGTTTTCGAACTCTGGTGTATATTTTCGAACTCTGGTGTATATTTTCGAACTCTGTCTGACTGGGAGAGGTCTTCAGTTATTCGCAATTCTTCGTATTTCTCGCACCGATACTTGAATCTCAAACCTTTAGTTGAATATTCCTTAGAACTCAATTAAACAGTGCGTCACGAGTTCCGTTAAAAGTCCTTCCAGAGTCCCGAGTTCGACAGAAATATTCCCGATTTTAAAAAAGAAGACCGGAGGTTACAGCGGCCGAACGTTTTGAGAATAATACTCAAGATACAACAGTGGTTCAAATAACCAAAATTATACAAATAATTAATCGTTATCACAAAAATAGAAAAGAAATAATGTATTAGTATATATATATATATATATATATATATATATATATATATATATATATATATATATATAGAGAGAGAGAGAGAGAGAGAGAGAGATTGTGTAACAACTAATTGCAATGTAGCTTAATGTAAAAATACTCTTTTTCTTTGTTATGTTTTGGCGTTTATTATAGTCTATTCAGATATGGAAATAGTAAAACAAACACATTTTCGTTTCCGCAAAAGTATTTAAAAGGCTGATCTTTAAACGATGTTATCACATCTGAATAAATTATATAATATACAAAGACTTAATAAAAAGGTACTGCAGCTTTTTAACAAACATATTTGTGTGTAGCCATTTGTATCTGTTACTGTTATATGTTAACGTTATATATATATATATATATATACATATATATATATATATATATATATATTGTATTATATAATATTTCAATGGATAGCCTCGTTCACACACGTCCGCCTTCATCAGTAAGTATTTTGTTTGTATGATGTTTAAGTATATTTTGTATGTGTATCTTTCGGTAAACGATTTGTGCACGATGTTTCGTGTACAACACTTATTAATGTTGGATCATGTTATTTCACTTTCTTTTTCTTTTTTAAAATACATTCGTATGATTTGTAATTGCTTTTCGTTTCTTCTGCATAATTTATTTGAGTAACGATCCACATTAGTGCGACTGACTTCCATACCGGTTCCATGTAGTGCCCTTGTGGATCGCCCGCCTCTGAATCCTCATTCCCTTTGCTAAATATTTCAAACAGCAGCAATTATTCATAAATCACTTTTATGTGCATGCAAGGAGGCTTTCATATATCGAATTGCGAAGAGCTATGAGAATTGCGAGAATAAAAAGTAACACATGCATAAGAGACCGACCCACACATATTCATATATATATATATATATATATATATATATATATATATATATATATATATATATATATATATATATAGATATATCGCTCTAGCTTTTCCTCTCTCTCTTTTCTCTATCTCGCTGTATATTTATAAGATATGTATATGCATACATACCCACACACACATATATATATATATATATATATATATATATATATATATATATATATATATATTGATATATAGATGGATAGATAGACAGATAGATAAGTAGATAGATAGATATAAAGAGACATGTATATATATATATTTATATACATATATATATATATATATATATATATATATATATGTATATATATATATAGAGAGAGAGAGAGAGAGAAAGAGAGTGAGAGAAAGAGAGAGAGAGAGAGAGAGAGAGAGAGACATGTCAGCACTTTGGATAAAAATGCTCGCCTACTGATCGAACTTTTCCGACAGTTTGTGTTTCGAATCTTGGCGCTGATACACTGGTTGCATCTAGCCAGATTGTAGAGGACGCTACATCTGGCTGTAGATGATTATATATGTATACATATATTTATATTATATATATATATATATATATATATATATATATATATATATATATGTATAGTATATTACATAAATAAAATATATAGTATAACTCTATTAGAAATGAAACATTTATGCAAAATTACAAACGTATATTCTTCATATTAAAAATTAAAAGTATGACTTGAAGGGATGTTTACATATGCCTCATGGACAATGAAGGAGGATATCGATTTAAACGTAGTCAAAAGAGCAAAACTAATTTTCAAGGGTAAAGTATATATCATATATAAAAAAAGAGAAAAGGGGGAGATGCATTCTTTTTGTGTACTTATCAGCTACAACTTGTGGATGTACTTCTTTTGTTTGCACAGAGAGAGCTGTCGTAAGTAGATTCCAACAGCTTCGACAATTATTAGATGACTTTTCGAACGAGCTCTGTGCAAAATAGATTATGCGTCATCAGTGCATCGTCCAGTGCAAACTAAGAACTGCAATGATTGGTCATCAATTGCTTACTCGTGGGTTTGTTAACGGCCAGATGTTGGCCACTGTCTGTGCTACGTATCGAAAGGAGGAATATGTTGGGACATGCTTACCTCTAAGCGCCGGGAGGTAGGCTTCACGTACACACAAACATATATAATATAATATAATACATATATATATATATATATATATATATATATATATATATATATATATATATATATATATATATATATGTATACTATACAATTTTACTTTCTGATTTGAATTCTCGGAAAAATGTTGAAATTGTATTTATATAAACTCACTTTAGACAGGTTCAATTACCATACGGTAAACCTGACGATAGTGTTTCGGTCGATATGTACAAAGAGTTTGCCGCGACAATCTGACATAAAGATGACTCACCCTACACCTAAATCCTTACCAAATATTCAATTGAAAGTAGTATTCGAAACCGAAAAAGATCCCATCGAGAAGTCTATAAACTGTCCCATACAAGAGACGGTGCACCTTTTCTTAATCATGTTATCTCAAGTAACAGCATGTGAATGGATACTCCACCAGGCTAGATGAATTTTGCCCTGCCATCTGGTAAGACGAAAAGACTACAAGAAAATATATTATCACATAGTTAACAGGTAAATTGGAGAGATGATAATTAATGCTATTCACTTAGTTATTAACTCAACGTTTGAGAGGTAAGTGATAACTTTAGTTGAGCACTCGGATATCTATATATCTAATTTAGAGATCAAGTTTTTGCCCCAAGAAATGTCCCCTTAATTTCCGAGACTTTGCACTAAAAATGATGAACAACTTAGATATTCTATTTCGATCACTAAACATAATAGATGCCTTCGCTTCTACACCGTAATTAGTATACTTATAATTATTAGTAGAAATATCAGTAGTATTATCAGTAGCATTTTTTAGTAGTAGTGTCATATGTTTTACAATAAAGGTCACCGATTATCAAGGCTCAAAGGCCACTCGAGGATAAGTGTAAAAGTGTGTGACTGGTGTACGGTGAGACAACATCGCGGTCACCAGAACATTTTTTGTGGCAGGGCAGAAATTCATTATTAACGGAGACGGTTCAACAGGAATTGTTTACATTGGGCATGAAGACGCCCATGCGGTAGTCGGTTGAGAAGCTGGCTCGTGGCACTGTGTTGCACAGACATGCATTTTTAGCAAATAAACTTTGCCAATGGAAGTTTCGTTTTGTTTGGGCATGCATAAGCAGAAAGGGAACCCATTGGTAGTAGTAGTAACTAAGCAGGTTTTGATTGTAACTGTTTCACAAGCGGGGACCATCGATTTGAGTTCAGTCGAGCATCTGCCATGAAGATAACGGTAGAGCCAAGGAAGACTAGCAAAATCTCGTCTGTTAAAGAGTAAATGTAGGGTAGAGAAGAGGACATCACCCACTAGATTTCGAAGTCGGTTTTGGACTTAATCAAGGGAAGAAAAAGATGCTTTGAGCGGCACCTTCCGATATGTGACAGTAGTACTTTATTATAGGACTATTCTACTCTTGTACAGGTAGAAGATGACGTCGGTCGTGAGATAGTTTCTGGAGCGGTAGAATGATCCAACCATTTTTCCAGCAATTTTAGCAACCTACGTGATGTAAGTCTTCAATTTCAAGTCTGAGGAGAATGCCAGTCCTATCAGCTTACCCAGGCAGTGGGATTTCTCTAGAAGAGAGCCGTTCATGTACACTCGAACGAAGTGAGAGTCGTAGAGTTGGTGGTAAAAAGATTGTTTGTTTAATTTTTATATAAAATAAACATACTTATTATATTGCTATCTACTTTACATATGTGTAGAGTTATACTAAATTACTGAGATAGAAAGCTAAGAATAAATATCGTTTTTTATTTAAATAATTAGATAGTTATTACAACTATGAAGTGAGGTTGAATATAGTGTCGCCGGATCGATGCAAGTTCAGAGTTAGTCACATGGTTTTTTTTTTATACTGGACAAATGTTCCTCCCCTTTAAAGGCACTTAATTCGAATGAAATAAAAATAGCCTCAGTGTCGAAGAATTTCCATCATTAACCGAAGACAAAACGGATTGAGATAAAATTAAAAACAACTAAAACTTTAACAACGAAAATAAATTGTTTTAACTTTTAGTTGTTCAACTGTTTTGCTTGTCTTCCTTAAGAATACATGAATATACCAATTCATTAATGTGTTACGGTTCCGCGATGAAAATAACAACATGTAAACATCTCATAATAATTACGGATACAAAGCTAGGCCATACAAATGACGTCCGAAAACTTTAGCTCAAATTACTTACAATTAAACAACTGTAACCTAAACATAAAGTGAAGTGAAAAGAAGCGATACAGCCGAAAATATGGATGTTTAAAATTTTCTTTAAACCAGATAAAATTCAGAAATTCAAATAATATTTCCGAAAAGAAAATTGAAAATTAATACTAGGTTAAACGTGTACATTTACTGCTAATTGGTCAGAAAGTGGGTGCTTATTTTACATGGAATTATATAGGAATGTGATCCTAGAGTACAAAATCTAAAATAATTTCTCATTCAAAACTAGAATACTTGAAGGAAAACAGAGGACTGAGACAAATCTGGTACATGGAAACGTACTAATCCAGTGACTCAAAAGTAGAGACACTTCTGGGGATCTGCTTTGAGGCCGTGCATCGATAAACAGGAAGGTTTTTCTTAGGTTTTATTTCATAACATATATTTACAAAAAGTAAAAATTAAATATAAAAATAATTATATTGGGTCCAAGTGTAAAAGGGCACACACATCAGAAGAGTTTGTTTTATACTTTTCGGGTTGCGGTTTTATGTTAACATTGTAAAGTTTGTTTTACAACCGGGCAATGGTAAAAACCAACATCTTCAATAGTTCATAGTTAGGATTGGGATGCCTTGAGTTAATCTACTTTTCCAGGCAAGCCAGAAAACGGGTCATTTATTCATTCTTTCTCTCTCACTCTCTCTCTCTCCTTATATATATATATATATATATATATATATATATATATATATATATATATATATATATATATATATGTATATATATATATATATAATATCAATATTTATATATATAGATTTATTCATATATCGATTTGGATTTTTCACTTAGAAAATAGATTATTCACTAAGGACCAGGATTAGGCTAAGGAAACAAGCTCGATGATACTCGATTACAGGGTACAGAGCATATATATGTGATTTTTTAAGGCTTACAAAAGCATTCCGTTCAGGAGCCCAATCAATACCACAAAATACTTTTTCATTCAAAGATTATTCATTTATCATTTTCACATTAAAGAGTTTTACCTACACGTGTTTCACTACCAAGCAGGTCCTTGCTTGGCAGATAATAAGGGAAATTAATTATCTGGAATAAGAATTACAACAACCGGCAATACATAATGGGGTGTTGGTTTAATTGAGGTCACTTAAGTAGGGAAAAAAACATAAAATAAAATTAAAAAATAAGAAATACAACTGAAAAATATAGAGAATGTCTTAGCAAAAATCTCGCACGAAAAATCTCTTCACAATATTGTTGCTACTAGGCGAAACAGCCAAATAGTAGTTTCAAATCAGCAAAAAACAGCAAAAAAATTAGTCCCAAATTCACTCAAATGAAACAGTAATAATGAGCGAGAATACACCTCTCGACGGGCTGCACAACTATGAAAAAATATTGTCCCCCCGAAAAAAACAAAACAAAGACCAACCAGTCTACGCGTCGACCACACTGAGGGAGTACTCCTCTGTGTACCAGTCAGGTATTTCAGAGGTCCCCATAGGTATTAAGAACAACATATTTTCTTGAAAATATGTTATTACGTTTCATTTTAACTATTCACGATTAACAAAGAACAGACAAATTATTTAGATTGAAATGGCTTTCGATGGGATTCACAGTAAATCATTTTCACTCATTGGCTCAAAGTGTAGTATATGTGTTGATACTACACTTGATCTGTCTGTGAAGGAGATATCCTAGATCGAGATCATTCGTTTATCTTGCTCATAGCTAGAATAGCCTTTTTGGAGGCGCTGGATTTAACCCGTATTGAAAACGAGCCGTGTGTCTTACCCTGCTCCTGTGGGGAGTCAGTAAAGTAAATACGGGCTTAAACCATGTATTAAGTAAGAACAATACTAAAGTATCACCGTAGTACACATACGGAAACATCTTAATAAGTAAGTAATGAAGTAGAATATGGACAGATAATTCACGTTATAATTTTCAAGCTGAAAGACGGGGAACTATTTCTTGGTTGAAAATATGAAAAAATAATGTTTGTTTTTTCTTTTATTTTTTTTATTAAACATCGTTTAGTACTTTTGGCTAAGATCAAAGTGTAGTATCTGTTCCGATGGATACTACACCCTATAGACCGGTATCGTCTTGGCCTTCGGGTCTTGATTCCGCCGGTTTGTAGGTTTGTCCTGTGCAGTTCTAGGAGGTCCACCCTCCCAAGCTTTGCCTCCCCTCTTTTGGGTGGAGAAAGTTTATCGCTTACTGCCTGAGGCGCACTTACCGAGGAATGCCGACGGGCTGCCCAGGCCTTTTTTGTAGGCCAGAGTGCTCACCTTCTCGGGCGCTGGTTTTTCAAATCCCACTTTCCAGACCTTGTGTCACATGTTACCTTGTGGGTGGAAGATAAATAAAATGGTTTAAGTTAGAATAAGTTGTTTGGGAGTGATTTTTAATAAATTTCATGTTTTAACTGTGTTGTGTTGTTTTCATTGGAAAATAATTCCATGTGGATCTCAGAGAATGTCAGTTACTGATATTTATCCGTTCTTTCCCATTCTGTCTCTTTCTCCTCTCTTTCTATATTTCGCCTGTCTCTCTTTCAATGTATACAGCCCCGCTTTTGTCATCACTCTCTACTTTCTATGTTCACTCCATCATTCCTCTTTCCCCTCTATATTCTTTTTTTGAATTTGAATAACCGACACTGAATACGTGCTAGTTCTCTTGCCCGCTGCCATGGGTCTCTTTATTACTCTCACTTTCCTTTATCTCCTCTTTCCTCCTCTTATCCGCCGCTGTTCGCTCATGTATCTCTCCTACCTCTCTGTCTCTCCCTGTTACATGTCATCTTGATAAAATGTCACAAAAAAATAGCCTACTCCCCACCTCTCTCTCCTTCTCTCTCTACATTTTTATTCATACACACATTTTTGGTTACATGTGCGCATACATATTGCGGTTGTACTCTTCACAGAGAGTCAACCTCTTCAGACCAAAAAAGACAAGGAATACTATATATATATATATATATATATATATATATATATATATAAATATATTTATATATATATATATAAATATATATATATATATATATATATATATATTTATAAATATACACATATATATATATATAAATATATATATATATATACATGTATATATATATATATATATATATATATATATATATATATATATATATATTTATATATACAGAGATGTGTTTAAGTATCTGGAACACAAATAAAAACTATAGCAGATTCATCAGCCAATCCCCCCCCCCCCTGCAACTAAGATTCCTATTCGAACTATTAAAAAGATGTACCAAATGATATTCATACATAATATTCAACAATACTTTCCTGCAAGAGAAGATGCTGCCTATATATATATATATATATATATATATATACATATGGACATTGCCAATATATATATATATATATATATATATATATATATATATATATATATATATATATATATATATATATATGTATACATATATGAGATGTGTGTTAAAACACAACATAGTGTTGGATTACGACAATAACGTATACTATTTATTAATTTAAAGTACAGGCATTAAATATTTTCTTCTACCGTTTTTCTAATAGACTGATTTGATTCGTTTCTCTTCATCTATTTGTCTTGTTTTATACATAATTCAATATGTCAACAATTTCTGTCCCCATCTTCGCTTTCTTTCTCTCCTACTACCTTCCCAAGTATCCCGATCAACGGCAGATATCAACGATTTTCACTTATTTTGTGTCAATTCCGATTTCTTTTAATTCCTCTACATTCTTTTTTCCCTTCCGCTTCATCATCAATTGTTTTCAGCCTCGTTTTCGAAATGATCAAAAAGATAAGATTAAAGGCGAAGATAAACCGCTGAATACTTGATTAATCCAAAGTTTTACAGATTACAAGCCTATTTTTATTATAGTTGATAGGTTGGGATAGCGGTGTGATGCCATGTGGGTAGTGTTCATTTTTTCTATCTATCCATAATCTTTAAAGAAACCCACAGACAGAGAATAGGCTGAAAAACCATTATGGAAACCAACGATAAGGGAATTAATTTATTTCGTCTTTGTTTCATTTCAAAACACCTTTAATCTAAGATGGCTATCGTCTCTTAGCTCTTTCACTCTCTCTTTCACTTTTTATATCTCTCTCTCAAACTCTCTCTCTCTCCCTCTATTGTAAAATGAGTCCAGGTCTGTGTGTTTTCTTCTTGGTATAATTAAGCTCGGTGCTAACGTGTACTTTGAAGCAAACATCCCGTCATGCAATGTATTGTCTTAAATATTTTTCAATAATATGATTCACGTCGAAAGAAATAATTAATAAAGCTGTTGATCAATACGAACATATCTTATGATGACGTTTGTGTATCTGCATGTTACCCAACAATAAATTATTTCTATAAAATATATTATTTCTCATTTTTTGAGATTGCATTTTAAATGTGGAACATTTAGAATAATGGTCTTAAAGAAAAAATAATACTACTGTTTCTTGCGCGAGATTCTAATTAGTTTCATTTGCTCACTCTGTTTTATGGAAAATTAGCACGTTTTTGATTATATATATATATATATACATATATATATATATATATATATAAATAAGCACGTTTTTGATTATATATATATATATATATATATATATATATATATATATATATATATATATATATGGGAAATGAAAAAGAAAAAACAAAACTGATTTTTTCTTAATACATTATGTGGGGAATGTCATGGTTTTAGAAAATATTTACTTACTTACCCACCTAACCCTCCCACTTTCAAACCACCTTCATTCTTTCAAATCTTTTCTAAAACCATGACATTACCCACACACCAAAATCACAGAGCCTCTACCTCCTCTCGTCTTTACATATTGGGTTGACATGATGGGTTGATGAGAAGACGTAGTAGCCACTACTCGAAGCAGTAGGACCGACGTCCAGGCTTGGTGGTGTCAGTCGCGTGGAATGAAATGAATGTTGATGATTCTGAGTGAAAAAAGTGGAAGGGTGGGAGTAAGCAGGGATAATGTGGATGGTTGTAAGTGAAAAAGTGGGGTGGGGTGGGGGGTGAGCGGGAATAATGTGGATGGCAATGAGTTAAGAAGTAGAGAGGTGGGGAAAGATGCGGGGGGGGGGAATGTTAGAGCAGGTGGCTGCTTCAAGAATGTGAAGGATGAGTAGGTTGGAAGGTTTGGGTTCGTGGTGAATGACGATGTGTGTGGGGGGAGGTGTATGCAGAGAAGTGGAAGGTGGAGGGAAAGATATATAGATATATGTATATAGTATATAAAAAAAACTATCACAACATTGATTGTAAAAAAAATAATATTTATTTAAAACTGTGCTTTTTGAAAATAACATTTTTCCATTGTTAAATCAGTGTTTTTTTCTTTTCTTTTTTCTTTTTATCATCCGATGTAAATGGCGTTTTGGTTAGAAAATCACATTATGTCTGTATTAGCGGGGCTACACCAGTGTGAATCAATACGGGTGTGTAGACATATTTTTGAACTATTGATTCGTAATAGTATTATCATTTTTTTAAAACAAACGTAACAATGTGTATTGTCTAAATAAATAACACTTATTTTAATCTGAGCTTTTGAAATCTAATATTATCCGTTGTCAAAGAAGTGTGTTACGTTTTTTTTTGTTTTTTTCGTCATAATATATATATATATATATATATATATATATGCAAATTTATGTGAAGCAGCGTGAGTCTAGATTCATAAAACGTAGACTTTTGTTGTGTCTTAAAGAATATATAACATCCACACCGACAATAATGTTTTTATTAACATGATGTAAACAGAGTTAAATACATGAACATTGAATGAAAGTAGAGAACATCGTTCCACGAACACAGGATATTCATATATGTAAAAAAAAAATATATATTTCCTGTTCGAGTTCACAAAGAGAGTCCAGTTAGAAATATCCCGAACACTAAAATAAATGTTTTTATGCACGTTTTTTATTAGTGTGGATATGGGTACGATAGAGTAAGACTTTGATGGGTGTTACTTTTTGCCAGGGTGTGTATAAGCTTATGACTGTGAGTGTGTGAATTGAGAAATGATTTTTAGCTTACCAAAATTTACGGAGCGAGGGATTCGGAAACCTCATTACCTTGTCAACGGTGTGCTGAAATATTTTCCAAACTGTTTTCTGAGACAAAAATCTGCACTTAAATAATGAGTAATCGGCTCCAGAAAGTATTTATTTTATTATGGCGCGATAAAAGGCTTTGATCATACGAGCTGCTACGGACGTAGTTGAAAGCAGATCACGTGACCGCGATGTTTGCTTTTTTGCTACATACTGCTCTTGGAGCCGGTTTTGTATGAAATATGTAATTTATTTTTAAGGTTTAATTTTTTGAGCGTGGATTGGGGGTGTAGCAAAATCATATTAGACTAACTTCATATTGACAAATATTAATTAACATGTGAAGTTGCATTCTAACAACGTGTTATTTGTATCTGAGTTTTTTTTTTCGTGTTGAATATAAGACAACGTCGTGCGCACGAAACTCGTTTCCTGAGATTTCTGTCCGGTCGAAGTTTTTTTTGATGATTTGAATCATTGTGTTGAATGCAAAGAAGCGCTGTGTCTTCGTTAAACTGGCGAAATAATTATCAAAAACTCCGGGGCATGGATGGTGGACGAGATTGAAGGTGTAGGATTAACTGGTTGATAATACATGTGTAGTTAAATCTGAAGCTATGATGCATATTTTTGTATCTTTTTGCTGTTCATTAAAATGTTAGGCATTGTCCTCGTAGCTGTGAATCTTTATTTTTACATGAGGAAATATATCAGTGTTAGGAAGTGTCTAGTTTCTCCCAACATATAGCCTTTTATTATCTTCTTGGAATATGATTCTATTTGCGAGATGTGCGTTGAAGAAAATTGTTGTCTCATTTTGTCGTTGTCATCAGTAGGTTCAGCGTTTCATAGTTTTCTGTTGTTCTTGGAGAATATTAACATAAACAATATGTATCTAATACGTTACAAATATTGAATTTAAATTATTCGAATACATATAAGCTAAATATTGTTGGTTTTAAGCCATAGATTTCGTTTTTCGTTTTTTTTATTGCTGTTGAAATAAAAGCTAGAACTTCGGAAATACTTTTTTGTGATGATTTCAATTTTCATTTTGATACTTTGTGTGTTAAGAATATATTTATCAGCGTTGACTCTAGCTTCTTAAGACGTGCACTTAACTGTGTCTAAGAGAAAATTATAAGATCATTGCTGGCATTAAAATGGTAATTAAAATGTTGAAAACAGATAAAAACACAGTAAGATTGAGTGAAAAACAAAAATATTGTTTGACTAACACAAGATACAAAACACAATATATTTTATGTGAGTAACTATGTTTTATATTTTATGTTGCTGTATTCAAAAAAGTTCAGTTATAAATAATAGGCACAATAACATCAATGTGTGTATGGCGGTTTCTATGAGTGAACATATGTGTGCGATAGTGTAGACATTTGCGCGTGTTGCTTTTTGCCGGATTGTTTGGCGTATAGATGCGTGTGTATTTGAGTTGAAAAATGAATATAAGCTTTCCTCCTCCAAATGGCCCAGGAAGACAAAAAAGTATTTCTCGTGCTTAAGTTTGTCAACTATTTTTCTAGACAAAATCCCACTTTAAATACTCTGTACTTGACTCCAGAAAGTATATTTTGGTTTGGGCGTTAAATAGAATTGGTATAGAACGAGGTGGACCTAGTTGAAAGCACATGGAATTACCACCATTTTAGCGAAATATTCCTCTGTAGAGACGGTTTTGTGTAAAAATCGTACTTTTTCGATGTTCTTTGGGGCATGACTTGTGTTTTTTCGCACACATCGTAGGTTGATTTATATTATGTTAGCAGGGTTACCCATCGTATCTCGGGGTCATGAAAACATATAATTGAAAAAAATCGCGTGGGTAACATCTTTATATTCGAACTTCTATTTCTCTCCCTCTCTCTATAGCCGTCTTTTTATCTTTCTACTTTTCTTTTCCCTAGTCGGAACATTTCACCGCTACTTTCTAATTTTGCCTTTTTCGAAAGCTGTCACTTCCACAACATTCCTCTTCCGTTGCCCTGGGCAAAAGTATGACATATTTCTATAAAAAATGTACTACCTATGTCTGCGTCTTCTATATAGGTACTTATCTCCGCCCCAGTGTGAATACTATATATATGTACCTATCGCAGCCCCGGTGCGCATACTATATACGTAGCTATCACCACCCAAGTCGCATACTATATACATATATATCGCCGCTCTGGTGCACATACTATATATGTACCTATTGCCGCCCCATTGCGCATACGATATACATATATATCGCCACCCCGAGAAAATCGGATCTTCATCAGCGGAGTCGAAGGTCCAATTTTCTCAGATCGTAAACCTTGGTCCGGATGTTGTTGTGACACTTTATTTAATATTAATAAATATCACGCTCTTATTAATTATCTAGTTAATTTTACTTCTGCATTAATAATTGAGCACTCTGCTGGGAAACTCTCCCAATTAAGAAATACGGTATATATATATATATATATATATATATATATATATATATATATATATATGCATCTCTCTCTCTTTATATATATATATATATATATATATATATATATATTATCATTGTTGAGATAAAGGCAAGCATTGTGTTATTGAAGTGTACATATTTTAGCGATAGTGTAAAGGAAAAGTATAAGTCAAAATTAAATATATTATATTCATATATGAACAAAGATTATAGTTTTCATACTCTTCGGATACTTAAAAAAACATTGTTTTGTTTATATTAACAAAACATCAGAAATCCTAATTTCCGCATAAACCTTGATTCTTTCCTCATAAATGAAAATACGAATCTTGTTAGAATTCAATATGTTTGCAGAAAACGTTCGTTCGTTTAAAAGGGGAACATGTATATCTTTGCTATACATTTAACTATAGATTGCACGAGAGTCTCAAGTGTTGGAAGTACTGTTAAATAGTGTGCGAGTCTGGTAAGTACATTTTTATTTCATACCATTTATCATCACGTATTACACCTTTCCGGTAAATGTTGTAAATCTGTTCATTTACTTAATAATTATATTACTCGAATGTAACTGTTTTCTCTTATATTTATTATTACTTCTGTTTATTCTATCTTCCCAATATAGTTTTTGTGTTGTCACTTTATGTGTTGAGTACCACATCCAACAGAGTTATATCGTTCAGTTCACAGTTAATTGTAAATGTGTTTTTTATTGTATGTATTTATATATTATTTTATACTTTTTATATTATTTATCTACCAGGTCACGAAATTTAATTTTCCTACATTTGAAGCCTGGTGAGTTCTTCACATATTAAAGGCCTTGTTCCATCAAAGTTGACGCCATCAAAGGCTAGACTATTATCAAACAGCGAATCAGTATGAAAGAGAAGAACTTTCTTTTTTTCTTATTTTTTTTTAACGTGGAAATTGAATTTTCAGACAAAAAAATACAAGACGATTTAATATGAACGATAGGAGATATAAAAAATATAAATGCGGACATCAAAAAATACTTGCTATTTCCGGTGGGCGGGTAAATGAAAGAAACCCAATAAAAACAGAAAATTACTTTTATTTCCTTGAACGTTCGTTCAGCTATATAGTTATCAAATAATCATGAAGCATAGAGTGTTTAAAATTTGTATAGGTGAGAATAAGGAAATACGTCAATACAAATCGAACGTTTTGGACAAACAGTCACATAGAATAGTGTGTAGGCACTGGTTTGATTTATTTCTCAGAAGAAATACACTTTATTGATTGTATTTATTTATATAGTATTTTAAACATTTTCTTATAAATATATACGCATAAATACAGCTTATTAGTTGTATTTATTTTTTAGTATGGTATACATTTTCAAAGACTAACAAGCAAGAATACACTTTTTTTAGATTACTTTTTATTTAAGTGATTTTTGCATAAACGGTCACATGACCCTTTTGTCCGCTGAACTAAAAGACGTTCGTTTTGTTTTGCTGCCATTGTTCATGACAGTAAACGAGGCACGTTGTTGTAGTTCTTTCCGTGATTTTTATTTCTATCTACGTCACGTCAGTAACTATAGCATAAAAACCTTGGATCTTTTAACATTTATTTATCAGATGTTAGTATTGGTATCACCATACCAATGTCGCAAAATCAATTTTTAAAATACACATACAACAAGGAACGTGTGCTTTTCTTTTCATCCTCTTTTTTCTCTCTCTTTTTCTCTCTTTCTCTCTCTCTACTTAGCTATCTCTAGCTCGGTGTCAGTTGCCGTTGTTGGTTTGGTGGTGACTATTTTCTAAGTAGCGTCATTATCTGAGGAAATTCGCTACACAATGCAACGGATCGAATTGTTACTAGTACAAATCCGCCATTTTTGTTAATCTAAATTACACCTGTAATCCACACACATAATTGCATTAGATAAAGCGAACAGAGAAGACTGATTTGCTGGAGGACAGAGTGTAACTCGTACAATGATCGATTTAACACTGGATAGTCTGTTTGCCCATAGATCCATTGCGAGAAACGTGTAAGAACGCCACAAACAACATATTTTTCAGAGGTTACAGGAGTGTCTACGTCTGTATAAGGAGAAACTCACAGATACACCACCTTACAGATCAGACACCGCCTATCTTACATGTGCATGTTTACAATCGGTGTGAATAAAGCACTGTCCGTATTGGATGTCTCCTCATCAAGTTGGGAGATTCACTCATGTAATGACTTAACTTACCCTTCAATTCTACGATACACACCCCGATCTGGAATCGAATTTGCCAAACCAAATATAACCTGTCTCGCCTTCACTGTTCAATATAAAGCCAATACATTTTTCAACCCGTTTCGAATTTTCCGCATATGAAGTTATATGTGACAAAAAAATGATTAATATGACTCATAACCTAAGTAGACAGTTTGCCATTTCATTTAATTTACCGATTATCAGATAACGACCCAACCTATAAGGTTGTAATAAATATATTACAGACAGAAAAGCTTTTCGAGAGGAGGTTTTAAACAATGTTATTGGACATTTTCTAAAATTAGCAGATCCTTTGATCTAATAAAATAAATATCTCTCCAAGTTTCGGTTTGAATTTGCTGAGTTCAACTCCCAAACTGGATATGATTTTCTGGTAGATGGTTTCTGGAAGTGGATTTTATATGGCTCATATTTTATTTGGATAACTTCAAAATTAAATAGAAGCTTAGCATATTAGAGGTTACAGCACACCATATCCAGGCTTAGATCGTATACTCAATGTCATTCAGGAAGGCAAAAATCGCTACTCCAGGTTAAACCCACCGTGACTCGTAGAACAGGACCGATTATACGGGGTATGTTTTGGTCAAATCTTACTGGGACGTAACTCCCACTTACCATATCTGGCTTAGAGAGTGTTTATGTGTGAATTCACTTAATAGAGTGTGTACAATCGGAGATCAACATTTCTAAGAAGAGTCTTGTGCATCTGAAGTACGATCTTAAAGCAATAGGGGATGTAACAATTGATGGGGTGATCGCTGTGGGGAGAACACGCTACATAATTAGACAAATAACAGTTATTGTAGATGTGCTGTTGAGAATCCATCCTCAACTTGACATTCTTCTTGACAGTGAGTTGAATCTCTCAATCAGTGCCTAAACTTGCCACTGGTTTGGAATAACCTGAATGAAAGTAATTGCAATGTTGCTGCCGAGATAAAGAGTGGCATTTCCAAGTTACATAGGCTTATGGGAGTTGACTTGATTAGGTTGTACAGATTAAAATATGTGAATAATTTTCGTTATTACAAATATCTGTTTACATACATTTTAGGAATGTATTAGGGCTGGTCGATTTTGGAATCGTGGTAATGCGATGGTAATGATAGTTGGTTGGAAATTCACGATTTCGGATGTCTTTTCGGTGATCAGTGAACATCTACCGCCGTCAAAACATTCCATACCGTTAGGATAATAAAAATGTGTAAATCTCATTTAATAAAGATTCTGTCAACTAAATTATCTACATTGTTCTCAATAAATCAAAGAAAAATAAATAAATATCATAAATAATAAAAAAAATACATCTTTGTAAAGGATAAAATGGAGATTAAATATACAGTGTTTAGTAAACACAGTATTTTACTATTTACGTAAGTGACAGCGATAAAAATATCGCTTCACTTTTTTCTCTCATGGAATTCAGTATTTTTTATTTTTCAGTAGAAAACAAATTAGACTAATTTTAATTATCAATAAAACACCATTAAACCGAAAATGTCTTCATTTTAATGATACAATAATATAAATATATTTTGTTTATAATAGTGTCTCTAGAACTTTCTTTTTGGTAATTATTTAAGTTCACACCGTTTTAAATGCATGCTTTTGTTATTGTTTATTAATTGTATTAAATTTTGACTGCTGTTGGATTTTAATTATTAGTAATTTTGTATTTTTATCCAAGAAAAGTAATTATTTGAAATAGAAAGAAAAAAAGCTTGTTTAATCTGCATGATTTTATATTTAAAGCTTATCTGGCGTTCATTCAAACTCGTTTGTTTTTCTCCGCTGAATAAATTATATTTCCATTTTTAGGTAAGTAATACAGTTTCCTTCTTTCTATTTTTTTGTGTTTCAAATTAAATTGTATCAATGTTTCAGGTTTGTATTAAAAAATATAGCTAATACTATATTATACTCGACATACTTTAACCTAATTGTTGGCTCTTTTTAAGTTATTACCCGCCACTTGTTTTAGCATTTTTTTACGGACCATTTTTTTTTCTGTGTAAACTTACCGGTTATCATTCTAGAGAAATCCGTTTGTTTTATATTTTACGCCATAAATTAGATTTTAGATCACTTTACCATATGAATTAAACGTAAAATGATCACCAGCTTCATGACCATCACACTAACAAAATACCTAACACTTGTTTTAGCATTTTTTGGTGTTTAATTACCGATTATGCCGCTAGAGAAACCCTTTTGTAGTTGTTTTTTACTCAATATATAGGGTATATTTTTTAATGTGATGATCATGAATTAGGTGATCATTTTACATCAAATTTATTTTGGAAAAATGTCCCCAACTCTAAAATCTAAAATATTGCGTAACCAAAGAAGGATATCACTATAACTCACACAGTATTGAGAGTCTGTTTAAAGTGTCCTGTCATTTCAAGCCACCATTTTAGATGCAGCTTAACCCTAACTCAAACACACAATCACTAAAGTTAATCAAAACTACTAACCATAATTGTCAGGCATTTTTGTTTATATGAAAATAGAAGATATTATAAATCAAACTGTTTTAGACTTATTAATTTATTTTCTTCTTTTTTTCAGCCAAAAAATGTATGTTTAAACTCGCAGTAAGAGTTCTAAAAGATGTTGTTGTCCACCTTGCCCTTTGGATAAAACTTTACGACAATTTATACAGTTTAGTTATTTCCTTGAAAATCCTTATCTCCACTTTTCAAATAATTATATTTCTAAATTGATTAGAAAGGAAATAATCAATATTTGGCAAGCAGTGAACCCACATTGTCTTTGTTAAGGGAATATGATATAGGGCAGAAGGTGAAAGTATTTTGTTTCAAGAGGCCCACACTGTAAACAGGAAAACTCTTACTGCATGCAAAATGAAAATAATTAAGGAACAGTTGGACAAAGCATATAGCCTGCACTTATCTCCCTAAGAAGAAGTTAATATTACGTCTCTGGTGTTTTTTGTTAGCATTTTTAAATTTGAACTAATTAACATCCAAATTTTCAATATTTACATTAATTGAAAAATATGAATTTACTTCTGATAATCTTCCTTTTTCTAGTAAATAATATTGTGATATTTTCCTTAATATTTGTCATGTATGCTAGATCTGTTATTAAACACATGCACATTTTGAAATTTCAGATTCCCATTGAGGAGTGAGATTATTAAAAAGATCAGAGAGAGCAACCAGGATCAAAAGGCAGTTTCCAACTTGGACCTATTGACAAAGATGGTGTCAAAAGATACAAAAAAGATTCCGCTGAAGCAGATAGATTAGACAGGCAAGTTGATAGAAACAACAAGATTCTTCACATGTTGCTTCCTCTACATCAGAAATCCTTCCACATACATCTTCCAGTGAAAAAACAACCGATAGCAGTTTTGAGCCAGGGAGACAGTCTAAGGAACCTTACAGTCTTTTAAAAGTCTCTAGAAATTATATTGAACTGATTAGAGGGGATATATCTTCTAACCTTGGGGATTTTATTGCTAATGCCTTTCTATTAGACTTACAACATATGGGCATTCTTCACCCAACCATTAATTTTAAATATATTATCATATATGAATCAGAAATAGATGAGGGAAAGGCAAGAGTAAAAGTAACCAGCCATCAAAAACATATTCAGGAATATGAACATCTTATCTGCATTGGAGTGGATTGCAGAGTTTATAATGACACTTTGTATTAAGAGGAAGTTATAGCGGAAATGCTAAAAAAATGATTCAGAAAAGAAAGAGGGCAGAGCGCCACTTATAATTTACCAGAGAGATAGAATCTGCAAGTAAATATCTAGCCCACAGAGTGATACTCAACATTACTAGGACTCGACCCAAGTAGCAATTCCTATTATTAGTGGTCCTCTATATGATTTGTATATTACTGCAGATATAATGAATGATTTAAGTGGTGACAAGCGACTACTTTCGGAACATGCTGTAGGCATTTCTAAAGGCAAATGGTTAAGCTTTTTTTTGTAATTTTGTACAATATTTACAGTTCTCGTTTATTGACTATAGTTAAAAAATAACATATTTTACTAGTTGTGATTCATACTTAGACTTCCGGTTTAAATATGTTTTCCATTCATTGTATCTAACAAAAATATAAGTTTTATCTGGATTTATTAATGTAATAGTAACATTTTAGAGCTTTCTGAACATTTTTGTACCCGATCTTAAAAACTAAATGCTCAGTCAAGTTTTAAAGTAAGGAATCTAATTTTTGGTATCAGTTATCATAACACAAAACCCAAGCTTTCGCCACCACAGCGGCGTTGATTTCTTAAGCAAAAGTGACAAATACACCTGCCATACTATAGATGGGAGATTTAAATTAATTTTCACTCTGGAATCTGCAGAACTTTTTGACATTAAATCGGTTTCAGATTATGACAACCGGAAAATGGAATGCAAGACATTGTTCACGAGGATTGTAATTGCATGGTCAAATTACCATGGCAGGTGCAGTCAAAATCATCTCATAGTGTGGAATGGCTGGTGGTCTTGGAGGTAGGCAATGTATATGACTGTTTGAGTATTCTATCTATCAAGTTTTAAGCGGCAAGGTAAGTGTGTATTCTATACATCTATATTAACAGACATCCTCTATTAAATTTGATCAAAAGTCAAACAGCGCAACGTTCAAAGTTCTATGATTCTGAAAATATATTCGTTATGGTTGGATTGAAAGCATTACTACAGAATATATCAACAGGAAAACACGTATATATATATATATATATATATATATAATCATATATTAAGTGAGATTGTATATATATATATAAATATATATATATATATATATATATGACACATGCAAATCTCTAAACAACTATAAAAGGACTAATTGTATAATAATTCAAGAGGACCTTTCAATTCACAGTTTTTATTCACAGTCGGCTATGAAAATAGCCTCTACACAGCAAACCTTTTACTAACACTCTTTTCATGTCGATTGTTTAAAGAATATTGACGATTTTATCTGTTTTTCTTGTTAGACAAACTATGTCCTACGCTATCTATCCCGTCCCTTTTATCATGTAACACACATACGGTGGATTATGAAATACAAATAATATACAGTCCAACAAGTCACTGTTTGGAAAAAGTAATTAGAGACCAGATTCATAATGGAATCTTAAGTGAGTAATTAAGCAGTGACATTTTTGTTCAGATTATAAATAAATGTCTGCATGTTGGTAAATGTACAAAAACAGAAAGCAGGGAAGAGATTCTAAAGGTAAGCGGTTCGAAAGAAGAAACTGCTAGCATATACATCCATCTAGAATCTGAAGATTTCTACAGTAAAAGGGTGGGATGTTGCCAGTTGACGGGGTGATAGAGGTCTTAACGTTTAAAGAAATAAAGGTAGACAAGCTCGTCGAAGCTCATTGCGTGTAACTACATGTAAAACAAGCACATTGATGCAACATTGCGACGATGGGAAATGGGGATAAAATTAGTAGACCCTGTTTGGCTTATTGTGTACGATACTCCATTTCACACTGCCCAGGAAAGAGCAACCTGTTTGTGGTACATCAGCAGAGGTGACACCATTGCTACATGTATAGACAAATGGTTGCTTTGAAGATATCTAAAATAATGGTAGGTGTGAGATGTTTTCGAGCCGGACAAAGGAAGCTCACATTTTTTGTAGACGACTTTAATGTATTTTACTATGTATTAACTCAATAAATGTTTCTTGTGAATGTACGGCTGTTGAATCTGAATATTGAACATTGAGGAAGAGTGCTATCAGCAATGCCAATCATGGTGATAATGGTTTGTATATAATGTTTCAAGGGAACATGTTTTGTCTATGAACAATTAAATGTACCAATCCCTTAAAGGCTTCAATCCATTACGGACTGGAGGTCATTGCTTATGGATTCAGTCATTGCCTTGGATATGTGTGTTTTTGATTTGCCCTCACGTCGAGAAAATAGCGTGGTGTCAGCAGCAGCTACAGCCTCATCGGACACGTTTGCATCAGTGATATCGTTTATTTAAATCACGCATTTATAAATGTCCAAGCATCGATCCCGCTTACCCACCCACATTCATGTGATGCTGCTTCGATTTTCGGTCCTCGATGACGTTCTGGATCTTTCTTGTTCTTAAGAAAGATTAACTAATGTGTAATACTTCTAAAGTAATAGTGTACAAATTAAGAGCATCACGATAGCTGAAGAGAGAAAGCGAAGTAGACATGATAAACAGTGTCGATTGTCGGGGAAGACGCAATTGTTTACACAGTGAGCACTACTTGGTGATATTTGGCGATGTAATTTACCAAAGTGGTTGAGACAAGAATGGGGCATATTTTAGTCATTCACAGAAAAACTGTTTCGCAGCTATTCAGTGTTGACAGAAAGCATGTGCCTCAAGCTGCGATCAGAAGTCGACCGTCTAGACAGCAGTCAGCGTTTCTAACTACTTAGCTATTATCTGGCAGCTGCTTAGAATAAGCAAAATACCACTGATAAACATTGTCAATTGCTTTGAAGCAATTGACCAGAAGACTATTTTTTGTTTCAGAAAGGAATATATATATATATATATATATATATATATATATATATATATATATATATATATATATATATATCATGTTGTGCTACTTTTACAAGTAGTTCAATAGAATGTGATCCGATGTACTTGCTGCCCTGGGGTCCGCTCGATGTAAATCCACCGTAACACACCGACAATCAGAAACACCCAGCACTTGAATTAAAGGCCCCATATGTCGTAGAGTGTTCTACTCCAACAGCTTATTTCCTTAAGCTGCCCGCCTTTGAAATCCCCTGTCTGCTCCCTGTTTATCCGAATGTACCGAGATCAAAAAACGTAACACTAATGTTAACAAGTATCTCGCTTATGTATACGTGTGTATCTACAGGTTCGGCCAGCTAAATTGGCACTTTTTTATTTTTACAAAATTCATAATTTAAAGGATTATATATGGAAATATATCATTTTAACATTTATTCATTTAATTATTACAGTCTAGTATTGAACACAATTATTCAATATGAGCACCCTTTGCATCAATTATTTTGGAGATTCTTTGATGAAACCGTGAACAGCTCCTCTTTATTTAATTGGGATCGAGATTGAGAAATGCTCGTTGAATGGCTGTCTTTAATAAGTTTGTATTTGGGTGTGGATTGCCATTAGTCTGTCCCTCGACGACGCCGAATAGATAATAGTCGCACACATTTTGATCTGGAAAGCTGCTGGGACAAATATCCTTCGGTAAAAACAAGGGAAGATTCTCCTTCATGTAATCTTTGACATGCGCTGGTGCCGAGTCTTGGATGAGCATGACTTTTGTAGGGTCGTAGTTTCTACGGATCCAAGGCAATAAAACATTATTAAGAATGTTCAAATATACCGCTGTGTTGATTTTAAGACCCGCTTCGGTGAAATGAGGAGACATCACCTTTCCATCACTTGTGGCAAGTGATGGAAAAGTCTCCTCATTTCCGAAACCATCACAGGAGGAACTTTCGAAGGGTCATAGGCAATAACTCGAGTGTTCTGGCGATTTGGAACCTCATCCACGATGAACTTTTTCTCATCAACATAGCTGTTGCGACTCACATTGCGCTTTTTTCCAGTTTCGACATCGACTGACGTGGGTCTGCCTTTATCGACCCTTTTAGTCCCACCAGGAAAGTGTTTGTGCGATTTCGAGCACTACGAGTACTGTGCCGACTTCTCTCAACCTTACACTCGGCATCGAAATTAGCCACAACACGATAGACAGTCTTTTTTGGATAAAAATTGCTCTTAACAACGTCCAAAGGAGAACTCCCGGCGCGTCTCATTTCGCATATAGTTATTCTTCGTGCTAATTCCACCATATAAAAACAAATTTGAGTAAATATAATTATGCTATCTTGCAGCAAATTGTTCAAAGATGTAAAAAAAAACGTAATCATGTGATCAAAAATGAAAAAAACATATTAGCATTTATAATTAGTTCCAATTTATCTGCCCGACCCTGTATATGAATATGTATTTATGTACCAAATAAAACAAAAACACATATATGCGCGCGGCCGCGCCTACGTATACAAACAAAAAATAACCTCACACCAACTTACACACACGCATATCACGTGACGATGACACCCTAAAACTACAATAGCAATTCTATCAGCGGGGATTCTGACCAAAATGTACTCAATCACGATCCACGAATATGACCGGAAAGATAAAAGTCAGAAGCACACATACATAACCAACACATAACTTTGAGCCAGAGACGCAAACTACATGAACACACAAATACATGAACCCATAGGCTCACATATGCGCGGAAACGCCAAACAGTAAAAAACAAAACATGTTTTTTTTTCAAATAGAAATTATACCTGAAGAGAGCATGAATGCTTAGAACGCGTTATAAAATTATAAAATTATAAAATGATGAAATTTAAAAAAAATAAATATATTGTTGAAAAAAGTATTTTACAAATGTAGGTAGACTCACCTCTTTAAATACACATTTTCTCTCGTTAGAACTGGACTGGTGCTGCACTACGTTTTACACACACTCTCTAACTCTCTCTCTCTCTCTCTCTCTCTTTCACTCATACTTTCTCTCTCTCTCTATATATATATTTTTATATATACACATATTATATATATATACATATTATATATATATATATATATATATTATATATATATATATATATATACATATATATACTATATATATAATATATATAGATAATTAGATAGAAAGATATACATTAACATTTTTATTAGCTTCATGATATCATTGCTAATTGAATTCCGCGGAAAGCAACTGCATTACGTAGATGTCGCATGCCATCCTTTCCTGAATTATAAGAAAGAATTCATTTTAATATCATTTGGCAAACTCAGCACGTACGTTATTTTTTACAGCCACATTTATTTTTCGGCTGAATTTTTGTTTAGTTTATTGAATTTTTTTACCACATATTTGACTAATCAATTTGGTGTCATATTGGAACCTCATTGATAAAAGAAAAACGGTATAGTAAAAAACAGAATCGATTAAGCACACTTTTTGAAGTCTGCTAATGAAAGTCACTGAACGGTTCTTATCTCTGCAGATTTTCACTCTGCAATTCACAGTTCTTCAGAATGAAAAACATATAAATCTTATTAGTGATAGCTAAAACCAAAATTGTTCTGATATTGATTGGCTGAGCGTTATATTTATTGGTAATTGTGCTAATATGCATCAGAGGCTAGCAACCTGATGGAAAATAAGTGCGAGAGACACACACATTTTTCTTTCACGATATATCTATATATATGCATATATATATATATAACTATTTATATGTATATGTATATATATATATATATATATATATATATGTATATAGATATATATTTACACATACATATATATATACATATATATATATATACATATATATATATACACACCTTGTAATATATTACTAAGGCTCTGTGGAACTAGCGTGTTTGTATGTTTCTTTGCTATCGTATTTCTGTATTTGTCACAGTTCATACTGCATGACGTCATTGCTTTTTTACGGCGTGGTAAGGATGAAGTTGAATGGAACATAACCTCATTAAAATATGACCTAATATATGAAAGAGAGAAAAGCGAGGTATATGTGCACAATTGATGCCATCTAAACAGACAGAAGGTATTGCAGTGTCTCTACTTAATACACCGCAATTTGATGCATTTAAAGAAGGCGTGCTCTGCCGTTTCTTCTTCGACGTCTGCGTTTGTGCAACGCAGACAGAAGGGGTTTTCTCCACAGTTAGTTTTGGAACGTCTGTATTCGAGGGGCAGCGCGTTCCGGACCAATCGCCAGGTCAGAGAAAAATCAGCGTTATTGAGATGACTCCGGCCCGGCGCCCAACTCTACTGAGAGCGGATCTCCCCCTCCGACCGTCCAAGACGCTCCACATGCGGACCCGAAGGGGTCCCTGCCACTAACTCCCGATAAAGTGTTTTTCTAGACCGTGCGAGGTTGCTGGACCCCGGCAGTAGTTTTAGCGCAGCTCGGCATTCGTTGAAGTACTGCGATTGCCCTCTTGGTTTGCGTCTGGCTTTCAACCAGGTGGTCAGGGATGAAGTTTGGAAAAAGCCTTATTAACCTCAGGGCCCCACGCAGACTCTTCTAATAAAGTACGGCTCAAGAATGCCAGTCTCTTGGCATGTTTATGACTTGCAAAGTCAGGCATTCCCACCCCCCATCGTTGAGACGTTGAGTACAGACCTGTCTGCGGACTAACGGCTGTTTGCCTTGCCACAAAAGTGTGAAGAACTGGCGCATGAGTGCCGCCAAGTGGATCGCAGACATGGGTAGTACTGCCAATCGGTAAAGGATGAGAGGAAAGACATACGTGGTGCACGCCTCAGCTCTTCCTTTAAGGAAAATCCCTTTCGAAGCCAAATCCTTACTGACGCTTTGACTTTTTACTCCACTTCCAACCAGTTCTTTTCAAGCTGGAGGCCCGGCCCGTTGAAAAGGCCCGGCAGCGCTGCCATGGCGCTCCAGGCTGCCAACCTCAGGCCATTGGATTTGCTGATGTTGACTACGGCCCCTGTGACCTCTTCCTATCGTTTGAGTGCCTTAGTCACCGCGATAATGTCCCGAAAGCTCGACACGCACACAGTGACATAATCGGCATACGCGGAGACCCGGGCTTGCACACCATTGGGCAGCGCGATACCGTGTAGGGCAGGTCTAGCCATCCTGTCCCTTAGCTTGCGCAGGAAGGGCTCCAACGCAAGAACATAAAGTAGGGGCGACAGTGGAGAGCCCTGACGTACCGACCGAGAGATATCGAATGATCCCGAACGCATCCCATTTATCTGCACCACTGCCGTCGGCTGGTGATACAGAATGGAGATCCATTTGCGGAAGTCCGGATTAAATCCAGCGGCCTCCAGAATTGAACCCAGAAAACGATGGTCGACCCTGTCGAAAGCTTTGGACTGGTCTAAATTGATCAGCGCAGAATCGGTGTGATCTCTATGATCGTGCGAACCAGGTGCAAATTGTTCTGAATCGATCTCCCCTTCACAGCATAGTTCTGCTCCGGTTCCACCAAGTCACCGATAACAATCTGCAGGCGGTTCGCAAGAACTCTTGTTAAAATCTTTAACTCTGTTTTTAGCAGAGTTATGGGCCTAAAATCATTTTAAAACACCCTCATGCCCGTCCTTTTTCTTCTGTAATGTGGTCACCCCCCCCCCCTGGTGACTTGGGCAGGAATTGATCCCTGCTCAACCAGTGGTTGATCACATTCGGCAGAAGAGGGATGAACATGTGCGACAGCTTCAAAAACAGTTCGTAAGGCAAACCAGCCTGCTTCAACGCATTCTGGACCTCGCGCTCCGTAACACGATTATCACAGCCATCCGCTCGCGCCTCCTCCAGGCGGGGCGAGTCGGCCAAATAGCTGTCAAACTCCTGGACGCAGAGTCTGGGCAGTTGGGTGTAGAGATCCGCAAAATGCCCCCGGAATCCTTCACAGATCTCCCGCGTCGACACGAGGGACTGTCCTTCCAGGTTTTTCACGTCTCGAATGTAGTGATCCGATCTGCGAAGAACTACAGCTTTACGCTCCTTAGCGTCAATATTTACAGTTTCGTTAGACACTTTATCCAGCCTAGCTCTAACTACCGTTCGTTAGCCGCACGTGTCAGGTCCTCCTTAGTTAGTAGGGGCCACTAGAGCTCGCTGTATGAGTAATATCAGCTTTTACCGGAAGTCACGTATCTCCAGCAAGGAGGTATTTAACTTCCAGTACCCAGCTAATTTAGGTCTAGTCCCTAAGTTCAAACTGGCCACAACTAGTTTGTGGTCAGAGTGTCCTAACCAGTGGAACTTTGGGCAAGGTAGAAAGTCTGCTTCGCCTCTTCTAATTAACATCCTGCCCAAGTAAGTGCTTGCACGGAAAGTGCCAAGTCCACATCTTCCGCCAGGGTGCTCAAGACGGAACCTATCAACCAGATTGCATGAGTCCATCAGGTTAGACAGACTGCTCTCGCACCTATCCATCCGTCTAGTCCCGCCCACTCTGTCTATCTTGGGATCAAGGATGGCATTCCAATCACCCATTACAACTAGCCGCGCTGAACCCGCGAGGAACACCTCCAACCGTTGAAAAAAGGAAACCCTCTCTGAAGGAGTGTTGGGCGCATAAACCGCTACTATCCGAAACTTGCTGTTGCTAACGGCAACATCAGCCACGACCAGCCTGCCTTCCGCATCTGTGTGCACAATGTTTACCCTTGTGGCAAGGCTACGACTAACTAACAAGGAAACTCCCCTAGCATCACGGCTGTCGAATGCTGAGAAGACATCGTAATGCCCAGACAGCACCTGACAGTCGTCAATCGAGTCATAGTGGGTTCTCTGTAGCGCAGTGAGTTCCCTCAGCACGCGAGCAGCATTGCTTCGGGATCTCATGTCCCTGGTGTTGAGACTTGCCAAGTTTAACCTTGTTAACATGAGCACTATTCAGTGTTGATCACCGACCTAAAATCCTCTGGAGTGAGGACGCCGCAGGTCTGTTCCAGGCTGCCTGTCAGCAGATCGGTCGTAACTTGACCGCCTCGGGCTCAACCTTCGACGTCCAGAAGGAACGTTAGTTTGACAGTATGGTAAAATGAAGGGTGAAAATAAATGGGCACCCTACCTCAGCCTGCCATCTGTCCGAACTACTTCAGCGATGCATTCTCCTTTTCTGCCAGCTTGATGCCTTGAACTGCACCTTATGCTGCTTCGTTGACCATCCGCCACAGGGCCTTCGTCCTACCGCACTGCTGGGGCCTCAGGAAGGACATCACCATTGGGGCGTCAGGAAAGTTGCGGAGCTCGTCAACGGGCTTGCCGTCGATTTACGTCAAGTTCCGTAGCGGTCCCAAAGCTGACTTATGGTGCGTATTCAATGTTGATGTGGACGTTAGAAAATCCACTTTGCAGATCTGTTCCCTGGGTAAAAAGGGGAACTTCTTGCTTCGTGTCGTTTTAACAGGTTGGGGGATATAGGTTTGGTTGCGGGCCCCTCACTTCCTGTTACAGGTGCTCTCTCTACCGACTGAGTGGGGGTGCAGCTGAGGGGGTGCAGTAGGGTGGGGATGGCGTGGACGTTGTGAGTTCAGCTGGGATGAGAGTAGGGGTAGGCGTTGAAAGTTCAGTCTGGGGTCGGGTGAGGGTAATGATACTTCAGCTTGGACTGGTGTGGATGTAGTGGTTGTGGGTAATGAGAGTTCTGCTTGGGCTGTGGTGAGGGTGAGGGTGGTGGTGTTGGGAAGTGGGAGTCTAGCTGGGGCTGGGGTATTGGGTAATGAGAGTTCAGCTGGGGCTGGGGTGGTGGTGTTGGGAAGTGGGAGTTCAGCTTGAGCTGGGGTATTGGGTAATGAGAGTTCAGCTGGGGCTGGGGCGGTGTGGTGCTGGATGTGTTAGTTGAGAGTTTAGTTGGGATCAGGACTGTGGCCTGAGGGGTGCTTTGCTCTATTTCTTCCTCTGGAGGGAGTTGGAGCGCAGCTTCTTTCTTTTTCCGCCTTTTTTTTTGGGGGGGGGGAGTTTAGGTTAGTCTGTACTAGCCTCTGCGACCAGACCGGGGGCTGTTCTGCCTGTCTCTGCTTCGTTCCCTTCCGATTCTGAGGAGGGAACCTGCAGTTTCCGCTTTGTCGCAGGTACTCTGCTTGATTGTTCAGCTTGTTGAGCCTCCGGTTCGGGGGCCACACTCTGTTTGTTAAATTTGGGGGTAGGGGTAGAGGCTGGGGCTACAGTCTTGTTGGTATTTTTCCGCACTACCGTGCTCCAGCCCTCTTCATCTGGGGTTTTACTTTCCTCACTCGTCACTGTTCTGGTTGTTGGTGCTGTGACTGCAGTGGGGACCCTTGAATTTGGACATGTGGCCCCTCTTTTGGCAGTGCCAGCAATGTGGTCGTCTACCCTCCACTGTAACCGACAGGGTCCAAGTTTCATACCTGAGCAGTGCTGGTATATTGTGGAAGCCATCCCTGTCCAGCTTCATACGTGGGATTTAGTCACCCAGCATCACTCCTTTGAGAATTCTGACAGGAGGGACTGCCATTGCATCCCCATACTGGCTCATGAAAGCTCCGAGCTGTTCCGTTTGGACGTATGGCGGGGCGCCAAGAATTGTCACAGTCGCCCTTCTCTGGCTCAGGTATTCAGCCTGGAGTTTTATGTGTTTCCACCTGCGGTCAGTCCTCGCTGCTTTTTCGGCTTCTTCTGGGGTGGGGAACAGAACGTCAAACATGGCGTAGCTCTTGTGACATAGATATTGCATAGGGATTTGCAGATCCGCAAGGAGCTCCACCATGGTTTCCTTTTTAACCCAGGTCAGTCCTCTCTGCTTAGCGTCCTTGGTGATGAAGGACAGTGTTCTTTTTTGGATGCTCTCCCAAACACCAGGAACGGGCTTCAGGATGTTGCCCTCTGTGTATTTTGCATATCTGGTGCGGAAGAGCTCCCTGTAGCCTTCGGGTGACAGCTGTGACTGTGGTCCCCAATTGGCTGTCGTTGCTTGCACTGTCTGTGGTGGCATTGGAGGCATCCAGATCGCCACCATCGACTTCAACTGCTGTTTGTTGGGTAGATGTGGTGGAGACGACAGTGCCTCCGTTCAACGTCCACTCTGGTTGTGAGTTGAGTGTTCCCACAGTTCTCGACAGAGTGGACCAGTCGCCAGGAGTGGTCAAGGGAGAGCTGGCACACCCAGATGTTGGGGCTTTTTCCCCTGGGTCTGGGGCGATCGTTGTGGACCTTCCCTGTGAGGCCTTCCCTGTCCGACGAGCTGTCGGACAGTTTTCTGCTCTTCAAGCGAGCAGCCCCTTCTGTTGTTAGTGCATCTGGGCCGTAAGTCCTGTACAAATCTTGTTTCCCTCCATGGTTGGGGGAACTCCGGGTAGGGGAGTTACCCTTTAGGGGGGAGCTGGCTCCCATTCAGGGATGAGATCCTGCGTGAGAAACTGCGATGCATCCCTATGTGGGGAGTCGCTGTTCTCAGGGGAATCCGGGCGGTATGCCCTGTCGCTTGCTTCCCTTTTGGGGGAGCTGTCTTTTCGGGTAGCAGCCCCGCTTTTGCTTGGTTCTCGGCCCCTAATGTTGTTTGGAGTAGGCGAACCCGGCGCACTTTTATGCTGCCGGCAAGCTGTGTCCTTTTAGATGGCTTCTAGGCTTGTGGAGCGCCCCTCTTGGGGAACATCTCTTTCAATGTTTGGTCTCCCATCAGGGGAGCCATTGTTAAAGGGGTGTACCTCTGGTGTATTCACATCCGGGCGGTATGCCATGCTTGCTTCTATTTGACGTTTGGCTCCCCTATTTAGGAGAGTATCTCTAGGGGAGCTGCATTCTTCGTGGGATCCGCTCTTGTGGAGGGGGAGCTGCTAGAATCTTCCGCACTTTTTTTTTTGGGGGGGGGGGCGTGTTCCATTTTTTGTGGGGGGCAAAAACACCGTTTCGGCTCGCGTAGAGTCTCCTTCTAGTGGGGAGCCTGTTTTCGGCGCGCTCTCATGGCGCCAAAAACGGCTAGAGGGGGGATAGAACTGCAGAGATGGGGTGGGAAGAGCGTTATTGGAAGAGAAAAAGTGGGTTTGACCCTCCTTGTCGCTCGTGGCTTACGGGAAGGTCAAGGTTACATCTCAACCGTAAGAAAGAAGGAATAGATAGAACAGTGGGTCAGGCGGTGGGGGTGCCGCTGACAACAATAAGTAGGGCGAGGAATCAGTTACTGAGAATTAACCTTTGACTAACATTCAAAATGTAAAGAGAACAGATACTCAAAAGGCCAAGAAACAATTAAAAAATTATGTTTAGAGATAAGGGATTATTCATAAGATATTAATCTCAGTACTGGCGTCGATTTTCGTTACCAAATTCACAAGTAATAATAAGTATGATTTTATCCCTCAATCCGTCGACCTACGTCCCTCCGTCCGTCTGTCTGTCCAGCTACGTCCGTTCGTAAATCCGTCCACTAACGGCCGTCAATCTGTCGACTTACGTGCGTCCGTCTGTCTGTCCAGCTACGTGAGTCTATATCTCCACCTACGTCTGTCCGTTTGTCTGCCTTTCTAGCTACGTCAACATACATCCATCCATCTGTCAACCTACGTCTGTCCGTCCGTCTGTCTGTCTGTCGAACTACGTCCGTCCGTCTAGATACGTCCCAGCTATGTCAGTCCATCTCTCAAGCTACGTCGGTCGGTCCGTCGGTCGGTTCGTCCGTCCGTCCGTCTGTCTGTCTGGCAGTCCAGCAACGTCCGTCGGTCTAGATACATCCGTCCGTCTACATACGTCTATCCGTCAATCCGTCCACTAACATCCGTCTGTCTGTCTGTCCAGCTACGTCCGTCAGTCTAGATACGTCGGTCCGTAAATCCGTAAATCTTGCCCTAAATTCTGTCCGGTTGTATCAGGTCATCCCATAAGTTCTGTCCGGATGCATCAATAACATCATAAGAAGGCAACGTTAAGAGTGTGCAGTGAAACAATGGTTGCTCAATCACATCCGCACCTGGCAACAGGTAAGAGTGATTTCAGTAGTGCTCAGGAGGCCTCCTTGATTTTTAAAGTACTCGGCGTTGTCCGGGAGAAAAGTGCTCAATGTCCTAGATAGAGCTACTGTCATGATAGGTTTGGGTAATATTTTAACAGCATCTACGCTGAAAAGGAGGAAGAATCGGTAAGAGTGTTTTTAGTAGTGCTCTGTATGTCTCTTTGATTTTCTAAGTACTCGGCGTTGTCCGGGAGAAAAGTGCTCAATATCCTAGATAGAGCGGCTGTAGTGATAGATTTGTATAATATTAAAACAGCATCTACACTTCTTTTCGGACTATTGTGCAGATAAAATAGAGTAGGAATCGATAAGAGTACTTTTAGTAATTCTCTGTAGGCCTCTTTATTTTCTAAGTACTCGGCGTTGTCCGGGTGAAAAGTGCTAAATATCCTAGATAGAGCTGCTGTAGTGATAGACTTGTATACTATTTAAACAGCATCTACACTTCTTTTCAGACTATTGTGCAGATGAATAGAAGGAGGAACTGGTAAGAGTGCTTTTAGTAGTGGTCTGTATGCCTCCTGGATCTTCTAAGTACTCGGCGTTGTCCGGGAGAAAAGTGCTCAATGTCCTAGATAGATCTACTGTAGTGATAGGTTTGTATAATATTTTTACACCATCTACGCTTTCTTCAGACTATTGTGCCCATCGAAATGAGTGGAAATCAGTAAGAGTGATTTTACTAGTGTTCTGTATGCCTTCTTAGATTTTCTAAGTACTCGGCGTTGTCTGGAGAAAAGTGCTCAATATCTTAATTAGAGCTGGTGTAGTGATATATTTGTATAATATTTAAACAGCATCTACGCTAATTTTCGGACTATTGTGCAGATTAAAATGAGGAGGAATCAGTAAAAGTGCATTTAGTAGTGCTCTGTATGCCTTCTTTGATTTTCTAAGTATTCGGCGTGTCCGTGGGGAAAAGTGCTCAATATTCTCGATAGAGCTGCTGTAGTTATATATTTGTATAATATTTAAACATAATCTACACATCTTTTCGGACTATTGTGACCATGGAAATGAGGGAAAATAAGTAACAGTGATTTAAGTAGTGCGCTGGAGGCCTCCTTGATTTTCTAAGTACTCAACGTTGTCTGGGAGAATAGTGCTAAATATCCTAGATAGAGCTGCTGCAGTGATACATTTGTATGATATTTTAACACCATGTACGTTTTTTTACGGAACATTGTGCAGATGAACAAGAAGAATAAGTAAGAGTGATTTTAGTAGTGCTAGCGATGCTTCCTTGATTTTCTAAGTACTCAGCGTTGTCCGGGAGAAAAGTGCTCAATGCCCGAAATAGAGCGGCTGTAGTGATAGATGTGTATAGGACCCAGAACCCGGGGGTGCTTCTATAATATAGGGCTTGGAGGCTTCTGCAGAATAGGAACAATTGAAAATGATGAAAAATAGCATTAGAACATTGAAAATGTTGAAGAATATCATGAGAGGATTGAAAATGATGAAAATAGCATGGGGGGTTGAAAATGATGAAAATAGCATGATACGTATCCATGATACATGATATATATCCATGATACATATCAATGATACATATCCATGATATATGTCAATGATACATGATACGTATCCAAGATACATAACACACATCTATGATACATATCCATGATACATGATACATATTCAAGATACATAACACATATCCATGATGCATATCCATGATACATGATACATATCCATAATACATATTCATGATAAATGATACATATACATATACATATCCATAATGCATGATACATATCCATGGCATCTATCCAAGATACATAATACGTATACATCGTACATATCCATAGTACATATCCATGATACATGATACATATCTATGATACATATCCATGATACATATCCATGATACATGATAAATATCAACGATACATATCTATGATACATATACATGATACATGCGACATATCCATGCTACATACCCATGATACATGCCATATATACATGATACATATCCATGATACATATACATGATACATGATACATATCCATGTTACATATACATGATACATGATACATGATCCATATATATGATGCATATCCATGATACATGATACATACCCATGATTCATATCCATGATACATACCACATGATGCATGGTACATATTCATGATACATATACATGATTCATGATACATACTACAGATATATGATACATGATAAGTGATACATATCCATAATACATACACATGATACATGATACATACCACATATACGTATACATGATACATGATACATCTCAATGATATACACCTATGATACATGTTACATATCGATGATACATATCAATGATACATATGAATTATACATATCCATCATATCTATTCACGATACATACTACAAACCTTTAATTCATATCCATGATACATAATGTATATCCATGATACATGATACATGATACATATCCATGATAGATATACATGATACATGATATTATATCATGGATATGTATAATAGATATGTGTCATGTAGTATGCATCATGGATACTATGTATCATGTATTATGTATCATGTATATTATGTATCATGGATATGTATCATAGATATGTGTTATGTATCATAGCTATCTATCATAGCTATCATGTATAACACATTTATATGATACATGCTACATGATACATATACATGATACATATCCATGATACATATCCATGATACATGATACATATCCATGATACGTATCCATGATACATATACATACTACATGATACATGATACATATCCATGATACATATACATGATACATATCCATGGTACATATCACTAATACATGCTACACAACCATGATTCCTATCAATGATACATGATACATATCCAGGATGCATGACACATCTCCACGCTAATGATACATATCCATGATACATATCAATGATCCATATATGATACAGGATGCATATTAATGATACATGATACAGATACATATACATATCCATGACGCATATCAATGATACATGGTAATATCCATGATACATGGGACATGATACATATCCATGATACATGACACATGATACACATCCATGATACACACATATGATACATGATACATATACATTATAGATTATACATATCCATAATACATATCCATGATACATGATACATATCCATGATACATATACATGATACATGATACATGATACATGATACCTATCCATGATGCATAGCAAGTATACATTATACATATCCAAGATACATGATAACTATCGATGATACATGATACATATCAATGATACTGCTACATGATACATACCCATGATACATACCCATGATACATATACATATGCATGACATATATCTATGATACATGATACCTATCTATGATACATACACATTTTACATATCTATGATACATAACACATATTTATGATACATATACATGATACATATCCATGATAAATATCCATGATCCATGATATATATATACGATACATATCAATGATACATGTTACATATCAATCATACATATCCATGAACCATATCTATGATACATGATACATATCTATGATACACATCATGATACATGATACATGATAACTATCCATGATACATGATAACTATCCATGGTGCATATTCATGATACATATCCATGATACATATATATGATACATATCCGTGAAACATATGCACATCCATGGTACATATACATGATACATGAAACATATCCATGATACATATACATGATACATATCTATGATATATAATACATATGTATCATATATATTTATCATGTATAGGTATCATAGATATGTATCATGTATCATATATCATATATATGTATCATGTATTATGTATCATGGATAGTTATCATGTATCTGTATCATAGACATGTATCATGTATTATGTATCATAGATATGTATCATGTATTATGTATCATTGATATTTAATATTGATATATATCATGTATAATAGATATGTGTTATATATCATAGCTATGTATCATGTATAACACATATCTATGATACATGATACATATCACATGATACATATCCATGATACATATCCATGATACACGATACATATCAATGTTAAATATCCGTGATAAATGATACATGCTACATTATACATATCCATTATACATGATATATATCCATGATACATATTCATGATACGTATCCATGATACATGCTACATATTCGTGATACATATCACTGAAATCTTTCTATTATACATATCATGATACAGTATACACATCCATAATACATACCCATGACATATACATATACATGATACATAGCAATGATACATGATACATATACATGATACATATCCACCATCCATATCCATGATACATGCTACATATCCATGATACATGATACATATCCATGATGCATGATACATATTCGTGATACATATCCATGAAACCTTTCTATTATACATATATATGATACATGATACACATCCATTATACATATCCATGATACATTTACATATCACTGATACATATACATGATACATAATACTTATCCATGATTCATGATACATATACATGATACATAGCCATCATGCATGTTCATGATACATGCAACATATCCATCATACATGATACGTATCCATGATGCATGCTACATATCCATGATACATGATACATATCCATGATACATGATACATACCCATGATACATGATACATATTCATGATACATATCTGTGATACATGATACATACTACGTGATACATATCTATGATACACGATACATATCAATGATACACACCCATGATACATAACACATATCCAGTATACATGATACCTATATATGATACATAACACATATCTATGATATATAGTACATAGCTATGATACATGATACATGATACATATCCATGATACATGATACATATCTTTAATACCGATACTTTATACATTTCCATGAAACATACCCATGATACATGAGACATATCCACGATACATCATACATATCCATGATAGATATACATATCCATGATACATATCGATGATATATCATACATCCCCATGATACATGATACATATCCATGATACATATACATGATACATGATACTATACATGATACATATACATGATACATGATACATATCCATGATACATATCTATGTGCACTCTTGCAGAGATAGGTAAGTATATATATGCACACCAGAGCGGTGATAGGTACGAATATAATATGCTCACCGGGCCAGCAATAGGTATATACATAGTATGTGCACTGGGGTGGCAATATGAACATGTATAGTAGTGTATAGGGGTTGCGATAGGTACATATTTAGCATTCGCACCGGGCGGCGATCTGTACATATCTAGTATTCGCACTGAGACAACGATATGTATATATGTAGTATGCACACTTGGTCGTCGATAGATACGTATATAGCATGTGTGCATGGGCTGCAATAATTATGTATACAGTATATGCACCGGGCCGGTGATAGGTATGTATTTAGAATGCGCTCCGGAGTGGCGATCGGTACGTATATAGCACACACAGCGGGGCGGCGATAGGTACGTATATAGCACGCGCACCGAGGCGGCGAAAGGTACGTATTCAGCATTCGCACTGGGTCGGCGATAGGTACGTATTTAGCATTCAGGGACGGCGATAGGTACGTATATAGCATGTGCACATAGGCGGCAAAAAGTGCGTATATAGCCTGTGCACTGGGCCTGTGATAGGTATGTATACAGCACGCGCTCCGGGGCGGCGATCTGTACGTATACAGTACGCGCACCAGGGCGGTGATAGGTACGTATATATAATGGGCACCTGGGCGGCGAAAGGTACGTATTTAGCATCGCACCAAGGCGGCGATATGTACTTATATTGTATCTGCACCCAGGCGGCGATGAGTACTTATATAGTATCTGCATCCAAGCGGCGATAAGTACTTATATAGTATCTGCACCGGGGTTGCGATAGGTATGTATATATTATGTGCACTGGGGCGGCGATAGGTACGTATATTGTATGCGCACCGGGGTGGCAATAGATAGTATATAGTATGAACACCGGGGCGGAGCAAAGTACCTATATAGAATGCGCAGACAGAGGTGGTACTTTTTATAGAAATTAGTCATACTATTGCCCTGGGAAAACGTAGGATGAAATGGTGGGGAAGAAACAGCTTTCGAAAAAGGCAACATTAGAAAGTAGCGGTGAAATGGGGCGACCAGGGAAGAGAAAAGTAGAAATATAAAGAGACGGCTAAAGAGAGAGGGAGAGAAATAGTAGTTTTAATATAAAAATGTTACACACGCGATTTGTCTTCAATTATGTGTTTTTATGACCCCGAGCAACACTGGGATGCCCCGCTTGTAAAATATAAATAATAAAAAAGGAAAATATAAAAAAGTGACAAAAAATTAAAAGCAACAATATAGTAAGATAATAAAACAAAATGAAAATTAAAGTGAAAACAAAACAACATGAGAAACAAAAAAGAAAGGAGAAACAATCTATCAAAAATAAGATGACATCGACGGAAGCCTAGAAGAAGAAAAAAAAGAAGGTCTAACTAACGGATGAATGCATTTATATAAATTTGAGACAACATGGTGTAATCTAGTGAATAATTAAGGTAATATTTA